>CM040935.1:14924654-15554196 GCA_023029165.1 Gobiocypris rarus
AATGACATAGATATCCTTCAGCTACTCACCAGAAGCTTCCAGTGTACCTCGCTGATGTTCACAAATGAAACAATTGCCTGGTAATTGTCAAAGTTGACCTAATGAAGAATTTAACTAATAATTACCTTTGCATTGTCAACCATCAAGTACATTTACCTTTTTAAAGCAACATGGAAAGCTCATAAATTTGCCATTAATTCGGTATGTAGTGTTGCAATTGATTATTTATAATTTTTCATATGTAAGGCTTATTAGACCTTGCGAACACACATACTGTACAAAATTGCATATCTACACTATAGTCCAGTCACTGTGATTACCTTTGACAAACTCTGCCGTTCAAGCTGCTCCCTTGTCCCAAACAGAATCACCCATGCTGTGTAGTAATTGAGAACGTATATTGAGTTCCCCATCCCCAGCTGATTGGCAGCAAGATGAATCAGGCCTTCAATTATCTACATACAAAACGTGAGATTTTTTAAAAATGTATTTTAAATTGTATTATAAATTAATAATGTTAATAAGACATCAAACATATTACTGTGTCATTCATGAATATATATATATATATATATATATATATATATATATATATATATATATATATATATATATATATATATATATATATTTAAAAGTGCAATATACCCCATAACATCATTCAGATTTGTAATTTGTATTTTGAAATTAAGTGTTTTGTTCCATAAAACCATTTCAATATTTTAATGTTTACACCAGGAAACACATAAAAAAACACAAAGTAACTAACCGTATGTTTATGGTAACACTTTGCAATAATGGCCCATCATTGAAAAGGTATATGTGCATGAAGTAATGCAGGTCAAATTAGTAGTTCTATATTAACACTCCAGTAACCCCTATTAATTAACAAGATTATCTAATCAGTAAGTAATAGTTCCTTAATAGGTCATCAATAATGAATGAGATTAGCTTCATTGAGAACTACAAACTAACTAAGACAAATTAGTAATTACAAATTACTTACTAATCACAAGATATGTGTCTGAGCCAGGCTTAATAAATAGCATTTTTTACTCCAAATACGGTCCTTTTATACTTATGTAGTCAATCTACAGGAACCAATAGTGATATGGACCTTTATTTTAATATTTCTATTTTATTTATTAGATTTATTTGACATGAACATAACATTTACATTGGACGAACCATATGCATTTGCTTAAGTGTATTAGCACACCTACTAAAAAACAACAACAACAACAATAATAATAATAATAATAATAAACATAATATTATACATAATACAAAAATAATGACTTAGATCGTTAGTAGTTCCTGCAGTTACTAGGTAATTAGCTATGCATTTTATAATCGACCATATTATGAGTAAAAAAGACAATTGGTCACATCTCAGACATGTTAATGTGGTGATTATATAGTTTATTTTTAATTATTTGTCATCTTTCTTTGTTAGTTCTTAACAAGGCTATTCTCATTTTGTAATTATTGATTATCTATTAAGAATCTCTGTCCTAAATTGACTATTATTTACTGGTTAATATTGTTTTCATATTAGTTAATAGTGGTAGCTGAAGTGTTAATATAGTACTACTCATTTCTGCATTAGTACTGCATAGGTACCTATTTGTGACAGACTATTACTATTACCATTACAAGTGTTATGTTTACAAAAAAAAAATTCTAAATTTTTTTAAATGTTATTTAGTTAATGATGCCATTCCATCAGCTCTAACTTTATGATGATATAACATGATATAACAACAAATTGTATAAGGTTTATAACTACAGATTTGTAGTTGTATAAATTAACTAGATATTGTATGACTACATTTTTACGATAATGAAATGCACACTATACCTCGCCAAATAGCCACCGGTGCGGTTGAAGTGTACGGAGCTCTTTGTGATGAATGATAACCGTCTGTCCTAATATTTGGGTGGGTATCACAGAAACCACAACCTCTTTGTCACGTTTTTTACAAAAGGAGGTGAGCTGCATGACATAAATTTTAACCAAACAATTACTTAAATTTCAAACAATTACATACATTTCAACCAAACATGAAACATTGTAAAACATCAATTTAATGTGTTTTAATTAGACTTTTTTAAAATAAATATATCCTTCATTTTTACTGTCCATACAAATAATAACATTTAAAAGTTAAAACTATCAGTAAGAGTTACTTGTTCTTACTTTATGCTGTGTGGTTATTGATATCTTGGATGATTCCTGAGGTTTGTTTGAGGTCTCCCCATGTACTTCAGTCTTTCTATCCAAAGTTTCTTCATGGTCCCCTGCAGGGATGAACTAGGCTGTGGTGAAGCCTTTTGTTTTCCAATGGGACACTGGTACTGAGGACTCAACCTATCAACAGTGTGTTTAAAAACAAATCATGTTAATAAGCAGTCTCTTTTGTTTGTCTTTAATTTCCTTTTTAAATACATTATTTTATTTTTTTACATGACTCCAATTGTTTGTAGATGTTTCAGTTTTTATTTTACATTAATTGTTTTGAATTACAATTAATACAATTACAATTGAGAAAATATTACTCAAAAATAAAATAATTTTTTTTAGTTTGTTTTTGCGTATTATCGTCTCTTGATAACATTAAGGATCAGACACCGTATTCACATGGACTATTTTAACAATGTCTTTACTGCCTTTCTGAGCCTTGAAAGTGTTAATTACACTGCTGTCTATGGAGGGGTCAGAGAGCTCTCGAATGTCATCAAAATTATCTTCAGTTGTGTTCTGAATATGATTTTCATTTTTGGGTGACCTATCCCTTTAAGTAAAAAAATGAGTAATGTTTGAAATAACATAGCTGTTATACTAAAAAAGTAGTAAACAATTTCAGATTGGCTGCAGCAGAACTACACATGTTAAGATTATGATTATTACTGTTTATTCTGTAGAAGGCATGACAACATTACATTTACAGTATACCTTCTTGTTAGATGTCTTGAAAAGGAATGGCTTGCTGAGTGGTGTTACATATCTCCCGTCTTTTTCTGCTGGCGTTTCCATTTTTCTTGGTCCACTCTGTATGTCTGCACAAAGTAAGGAGGTATTGATGAAAACTGTCATTGAGAATTGAAATAACTTTGTAGAGCTGGTTTATGTATCAACTGTTAGCCATCACATCTTTAATGACACATTCATCAAAGTATTCTAACCTTTCTTCTGAAAACTCTTTTGGAGTCTTCATACTCCTTCAGGAGAGCAGTGTGACTGATCTGATATCGGGCCACAAAGTCATCAAGTCTAGTGAGCCGGCCAGAAGTAAAACGAATGTGTTTTAAGTCCCAGTGGCTCTTTTCCATTATTCCTGCGTTTTGTTATCCTCTGTTATGTTCTGAGCAAGAAATAAAAACAGGTGAATTTGTAACATAATTTAGCTGTAAAACACAATAACAGTACTGAGACAAAGGTCATGTTATGTTAAATATCTTATAATTACTTGTCTTGTAAGTTTTCTCAGGACATTGTATCTCTTAGAGCACTGCTCATATTGTGGTCCCGTCCCATGACATCCAAGGTCACCTTTGTACAAAAAGAAATAAAGCCATTAGTTTAATTTTCCGAAAACAAACCCAAAATGGGATATTTTGTTTAATTATGGCAAACCTAGCATTACCCCACTCTACAATCCAGCGTATGGAAGAAGGTACTTGTTGAGGTGATTGATAAAGCCTCTGCAGTAGTACACATTGTGCTCTCCAATTATGTCCAGTGGAGCTTTGGAAATAATTTCCTTGCAACATGTTGCAAATCTGTTGATTCCTTTAATGTCCTAAATTTAATGTAACAATATGTTATTATTAGAGTTGTGTTTGTAAATTGTAGGACTTGCACAATTAATTGACCTTCATAAACATTATCAAATAAAAAAATACTAGCAAAACCTTTTAGAAGTTTCTGCTTTGACAATGCACATGTCCCTGGGCAGGAATACAATTAAGTAATACACAAGTCCTATTTGACATATACTTGGTGCCATGAGTTGTTTAGTTTTTTGTTGTGCATGTTGTGTTGTCCTGTTATTATTGTTTTATTTACATGTAATGCAGTTGTTCCATAAATGTGTTATGTAAAATAATAGTCATTTCAAATATGTACTGCTGTAACATATAATTTAAGCACATCGAACATTAGCTACTCACTTTCTAAGGTTTTTAAATATGTACATTTTCATTTAAGACATTTCACTTCATTGCTGGTTCTTTGCAGTACATTTACTTGATAATAACAGTTTTCTTTCACATCTTTCTGTAAATAAAACCATAAAATTACACCCTTACACTGTAAAATGTAAACATTTAAATTTGACATTTACCTTCAAGCTCTCAGCATCACTTTTGGACTTGGTAGTCACATCCAATGAAGTCCCTGTTTTCTGAAGCCACGACTGCAGGTTTTTAAAGTGTTTTTCAACACTGGCCCCACAGGATGGACTTGAGAAGACAACTGCACCACTTTGAACGATGTCATCCAGTTCTTTTAAAGTGCTTGCAGTTATGAGGGAACCAAAGACATGCATGGCCAGATGGTAGCTGTTTGGCACACTAAAATGTAATAGAATAATTAGGTTCAAGAGTCAAATTACATATAGCAAGGTAATATTACTCTTACACATGACGACATTAAATTTTTACTACTTGTGTGTATTATATCCCAATCTGCCTTTTATATAAGAATTGCTGCTCTATTGAATTAATCATTATTCTATGGATTTCACAGGCAGAGCCGATGTGGGGAATTCTGAGACCACTACTTACTACTTTCTGCACATTTCTTTGGCATTCTTCATCACATGGCTAAGGCAGCGATGAAGAATGGGCACCTCAAAATCTTCATGTGTTCCTTTTCCAGTGGTGAGATTATACTAGTGGTTAATGGTGTCTTTAAGATTTTTTTGGCAAATGACAGGCATATTGCCTGCATTAACACCATCGACCCATCACAGACGATCATGAGGGGTGTCCGCATACCATTCCTTTCAATACAACCTTGCTACATCGGTTTGGAATGCCTCTAGAAAATATATAACAGAGGCTGTGGTGTGGTCACAGGTAAGGTATGTTGCTACAGGTAAGGGGGATGAACTTTTGTGGGGGATCCTGACCACCAACTCATAAACATAGAAAGGAGGAGAGCCCTTTCTTTCCGCATGATGCTGCCAGTCGCATCTAGATATACAATGTCTTCCCGGCATCGCTCCTGGTATATTGCGATACCCCTTTGAGACCAAAGAAGAACCCCTTTTGGGTGCAACATAATCTTCTGGAGGACCTCATCAGGACTGTCTTTTTTATTTTCTAGCATCATTTGTAGACTTATGATTTCATTGCTGTGCTGTCGGCTTCTCTGACGGGACTCCCATGATATTGTTTTTAGGACATTGCGACTTGGAGCCTCATCCCTACAGCCAGACTCCATCACATCTTCTGGTATTTCAACTAACTTCTCTAGAAACATGGCTCGTGGGAGATGCCTTTGCAGTTCTTGGCCCAGTGCGCTTCTGTCATGCGCTCACTGGTCTTCTTTTAATTCAGTGAAATTGTGAATCCCCTGTTCTCCTTGGTACTCCACCATTGCCTTGAGGTCCTCTGCACTGTCCACAGTAACTGTTACAGTTACAGGGCAATCCTCAAATCTACACTATCCTTGACAAGTGAATTCAAGGCATGCTTTTATTCCACCCAAACTCTTCAGTCTGTGCCTTTGGAAACCAATAGAACAATATGGGTGTATGGTCCTAAATCCTTTAGCAATGACATTTGTCCACTGGAGTCCTTTAAAACTTATTTTTTTTCCCTTTGTTTCAGTTTTTCCCACTCACTCTTTTCAATAAAAAGAATGATGGGTTCTTTGGTAGGCTGATTTTGATAAATCCATCTTCATCCGATGTATTAGTCATTGACCCCTAATTAAAAATACAATGTTACTGTAACATGTAAGTCCTGTAAAGGCAAATAAATTAACTTTTTTCATTAAAAAAATGTATGTTATGCGTGAAATTAGACTATTCAGGGAAACAAGTAGATGGATGATGATTTTACAAATCTGTCATTAAGTGCATAAGGTGAGTATATCAGCAAACACCAATTGAGAAAATTATGAAGAACTGTCCAAGGCCAACTTGCTCGGGAGACTTGGGTTCCTGGTCTTCAACATCACTTTGACTGGGTAGAGGAGATGGGATATATTCTGGCAGGTGCTTTGATAGAAAGACAAGCGAGGTTTGATATTACAAGGTAGGATGCCATACATGAAACAGACATAAATACAAAGACTGATGACTAACTTGCTCTGGAGACTGGTCTTCAACATCACTCTGACTGGCCAGAAATGGCAGAGAAGATGGGCCAGATTCTGGCTGGCGCTTTGATAGAAAGACAAGCAACATTTGCCATAACAAGGTAGGAGGCCATACATGAAACAGACATAAATACAAAGACTGATGACTAACTTGCTCTGGAGACTTGGGTTCCTGGTCTTCAACATCACTCTGTGTGTGTGTGTGGGAGTGTAAGGAGATAGAAATACGGTTTGTATGGTATAAAAACCATTACACCTATGGAATGTCCCCACTTTTCACAAAAACAAACGTGTGGGTGTGTGTGTGAGTAAATTTTAATCATTTTCCAGGAATCATGTCATCAAGACAGACAATGAAACAAAGAAATGCTCACCTTTTAAATACACTTTGCACTCTATAGCGATTGTTTTATTATTAGCTATGGCAAGTGCAATGCACACTTGTCCCCAGAAGCCTTCTTTAGTTCTCACATTATCCTCAAATTTGATGAGATCCTTTTTCAGGAGTTGAACTGTCTTCACAATTTCACCGTTTACAATACGTTTTGTTTTGTTCTATTGGGAAAAAAGCATTCATACAAATAAAGAAAATAGTTGGACATAGTTATTGTATTTCATGGGTGGATGGTTAATGATTGAATTACTCACCCCAAATAACTTGAATGAGTGCACTCTGGATAAAAATTGAAAGGGAAAGACATTAGGATGACCGCATAGATATTCCAGTAACACTTTAGAATACTGTCTATTATTAATGAAAAATTACACAGGAACAAATGAGTAATGCACTTTTAACATTATAGTAATTACTATTAACTAACAAAAAACTGATTAACAAATTAGTATGTAAAATTGCTTTGTCGAATGTTGAAGTTCACTATTAGCTAATCAATAAGTACTATTATAATGGTAACAATTTAAAATACGGGTACACTAATATGCATTAATTCATGCTTAATTCGGGTAAATGTATATCTCATGAAGAACTAAACCATTTATTCATGATTATATATGATTAATAGATTAAGTAATATATTAATCATTATTAGTTAAATGTGTCGTAATGTATTAATTCCCTAATAACATATTGCATTAACTAATAGTGTAAATAAACGTGTTAATTACCACAACAGGTCAAAGTCATGCATTTCAACTTCCAGCTGTTTGCTTTCATTAATCATTAACTAACGATTTGCAGAGGTGTCATTATGTTATGACTTTACTTGTTGGGGCACATGACTATTAACTAATTGTTAAGTAATATGTCATTGTGGTTATGGGTTTTGATTTAAATTTGAATTAGTAAATAATCATGTGCCTCAAGTATATAAGATAACAACATAACATAATGAAATCATAGGTAACACTTTACAATACGGGTGCACTAATATGCATAAATTCATGCTTAACTAATGCACAGATAATCATGAGTTAATGTATGACAGCCTATGAAGAACTAACATATTTATTAATGATTACTGCATCAGCCACTAATGAAGATTCTATATGATTAATACATTAAATAATATATTAATTGCTATTAATTAAATGTGCCATCATGTATTAAATGAACAAAGCTATGTACTTCAACTTCCAGTTGTCTGCTTTAATTAATCATTAGCTAATGATTAACAAAGGTATCATTATGTTATGACTTGGTAACCCTTTAGAATAATGGTCATTATTTAGCATTTGTTAATGCACATGTGTTACTGTATTTGTTAACCTTTATTAACGTTGGTCTGCTCGTGTTAGCTTACAGTGCATTAACTAATGTTAACAAGATTTTAATAAAGCATTAATAAATGTTGAAATTAACAAAGATAAATAAATGCCTTAGAAGTGCAGTTCATTATAAGTTTGTGTTAACTTATGACTATTCTAAAGTGTTACCGTTACTTTTAGCTGATTGCGCAATTATCCGTTTCTATTATAACATTATGACCATTAATAAACCAACAATTGGCCTAAGTAAAACATTTCTCTTTTATTATTCATTTCTAGTTTTATTTATTATTTGCATGACATACAGACATTAGAGAAATAACATAGGCCTTAATATGGTGTGGCAAACAATGTGTGTTACTCAAAAGTAAAAATAAATAAAATAAAATTCAAGCTATGTTATAAATGTAATAAAATATGCAGTCACCCTTGCTCGCTCATCGACATCTTTTTCTTCCTCAGTTGGCGCAAGCTACCTCAACTTGACGTTTAGTGCTGTCGGTACTTTTAATCGTATGCGTTGTTGCCTGTTTCTAATGTTAAGGCTTTGCAGGGGCCTGTTTGGAATTTATTAAATTGATTAAAAAAATTATTTTGACATTTTGCAGTACGTTGCACAGTGTAATCAGCACAATCATATTACTAATATGATTATGATTATTATTTTATAATAATATTTTTTTCCAAAACACTAGTTACCTAATAACCATTCATTTTAAATATAATGGCGATCATCAAGGTCCAATCTCAAGTAGACAGTAAACTACTGTAATATAATGGATCTTGTTTACAAGATATAAAACTAATGTAACAGTAATTTTAGCTACTTCATTTTAAGCTTCTTAAATTTACATTAGTTTTGTAGTTTCCAGTTTTCTTCACAAAATACAGTACAATTGATTTTTATTAGGACTGTGGTGTGAAAAACTCACTAGAAAGATACAAAGCAAATGTATACAGTTCTGGAAAGTATGTATACAACAAATAGAACTGAAACAGGTAGAATCTTCAGGAGACTTAATTTATTTTTGATGTCTTTTTACTTTCTGAAATTTTCTGGGGACCCCTTAGACAACCCAGTCTCACGGCAGTTCGTGACATAGTCACGAAATTTAATCTATTGATTCGTGTTCACGGACACGAATTTCCCTTTTTTTTCGTGTCACTACGCACGGTTTTTAATCTAATGTATTTCAATGGGAAGAACATTTCATGCATACTCCACGTTTTTCGTTCTGCATAGCACAGAGGCTGTTTTTTTTTTTCCAGGTTTTTTTCTCATTTCTTATTCATTTTTAAAATTTAAGTACTACATTACTCAACATTTATTCAGGAGATTTTATCCCGTTTGTTTGTTTTGTTTTTTGCTTCTAAATGTTGCTATTTTAATGTTGCCGTTTTTCCATATCGGCTTGGTTTGTCAAATCTTACAGTAGGCTACTCATGAGCCTTATCATCAACCGTTATGACCATATTTGTATATTGTTTCTTCTTCGATTGTAAGAACGGGGATTCATTTTGGATATTAATTAGATTAAAATAAAGTTTTAACGTAATTAATTAGTGGACGCCAGCATTACCCATGAGCCTCAGCGTCCGCTGCTATGGAGACGGAGCCAGTCAGCGTTGCCATTGGGTGATTTCTTCTGTGATTTCTCATTGCGCTCAAACCACTGTCCAGGTAAGTTATGAGTCTGAGAGGCTCATAATTAATATCATGTTTTTGCTGTAATGTTATAATTGAAATAAAAACCTTGTGAAAATAGATTTGCTAAATGGCTAGCTAACTTCAACATAAGCTAATTCTAGTTATCTAAGTTAGACGATGTCATTTTATCTTGATTAATCATTGTGTTACCAACAACACTGTAATGTGCCAGTAATAACATTATTAGTTGGCCTAACGTTACTGCACATAACGTTGCCTTTAAATCTAGGACGAGGAACCCCAGACTCACGTCCACGGGCCTTTTAAAGACTTTTACGCGCTTTTAACAGTTAGAACAGGACATGGAAAACGTGAATTTTTATTCGCTTTATCTTAAGTATTTATAAGGAAATGTGATTCTCTCACTATTGGGGTACACATTATAAACCTTATGTCAACATAACTACATAATTAACATTTTCTGTTCTTCCTGCAGATCCTTTTCAACTTTACCTGTCAACTACTACACCTGATTTAAAACCCAAAGGCACTTTTAAGAGCCAACCTCCATCTCTTCTTCTCATCTTTTCTATCTCTCATATTTTCACTATCTATACCTCCATCCATCTTTCTCTAGTTTCATCTATTTATTAACCTTTCCTCTCTGTCTTTATTCGTCTATTTGTCTGTCTTATCCGTCTTTGTCAGTCTGTCTGTCTGTGTCAGTTTTATTATAATGCCTGGGGTCTACGAAAAAGTGTGTCCCTTTGTCAGGGCATTTTATTTTGTGCACAAAAATCAGCTCTCATTGTAAAAAGGAGCAGCCTCTGAAGCAGCGTCTCAAGAAGAAGCTTCAGAGGTTTGATGACAAGCAAGAGGAATGGGTTTGTGGTCACAAGAAGAACCACAACGTTGCATCCATCAAGGATGAAGCCATCCTCATGGTATGTACAATTTTTAACATGACATTACACTGTCCCAGATCATCTAGGAAGTAAATTCAGTGTTCCCATTTGTGATTAAGTTAGCATGCCAGTGCAAGGTCAGAAAGGCATTATTTTTGGCCAATATAGATCGTTGATAGGCTGTTCAGCTAAAATGATCTCCAATGCCTTAAAATGGAGAGCAAAACCAGAGAGACGTGGAAGAAAACGGAAGACAACCATCAAAATGCATAGAAGAATAACCAGAATGGCAAAGGCTCAGCCAATGATCACCTCCAGGATGATCAAAGACAGTCTGGAGTTACCTGTAAGTACTGTGACAGTTAGAAGACGTCTGTGTGAAGCTAATCTATTCTCAAGAATCCCCCGCAAAGTCCCTCTGTTAAAAAAAAGGCATGTGCAGAAGAGGTTACAATTTGCCAAAGAACACATCAACTGGCCTAAAGAGAAATGGAGGAACATTTTGTGGACTGATGAGAGTAAAATTTTTTTTGGGTCCAAGGGCCACAGGCAGTTTGTGAGACGACCCCAAACGCTGAATTCAAGCCACAGTACACAGTGAAGACAGTGAAGCATGGAGGTGCAAGCATCATGATATGGGCATGTTTCTCCTACTATGGTGTTGGGCCTATTTATCGCATACCAGGGATCATGGATCAGTTTGCATATGTTAAAATACTTGAAGAGGTCATGTTGCCCTATGCTGAAGAGGACATGCCCTTGAAATGGTTGTTTCAACAAGACAATGACCCAAAACACACTTGTAAACGGGCAAAGTCTTGGTTCCAAACCAACAAAATTAATGTTATGGAGTGGCCAGCCCAATCTCCAGACCTTAATCCAATTGAGAACTTGTGGGGTGATATCAAAAATGCTGTTTCTGAAGCAAAACCAAGAAATGTGAATGAATTGTGGAATGTTGTTAAAGAATCATGGAGTGGAATAACAGCTGAGAGGTGCCACAAGTTGGTTGACTCCATGCCACACAGATGTCAAGCAGTTTTAAAAACTGTGGTCATACAACTAAATATTAGTTTAGTGATTCACAGGATTGCTAAATCCCAGAAAAAAAAATGTTTGTACAAAATAGTTTTGAGTTTGTACAGTCAAAGGTAGACACTGCTATTTTTTTTAACACACCCCTTTCAACTAATACCCCAATTGCAGAGCCTTAAGAGCGTGCATATCATGAATGCTGGGTCTTGTTTGTTTTCTGAGAATCTACTGAACCTACTGGTAACTTGTTTGCCACGTAGCAATAAAAAATATACTAAAAACCTTGATTATTCTGGTTAGTCACATTGTACTGCTATTATTTTGAACAATACTGTATGTTCTCCCTCCACATTTTCAGTTATTTCACCTAAAGTAGTGCTTGGGGCAAATGTGTACTTATCATATGTCAACAATGTTACTACAATGAATTCATGAATAACTTTGAATTTCAATTTTACTCAGTTGTAAATATAATATTTAGAAGAACCTCTGTAAAATGCCATGTGATGTCTGGTGCTAGGCAACCATTTTGATTTTATCCTAAAAACAGCAAAAATGTCAACTAGGTTACCAGTCACCTATGTTACTCTGCAAAGGTAACTTAGTTGACCAGTGCCGGCCCGTTATATAGGCAGTATAGGCAAATGCTAAGGGCGCAATCTCGCTAGGGGGCGCCAAAGAGGCCAAGGGATAATAAAAAAAATAATACATGTTTTTTTGTTTTGTTTTTAAGTTACAAACATAACCAAACTGCTGATATCTTTAGCAAACTAAACTTCGAATTAGTATTAATAATTTGTATTATATAAAAATCCAAAATAAGGGCATTACTGCACCCGCCCACAATTGATTGACACCTGAAGGATGGCCGGAGTGAGGTGATACCCGCCCAGGCCCCTTGTGCCGATTTGTTTACTTTCTGTAACGGCTCAGCGAGGGGCGAAGTGACACATGTCAAAACGACCTCATACATTATCTGGTGCGCAAGGAAGAAAAAACGAAAAGCGGAGGAAAAACGCAAAAAAGCCAGAGGTAAGACTGTGTGAAGAAATCACTGAATTAATTAATTGTGCGCGTGCACTAAGATAACACGTTAACTTTACAGATGAATATCTACATAAAGAGACTGATATCCAATCCTTAAAAAACATGCATTGCTATGTCTTGAAAAGCAGTATTTTTAAGGCCAACAACATTGTCGTTTTTTATGCTATGCCAATTGGTTTGAAATGTCTCTGTAATTAGTTAGAGAGGCATTAAACGCAGTTAGCAAAGGCCTAATAATTTGTCACTGTATGAGACAATATTAGCAGGCAAGAGATGATTTATCACCTTGGCATAATAGTAGAATCATTTAGTTGCTCAGAATCATCATCTAAGACTACAAGATGGATATTTCTAGGTGGAAACCTTCCAGTGATATCTTTGATTATAGGATGTTAAAATGAGCAGTAAGTCTAGAGGTGTAGACAGGTAATATTTATGTTGGATTATTTCAAATATCTCTTTGTATTTCTTATAATATTTTTTTTTAATGTGTATTATCTATTCAACACACAGTTTTTTGTTATTTACTCTAAAACATTTGATGATATACAATGTAAAGTTCTTGAAAATACTTCTTTACTTACCAGTGAAGGTGACTCATATTTTTTGTGGTTGATTAACTGGACGGAAATTAGTGAAAAATTCACTTTTCATTGGAAAAAATATGGAGCCATGTGACCTATGAAACAGGACACAAAATGCACCCCTGTGGCCTGTGGGTCATGTGACCCCTTTTTTGCACTTTCATTAATTAGTGTTTGAGTTCAGCTATTTAAGTTTAATTTGTGATTTGTTTTGTTAGTTTTCTTATTTAGGCTATTGAAGAATTTTATATTAGTCTTGTTATTTTTAGTGCTGTATCATACTTTTACTGTATTATTTCAATCATTGTTGTTTGATTTGTTTTTTTTTATATTTGAGTAAATTATGATCCAGTTATTTGGATTAATTTCTAAAGTGGCTTTTGTTTCTTTTGTGTTTTTTATTTTTATTTTTTATTTTTTTACCAAAAGTGTTGCACTTTCTTTCACACTATTTAAACATGTGAATTTGAAACCCTTTTTTTTTACAAAATAAATGAAAACGTCAATGGCAAAATAATTTAGGCTCATGTTTTCTATTAAAGCGACTTTGGGTATCTAGAAAAGTGCTATACAAGTGTTATTATTATTATTTTTTATTATTTTGTGTAAATACTTGGTGATATAAATCGCAATAAGGGGGCGCCAAAAAAAAATCTTGCCTAGGGCACCAAAGAGGCTAGGGCCAGCACTGTAGTTGACCAAGAGTAACATAGTTGACATTCATGACATGTTCTTATAGTTTTCAGGAGTTCATTTAATATTCTAATTGTACAGTAACTATAAAATACTTTGCAATAAATATTATAAAAGTAAACTTGTTTTCAGGCAAATGCCACGATTATCTGCTGCAGAAAAGCAGCGGCGTTACCGTGCAGGGCGAGATGCCGATCCTGCAAAAAGGGAGGCATACTTGGCAAAAGGCCGGCAGAAATGGAGAAATGGAGAGAAAAGAGGGAGCAAGGTGCTTAGAGTGGGACACAATCGTTAATACTGGCCAATGCGAGAGGATGCGCTCTGGTATCCATTTGAGGATGTGCTCAGGTTGATTCCTGCCCCACAGCACGTGACAGCACATCATGTTGAAATAAAAAGAGATGTGTGGGAAGATATTGCCAAATCATATCTTCATGGCTAAGGACATATACACAGACACACACAAAACTCAAAGATTACTTGATTGAGCTTGACGAAGTCTTTGAAAAACAAACCATAAATTGGCCATGTTCTTGGGTTAGAAAAAGGGGAGTGTGTTCTGTCTCTGCCGGTTTCATGGGTGCCTGGAAGTTGGAGGGTATGCCAATGTTTTACTTGGGTTCTGACATATGAATGTTTTTGAGACACAACTGTTTTACTATTAAAATTTTGATCCAATGCAGCACACTTATTCTGTTAACCAACATAATAAAATACTATTTGGTTATTGTTACTTATTGCAGTGCACTATTATTTTTTATACAATGCACTACTGTATTTCATTCCACAAACAAGATTTTCAAAATGTTTACATGGTGGAATGTTTGTGTACGTGTTGTTTTTGATACTTCTGTTGTTGTTGTTTTTTTCTATGTTAGAATCTCTTGCTTATGATATACACTCACCTAAAGGATTATTAGGAAGACCTGTTTAATTTCTCATTAATGCAATTATCTAATCAACCACATGGCAGTTGCTTCAATGCATTTAGGAGTGTGGTCCTGGTCAAGACAATCTCCTGAACTCCAAACTGAATGTCAGAATGGGAAAGAAAGGGGATTTAAGCAATTTTGAGCATGGCATGGTTGTTGGTGCCAGACGGGCCAGTCTGGGTATTTCACAGTCCGCCCAGTTACTGGGATTTTCACACAGAACCATTTCTAGTGTTTACAAAGAATGGTGTGAAAAGGAAAAACATCCAGTATGCGGCAGTCCTGTGGGCGAAAATGCCTTGTTGATGCTAGAGGTCAGAGGAGAATGGGTCGACTGATTCAAGCTGATAGAAGAGCAACTTTGACTGAAATAACCACTCGTTACAACCGAGGTATGCAGCAAAGCATTTGTGAAGCCACAACACACACAACCTTGAGGCGGATGGGCTACAACAGCAGAAGACCCCACCGGTACCACTCATCTCCACTACAAATAGGAAAAAGAGGCTACAATTTGCACAAGCTCACCAAAATTGGACAGTTGAAGACTGGAAAAATGTTGCCTGGTCCGATGAGTCTCGATTTCTGTTGAGACGTTCAGATGGTAGAGTCAGAATTTGGCATAAACAGAATGAGAACATGGATCCATCATGCCTTGTTACCACTGTGCAGGCTGGTGGTGGTGGTGTAATGGTGTGGGGGGATGTTTTCTTGGCACACTTTAGCCCCCTTAGTGCCAATTGGGAATTGTTTAAATGCCACGGCCTACCTGAGCATTGTTTCTGACCATGTCCATCCCTTTATGACCACCATGTACCCATCCTCTGATGGCTACTTCCAGCAGGATAATGCACCATGTCACAAAGCTTGAATCATTTCAAATTGGTTTCTTGAACATGACAATGAGTTCACTGAACTAAAATGGCCCCCACAGTCACCAGATGTCAACCCAATAGAGCATCTTTGGGATGTGGTGGAACGGGAGCTTCGTGCCCTGGATGTGCATCCCACAAATCTCCATCAACTGCAAGATGCTATCCTATCAATATGGGCCAACATTTCTAAAGAATGCTTTCACCACCTTGTTGAATCAATGCCACATAGAATTAAGGCAGTTCTGAAGGCGAAAGGGGGTCAAACACAGTATTAGTATGTGTTCCTAATAATCCTTTAGGTGAGTGTATATGCATGTTAATAAAGTTGTGATTGATCTTTGTTAACTGATGTGCGTCTGTATTTCTCCTTTATGTCATGAAATATTCAACAGCTCTTGATTAAATGCAATAAAAGATTAGCTAACATATAATAATTGATATAGTTTAGGATTGTTTTTGTTAAATACATCATCCTACTTTGTCATGTCCAGTCAACTATGTTACTTTTTTCAACTATGATACTGGGCTGTCAATTAAGTTATCATTATGTTTTTAAAAAATACATGTATTTCAATGGTTCCCTAATCTCCAAGTAAATATTTAGAAACTGAGTAGCTGTCAAATATATACCTCAGCATAATTTCATTAAGAAAATTATCATTAATCAAACAGTTCTTCCAAGAGTAATGATTTTTTAAAAAGTCTGCCATTTACTTAAAGTTAAAACTTATAGGTTTTGTCCGTAACATAGTTGACCAAATAATGAGTAAACTTCTTGTTTTTAAAACTAAATATCTGAAATAATTTATGCCTGAGCTTGGCAATGACTAAAAACAAAATATTTCAGGGACGATTTATCAGGGAAGATAATAATATTTAGTAAATAAATATATTTTTTCCCAGAATTATTCAAACTCAAAATCTCCCACAATTATATATTGACCCTACCGTCATAACAAATACAGGTGTGCATTATGCAATATAATAATCAAACGTTCTTATCAAGTGAATGAGAAATAACAAATGGACTGCATTCATACTGCTACATTCATACTGTACTACTCAAAGCACTTTACAATTACAAACGTCAACTTTAAATGTATGCGCAGCATTCACCCATGTGGTCATATAATCACAAAGATTATGCCTTTATTTTGAATAAATACATAGATTGCTACTGTCCAATTGCACAGTGGTTACACAATCTTATCCATGTAGGTGACAAACCCAAGCTACTAATGTTGCAAAAAGTTATATTGTACCCTCATGGTGTCAGAGTTATCATTTTGCAGTTTTTCTTCCTGTTTGCACATACTTGGTTATACAAAAGCTAAACTCACCATGAAGTAAAAAACCCTGAATGGCATTAACCTGGATGCTATCACCTGTAATGTTATATGTGACCCTGGACAACAAAACCAGTCATAAGGGTCACTTTTTTATATCACCTGAAAGCTGTTCCATTGATGTATGGTTTGGACAAAATGGAGAGGACAATATTTATTCAAGAAAAAATTCCCTTTAAAGTTGTCCAGATGAAATCCTTAGCAATATTACTACTACTAATATTTTTTTATATATATCTATGGTAGGAAATTTACAAAATATGTTCATGGAACATGATCTTTACCTAATATCCTAATAATGTTTGGCATAAAAGAAAA
This sequence comes from Gobiocypris rarus, assembly GCA_023029165.1. NCBI lineage: Eukaryota > Metazoa > Chordata > Actinopteri > Cypriniformes > Gobionidae > Gobiocypris > Gobiocypris rarus. The sequence continues at coordinate 14,942,094 of CM040935.1, forward strand.
ACTATCATTTTGACCCATAAAATGTATTGTTGGCTATTGCCACAAATATACCTGTGCAACTTTTGACTTTTGTGGTCCAGGGTCACATTTTCTCAATAATGAATATAATTAGTTATTTTTGCTGTTGTTTAACTATTACTTTAAACAGCATACACATTGTCATTGCAGCTTGAGAAACTCCATGCCATTGGATACAAGCCAGTTCTGCTTCTTGGAAAGGAGACCAAAAAAAAAGAACACAAGTGTGAAATATTAACCCTCGCTGCACTCTCTCCACCTATGCCCAGGACTACCTTCAGAAGATTCATTTCAGAAGGTTCATTTTATGAATACCTTTGTGAAGGTGAGATGCATGCACTGTATTTTAAAGTCAAAGTTCACAACTTGTGTTGAGTGCGCCAAAGATTTTCTCAATGTTTAAATCTTAAAGGGTGGCTCACCCTTAAAAATTTAATTTACTCCTTACCTCCTTGACAGTAGACACTTGGGAGATGTTTCTATTTGTATATAACCAACACAGAGTTTGTTAGCACAACACTGGATCTTTTCAGTGTGATGAAAAAAGCACAACACATTAATGTTAAATTCCAGCTTACCGCATTTGCAGTGTGGCAATCAAATTTCTTGATTGTAAGTGTTTAAGTCAATGTTTAATATTACATTCAGTGTAATCCATGTGCATTTATGCTAGAACATTATAGGGACATTCATACATTATAATTATCTCATAAATGCTGAACAAAATGGGACCATTAAGAAGAAATGTTAAGAGAAATGAATTAATCACTTTTTTTCTGCTGCTGAATGATTGTATGTACAACCTGATCTCACAGAATTCCGTGAAATGAACACGGACCCTTAAGGGAAATGTAATACTAAAACTATATGACTTTATTACTATAAACAAATCAAAACAACAGTGTGGGCATGATGTAACCGGTGCTAAGCCTGAACACCAGCAGCAGCGACTATCGCAGCAAGCCTAGTACAGTTCAAGCTCATGGTTAACCTCGATGTTTTAAGTAATCAAAACACAACACTTGTTTAACTTGTACAGGCTAGACCCAGAATTCAAGTGGCAATGATGATCAGCTGATTACACTGCACCTCACACCCTGTAACCCATTGGAGAACACGAGCAACTGCGAGGAGGTGAGACCCATGCAGGTGGAGGAGACAAGGAACATGCTGCTGGAGCAGGCGAGCTCTACGGAGGGGCAGGTGAAGCAGGCGAGCTCTACGGAGGGGCAGGTGAAGCAGGCGAGCTCACGGAGGGGCAGGAGCAGGTGAAGCAGGCGAGCTCTATGGAGGGGCAGGAGAAGCAGGCGAGCTCACGGAGGGGCAGGTGAAGCAGGCGAGCTCACGGAGGGGCAGGAGAAGCAGGCGAGCTCACGGAGGGGCAGGTGAAGCAGGCAAGCTCACGGAGGGGCAGGAGCAGGTGAAGCAGGTTAGCTCACGGAGGGGCAGGAGAAGCAGGCGAGCTCTACGAAGGGGCAGGTGAAGCAGGCGAGCTCACGGAGGGGCAGGAGAAGCAGGCAAGCTCTACAGAGGGGCAGGAGAAGCAGGCGAGCTCTACGGAGGGGCAGGAGAAGCAGGCGAGCTCACGGAGGGGCAGGAGAAGCAGGCGAGCTCACGGAGGGGCAGGTGAAGCAGGCGAGCTCACGGAGGAGCAGGAGAAGCAGGCGAGCTCACGGAGGGGCAGGAGAAGCAGGCGAGCTCACGGAGGGGCAGGAGAAGCAGGCGAGCTCTACGGAGGGGCAGGTGAAGCAGGCGAGCTCACGGAGGGGCAGGAGAAGCAGGCAAGCTCACGGAGGGGCAGGAGAAGCAGGCGCGCCATCGGAGGGGCAGGTGAAGCAGGCGAGCTTTACGGAGGGGCAGGAGAAGCAGGCGAGCTCACGGAGGGGCAGGAGCAGGTGAAGCAGGCGAGCTCTACGGAGGGGCAGGTGAAGCAGGCGAGCTCACGGAGGGGCAGGTGAAGCAGGCGAGCTCTATGGAGGGGCAGGAGCAGGTGAAGAAGGCGAAGCAGGTGAGCTCTACGGAAGGGCAAGGTAATTAGGACAGATAAAAAGAGTTACAGTTTATATTGTTCTAGTTTTCTTCTCATGATCCGTATTACAGAGACTCTAAAGGGAAGAAAAAAAATTAAATATACATTATTATGTTTAGTTATTTCTAAAAGTAAAGTGAACTCGTGGCACCCATTGAAACAGTTACAGTTACATTTCATTCTCACGACACCATTTTCCCATCCCCATGAGTTCCCTGAAAAAGTCAGCAAATTAAACAAATTGGGATTATCACAAACAGGATGAACAAAAGCGAGAAAACAAAATAAAGTTAATGGACCAACCTTAATTCACTCAATAGCAATACATGAACTTTACACCTATAAGTACTTGTACTGCAGCACTTTTGTAATGTTGTGATCTTCCAGTATTTGAAATAAGAAGTTAAATCTTTATTTGGTATATGAGTAATTTTCTTTCTCCAAACCTACAATTGTCTTCACAGGGTCAGCCTGGGACATAGTCGCAAGTCGCAAAAAGAGAAAGTCAGGTATGTAAATAATGTTTGTAGTGTAATTATTGGTGGTTAGTAACTCTTACCATAGCTTGTTTGTCAAGCAGATTCTCTAAAGGAATTTAATTAATTAAATAGAATTTAAAAGGGGATCTATTATGCTTGTTTCTAGTTCTATATTTGTGTTCTGATACTCCACTAGAGTAGCTTTGCATGATCTACAGTTACAAAAAAATCTAATATCTTAAACTGGCCTTTATGCAGACCCTCAGTTCATCGTAATCTTCTATCCCACAGGGGGACCAAGGCATATGCCTGAGAAGAAAAAGCCCCAAAAGAGTAAGTCCATGTAAATGCAATGATTGATGCATCAGTGTGTTGACTATGGCGAGGTGGACGAGCGAGACTGGGGCGTGATGGCGAAAGAGCGTCACCTGCGAGCCACATCGGTCTCGAGTCCTCTCATGAGGGAGCTCGGAGGCACCCAGTGAAGGACGAGAGAGGGCCAGGCCTGGATTTATGTTATGTTTTGTTTACGTTTGTTGTTGTGTGTGGCAGTCGTCCGTGAGGGGCTGCCCGGGTTTTATTATGTGTCCGGGCAGCTCCTCCCATGTCTCTCGCTCGTCCACCTCTCCACATTGACATTGCTATTTTTTACCCCAGGTTATTTGCTATAGTCCCATTGCTTATTTTTTGTGACTACTTACAGATAATTAACAGATAATTAGTCTTAACAAACAACCTATAAAATCCAACATGCGTAAAATGTTTAATTTGACAAAAATGCATTGAAAAATAGTAGAGGAAACAGCAGTAGTGTATTCTCAATTGTGAGTTGTGGCAATTCAAGCAAGCATACCACATTGGAACTGAGAGTAATTTGGTTCAATGGTACAAGTTTTGATTAGTGATAAACATCACCTTACAAGTCTGGTCACTACTTAAGTCTTCATAGTTGTATTTATTTTGTTCCTAATGTAAGAAATATGTGAAACATGTTTTTTGATGTTCACAGATTGCTCCTACCACACTCGCCTAGAAGCTTTCCCCATCAGGAGTGTAGTAAGAGAAAGAGTGAGAAAGGTTAGACAGTCTTAAAAGAAATGCATAGTGTAGCAGAGTGTAATATAGGATTTAGAAGCTTCCCTGTGTTGTGGCAATACATACTATACACACACCATAATTGTTAGGTAGATACTTTTTATGTGTTTAGTCTTTTTGAATTACAGATTCGGAAAGGATATTGTACTGTAAAAGTCATGATCAGAAACTGTAAATATCAACAATGAACCACTGTATAATGCCTATAACTCAATGCCTATAACCAAACACAATAGCCTCATGCTAAGAATGGAATTAACGTTTTTTTTTTCTTGGTAGGGCAAAGCAGAAATTTTGGTTGACTGGCAGCCCTGTCCAGTATGGTATGTACTCTTCTGTTTTTCTGCTTTATGAATGAATGTATGCATTATTAATTTACTTTAGCTTCATGTTTTTTGCTAAAATAATGTAGCAAATTGTTCTGTTCTGTTTCATAAACTGTAGTGGTCCTTCATAGATGGAAAATTAAACACAGTTATACAAATAAAATAGGGGCAAAATTGTACACAAAATCGCAGGTTTGAATCCGCCACCACAAATACCATCATATGTATTTAAAGTCAGTGTTCATATAGATTCAGTATCGTATAATAAACATACATAAACAAGCATTGAACAGTAATTATTCTTGTGTAAGGTCTGCAAAGTTTTAATTAATAACATTTATAATAGTTGTCATTAATATTTTAATAATTAAAATAATATTAATTAAAATGTAGACACCCTACAAAATGTTACACATTATACACACATTATACACACATATATATATATATATATATATATATATATATATATATATATATATATATATATATTGTGACGCGTTCTAGGAGGAATCAGCGTCGCCCTGGCAACCAACACAAACCACCTGCACACCCGCACCATCGGCTGATCAGTCACAGCTGCTCCCAATCAGCCGCAGCCACATAAGCGGCAGAGACTGAACACACAGACAGACTCTGGTCTCGAGCGAATGAAGCGCTGGACTAACCTCTCTCTTTGTTCTCCTCAGAAAGCAGCGAGTGACCGACAGCCCATCACCGGAGCACGTTTGGACACCCACTTTCCCACTGGATCGAGCACAGAAGAGCACTTAGAGCACCAGCCATCACGCACCGGCTTCACCTGTTGTACCACATTTGTTGCACTGTAAATAAATCCACCCTCCTGGGCCTTTTCACCAACCCTGCCTTGTCGAGTGATTCCTCACCCCGTGACAGTGGTGGAGAATGCGGGCAGATTCGTGAGGAATCACCGACAAGGGCACCACCTCACCTCCTAATCCTGTGGGGTTTTTTTTTGTTTATGCACTGCAGTGTTGGGGAAAGCGGCGCGCTCGGTCCCGAAATGGAGGATGTATTACAGCGCCTCGCGGAAGTCAGCATCCGCCAACAACAAATCGTGGAACACCTGGCCACTCACCAGGGCAGGACAGAGGAGGTGCTCTTCGCTGTCCGCATACGCTGCCGCCCAACGCGTTCCGTTACCGGATCCTCGCGCCCAAGCCATCCGCCTGCTGCCCAAGATGACGGCGGATGATGACGTAGAAGCCTTCCTGCAGGTCTTTGAAAACACCGCCCAACGAGAGGCATGGCCGGAAGAGGATTGGGCCCGGCGCTGGCACCCCTCACCGGAGAAGCCCAACGGGCTTATTTCTCGCTGCCCTTGGCGACCGTCGAAAACTATATTGAAGTTAAGCGAGAAATTATAGCGAGGCTAGGCCTCTCACCGGTTCGCCGCCCAGCAGTTCCACGACTGGGAATTCAAGCCCCGGGTGCCAGCCCGGGCCCAAGCAGCCGAGCTCAGCCGCATCGCGCATCACTGGCTGATGGACGGGAACCCCACCGCCGGACAGGTAACGGAACGCGTGGTGATAGATCGCCTCCTCCGCGCTCTCTCGCGCCCATCGGCAAGCGGTTGGCATGAGGAAACCGACTACTACCCTGGAACTGGTGGAGGCGATCGAGCTGGCGGATGCTGTCCATCTCCGCGAGGCCGGGACCGACCGCCGCTTCCCACGGCGAATCATGCCGGGCGGCGCCCGCTCGAAGGGACTCCACGACCAGTCAGCAGGCCGACGGTTCCCCCGCCGCGGGATGAGCCCATGCCCAGCGCTGAACCACCATCACCCCCGCGAGCGTGGCTGGCAGGCTGTATCATCCACCAGCATGGGCCATCGAGAGGCCCTGAAGCAGATGTGATGGTGGACGGGAAACAGTTCCGGGCCCTGCTGGACTCAGGCAGTGGAGTCACACTGTTGCAGTCGCGTTATACGCCTCGAGGCGGCCAGACGAACTTCCTACCGATTACCTGTGTGCACGGAGACACTCGCCAAGTACCGCCCATAGAGTCACCATTTCATCGCCCCAAGGCACCTGGCCGGTGGAAGCTGGCCTGGTGAAGGACCTACCGGTGGCCGTACTGCTTGGGAGGGATTGGCCCAGCCGACCGCCTGCTCAACGCCGCGACTCAGCCTGCCAGCCCAGAGGGGAACCGTCAAGACGGAGGCGGCCGCGTGGACTCCGCCGACCGGCCCTGCTCGCCTCCGACAGCGGGAGAGATGGTGAGTCCCCTCCCAACCGACTAATCTGTTTTATGATGTACCAACAGGCTGCGGAGGGGCTGCTCGCCAAGGAACAGCGGAGGACGATCGACTCAAGCACTGTTGGGCTCAGGTGCGAGTCCTGGAAGGAAAAGACGCCCTCCCACGGCCCCATCCTCTCCCGCATTTTGTCGCCGAGAATGGCCTGCTGTACCAGTCGCGCAGCGAAGGGGGAGGAGAAGAAATTGCTGGTGGTACCGAGCCAAGACCGAAACCATCCTGGAGCTGGCGCACTCCCATCCCATGGCCGGACACCTCAGGGCAGCCAACACCACTCAGCGCATTCGAGACCGCTTCCTCTGGCCGGGCCTGGAGGCCGAGGTGAAGCGGTTCTGCCAAGCCTGCCCGACCTGCCAGGTCACGCCGCCCAGGACCCTCCCCCAGCCCATTGATACCGCTGCCCATCATCGGCGCCCTTCGAGCGGATTGGGATGGACATCGTGGGCCGCTGCCAAAGTCTGCCCGAGGACATGAACACATCCTGGTCATCGCCGACCACGCCACCCGGTACCCGGAAGCAGTCCCTGCGGAAGGCCACCGCAAAGTCTATCGCCCAGGAACTGTTTCTGTTGGCCAGCCGGGTCGGCCTCCTCGGAGATCCTGACTGACCAGGAACCCCGTCATGTCCCGGCTAATGGCGGATCTATGCAGGCTGCCGCGGGTGAAGCAGTTGAGGACCACCGTCTACCACCCGCAGACGGATGGACTCGTAGAGAGATTCAACCAGACCCTCAAGCAGATGCTTAGACGAGTGGCAGCGGAGGATAAGCGGGATTGGGACCTCATGATTCCCTATGTGCTCTTTGGGATCCGCGTTCCCCAGGCCTCAACTGGCTTCACCCCTTCGAGCTCCTGTTCGCCGCCAACCACGGGGCTTCTGGACGTCGCCAGGAAGCGTGGAGCAGCAGCCTGCACCGCATCGCACAGTGATCGAACACGTCCGACAGATGAGGGAGCGGATCGACCGAGTGATGCCATTAGTCCGGGACCACCTCAGTAAGGCCCAGCAAGCGCAGCAACGCCAGTACGATCGGGCAGCCCAACCACGGAATTCCAGCCGGAGACCGCCATGGTCCTGGTCCCCAGCTCGGCCTGCAAGTTCCTGGCGCCCTGGAAAGGGCCCTATACGGTGTTAGAATGGATTGGACCGTCACGCATCGACTGAGGCAGCCTGGACGACGGCAGACGGAGCAACTCTACCATGTTAACCTCCTGAAGAAGTGGGTGGGGACCCGGGACCAGCTGGCGGCGTTGAGTCTCACCGATCCCGTGGTTGTGGACGCCAACCTCAGCTCGGCTGCCCAGAAGACGGAACTGCAGCACCTGGTCAGTCAGTTCCAGGATGTGTTCTCGCCCCAGCCCGGCAGACTAACGCGTGGTCCAGCATGACATCAAGACGCACCCGCGCCATCGCCAGGCAACGGCCCTACCGCATTCCGGAAGCTCGCCGGCAGGCTATTGAGGAGGAAATACAACAAATGCTGAAGTTGGGGTAATTGAACCATCCCGGAGTCCGTGGTCCAGCCCCATCGTGATGGTCCCGGCCGGATGGCACCCTCCGCTTCTGCAACGACTTCCGCCGCCTGAACGAAGTCTCCGAATTCGACGGTACCCCATGCCTCGGTCGACGAGCTGCTGGACCGCCTCGTAACGGCCCGGTACATCAGCACCTCGACCTCACCAAGGGCTATTGGCAGGTACCGCTCTCCGAGGAGCTAAACCAAGACCGCCTTCTCGACGCCCAGCGGCCACTGGCAGTACCGACCCTTCCTTTGGCCTACACGGGCCCCGCGACGCCCAGAGGATGATGGACATCATCCTGCGGCCCCACCAGGCGCACGCAGCCGCCTACCTGGACGACGGTGATCCACTCCGAGGCATGGGGAGAACATCTGGATCGCCTGCGGAGGTGCTGAGCTCCGGCGAGCGGGACTAACCGCCAACCCCGCAAATGCCACCTAGCCTTCTCGCCAAGTACCTGGGTTTGTCGGCCGAGGCCTCATCCGCCCCAGGACAAGAAAGTGGAGACCATCCACTCTGCCCCGCGGCCCCGGACGAAGACCCAGGTACGAGCTTTCTTGGGGTTGGCGGGTTATTACCGATGTTTTATCCCCAACTTCTCCTCTTTAGCCGCCCCTCTGACAGACCTGACCAGGAAGGGGCAGCCGGAGAAAGTATGTTGGACCCCATCGCTGGAGGAGGCCTTTGCCCAGGTCAGCAGCGCTGACGCTGCCGCCCGCCCTCCGCGCTCCTGACTTTAGCTGCCCTTCCTGCTGCAGACGGATGCCTCCGACACAGGACTGGGAGCCGTCCTGTCCCAAATCCAGGAAGGTGAGGAGCATCCGATCATCTACATCAGCAGGAAGCTGTCCCCGGCCGAGAGGAAGTACGCCGCCGTGGAGAAGGAGGCCCTGGCCATCAAGTGGGCAGTCCTGGAGCTCCGGTACTACCTGCTAGGCCGCAAGTTCACCCTGGTCACGGACCACGCCCCCTTACAGTGGATGGCCCGCGCCAAGAACACCAACGCCAGGGTGACTCGCTGGTTCCTAGCGCTCCAGGACTTCCACTTTGAGGTGCGACATCGGGCCGGGGCCGCCAACGCGAACGCCGATGGCCTCTCACAGATCTGGACAGCTTATGCAGGTCTGTCAGGGGTCATTCCCCACCCTCCCATTACATCACCCTTGCTATCTCCATTTGTTCACAGGACCAGAACGACGCTTAGGGGGGGGGAATGTGACGAGCATTCTAGGAGGAATCAGTGTCGCCCTGGCAACCAACACAAACCACCTGCACACCCGCACCATCGGCTGATCGGTCACAGCTGCTCCCAATCAGCCGCAGCCACATAAGCGGCAGAGACTGAACACACAGACAGACTCTGGTCTCGAGCCGAATGAAGCGCTGGACTAACCTCTCTCTTTGTTCTCCTCAGAAAGCAGCGAGTGACCGACAGCCCATCACCGGAGCACGTTTGGACACCCACTTACCCACTTTTTATATACATACACACATACATACATAAATGCATATATACATTTGTGTACATTATTTTAAAAAAGTGCTAAAGAATGTACAACTGATATGCAATTTAAATAAAATTTACTATCTACATTACTATAATTGTGAACTATAATAATGTTATATTAACAATTATAGTAACATTATTTATAATTGTTTTTAAGATAGATACAAAAAAAAAGAATCTGTAACAGATGTCTTTGTGTAGGATGTGTATAATTATTTGGAAATAAAAAACATTATTAAAATTATTAATAAACAAATATGGAGTTTTTTTTTTAGTAATATATGTCCCTAAAGTATTATAATCATATTAAAATAAGATTTACAAATAGAAGTCATTTCCTAAGAGTTTTCTTTGTCTAAGTCGGTGTCCAAAAATACATAGCCATTGGTAATTAATGTTTTACTTATTTAAATATTTATATTTAAAATGAAAACACCACACAACATTCTTTATATATATATATATATTTTTTTTTTTTTTTTTTTTTGTATTCTATATTAATACTAGGATAATAGAGGATTAATACATTTTTACAACTTATTAAACAGGCATTGTCAACATTTAGGTGTAAAATGAATTGCTAAAAGAGAATGTGAAATGAACAGTTTTTCTATAATAATAAAAATATAATAAACTTGTTAGCAAGTACTGAAAATATTGCAAATACCAAAATGTTTAAACCATACAAGCAAGATCAAACACATATTTACAAATGTATCTTTATACACAAGATAAATAAGTTTAACATTCAAAAGAATAAAGCAAAATGTATGCCTATTTAATTATCATTCTACCACAACACTATGTATATATTAATTGCACAAACAAAGGCAATTGGATTGAATAAAAAAAAGAAAATACTGGGAATATCTCAACATAACCAAAATAAATAATCAATCTATGAAATCAAGTGACAGTTTAAAACCACCTACTGAACAAAGGTCTATGGAAGAACCTATATTTAAAGGTTTACATAGGCTACTTTTCAGTTTAACACAGATGATCCTACTGCCCATGTGCATTTATACAGTACAGTTATAAATATGAATATAAATATAAATATTATATGCAAACATTTCTTACAGGTGAGATACAACGTATTTACAATTACAAAAGATTAAAAGTAGTGCTTTCAATCATCTAAATAATCAGAGTTTTGAAAATGTTTTGAGAGAACTGTAAACACATTTTCATTGATTAAAAAAAATGCAAATAAAACAGTGAAGTTAAGCAGAATTTTTTACATTTTACAATCCTGCATGGACCAACATGGCATTCTAAAATAAAAGAAAGAAACCCCACAAAGACAGAAAGGCAAGATCAACCCACAGTGGTTTCAGCATGTAACAGACATCCATAACAAACAAGATACAGAGTTATATTTTTATGATACAATAATTACAATATATACACATTCAAAGCCAGGAAACACGAGGACAGTCACTTTCCCTTTTCTGCTGCCCATCTCTTCCTTTCAGCCTCATAAAAAGAAGACTGACAGAACACTCCCCAAGTCATCTCGTGAGGCATCCCCTCTGTCTGGTAAAGGGAAAACACTTTGGCAGGACAATAGATATATTTTCCTGCCACACCAGGGAACCCAGTATGTGTGTGTGGACTCTCTGGACCTTGTTTGAGTGGCTTGTGACAGAACCTACAGAGACGACCAGTGGGGTGCTGCTCAATGGCCTTTCTCTTTCCTCTCCTCCATTACCTTTCTTACCTCTGCAGAACGCTGCTTTACGGCCTGTAGCTCTCGATTAAAAAAAGGCAATTCAGCGAAGTCAGCAAACGGCATTCGAGGATTGGTGAGGCCTTCGGCTGCATACAACTGGTAGACCTTTGTAGAGCAGTAAAAGTACTTCACGTTCCCAGACTGATAAAAGAAATGAATGGAGGAGCCATCACCAAGGTAACGTGACTTTGGCTGCCCACAAGCAAGACCGTTCCGTGTCCTCTTTGTACAAGGCTGCTGTTGCAGTTGCTTTTCCTGCTGCTTCTCCACAAGCTCTTTCACCATTTGTTCAATCTCACCCTTAGTAAACGGGGACTCCTGGGGCTTATTTCTGGGTGGATTCACTGGGGCAGGTGGGAGGGTTACCACTGGAACACTTACAGTGTCACTACCTTCTGTAAGGTGATGCCACAACTGCTGGGTCTCCAGGAGTTTCTCTGGACTGGTGTTCAGGGATGAACTTCTGTTTGTCATCTTGGCCAGGTGTTTTACATAACGTGAGATATGCTGTTTTGTGGTGGGATGTAATAGGCTATTGGGATCCCTGGAGGCAGCCTGCACAAGGGCAGCATACTCTGCATCCACCTGGATGAGAAGGTCTTTCTGCCCGTGGTACTTTGTCAGAAGGCCATCAATGCAATCCCTCATGGGCTGTGTCCACCGAAAGTGGTCCAGGACAAAAAGTAGACCGCCTGCCTTGATGGGACCTGTGCGAGCAGCTCACGGAGAGGGAACAAAGGGCAGTGGTGGTGTCATATCATCTAAAGGAGAGGAAAAAGGTCAGAAAAGAATAAATCCTTTTTCACTTAATCTCTGAAGTAGCTGTAGTATTCATATACATGAGGAATAATTAAAGGATAGTTCACCCTGAAATTTAATTAAAGCCATCTTTTACTCACTCTGCTGTTGATTCAATGCCCTTTGTCCTCCTATCCCTTTTGGATCTCAAGAGCAGAAATAAAAAAAAATAGTCCTGCACGTGCGCCTTTTCTTATAATGGCAGTGGATAGCGACTAGGCTAAAACATTAAAAAAATTATACAAAAGTATGACGTAATGATACAGTGAGAAGCGCGACACATATGGCTCTCATGCTCACACACTGTTGTCATGACAACCGGTACACAATATTCACTTCAGGAGGTTTTATTATTAGTATTGTATTATTTATTATCATATACCTTATAGAAAAGACGATAGTCGTGTTTGTTTTTATTGAGCCTGATTTCTCAAAATGTCGCTGTATGTTGGGTGCCATGACAACAGTGCGTGAGGATTAGTGCCGCGCCTGCTGACGGTTCGTACTAGTCATTACAGGAACGCGCACAGAGGAACGGCCAAGCTCAGTGTTTTGACTGAATAATAGTTTATTTCTCGCAAAACCTTACAGTATGCCTCCTGGTCCATATATGGTGCTGTCTCACTATCATTGTGTCATACTTTTGTATAATTTTTGTATGTTTTAACCTGGCCGCTATCCACTGCCATTAGGAAGGAGCGCATGCAGGAAAATTTTTTAAATTTCTGCTTTTGAGGTCCAAAAAGGAATAGAAGGACATAGGGCATTAGAACAACAGCAGGGTGAGTAAATATGGCTTTAATTTCATTTCAGGGTCAACTATCCCTTTAAGGGATGAAGAAGGGAGTTGAATTACCTTTAACTTTGGTGGGCTGTGCAGGCTGGATCATTGTTTGTGAACCAAGAGGACCCACACCAAAGATGTCATCCTGGAGCATAGGGTAATTCATTGGGAATAAAATCAGTGATTACATAGTTACATTTTGTGTTTTAGTGAGTGAGTAGTTTTGTACATACAACAGTCAAGTTTACCTGAGCAAAGTGGGGACCCTCCTCAGGTGGGTCATCGGGTGGGAATTTCTCACTGAGAGCAGACGGCTCTGAGGACTGATGCTCTCCTCCTGCAACATGTACCTTCTGGGACTTGTGCTTGTCCCAGTCCAGGGGTACAGGATGACAACCAGGCTCCACATACTGCAGTCCAAACCTTTCTCTGGTGTCTGTCTGTGAGACAAGTAAGACAGGGTACTTGGCTTGACCTGTCACTACATCTGAGAGCTTGTTCAGTTCCATAATCAGCACAGGATCAAAAACTACAGGTAGCTTCACTCCAGGCTGCTTCAGGTCCACAAGGCGCTGGAAATTCCAACGAGCCACTCCAATCATGCCCTACACCTGGAAAAGTTCGGTGGATACCTGAGTGCCTGTGACCCATCTCGCTTGATGGAAATGGAACCCTCCTGCTGAGAGGTGCCTCTCACAGGGATCCACACCGGTACAGCTGCTGCCTCTCCTTCACATGGTTCAGCTGGACCGTACCACCATGCCTATAGTGGATCCCCTCTGCAACCTCTGGGTCACTCAGGCAACCTCTGAGGATGTGGACTCTCTGAATCCTCCACACCTTCAACATTGATGGTTTGAACAGTGGCCCACCATCAGGATCACATTCTAAAAAAAATCTCTGAAGAACACTCTCCACTCTCTCCAGCAGCTCTTTGGGGTGTGGGACCCTCGTGCGGCAGTGCTCCCTGATGTGCTGCTTTGTTGGATTTGCAGGCACTATCCCACAGAAGACATAAGCCTGCTTCAGTCTCTGTAGGTCCGCCTGGTCCACAACACTGAAAGCTGCTGACAGAAACTTGCAGAAAGCACTGTGCAGTGGATGGTGCTCTGACACACACTCTCTGGAGAATCACCGCATGCAGTGGAACAAGTCCAGCTTGATGTTGATGTCGCTGTTATATTCTTTGCGGGAGGAACAGATGTTGATGAGATGCCCAGAGGTTGCCGCAGTCACTATAGCCTCAGTGGTCTTCCAAGAATCCCAAAGGAGGTGCTCCTGGGGCTCAGGGTTTGGGATCCTGAAGGCAGCACAGCAATCTCTGTTCCAAACACAAATAGAAATATATTTAAAATATGAAACATTCAAATACATAGGATACATGTATTTGCTATAGTATATTTTGTTTACTTTACACATATAATATAGGTGGGAAGGAAAATGTGATGGCTGATTCTTACCTGTCAACCCACTGATAGTTGGCTTTTGGCAGTCCTGCAAAAATGTAGCAGAGACAGGCCTCATACATTGGCTGCAGGGATTTATCACTATCAGACTGCAGCATCACCCAAGACAAGATCATCCAGTTTTCATTCATTACAGCATAGGACGACATAGTACCTGATGCAAGCACAACCTTCCGGGCCAGTTTGCGGGTATGGTCAGCCCTTAAGACTTGTCCAAATGTGCCTTGGAGGAGCAGATTGAGATTGTGCTCTCTTGCCTATGGTACTCCTGAATGAGGCAGTCAACCAAGTAGTGGGGTGAGACTGTTACTCCAAACCAGCCATCCACATCACCATAGCCACCAAATGGAGCAGGAGTATTTGTTGCTCTTAATGCCCCTGTGATGGTCTGCTGACCATAAAGTCCACTGTTTCCATCCACCACATTCTTAACAGTGGACAGGTAAGCCAGGTGTGCACGCTTATACCTGAGGTGGAGAGCCTCATTCAACTGATTAGCCATATAATTGGGAGACTTTGCTGTGCGACGCAACTCATCCATCACAGTCTTACATATGGCCTTCTTGTGGGTCAGAAAAGCTGGCAAAATGTTGCAGAACCGACTGGGCGGCATGTCCATCCATTGGGGTTTGTCTGCAAACCAGTACTTTTTACATACTTTACAGCTGAGCCGAGAGGCCAGTATGTAGTATTGGCTGCTTGTACCAATAATGACACGGGTCGTCCAACTCTTGACGACAACGTGGGGATTCGGACAGCCATACAGGCATGGCAGAGTGTAGTTGTTATGGACTCTTTCCATAATGTTGTGCTCTGGTTTCCAAATGAAGAATGGATGAAGTTGAAAGTATTTTGGTGATGGCAGCTCATAGATAGCATCAATAAGCTCAGGCTGAGGTGGGTAACGCCACAAGGAGATCATGTTCATTGCATGTCTCACCGGTCTAGAGCCTGGCCACAGTCCCAAGGCTTCCATTTCTGTTTTCATCCAGATTCTCTGCTGGTGAGAGCAGTGCCATCGGCTCACATCCTGGTCATAGCTTGGCAGTGGTGGAACAGCATGCTTCTCCTCCAACTTAGTAGGGTACACAGCAGAGGCTTCATGGAGTGCTGTGGGAGGAGTAGAGGCTCCAGGGAGTCCTGAGAAAGACTGCCCAGCAGCTGCAGGGGCTCGTGAGGGAAGATTAGAGGCTGTAGACTGTGCAGAGGTCACTGGGAGGAGGGCTACAGGACGACAAGGATGACATTAGTCATAGACGAGCATTACATTTGTTTAATATCTGTAAAATAAAATCTGTTTTAAATTTGATTTAAGTAAAATTGTTACATTAAGTCCTTACATTGACAGAACACGGTTTCCTGCACTTGTCTCAAAGGCGATGTGGTCTTGCTTGTAGATAACCCCAATTCAAGTAATTCTGAAGGTACTGGCAAAGGAACCATCACTGGAGTGAAGGGAATAGGTGATAAAACATAACTCTGATCAGTAACAGGTAAATCCTTACAGTAGAGTCGACATGTGTACACGCCCATGTACCAACCTGGCTGTGGAGATGCAGTAGCACTATATTCATCAGGATGGTCTGGTTTTGAGAGTGTTGCTGGTAGTTTACGCCTCCCTAACACAGAAAAATGTAATTTAATTTCTAATACTCTGTGGTACTGTCCATTAGTAAATGTGTTAGTAAGTAATAATGTAAATACATGCAAACCCATAACACACTTCAAGACTTTTTATAGGGGAGTTTGTGTAAATCCACTTGGGGTTCAGAGTATTTCTTTTTTCCCACATTAATTGCACACATGTCTAGTACAATTATGTAGTTTTGTTTAATTAATACAAAGTGTACTTTATTCTTGATTTATCCTGAAAGAATGGAAGTGAAATGTGACATGCCCCGTAGGTGGGGTACATTGTAACATGTGAGGGGGCACATTGTAACATCACCAAATGACAGCTTAAAATGTTATCTGATATAATAAAAAATATTCAAAACAAACTAAAATATTTTGTCAATAAAATACAATTATTAATAAAAAAAAAACATTTTTTAATAATTAAAACTATAGTAATTTTTGAGTTTGACAACAAACACGTTACAATACACCCCATCTGCGCAACAGGGATGTAAACTGCTGCTCGTGTCTTCTAATGGTTAGATCAGTATTAAAGAACAATCTCAACTGTTAAATAACAGATATAAGATTAAATAATATCAGATTTGTCTTATTTTAAATAAACATAAAAACTGAGACGAAAAATAAACTTATGTAAGAAATGTACTTTGGCTATAGTTAAATAAATGTTCAGTAATAATTTTAATTTTAATAAATACATATTTGTACTTTTGCTGTACTTCTGCATTTTGGACATGTGCTTCTTTTACTCTGTAGATCATGTACATACCAAACCTTTAAGTATAGCATGCAAAACAAGAACTCTGTACTTACCCTCAACGATGAGATATAAATGCCTTCAATGTTAGTAGAACAATTGAACACAAGAATTAGAACAGGCCTGAACGTGGCCTAACCAACAAACATCAACAAATGAATGTAGAACAGATCATCCTGATTCATGTCAGAATTATCCCTAGTATGCAGCAGGAATTAGACCTTTGACCACTGGGACTCCAACAACATCTGAACCTAAAAGCACATTGAAAATAATTTAACTTTCAAGCACTTATAACATAGACAAAATGACATATGAAAGCCTTTACTGTTTGTTTTTTTAGGCTTGTTTTGTCAAAACACTACACAATTCACACATCCACACACTGTTACCTAACCCTAAGTAGCAGAACACCTCAGGTCTTTTGCTAAATGAAACACTTCTTTCAAAGTTTTACAATAATTTAAAGAAACCCAATTTTGACACCGTATGGCACACGCATGGTTCATTCGTTCTGATTGTATGATTCATTTACAGACTGCTGTTCTCAATCTTAAACACTTGTAAAATTTCTACTTTTCTAATGATATAATGTGGGTTTGATTTTTTTCAGAGATATTGTTAAAGTATATGAATATATTGACCAAACAGTACACTCAATACCAGGGGTGCTTCTCAATATCCCTCCTCATTTCTCGCTCCTCCGTCCTCCATCCTATGATCCGAAACTGACCGAGCTCAGCCATCTTGTAGGACTCAATTCTCAATTCTCTAATTGCACCGTGAGGAGGCGATGATCGAGGAGTGAGGAGGATTTCTGAGGAGTCATGAGTGAGGATACACAGGTGTACCCTTTGCAGAAGTGTTTTATCGACTAAACATGAGGCACCTATTAATTCTCCTCCCGTAATCTTGCCACAGTTTATTCATTATATTATTATGTTTACATGTACAAGACACAAATCTATGTCAAATAACAACAACTGTAGCCCAACTTTCTACCCCTCTCATACCCCTCTCTACCCCTCTCATACCCCTCTCATACCCCTCTCTACCCCTCTCATACCCCTCTCATACCCCTCTCTACCCCTCTCTACCCTACCCCTCTCATACCCCTCTCATACCCTCTCTCATCTTGAATAATGCTGAATAAAATGCAATGATGTTTCATGGAAACAAATCCAGTTTGATAAAGGACTGAAGAGTGTGTGTGTGTGTGTGTGTGTGTGTGTGTGTGTGTGTGTGTGTGTGTGAGTGTGTGAGTGTGTGTGTGTGTGTGTGTGTGTGTGTGTGTGTGTGTGTGTGTGTGTGTGTGTGCGTGTGTGTGTGTGTTTGAGCATGTATGTGGTTCTCACTCAGTTGGCCAGGAATTTTAGATGAATATGTGGGTAGCTTCATCCTCCCCAATTCTTCACTTTCCTCCACTTCAATTAAAAAAGAACAAACCAAAGATTGGTATGAAAGGATGAAATAATTCATATCAACTTAATTCTGTTTATTCAGGGAAAAGTGACTGAGCATTAAGCTATTTTACACCAATACCCTGAGTTTACATTCATACGGGTGTACATTTAGAAAAATGGATAAAGCAACCACTATAAATTCTGTGTCTGTGTGTGCTTGTTTATTTGATTTACAAGGACACAAATTTACACTGGTATTACAACATAAAAGTGGTTTATGGGGACATCTCATATGTCCCCCATAAATCAAATAGCTTTTAAAAACATACTAAACAATGTTTTATAAAAAATATAAAGATGCAGAATGTGTTTGTGTGTGTGAGTGGTTTTCTTACTCAGTTGGCCTTGGAGTTTGGATGGAGATATAGAAAGCATCATCCTCTCCGATTCTTCATCATCCTCCATTTCTGTGAAACAAAGCATTAAAGCAAAAATGAAAATCATATGTCATCCCACATTTACATATTTCAATTTTGACCTAATATATACTCAACTGTACTGTCAACAAACCTGGAGGATGACAGGCAGATGCTGCAGGTTCCACTGAAACACTCTGAAGCTGGCTCTTTTTCTGAGTGAGGTACTGCTGCAGACGATACATTTTGCTGCCTGGAACACACTGTTTCTGGAGGATGAATGCAGCATATCCATCTGCTCTGCGCACCCAAACATCCTCCAAGTCTTGTCTGCATTAATCCCAAAGCCAACTAAGTTGTCATCTTCATTCCTCACAGGTGGTGCCACTGATCTTCCAGCTAAATACTTTATCAGGTCCTCGATTTCCTGGAAGCTTCTACTGTACTCAATGAATGAAAGTAGGCTCTCCTTCTTGGGACCCTCTGCTTTAAACTGTCCGGCTCTCTCCTCCTCTTCAACCTTCTTATTCAAGAATATGGTATAGCCTACATCATTCTCTAGCAGCCACCGGAATGACTTGCCTTTGTACTTTCCGAACTGCAGCACATACTCTCCCAGCACCTCCTGTCTGTCTGACACATCTCCTCCTCTCATGAAGACAACAGAGCGGGCATTCTCCTTGACCTTGTCTTCCCTTTGAGGGGCTGATTTGTCCTGGAGATTGAGGTTGTCTTTGATATTCTTGGCTTCATCTGAGGGATCTTGTCTCAGATATCCAGTTAGTCCTTTCCTGAAGCACACTTTGGTCTTGCCTGGGAAGATCACTTTCACCTTCATCCTGCTGTGCTGTACACAAAGAGCTGATCATTGTTTATGGTCTGTTGCATTAAAACACTGTATTAGTTAATACACTTCTATTCTGAATAAATTATTAAGAATTATTTCTTAATAAATTAATAAATAAAATAACATTTAAATTTACCAGTTTATTATATATATATATATATAAATGAAAATAAATCTATGTATTCTATTCTTTATTTTTGTGTTTAATTATTTCATGATAAAATGTTATTCATTTATAATACCATTAAATTGCACACACATATTTTTGTAATTTAAATGTAATATATGTGTTATATTTATTACAGTATTCATAATTAATGTAATGTAATATTTGAAAAATACACTACCAGACAAAAGTTTGAAAACAGTACGATTATTTAAAAATACATTTTTAAAGAAGTCTCTTCTGCTCACCAAGGATAAAATACAGCATACAATACAAAACAGTATTATTGTGAAATAATTTTACAATTTAAAATAACTTTAATATACTTTAATAACTATTTTAATATATTGTATAATGCAATTTATTCCTGTGATGCAAAGCTGAGTTTATCATCACATGATCCTTCACAAATCATTCTGATATGTATTATTATCAGTGTTGAAAACAGTTCAGATTATTTAATTAATAGAAAGTTAAAAAAACATTTACATTTAGTCATTTAGCAGACGCTTTTATCCAAAGCGACTTACAAATGAGAATAATAGAAGCAACCAAGAACAGTCAATGGCAACAATATGCAAGTGCTGTAAAGTCTCACTTAATCTAGCACAGAACACATAGGACAGGTTTTTTTGTTTGTTTTGTTTTTAATAAACAAACAGAAACGAATAGAGTGATAAGTGCTATTCTTTATTGGTCAGGTGCTGCTGGAAAAGAAGTGTCTTGAGATGTTTTTTGAAAATGGCTACAGACTCGGCTGCACGAACTGAGACAGGCAGGTAATTTATTTAAATATAAAGCTTTTGAAACATTATAAATCTTTGTCTATACACTTGATCCCTTGCTGAATAAATGTATTCATTTATTTAAGATCTTACAAAGCTTTATTTCAGATAAATGCTGTTCTTCTAAACTTTCTACTCATCAAAGAATCCTAAAAATTTTTTTACACAACTGCTTTCAATGTTGATAATCATAAATGTTTCTTGATCAAATCCTCATATGAGAGTGATTAGTGAAGGGTCATTTGACACTAAAGACTGGAGTAATGATGATAAATTCAGCTTTGATCGTAGGAATAAATTACATTTTTATATATATTCAAATATGAAAATAGTTATTTTATATTTTAATAATAATAATACAGTTTTTTATAGGCTATAACATAAATGTTGTGTAGTTGTGTGTAATTATGTTGTGTAACTTGGTGTGTAGAAGAGACTTCTTTAAAACATAAAACATCTTACAGTTCTCAAACTTTTGACTGGTAACATAATAGTGTAACTTGTATGTTAACCGTACAGTATTATGTGACATACCCATACTGCACTGGTAACATATTTTTTATATAGTAAGAGACCAATGAAAAATATTCCCTTTGCAAACAAAGATAAGTTACTCTAATACAATAACAGCTACAAATATATAAATAATAATGTACATCCGGTCACCTGAGGTAAAATCTGTCTGAATGTAACTTATCTTAGGCAGTAACGTTAAGTTATTTGTCGTACAAAACAAAACAAGTTTGCTGAATATCTCTCCGATCGTAAAACGGGTCTCACCCTCCTCCAATATAACTAAATATAAATATAACATGAATTAAATATAACTGTATTTCCTATTAATTTAATTTTACTAACATAATCATATTTGTTCTTATTTATATATTAAACTTCACAAACCATTCAAACCAATTAACACGATTGTATGATGAAGGCAAAAACAACAAATAAAATAATAAATAATTAATATTTACCTGCTTGGTTTGTCAGCTTATTGCGCTGATCTCTTAGAGTAAAACAGATGTCGCCTGAGGTAAAATCTGAGGTAAAATCTGAAGACTTCTTGTGGTAAAACAATAGGACCGTTAAATGATGATTTAGTTAAATAAATCCGCGTAATTTTTCAGTAAGTATGTGTTTCATAAAAAAACAACAATGTGGAACTTTTATGTAGCCTTAATCTAAACAATATGCGATCGTACTATGCCTCCCGCCTACATCGAATGATTGACAGATGAAACCCACGGTGACACTCGCTATTTAATTGCGCCATGGAAAGGTGAAACAGCGCCATGAAATCTACATGTGGTCACAAATATAGATCCGTAGTGTTAAGCACTACCATAGAGACGAATGGGAAAGTTAAGGAAAGTTGTTTAACCATTTTCGAAGCCGAAAATGGTTGCTTTAACTTTCCTTAACTTTTCCCATTCATTCTCTATGGTAGTGCTTAACACTACGGATGCAATATATTTGTTACCACAGGTAGATTTCATGGCGCTGTTTTGCCTTTCCGTGGAGCGGCATTTGAACAGCGAAGTGTCATCTGTCAATCATTCGCTGTAGGAGGGATCGCATATTGTTTACGTTTACTTAAAAGTTCACATTGTTTTGTTTTATGCAACACAACTTACTGAAAAATTACACGGATTTATTTAAATAAATCATCATGTAACTTTCCTATTGTTTTTCCGCGAGAAGTCTTCAGATTTTACCTCAGATTTAACCTCAGGTGACATCTGGTTTAACGTTAACGTTACCTCAGAGAACAGATTATTAAACTGACAAACCAAGAAGGTAAAATTACTTATTTATTATTTTGGAAAATAATTAGTTGTTGTTGTAGTTGTGGTTATTGTTGTCTTCCTCATCATACAATCGTGTTAATTTGTGTTGAATGGTTTGTGAAGTTGATTAAATAAAGTAAATAAAGTATGAGTAAATAAAAACAAATATGATTCTGTTAGCAAAAAAAAAAATACAAATGACAGTAACGTTAAACCAAACTTTTGATAGGAGATAGTTATATTTAATTGGATTATCTTTAGGTACAGCTAAATGCTTGTTCATTGCATATATATATATATATATATATATATATATATATATATATATATATATATATATATATATATATGTTATATATATATATATATATATATATATATATATATATATATATATATACACACACACACACACTTATTTATAAATTTTTATTTTAGCACTTTATACACATTTCTTTTCATTTGTAGTAATATTTCACAGTATAACTGTATTTCTGGACCCACTTTATATTAGGTGGCCTTAACTACTATGTACTAACATTTAAATTAATAATTTGATACAATGCACTTGTTGTCTACATACATGTTTTTACATTGTACATACATTTAAAAAAAACCTGTGAGTAAGTACATCTTTAATTAATTTCTATAATTACATTTATAATTACACTGTTGACACTTCGCTTATACCACCCTAACCTTAACCGTACCAGTTTTGTCATAACCTTCCATTAGTTCCATAACTTTACCGTATCCCACCTCAATATCAGCAAATGTGTTTTGCAATACAAAAGGAACAAAATAAGTACATTGTTCTTATTTTTTGATGCAAGTATACATAGTAGTTAAGGCCATATAATACAAAGTGGGACCGTATTTTTGATCAAACAAATGCAGCCTTGACAGGTACTGTAAAGTTTGTAACATCATACATATCTTATAAATCTTTTTTGTATTTTACTTTTGATCAATTTAATTTATCCCTGCTGAATAAAATTATATTTAAAAAAAATGTAAAGAAAGAAAAAAACCTTAATAATGTTTTAATTCTGATCATTTTGATGTACTATTTGTGTTATTTCATTAAGTATTTTAATGTGGTCATCATGATTTCAGGTCATCAACATGAAGAAAACTGTCTTCTTTCCGGAGAGTCAAAGTGTTCTTCAGGAAAGGCCCTTCAGGCCATTTACGCCGGGACCCATCTGAAGAGGCAAAAAGACTTAAAGACAACCCTTCTTTGCAGGACAGGTCAGCACCTCAAAGAGAAGATCTTGTCAGGACCAATGCCCGTTCTGTTGTCTCACAGAGAGGGGGAGATGTGTCAGACAAGCAAGAGGTGTTAGGAGAATACATTCTTCAGTTTGGGAAGTACAAAGGAAAGTCCTTCCGGTGGCTGTTGGAGAATGATATTGGCTACACTTTGTACTTGTTCAGTAAGGTTGAGGCAGAAGAACAGGCTGGGCAGTTCAATCCAGAGGGCCCTTGCAAGGATAGCCTTGTTTCCTTTCTAGAGTACTCAAGATGCTTTAAGGAAATACAGGATCTCCGGCGATACCTTTCAGAGAGGCCAGACCCAGTACCAGTTTTGTCAGAGGATGACAACGTTGTTGGCTTTGGGGTACGAGCACAAGACACTTGGAGGAAGATCTGGGATACTAGGGCTGATGGGTATGCTGGGTTCATGATGGGGAAGAGGTGTGTTCCTGGAAGTAAAATGTATCGCTTGCAGCAATATCTTTTAAAACAGCAAAGACAGGTGACCACACCCCTTCTGCTACACCTTTACCAACAACTCCTCTGAAGCTTCCACTTTACGCCTTACTTCTGATCATCCAGGTAAGTAAACAACATTTATATTTATTTATATTGATTATTACAGTCTACTGATGCATTTTTTCTTTTCAAAGTCATGGAGGAGGATGTAGAACTGGAGAAGATGATGCTGAGTCTGTCTCCACCCAAATGTCCTACACAGCAAAGTAAGTGAACCGAAAGTCTGCATTAAAAGTCTGTTATGTACAGAATTATCAAATTCAACCTGTTTATGGCATATTAAACCGTCCATAACAGAGTGATATCAATTTAATTATATTGTTTATTTCAGGGACACCTGCAGCCACTGGGTGTCCAGTCTCCTCTGCAGCAAGAGGTTATCCTAATGGAGGATTTATACTCCATTACTGTTTTTAATACAATTGTTTGTTGTTTTGGCAGTGTTCTTGCCTGTTCTAAAAATTGTGTTCTTTTGTTCTACTAACTATTGCTAAAGGTTGAACATACCAGTGATGAGGGTGAGTGCACTTCATGAATTGTATTCATGCTATTTAATTTGTTTGTATTGTCGACTCAAAGTTGTGCTTTACCTGTTTTTTTTAAAGTGTAAACCTTCAAATTAGGATCAATGTGTGATAATTGTAAGTGTTTAAAAAGTCTGTACAACTCAATCATATAAGTGAACATATTTAGGACTTGCATTAATAGTATTTTTAAATAAATATTCTATTGATGCAAGTCCTAACTGACTAACAACAGACAGGTAAAGATGTCACATACATGTCATTTACATGAATGTTTTATCAATTTTGTAACTTCTTGTTCCCTGCAGTTCTGCCACAGCCACCACCAACACCACATGCGGTCTGCGATCTTCACATACCACCACCACCTGTGACTAGCACCTCTTCACAGTATAAAGCCCTGCATCACTGTCCAGAGTACCACCAGCATCATCCACTGCACCTCCACCAGCTGCACTGTCAGCACGCACTTTACCTCCACCATCCACTGCACCTCCACCAGCTGCACTGTCAGCACGCACTGCACCTCCAGCAGCTGCACTGTCAGCACGCACTGCACCTCCAGCAGCTGCACTGTCAGCACGCACTGCACCTCCAGCAGCTGCACTGTCAGCACGCACTGCACCTCCAGCAGCTGCACTGTCAGCACGCACTGCACCTCCAGCAGCTGCACTGTCAGCACGCACTGCACCTCCAGCAGCTGCACTGTCAGCACGCACTGCACCTCCAGCAGCTGCACTGTCAGCACGCACTGCACCTCCACCATCCACTGCACCTCCAGCAGCTGCACTGTCAGCACGCACTGCACCTCCACCATCCACTGCACCTCCAGCAGCTGCACTGTCAGCACGCACTGCACCTCCAGCAGCTGCACTGTCAGCACGCACTGCACCTCCACCAGCTGCACTGTCAGCACGCACTGCACCTCCACCATCCACTGCACCTCCAGCAGCTGCACTGTCAGCACGCACTGCACCTCCAGCAGCTGCACTGTCAGCACGCACTGCACCTCCACCAGCTGCACTGTCAGCACGCACTGCACCTCCACCATCCACTGCACCTCCAGCAGCTGCACTGTCAGCACGCACTGCACCTCCAGCAGCTGCACTGTCAGCACGCACTGCACCTCCACCAGCTGCACTGTCAGCACGCACTGCACCTCCACCATCCACTGCACCTCCAGCAGCTGCACTGTCAGCACGCACTGCACCTCCACCATCCACTGCACCTCCAGCAGCTGCACTGTCAGTACCATCCACTGCACCTCCACCATCCACTGCACCTCCACCAGCTGCACTGTCAGTACTTGCTGAACATGCCCCAGTGCCCTCCACACAGACAGAAACCCCTGTGTACCTTCAAGATATTAGCCGCTGGAACTGCTCCTCCATCAAAAATTTGGATGAAAACAGAGATGGAAGATATGGGGCTCTGGCCAGGATCACGACCGGTGAGACACCTTATGAACATGGTTTCCTTGTGGCGTTATCCTCCTCAGCCTGAACTTATAGAAACCAACACAGGCCTGCCATCACCAAAATACTTCCAGCTCCATCCCTTCTTCATCTGGAAACCTGAGCACAGTATAATGGAAAGGGTCAGAAACAATTACATCCTGCCTTGTCTCTACAGCTGTTCAAATCCTCAGGTTGTTTCCTCTGGTGTGGGAAGACCCAGAGTGATTCTTGGTGTGAGTGGACAATATTACATCCTTTCCTCTCGCCTGTGCTGTAAAGCATGCAAAAATACTGGTTCGCCGATAAACCCCAGTGGCTAGACATGCTCCCAAACCGTTTCACCAACATCTTACCAGCCTTCCTCACCCATAAGAAAGCAATCGGTAAAACAGTGATGGATGAACTGAGGCGATCTGGAAAATCGCCAAATGATATGGCCAACCAGCTGTCTGAGGCGCTTCACGTAAAGTATGAAAGAGCTCATCTAGCCTACCTGCTCAGCGTGCAAAACATCAGGGATGCTGAAGCAGGTCTGTATGGCCAGAAGACTATCACTGGGGCACTGAGGAAGGATGAAACACCAGAACCTTTTGGGGGTTATGAGGACACTGATGGGTGGCATGGGGTCTCTGTGAGTGCACACTATCTAGTAGAGTGTCTTCTTAATGAATATCAGCGGCAAGAGGCAGCTCTCACTCAGGTCCTGCAAGGCACATTTGGACAGGTATTCAGGTCAGATCACACACGCAAAGTTGCTAGAAAAGTAACACTCTCAACTGGCACAATGTCCTCCTACGCTGTGATGAACGAGAACTGGATGATCCTGTCCTGGGTGATGGTGCAATCTGAGAGTGAGCAGTCCTTAGCATCAATGTACTGTGGGCTGGCCAATCGCTACAGTGCTGCTGGCATACCCAAGGCCAAGTATCAGTGGGTGGACAGGTATGAAGCACCACATCTCATCACACAACACATCAAGTAGTGTAGTAAAAGATAATGAATACATTTAACTGAAAATCTTTTCTTCTTGTTCCTAATGTGTATTTAGGGACTGTTGTGCCGCTTTCAGAGTGATGGACCCAGCACCTCATGAGCACCTGCAGTGGGAATCCTGGAGGACCACTGAAGCTATTGTGGCAGATGTTACCGCAGGAAACCTCAAGAATTCATGTGCCTCGTGCATGAAGTACAATGAGGACATTGTTGTGAAACTGGACTTGTTTCACTGTATGAGGCGATTCACCAGGGAGTGTGTTTCGAGCACCATCCTCTGTATAGTTCCTTCTGCCAGTTCCTCTCTTCTGCCTTCTCTGTAGTGGATCAGAGTGACCTGGAGAAACTGAAAACGTATACACATTCTGTGGTATTGAGCCTAATCCCACCAAGCAGCACATCAGAGAGCACTGCAGGACAAAAGTACCACATCCCAGAGAGCTGGTTCAAAGAGTGGAAGAAGTACTTAAGCATTTCCATCTAGCAAAGGATCCCAACAACATCTTCCTTTTAAACCATCAATGTTAAAATTGTGGTGGATTCAGCGCATTCACATCCTTAGAGGCTGCCTGAGTGACCCTGAAGTGGAGGAAGGAATTCTCTACAGGCATGGTGGGACCTTGCAGCTGAATCATGTCAAGGGGAAGGAGCTGCTGTGCCCATCTGGATCCCTGTCAGAGGCACCTCACAGCAGGAAGGGTTTCATTTTCACCAGGCTCAATGGGTAACAGGCAATCGTGTCTCTCCTGAGCTGTTCCACGCACAGGAATAACTGGGGTGGCACGCTGGAATTATCAGCGGCTGGTGGACCTGAAGCAGCCTGGGGTTGTCTTACCTGAAGTGTTTGACCCTGTGTTAATGATTGAGATAAACAGGGCATCTGTGACAGTCACAGGGCAGCACAAATATCCAGCCTTGCATATCTCCTGCAGGGACACAGGAGAGAGGTTTGGCCTTCAGTATGTGGAGCCAGGTTGTCGTCCAGTGCCTCTTGACTTTGAGAAGCACAAGTGTAGGAAGTCAGCCTCTGGAGATGTGGAGATGCAGGAAGACTTATCATCTGGCTTGTTGCCCTCACTTACACCTGAGGTATGTCATTACTCTGTTGCTTTACTTGAAGGGAATGCTACATCATTATATTTTAACTGGGGGTCAAACTATTTTTTATTAATTAAAAGAAGCCTCCATATAGCTGGATTTATTTGAATAAAAAAAATACAGAAGTTATATTGTGAAATATGATATATGTTTATATGTTTATATAATATTGTGAACATTAAATACCTTTTATTTCAGGATTGTTTAGATGATTCAAACTTTGCCAAGACCCATCCTCCCACAGAGCCGGTCACTCCAAAGTCTGTCTTATTCCACCATAACATCACACCCGGCACTGTGACAGTGAAGGATCAAAGGTCGGAGGAGTTTCTACTGGCTGCAGGTAAATACATTATTTAAACAGGCACTAATGTGTGTTAACTGCCACAAAGACAAATAATTTAAGTAATTTTGTTTATCTTTTGTAGAACTGCTGAGCACACCGCCATTGCCCATCGCTGCCTCCCCGCGTGCAGCTCGTGACTGGACCAATCAAAACGGGTGGTCGAGTCTTTGTGCTGGACCATAGTAGATGGACAGATCCGATGAGAAATGCCATTGATCATCTCTTGGCAAAGCACCATGGGAGCAAGGATCTTCTCAAACAGGTGGATGCTGAGTATGCTGCTATGGTACAGAGTGCCTGCACTGACCCCAACAGCCTTTTGCACTCAACGACAAAACAACATATTAGCAGGTACATTAAACACCTCGCTAAAAAGAATGCAAATGCATCTCTCAACACCAGCCCAGAAAAGCTCCTGGAGACACAACAGTTATGGCAACATCTTAACTCTGGAAGTGAAACCATCAGTGTCCCAGTGTCAGTACTGCCACCTGCCCCATACAATCCACCGGCAAAGAGTTTTCCTGAAGATGTCCCTCTGACCAAGGTGGCTGTTGAGAAGATGGTTAAAGACATCCTAGAGAAACAACAGGCAGCCCTGCAACAACAACAGCAGACACACAAAAACTAATTAGGTCCTGTTTAGCATGTGGTCAGCCAAAGTCTCGCTACCTGGGTGATGGCTCCTCTGTGCATTTCTTTCATCAGGCTGGTGATGTGAAATACTTTTACTGCTCCAAGAAGGTCTTTGAGGCATACTCTGCAGAGGGCCTGACCAACCCCAGGATGCCATTTGAAGATTTTGCAGAGACTCCTTCT
The DNA here is from genome assembly GCA_023029165.1 of Gobiocypris rarus. Lineage (NCBI taxonomy): Eukaryota > Metazoa > Chordata > Actinopteri > Cypriniformes > Gobionidae > Gobiocypris > Gobiocypris rarus. Next base: position 14,970,943 of record CM040935.1, read on the forward strand.
TTCAGAGGGAACTGGAGGCCTCTAAGAAGAGGGGCAGAAAGGAAGAGGGTGATTGAGGAAAGAGGCAAACGGAAATCCTTAGAGGAGCATCCTTCTGGGCGTGTGCAGGTTCTGCCACCAGCCACTAAAACAAGGACCCACTAGCCCTCACATCCATACTGGTTTCCCTGGAGTGGCAGGAAAATACATATACTGTCCTGCTAAAGTGCTCTCCTGTATCAGGCGCAGGGAATGAATGCACAGATGACATGGACTGAGTTTCAGCAGTCCCCATTCTATGAGGCTGAGAGACAGAGGTGGATTGCTGAAAAGAAAAATAATTAGGGTTAAGGTGTGTCTATGTGCCCTGCACATTTCTGATTGGTTGTTCAATAGTAATTCATATAATGAGTCATTGTGTAATAGTTTATATAATAAGTTTTAAATAGTAAAACACTGTAATACTGTTGTGCATTAATAACGTTGTTTGTTGCATGCTCTCCTATCTCTATCTCTCTCTCTCTCAATTTTGGTATTCTGGAAAGACATCTTTAAAAAATATATCTTGTGTATTTGTAAATATGTGTTTGATCTTGCTTGTATGTTCTAAAACTTTTGGTACTTATTTTACAATTTTTATTATTATCCTCATGTAGAAAAACTGTTCATTTCACATTCTCCTTTAACACTAAATGTTGACAATGTCTGATTAAAAAGTTGCAATATATATTCATTTTCCATTATCCTAATGGAGGATTAATATAGAATACAATAAAAATATACAAAAACAGGATTATAACATCGGAATGTTGTATGGTGTTTTCATTTTAAATATAAATAAGTAAAACATTGCCAATGGCAAGGTCATTTTGGACACCTTAGACAAAGAAAACTCTTAAGAAATGACTCATATATGTAAATCTTATTTTAATATGATTATAATATTTTAGGGACTTTAAAAATATGTAAAAAAAAATCACAATTAATAATAATAAAATATATTACTATAACAAAACTCCATATTTGTTTATTAATCATTTTAAATAGTTTTATAATTTCAAATAATTATACACATCCTATACAGCTCTTACAGATTCTTATTTTTGTGCACTGTATTTGTTTTAATTTTTTTGTCGAATGTATCTATGAAAACGATTATAAATAATGTTACTATAATTGTTAATATAACACTGTAGTATCAATTAAAGTAATGCACATAGTAAAGTCAATTTAAACTGTATAATTTGTACATTCTTTAGCAAAGTTATTTTAAAGTATGTATCAAAATATAAAATGTTAATTATATATATATATATATATATATATATATATATATATATATATATATATATATATATATCATCATTTTAATTAATCATATTTTACTATTTTAATTATTAAAATATTAATGACCACAACTGAACTATTATAATTGTAATTAATTAATACTTTTGCAGACCTTAAACAAAAATAATTTCTGTTCAATGCTTGTTTATGCATGTTTATCATAATGCTACGCAAATCTATATGAACAATGACTTTAAATACATGTGATAGTATTTGTGGTCGAGGCGGGTTCGAACCTAAGATTTTGTGTCCAATTTTTGGCCCGACTCCTGCATTTTCCTCGCTTTCTATTGGCTGGCAGCGCCTACACCTACGTGCGGCTGGCCCCCGCAGTCCATTTACCATATGTTTTCACTGTGCCAAGGTTTTTTTTTAATCAGTCAACATTTGCAAGCAAGTGTGACCCTGCCTTTGTAAGTGTAGGCTTTAGAAATTGGAAAAAAGGCTATCCAGTTTTCTCAGAACATGCAAAAAGTTAGTTGCATTTCTATGCAATGAACATCTGTGCACAAAAAGGTAACACTGTGGCTTCACAGCTTTCTTCAGCTGTTGCCAGACAACAGGAGTATGGATTGATGGAGATTGTAGGCTCCATCAAATACTTAGCTAGCCAAGGTTTAGCTTCACGAGGTCATGTGGAAGAGAAGGGTAATCTATCCCAACATCTGAAAGAAAAGGCAGAAGATGACCCTGCTTTTCAGAAGTGGTTAGTGACACAAGCAGGATTACACAAGTCCTCTAAGAAATACTAGGCACAATGAGCTAAAACATTATAAGAGGAATAGCTGACACCATTCAATGCCTCCAGGGGCGTAGCCATCATTTCAAAAGTGAGGGGGACAGAATGTCAAGCGATATCAGTTTTTTCTGACTTGCGTCTAATTGACTGGTTTTATTTTTAATGTTATATCTTTTGCTTAATTGGCTTAATATGCTATTTATGTTAAAGCAATAAAGCCTCCTTCTACAACAGTCAACCCTAAGTCTGATGCTCTCTGTTCTGTCTATAAAAAATTACAAATTAGTCTGATTAGTAGCAGAAATATTTAAATGTACACTGTAAAAATAAAATTCAGGTCTCCAGTTGAAAATTTTCTAGTGAACGATCACATCTAAATTTTTCAGTTGGCCAAATTGAATTTCTGTGAATTGATGCAATTTAATTCAATTAAAATTCAAGAAATTCAATTTGGCCAACTGAAAAATTTAGATGTGATCAGTCACTAGAAAATTTTCAATTGGAGACCGGAATTTTTTTTACAGTGTAGACATTGTTGCTAAATATTTTGTACATTCCATTCAGTTTGCAAATGCATACGATAAAAGGTACACAACAACAAACGACCCATTTTTTTGGTTCCCAAATCTAAGCCAAATCCTAAGAGACTTGATTTTAGTTATAACTTTAGTAATAACTTTTCACAAACGGAGTAGTTACTTTGTTTTGCTTATGCAAGGCAGTGTAGACATAAAACACATAATGATTGTTTAATGGAAAAAAACTAAACTTATTCCATTAATTATCTTATTCCAGTCGTTTGTTTTTCCTCACCTCTGAAGCCTCCTCAAAACTTTCTGCCTCATCCTCTCTCAACTTTGAATTAACTTCTGGCTCTGTCTATTGACAATAAAGAAGTGTTTGAACTACGTACATACAGGGAATTATGACATACAGAAGAAAGGATGTACACTGCTAGACAATAGCCAATCATTTGTATCCTAAATTATCTTTCCTATATTTTCCTAATGACAATTTTATGATTGGTCTATATGGTACTACGAATATTGGTTGAACATTAAGCATAGATGTATAGAAAAATGCCTCCCAGTCACACAGTTTGCCTTGATTGTTGATGGGACACAAGACACATCAGTTCAAGAACAAGAATCTGTATGTCTTCGTTATGTGGATCATGACTTAAATCCTCATTTAAGTGCCTGAGACCACAGGATAATCTCTTGCAAATGTAGCATTAGATGTAATCTGCAGATTAAATTTTCCATTGTCAGCACAGCATGGGCAGACATATGATGGTGCAGGGAATATGTCTGGGAAATATTCTGGAAAACAGGCTCACATTAGGAAGAAACATCCACTTGCTTTATATGTGCACTGTGGAGCACACTGTATTAATTTGATAGCACAGAAGGCATGCACAGCTTCTATAGTTGTGCGAGATGCCCTTGACTGGGTTCATCAATTAGGAGTTTTGTCTGGATAGTCTGGCAAATTCAGACAGATGTTTCAAAAGATTACCATATCTGACCATGGAACCTCAAGTGCCCTGAAACCACGCCGTGAAACTAGGTTGACTGTTAGACATGGTGCCGTCCATTCTGCTTTAACACAGTATGACTCTATCCTCACTGCCTTAGAGGAAATGGCAGGGACTAACTCTCCACTCTTGATCCAGTGGTTCATGACTACCCAGAAATGAATGCCCATCTGCTGGAAATTCCTGCGGAGAGGCTACAAAAATTCTCAAAGATTTGCTAGTAGAGGTACGAGGCTTATTTACTGAAGTTGAAACTCTAATCAGATTACTCCTTGTGGTACCAGTCTCGTCCTCTGAGGCAGAGAGGAGCTTTAGTGCTCTTAGACTATTAAAGACTTGGTTAAGCACAACTATGACACAGCAGAGGCCGAACCATGTTGCAGTGTGTCACATCCATCAGGACAAATTGGACCTCTTAACTAAGAAGTCAGTGTGTGCAAAGTTCATTTCTTTTACACCGAGTCGTAAACAGGTGTTTGGTGCTTTTATATGAATGGTATGTGTGTTAAGTTGCAGCCTAATATGTTGTAACACTTAAAAAAAACTAAACAAAAACATACCTCATTTACAGATAGGCCTTCTTTTGTATTTACATGCTTTTGTTTAGATTTTGTTAGTGGATGGTGAGTTTTGGTGCCCACCAATATGTGAAATCTGTTCAGAAAAAAGGTGCAAGCTGCACTCCAGTGTTCCACCCTGTATTGTGTAATGTATTGAGAGTTCAATTGTGTATAATACATCTGCTGCATGTAGGTGCCAGTACAGTGATGCAATTGATTAATCTTTAAGTTCTTTCTTTCCATAAGATATTAAACACACACACACAAAAAAATAAAAAATTAAGTGGAAGCTGCCACTGCTGGCTAGATCTTAAACACTTAATTTAACTACTGTATATACACTCACCTAAAGGATTATTAGGAACACCTGTTCAATTTCTCATTAATGCAATTATCTAATCAACTAATCACATGGCAGTTCCTTCAATGCATTTAGGGGTGTGGTCCTGGTCAAGACAATCTCCTGAACTCCAAACTGAATGTCAGAATGGGAAAGAAAGGGGATTTAAGCAATTTAGAGCATGGCATGGTTGTTGTTGTCAGACGGGCCGGTCTGAGTATTTCACAATCTGCTCAGTTACTGGGATTTTCACTTTTTTTTTGTGAAAAGGGAAAAACATCCAGTATGCGGCAGTCCTGAGAAAATGCCTTGTTGATGCTTGAGGTCAGAGGAGAATGGGCCGACTGATTCAAGCTGATAGAAGAGCAACTTTGACTGAAATAACCACTTGTTACAACCGAGGTATGCAGCAAAGCATTTGTGAAGCCACAACACGCACAACCTTGAGGCGGAGGGGCTACAAAAGCAGAAGACTCCACCACTCATCTCCACTACAAATAGGAAAAAGAGGCTACAATTTGCACAAGCTCACCAAAATTGGACAGTTGAAGACTGGAAAAATGTTGCCTGGCCTGATGAGTATCAATTTCTGTTGAGACATTCAGATGGTAGAGTCAGAATTTGGCATAAACAGAATGAGAACATGGATCCATCATGCCTTGTTACCACTGTGCAGGCTGGTGTTGTTGGTGTAATGGTGTGGGCGATGTTTTCTTGGAACACTTTAGGCCGCTTAGTGCCAATTGGGAATTGTTTAAATGCTACGTCCCTAACTGAGCATTGTTTCTGACCATATCCATACCTTTATGACCACCATGTACCCATCCTCTGATGGCTACTTCCAGCAGGATAATATACCATATCACAGCTCGAATCATTTCAAATTGGTTTCTTGAACATGACAATGAGTTCACTGAACTAAAATGGCCCCCACAGTCACCAGATTTCAACCCAATAGAGCATCTTTGGGATGTGGTGGAACGGGAGCTTTGTGCCCTGGATGTGCATCCCACAAATCTCCATCAACTGCAAGATGCTATCCTATCAGTATGGGCAAATATTTCTAAAAAATGCTTTCAGCACCTTGTTGAATCAATGCCACGTAGAATTAAAGCAGTTCTGAAGGCGAAAGAGGGTCAAACACAGTATGCTCTTCCTAATAATCCTTTAGGTGAGTGTATATAAAAAAACATTTTTACTCACATTAGTGTGTTGCTTCATTCATTCATGTAATATCATCCCGTCTGCAAATCCAGTCGTTTACAAAGGAATCCGTGGTGAAATGAAAGAACAAATGCGCAATGTCTTCCCCACGTGAGCTAGCCTGACGTGGTCATACTCAATTCTAGTCAGTATTATTTATGTGATATATACAGGTCCTTCTCAAAAAATTAGCATATTGTGATAAAAGTTCATTATTTTCCATAATGTAATGATAAAAATTTAACTTTCATATATTTTAGATTCATTGCACACCAACTGAAATTTCAGGTCTCAAAAAATTTGCATATTTTTAATACAAAAAAGTCAACCTTCAAATAATTATGTTCAGTTATGCACTCAATACTTGGTCGGGAATCCTTTGCAGAAATGATTGCTTCAATGCGGCGTGGCATGGAGGCAATCAGCCTGTGGCACTGCTGAGGTGTTATGGAGGCCCAGGATGCTTGAGCGCCTTAAGCTCATCCAGAGTATTGGGTCTTGCGTCTCTCAACTTTCTCTTCACAATATCCCACAGATTCTCTATGGGGTTCAGGTCAGGAGAGTTGGCAGGCCAATTGAGCACAGTAATACCATGGTCTGTAAACCATTTACCAGTGGTTTTAACACTGTGAGCAGGTGCCAGGTCGTGCTGAAAAACGAAATCTTCATCTCCATAAAGCTTTTCAGCAGATGGAAGCATGAAGTGCTCCAAAATCTCCTGATAGCTAGCTGAATTGACCCTGCCCTTGATAAAACACAGTGGACCAACACCATCACTGACTGTGGGTACTTGACACTGGACTTCAGGCATTTTGGCATTTCCTTCTCCCCAGTCTTCCTCCAGACTCTGGCACCTTGATTTCCGAATGACATGCAAAATTTGAGCAACAGTCCAGTGCTGCTTCTCTGTAGCCCAGGTCAGGCGCTTCTGTCGCTGTTTCTGGTTCAAAAGTGGCTTGACCTGGGGAATGCGGCACCTGTAGCCCATTTCCTGTGCACGCCATGGCTCTGGCTGTTTCTACTCCAGACTCAGTCCACTGCATCCGCAGGTCCCCCAAGGTCTGGAATCGGTCCTTCTCCACAATCTTCCTCAGGGTCCGGTCACCTCTTCTCGTTGTGCAGCGTTTTTTGCCACACTTTTTCCTTCCCTCAGACTTCCCACTGAGGTGCCTTCATACAGCACTCTGGGAACAGCCTATTCGTTCAGAAATTTCTTTCTGTGTCTTACCCTCTCGCTTGAGGGTGTCAATGACGGCCTTCTGGACAGCAGTCAGGTCGGCAGTCTTACCCATGATTGCGTTTTGAGTAATGAACCAGGCTGGGAGATTTTAAAAGCCTCAGGAATCTTTTGCAGGTGTTTAGAGTTAATTAGTTGATTCAGATGATTAGGTTAATAGCTCGTTTAGAGAACCTTTTCACAATATGCAAATTTTTTGAGAAGGACCTGTATAAAAATACATTTGAAAATAATATGATAATGTTGTCTATAATAGACAGTCACTTAATTGAGAGTTTTATTTTTGATAGAATTATAACTAATTTTATTGGAGGCTTACACACATACTGTAACGTCAATCTGAGCTCTGCATTAATTTGAGTGATCATGGATTTTATGGGATGGCTTGATGCAGTGCAGGAGATGCAGAAAACTTGATCTAGACCCTTAAGAAACTTAAATAAATGCTTTTATGTAACAAATCTGCTTCAAATTGAATTAAAAATTAAATGAACTGCTAATTATAACATTTAACAAAAAATTGTAATGGCAATTAAAATTAACTCTGTTGCATTACTGGATAAGAGACAAACCTTAGCCAATTGTCTTTATAAAGATTTATTTCTTGCAAGAAAGAGCCACAGTCAACACAGTCATCAGTGCCTGCATCGAGTGTAACTGAAGACATAACAGAAGTCACAATCTCTTATACTCTCGATGTCAAAACAATCCTTCAGTAGTTTTCCACAGAAGTGCCCTGCATGGCAGAACCACATGTTACTCCTGTATGAATTCAAACACACGTCTACATGAATATAGCTCTTATTTCACAGATACATATTTTCTGGTGCCATTTGAAATGGCAGAGCCTCAGATCTGCATGACTAAGTGATGACAAAAGATAAATCAGTTGATTTTTGAAATTGTTCCTTTAAACCTTGTCACACTGATAAACACTGCATTTCTTTCCAGAATGAGTTTTCAAATGTCGTTTCAGGTCTCTATGATATGGGAAACTCTTCTCACACTGAAGACATGGGAACTTCTCTCTGGTGTGGGTTACCACATGATTTTCACAGTGTTCTGTCTGTGAAACTCATTCCTCACTGACGACATATAAAACGTTTTTCTCTCGGGTGAATCCTCATGTGGCCCTTAAGGTTATTTTTACATCTGAAACTCTTTCCACATTGACCACACATGAAAGGCTTCTCTCCAGTGTGAACTCTCATGTGGCACTTAAGGTTATTTTTATATCTGAAACCCTTTCCACACTGATCACATGCAAATGGATTTTCTCCAGTGTGAATATTCATGTGTTCCGTAAGGCTTACTTTCCGTGTGAAGCCATTCCCGCACAGAGTGCAGATGAAAGGCTTCTTTCTGGTGTGAACTCTCATGTGGACTTTAAGATTACTTTTTCCACTGAAACTCTTTCCACACTGTTGGCAGGCGAAAGAGCTCTCTCCTGTATGAACTCTCATGTGGACTTTAAGGCTTTCTTTTCGAGTGAAACTCTTTCCACACTGTTGGCAGGTGTAAGACTTCTCTCAGTGTGAGTTCTCATGTGGACTTTAAGGTTTCCTTTATTTCTGAAACTCTTTCCACACTGTTGGCAGGTAAAAGACTCTCCAGTGTGAATTCTCATGTGGGCTACAAGGCTTCCTTGTTGATTTAAACTCTTTCCACACTGTTGGCAGGTGTAAGGCTTCTCTCAGTGTGAACTCTCATGTGGACTTTAAGCCTGTCTTTACGCCTGAAACTCTTTCCACACTGTTGGCAGGTGAAAGGCTTTTCTCCAGTGTGAGTTCTCATGTGAACTTCAAGGTTTCCTTTATCTCTGAAACTCTTTCCACACTGTTGGCAGGTGAAATGCTTCTCTCCAGAGTGAACTCTCATGTGGAGTTTAAGGTTTCCTTGTTGATTGAAACTCGTTCCACACTGTTGGCAGGTGTAAGGCTTCTCTCCAGTATGAATTCTCATGTGGACTTTAATGCTTCCTGTTTGAGTGAAACTCTTCCCACACTGTGGGCAGGTGAAATAACTTTTTGTTTTTGTCTTTTGAGCTCTTTTTTTTGATGGAGTCTTTTTATCCCGTGTCGATATTTCTCCAGTCATGAAGTCATGATGTTCATCATAATGGTCTTTCTCTTCTCTTTCAATGAGGTCATGATGACTCGCCTCTTTTAATGCCATGAGGTCTAGGGCAAAAACAGACAAAACAAGTTAGATATTTAAAGTATCAAAGCCAACAACATATATGTTATATTCCCTATTCTATCCTATGAATCAGGGGTGGGCAGCTTTGGTCCTGGAGAGCCACTGTCTTGCAAAGTTAAGTTTCATCCCTTATCAAAGTTGCCTGCCTGTAATTTTCAAGAAATCTTGTAGCCTTAGGGTGAAATTTTTGGGTTGGGTTGAATTTTGCAGGTGTTTTTGATCAAGGATGGTTGTTACATATGCTGTGCTGCATAATCTATTTTGATATTATATATCTACGGGTCTTACGGGTTTGGAACGACATTAGGGTGAGTAATAGAATTTTCATTTTTTTGTTTTGTTTGTGGTTTCAGGAAGAGGACAGGAAAGGACAGTGAATTGTAAGTGTATTTGTGTCTTTTCTCATTTTAATTTAATGCAGTTATGTTAGGAAACATTGTTTTGTTTACTGTGTTCACTGTGTTAAAGTTGTGTTGCTGAAATGGTGTTTGTTCCAGTTTGGTCTCATTTGTTAACGCTTTTGGTCTTTTAAATAGTAAGGCATGGCCAGCTGAATTCAATAACAAAATATCAGGCAGGTACACAATTGAGTATACCAGAGGCGGTAGCCCTCGTGTAATGGCCAAAGAGTTTAAAGACCAGCGACTCTACACGTGCGACTCCACCGAGCAAGGACACAGATAAGGCACTTAGGTATTTTTGTATTTTTATTTCCTTCCTCTTTTATTCAGCTTGATCTCATCTCATGGATCAGACCAGAGGATAGTACCACACCTGCAGTCCTCTCCACAAACTTCACTTTCTCACACACCCCTCACCTGATTGGTAGGGGTATGGGTTCTAGTCTGTTCATCTCCAATGAATGGGAAATGAAATCTTTTACCATCTCTGTGTGACAATAGCTCTTAAAATCGCAAACAATTAAAATGCAGTTTCTTGGAGGAGTTGAATGTGTTCCTCTCATTCTTCCCTGAGGATGGTACTCTTCTGATAATTCTTGGAGACTTCAACATCCACATAGGAAAGCCTCAGACTGCGGATTTCCACACTCTACTTGCCTCGATTGACCTTAAGCGACTACTCATAAATCAGGTAATCAACTGTACCTTATTCACACGTGCTGCCTGACTATCTGATGTTCTCCGCAAGCATCATTCTAAACTAAGGACTGCAGAGAGGAAGTGGCACAAATCGAGACATCCCACTGACCTTGGTTTGTATCAATCCCTCCTCTCTTCCTTCTCTGCTAATGCCTCTACTGTTAAAATAACAATACCAAAACAAAATTAACAATTCTTCTGACCTCTTCTTAACCCTTCTCCTCCCATCAACCCTAACAACTGACGAATTTGCCACATTCTTCATAAATAAAACAACATCAGCGGCCAATTTAATTTCCACACCACAAATCAACACACAAACCTTTACAGCTAACACACACACACCCCTCCTCTCCACTTTAACTAATCCTTTCCTACCACCTGTTTGCTTGATCCTATACCCACCCATCTCCTTTAAGCCATTTATTCTTCAAAATGCTGTATCATTAAGCATCCTTGTAAACACAGTTGCGTATGTGTTGTAAAAAAAAGGAAGCAGATGCATTTAAATTAGTTTTGTGCATTCGTCCTAAAATGACAGCTGCCTTATATAACCTACCCGTAGTGATAGTCACTAATGGTGATCTAAGATGAGAAAGAGAAAATTACTTTTGTGGCTTTAACCTTTTAAAACCAGATGTGTCATTTGCACTATCAAAATCATTTAAATAGCTCCTGATAGTAAACATTGTGCGCTTTCTGCCGATATACAGCTAATTACGGTAATGTCATAATTTCCATCTGCAAATCACTGCGGCTTTCAGGGGGAGCAAGAAGGATCGGATTTGAAGGGTGATACAGAGATTAGTTTTACATGATATTTAGAGTACAAAACATAATAAAAAATTAACAGAAACATAGCAAAGGCAGAATATACAAGAGAGGAGGCGATTATGTTTATTTTTGTTGACACTTTGGAGGAAGATGAGCGGGACTCTTCAGACCCGGAGTGTGCATATTCTGAGTGAATGAATGATAGTAAAGAAAAGGCTCCTGAGTGAAAACTCTGCAACCCAGTGTCACAAAAGACTTTTCTAAATAAAAAGCAGTAAAATGTATTCCCGTTTTTGACATTTTTGTCCATTTAAATTCTATTTTCATACTAGGGCTGGGCCGATAAACGATATCATACTGAATCACGATAAAATTAATTTCGACAAGCACTGGGCATTTTAACTCTAAATGGATTAATGTAACAACCAATCACACGACAGAAATAAACGCAACAACAGCCAGTCAGCGAACAGCTTTTAACTTGCACATCAAAGAAAACTCAACACAAGAAGGAAAAAATGTGTGGAAACGCGTTTCCATTACTCTTCAAATTGCACAAATTATAATTTCGAATTGAAAATACGCTTAATGGAAAAGCGTCAATTTCGCAAAAACTCCCATATACCGAAAAAACTTTTTTATGCTCGCATGAGGTGGTTTTTCAGGCAAATCGAAAAAGGACCTATTTTTGCTGTGCTGCTGACACTCAATTAAAGTGAAAGCACACTTTTGATGACAAAAAGTGATTTCACACAAAAAGGGCCCAAAATGCACACAAGAAGCATGTGTAGTGTGTTTTAACAAGAACTGGAGCATGTCAGAAAAGAAAATGAACAAATAAAAAATATTTGTAGAAGATTTACCCTTTTAAACGTGTTTTAATTATTCGGTTTGGGTGAAATTATGGTTATAATTATAAAAATAAGGTAAACTAACCATAAAATATGATAAACTTTCTTTTAGTTTATTATGTAATACTCAGACAGGTATAGCTCTAGCACTTCCCAAATCAAACCTGAGTGCACTTTATTTTATCTGCAAAGTTTGCGGTCTTCTAAACATATCGAAGTATGAATGAAACGACATGATCTGAGCTGTTTTCTTGGTTGTGTTTAGAATTTACATGCGAATGTTTAAGCCTACACCTCCCCATGTTAACAAACTTTCAAAGACTATCTAGTTTATAAATGACCAACTTCTGTAACACTTCCAGTGTAAATACTCTTGGCGTCCTGCAGCTGCAGTCACGGTGTAGTTGCGTTGACGTGATACTCACGTACTGCTCACGCACAGTGTCTCTGTGATCTACTTTAAAGCCAGACAAATCAGCCCACACTGATTGAGTCAAAAGGATTTGATCTACAAATCTCCATAATTTTCCATGGATTTACTGTGGTGACACTAACTGCACTATGGTACTGTGGCAGAAATGTGGGATATTCTTCATAAGGAATTGTATTATATTATGAATGTAGACATGTATAAAATGTATTAAAGGAGTAATAGAATATTACAGTATTTTTTTATTTAGCTATAGAATGTGTGCATTTAAAGGCTACTAAATGTTTTTTTAGGCTCCTGTTTTTCATTCAAATACCATATAAACCATATAGATACATTTTACCATGGTAGTGAAGAGCTATATGCATGGTTTTAACTGGTTATCATGATCTAAACGTATGATACTATGGAAGATCGGATATATGTGCACTCAGAATATTACAATTTTACCAAATAGAAATGAGGTTGTTACTATTTTTACAGATTTCCATGTTTTTGTTAATGAACATACATTAACATCTGTATACAAGCTACTACTACTGTCAACTCACTGTCGAATGTGCATTTCTAAGACAAAACGTAATAATATTAATACGGCAGTCTGCACTGCAAACTGTGCGAAGATATATCAGGCAACACAAACATGTTTCATGACTAGAAACAATATCACCCGTTAGCTCATGCAGAAACTAATACATTATTTTTTCTATTAAGATATTTAAGGAAAAATGACTGGAAAAGCGTAAGGAATTCAAAAACGTGACATGTTTGTCATATTCTGACAATAAAGAGTAGCTTAAAACCACAATGAACAGTCTGGTTTCTACAACTTTCACTTAAGAAAAATAAAAAAAATCGAAATAGATTATCAATATCGATTGATACGAGCATTTTTTAACAAGATCATTTTTTGGCCATATCGTCCAGCCCTATTCCAAACTCATGATTTTGGCATACAGCTCATGAAAACCCAAAATTCCTATCTCAAAAAATTAGCATATTTCATCCGACCAATAAAAGAAAAGTGTTTTTAATACAAAAAAGTCAACCTTCAAATAATTATGTTCAGTTATGCACTCAATACTTGGTCGGAAATCCTTTTGCAGAAATGACTGCTTCAATGCGTGTGGCATGGAGGCAATCAGCCTGTGGCACTGCTGAGGTGTTATGGAGGCCCAGGATGCTTCGATAGCGGCCTTAAGCTCATCCAGAGTGTTGGGTCTTGCGTCTCTCAACTTTCTCTTCACAATATCCCACAGATTCTCTATGGGGTTCAGGTCAGGAGAGTTGGCAGGCCAATTGAGCACAGTAATACCATGGTCAGTAAACCATTTACCAGTGGTTTTGGCACTGTGAGCAGGTGCCAGGTCGTGCTGAAAAACAAAATCTTCATCTCCATAAAGCTTTTCAGCAGATGGAAGCATGAAGTGCTCCAAAATCTCCTGATAGCTAAAACACAGTGGACCAACACCAGCAGCTGACATGGCACCCCAGACCATCACTGACTGTGGGTACTTGACACTGGACTTCAGGCATTTTGGCATTTCCTTCTCCCCAGTCTTCCTTCAGACTCTGGCACCTTGATTTCCGAATGACATGCAAAATTTGAGCGACAGTCCAGAAATTTCTTTCTCTGTCTTACCCTCTCGTTTGAGGGTGTCAATGATGGCCTTCTGGACAGCAGTCAGGTCGGCAGTCTTACCCATGATTGCGGTTTTGAGTAATGAACCAGGCTGGAAGTTTTTAAAAGCCTCAGGAATCTTTTGCAGGTGTTTAGAGTTAATTAGTTGATTCAGATGATTAGGTTAATAGCTCTTTTAGAGAACCTTTTCATCATGATATGCTAATTTTATGAGATAGGAATTTTGGGTTTTCATGAGCTGTATGCCAAAATCATCAGTATTAAAACAATAAAAGACCTGAAATATTTCAGTTGGTGTGCAATGAATTTAATTTTTATCATTACATTATGGAAAATAATGAACTTTTATCACAATATGCTAATTTTTTGAAAAGGACCTGTACATGTTCATTTATAGAACAGTTTGTCTCTAATTGAATGCAGGAATGTCTGTTTTAAAGTCCCTGTAAAGGGCAATTCTGAGATTTGTTTCTAAACACATTAGAAATGTTAGAAATGTTTTGTTGAAACACATTGCGAATGTACTCTAGTTATGGGGGAGGGGCCACATGCCAAACAGCTCCAGTGCGTCATTGAGCCACCGTTTTAACCCGCCAAAAAATCCGAACACAGCAATGGTGAAAAACTTCTTGAAGGATTAGTTCACTTTTAAAAAAACTTTTGCTGATAATTTACTCACCCCCATGTCATCAATATGTCTTTCTTTCTTCAGTCGAAAAAGAAATTGAAGTTTTTGATGCAAACATTTCTCCTCATAATGGAGGCAATGGACCCCAAACGGTTACAGGTGCGAATGACAGTTTCAGTGCAGCTTCAAAGGGCTTTAAACCATACCAGACGATGAATAAGGGTCTGATCACACTCGTATTTGACCTCACTTGGCGGAAGTTATAGCGGAGCTCAGACATGATCACGTTTGTCTGATAAGAGGTCAAATAATAGCATAAATACTGCTCGGTTTCTCTCAGAAACTGATCGTTTGGCTAGATAAGACCCTTATTCATCGCCTGGTATGGTTTAAAGCCCTTTGAAGCTGCACTGAAACTGTCATTCGACCTGTAACCATTTGGGGTCCATTGCCTGCATTATAAGGAGAAATGTTTGCATCAAAAACTTCAATTTCTTTTCGACTGAAGAAAGAAAGACATGGACATCTTGGATGACATGGGGGTGAGTAAATTATCAGCAAATGTTTTTTTTAAAGTGAACTAATCCTTCAAGAAGTTTCTCACCATTGCTGTGTTCCGGATTTTTTGGGCGGGGTTAAAGCGGTGGCTCGATGATCCACTGGCGCCGCTTGGCATGTGGCCCCTCCCCCATAACTAGAGTACAATCGCAATTTTGCATCAGTTCACCCGCTAGATTGCGAGTTACTGTCAGTACCGTTACTTACAAAACAGCCTACAAAACAAAAAAAAGACGATCTCAAGAAGAGGTGGATTAATTTTGTGAACAGCTACCTTGATGGAGTGCTGACGATCACCACCAACACCTGCCTCTGCAGTGTCTTTACACCGGATACTTTTACAAACTTTCATCGGCAACAACTGGGATTCACTGATAATCCGCTGCAGAATGGGGCCGAACCGAATATCTACCGCCCCAAATTTCATCCTTCTGTCCCGCCGACATCTGGTGCCGTCGTGACTCGTGAGCAGTGGCCTGTTGCACAAAGCTGGTTTCAGTTGCTACCCAGGTAAGTTTGAGATTAGTTTGAGCAAACTCTGTTTTTTCGGGCTCAAGAAGGTGGATTGGTTTTTAGCAGTGTTAATCACCATGGTAACTTACACTACAAAGCTAACCTGCTCTGGAGCAGCTTTTATTCTGGGTTAGAGATCACAAACTCAAACTGGACCAATCAGCTGCAAGTAAAACTCACACCACCTGTATCTCTCAAATTAAAGTAGTTTATAGTGAAAAAACTTTAGAGACAAAATTGCTCATCTTTTGGTGCAAATTATTTATTATATTTATAATATATGAATTATAATTACTTTTAATTCACATAATATATTCATATAATTATATTATATTGACAAGTAGCCAAATATTAATATAAATATAAAACATGCATTCATAATTATTTTAAACATGTATTCATTTGAGCTCTTTGTTAACCTATAATTATTAGGCATATTTATTTCATTCACATCATGCATTGAGTCAGATATTCTTTCAGCTGCCTTCTTAAATTGACGCTGCAGCATAAGTGTTTATTCCTGCTTTAAACACATTTAATTTCATGATACTTTTCAGAACGATCTCTCAATCTTCAGAAGAGAAGTGAATCGAACAGACACTGTGATTGGCTGTTTGCCACATGTGTCACGCTTTCAGGTGCACGCGCGCTTCAGTGTTAATTGCAAACTCTGGATTGAACCTGAGTTGACAGAGAAAGTTTATACCAAGCTTTGAGAAACAATTGAACTTGATCTGGATTTGTCAACTCTAAACCTACTCTGAAACTCAGAGTTTGTTCAGCTAGCTTCATGCAACAGGCCTCTATACTTGAGTGTTGTTGTTGTCTTGTGTGTTTACGGCAACTTTCCCGCGAGTGGGTGTGGTTTTGGCGGCGATCAACGGACACGCCCCCAGCGTTTGAGAGCAGAGAATGCTGCTTATTTTTTCAAGATTTCGATAAGATATTTTATGTACTTAGCAGATTTTTTTATGATTCAAATTTGACTAGTTGGTTAATAACACATTTGTCTTTCCTATGACCTTTGCGTTTCACATTCTTTAATGCAATAAACAGTCTGATGGTAGTCCAGGGTATTCTAGAAATCAAGATTAACCTACCGTCACACACCTTGAACTCTCTGAAATATATTTGAATTCTATTAACGTTCCAACTTTACCTTGTTATAATAGTGATTTAGAAATAATATATAATATTGTATATTTTATAGCTATATAGCCTATAACAAATTTGGTTTTATTAACTATATTAATTGGATAACACACATCTGAATACCTCTTAAGCAAACTAACCCTGGATCATGATCTGCTCTGGAGCAGGTTATGTTCAGAGAGTGAGTTGCTATGTCTACTTACAGACCCTGAAAGTTTCCTCCATTTTTGGAACTGAAAGTTGAGGTTATCCGCTAACTTTCTCAGTCACTACACCACAGAAATCTAGTGGGAAGCATTCAAATTCAAGGCAGAATTTGGTAATAAACCATAAATATCAGGGCCCGTATTTATCAAGCTTCTCAAAGTGCCATTTTAGTCTGAAGTGCTGAGAATTCATGAAATTTACTTTCAAACTAAGCAAGTTATCAAATTTCTTAAAGCTAAGAATCACTCTTACTCTCCCAGTAATTTAAGACAGCTCGAGAGGTCTCTCAAGTGGTTAGGAGTTGCCAGTAGGGGCTTGTGATTGCACTGAGAAGACAGAGACGTGCATGAAACTTTCAGGAGAGGGAGAATGTTTTTGAAATATTTGACGACGGGCAGTTCATCAAACAGTATCGTTTGGACTAAACAAGCATCATCTTTTTCAGTGCTGGTTAATGTTGGGCTGAACTTGCCTTTTATTGCATTCCACTCTTCGACTAATTCAGCCAGCAGTAGCGATTGCTTCTTCCTCCCACCAGTTTGGTTTTCTTTTGGAATTCATGGTGGCTGTTTATATCATAAAATCTAGGCCATATATCAGCATGTCAGTTTAACAGTAGGCTACACCAGTTTAAAATGTTTTAATTAAGACATGGTGGAAAACGTGATTTATCTTTCATTTCAAATGTGTATATTATAATGTATTGTCTTGAAAATTATTATTGTCAAATGTGTGTTGAATGTACACTTAGAAATTTCACCATTCAACGTGAATTTATCTGAGAATATTCTGAAATAATAACACTGAATCTATTCAGTGATTGGTTCATGCCTATGACATCATCCAAAATTCTGTTTGTGGCACAGCAAAGTGTTGTAAATCAACTCTAAGACTGACACTTAAGATTGAGTCCTACACTTCACTTAAAGTGTGACTGGGATGCTTGATAACTAACTTTTAAGCTCAGCTTTGATCCAATATTTTTTTTTCTCTCAAGTCAATTCTTAGCAGTGTTCTGATGAGTATTTCTAAGATGCTTGATAAATACAGGCCCAGATCAAACAGCACTGATGTGGAAACTAGGGGTGTAACAATTCTCAGTAAATAAAAAGTTACCTCACTGAAATGACTTTTTGCAGGTAGGGATGTCTGTGTACATGTACTGCTATTTATGTTCAGGTATGTTCAAATGTTAATAAACACTTTATAGGACAAATATAACAAAAAAATTACAATCTCTATTCAGAAGTAGACAGTGGGGGGATGTTTCACAGAATAGTTTTGTTTAGGCTACTTCGGTATATTGTCTATTTCTGTAGAGCTGTAGATTTTAATAAAGATCAAATAACAGAGTTCAGTTCTAACAATGAAACCAACCTGTTTGTTCCTCAGTTTCTTCATGTTTCACTCTCAATGTTTCTTCAATCTTCAGGTCTTCACTCTCCTCTTTAATAAACGCCATCTTTATGTGTTTGCCCTGTTTAAGAAGAGAATAATATTCTAAATCTCTGAGCGTGTCTGAATCAGTAAAAAAAAAAAACTAGCACTTTAAATTAAAGAACACTATACAGACTCTTAATATTTAAACATTTGTTATTTAATGAATTACAGACTACATTTAAATGATTACACTGTCATGTGAACATTAGAAGTTTGTTAAAGTTGTCATGACACGTTAGTGTTTGTTGTCCTCGTTCATTTACAGTGTTAGGCCAGCATGAGTCGCGATTCGAATCATTTTGCAACGTGTTTGATTCAAGTTAATCAGTTTCTCCATCACTTCTCGTGACTGAACTCGTGTTTATGATTACACACAGCTTTTCTGTTACCCATGTGTATTTGAGTTTTAGTCACACAAAATATCCTTCATTAACGTTAAATAAAGCATTACAATTTTACATTAAATAATAAGTGATAGTATATAATTTCACATCGCCTTGTAAAAACTATAAAACACTGGTTGCTATCGACTTAAACAGATTAAATTCTTAAAACAAACCGTTCTTGAGCCAAATCACAACAGATGCAGGAGCCATAGACAAAAGGCAGGAGTGCGGCGCAGCTGTATGACGTCACATCACCACACCAAAATAAAAGTCCCGTTCACACTAAAATCACAGAGGTGCAGAGAAGTGTACTCTGTCTACTTTTTTTTTTTTTAACCACACAATCGCTTTATTATAAATGTATTATAAAATATAAATTGTGGCAAATGTGATAAAAACAAACATGCTAAAAAAGAGTGTTCAAATACATAAAGCAAAGTTCATATGTTAAAAATGTGGAAATAAAGTTCATTTGAGTCTGAAAACATGTAGAAAATGTGTGTATAAGATAAAATGTAAAAAATCTGAACATATTCATACAAACTTATACCCGTAACATATGCACACATACGCCTGCTCAAGGATGCAAGCTTGCACATATATAATGTATATGATTAGTCAAAATCTAGTGAGGATACAGAGTCATAAAGATTAAGAACAGGATTCCAAATTGTATAAACATGTATCCATTGAGCCCTGCATAGAGTATTTCAATTTTCAAGTGACAGGAATGACATTAGATTCTTTAACCAAAAGGTAGCTGGGGGTGGGGTTGGACAGTGTTTCCCACAGAATAGGAACCAATTTGTGGTGGTGGGCAGGCAGGCGGTCGGCCGGCCGGGGTGGTGGGTTGGGGGTTGGTGATTGGCACAAATATCGATTTCGATCTTGATTCAGTATCAATTCATATGTATACAGCCTACTGTACATGTTATGATCTGCAATACTTTGAGCAACTAGACTAGATACATGTATATTTTATTAAAGAGCCATACAGGCAACTAGAGGGTAAATCCATTAAAGTGTTCATTAAATAGTTGTAACTACGATTCTAAATTCAAAATTGCTTCATATAGCTTTGGATGAAAGATAAATCACTTGTTCATATCAGTAAGCAAGAGTTGTTGTGACAGTTTTTCAGTGGTTAATATATTTTCCATTAAATCATGGGCGTCGGAACCATTGTGTGTGGGTGGGACAAGACCCACCCACTTTTTACGACCAATGATATCAGACCCACTCACTTTTATTGTCTCTAACTCAGCACATGTCTGTTTTTACCTAACCCTAACCGATAAACAGTTATTCTTAAACACGTTAGATAATTTATTACCACTTTTCTAATATTTTCTTCATTTTTATTGAAAATAAATGCCTTTGCGATCTGATATGTGATGGGTAAAGGGAGTAGAGCTTTCGCCGAACCTCAGATCGATTTGCGTCAAAACTTGATGCCATACACTATTGCCGAGATGAAAAACTCAGTGATTCCGTAATTTTGACTGGCCCAATCAATCGTTTAGTAAACAGCAGTATATTCCGACGCCCATGCATTAAATACATATAAAAGGGTTTCAGGTTTTCACCCAGTTGAAAGGTTGCAGTTACAGTACGTGAAGTATAACAGATATAACAGTGTTTTCATTTTTTCCCCAGTAGCTACAGCTCCAAAAAAACAATAAATAAAGTTAATATAGTATCTGTAAAGGACATATTATATTGATAATGCAAGCAATCAATCAGTCAGTAAATGAATAAACTCACTTGCATCTGGTCCATTAATGAAGCCATGTCTAATCAGG
The DNA here is from genome assembly GCA_023029165.1 of Gobiocypris rarus. Taxonomy (NCBI): domain Eukaryota; kingdom Metazoa; phylum Chordata; class Actinopteri; order Cypriniformes; family Gobionidae; genus Gobiocypris; species Gobiocypris rarus. The sequence goes on from CM040935.1 coordinate 14,991,567, forward strand.
CGTCCAATCACAACTGACTTTGAAACACGGAATTAACCAATGACATTTCAGTTTACAATGAAATAAGTACTGTCCCGCCCCACTATTTTGCTTTGTGTGAGCAAAATAGATTTTTTTTATTTTTTTTATTATAGTCATGATAACATGAAACATAGAATGACAACAATATACTACATGCCAGGGAGCAGAAAAGTAATATACATTTTAACAAGATTCACAGTTTTTACAGCTTTCTTATTGGAAGAGTCAGAAATCAAACGCATATACAATTTTAACTCTTCCAGAAAAAGGTTAAAGAAAGGCTTACACTTACCAAATTTACATTTGTGTACAAAATATTTGGCGAGAAACAAAATAAGATTAAGTAAATACAAAATATCTGACTGTTCTCTTTCAAGATGTTTATAACCCAGAATAACATTTTCATATTTCAATGAAATTTCAGGAATTATATCTCAAAATACTCAAAATGTTTTCCCACAGATTCTTAGTATACTCACAATGCCAAATAATTTGGACAAATTTTCAGTTTGGAGACCACAGAAGGAGCAATTTACATCAAAATCATCAGAAATAAACCTTTGTTAAATAACTTCTGTGGGATAGCACCGATGTATCATTTTATAAGAGACTTCTTTTATCTTATTGGACAGAAATAATTTTTGACGCAAAGTCAATACTCTAGCCCGGTTAATTTCACCTGCATGTCTGTTCCAGTAAAAGATAGCATTCGGACAGGAGACAACCTCATTCTGGAACAAAGCTCGAATACTCCTATTTTTTGACCTGGTGGTAAGGGATATTTTACATATGTATCCAATACATTGAGAAATGGCAGAGAGAACTTGTTATTAAAGCCTTTCATAAACATAATCCAAGAAGGGGATTTCTCTTGCTGTAACTGGGAATTTATAATTTGACAAAAACTCCTCATATTTAAAAGGAATTCCTTGGTCATTAAATAATTGACTCAACAAAATATTATTTTAACCCAATTATCAAAATAAATAGATTTATTATTGTAAAGCAAATCTCTGTTGTGCCAAATTATATAGCGGTGTGGGGAAAAATTATGTTTGTAAATTACAGACCATGATAGAAGACATTGTTTGTGAAAGTGAGATAATTTGGAAGGAATTTTTTCAGGATTATAATTACATGAGAGCAAAAAATGTAGACTACCTAATTTAGAAAAAACTAAGTTTGGTATGAAGTTCCATAGAGAGGTGGGATTTTTTAAGTGTAGTTTAATCCAATTTATTTTAAATGTATAATTGAGTGTGGAGAAGCTAATGAAATCAAGACCACCTTTTTCATAAGAATTCATAACTACAGATTTCCTAATATAGTGTTTTTTATATTTCCATAAGAAATTAAATAAACATTGGTCAACTGCCTTAGAAGTCTGAGCATCAACATAAAGAGATGTAGCAGAATAAGCTAGACGTGAAAGACCCTCTGCTTTAGTTCTACCCTTGAGAGACAAATCCCTGTGTAACCACAGATTTAGTTTCTTTTTGGTCTTTTCCATAATCGGAGAAAAGTTATCAATACATCTATTCTTCATATCCTTTGAAACGACTATACCCAAGTAACTGATTTTATCTTTCACTGGGATGCCATCTTTGTTTGACAAACAAAATATACATTTGTGAATATTTAGGTGTAAACCTGATGCCTGAGAGAATAATCTAATTTTATTAATAGCTAGAGAAACCTGAGCAGAGTTACGTAAAAACAGTGTAGTATCAACTGCAAGTTGACTCAGTGTGATCTCTATTCAGGCAATAGTAATGCCCTGTATAGCTCTTGCTCTAAGATAAACAGAAAGTAGTTGACCTACTAATAAAAATAAATATGGAGAGATCGGGCAGCCTTGCCTAATTCCACGTAGCAAGTTAAATCTGGTAGATGAGACCGTCTTCAATTTGATAGAACAATTTGCATTTGCATAAAGTGTTTGAACAGATTTGATAAAGAAAGGACCAAAACCAAACTTTTCTAAGGAAAGAAAAAGAAACTTATGCTCAACAGAATCAAACGCTTTATAAAAGTCTAAAACCAAAATAAAACTTTCATCTTCAATTAAATCAGAGTAATCAATAAGATCCAACACTAATCTAATATTATTTTAGATATGCCTCCCCGATAAGAAACCAGACTGAGATTCATCTATAATAGAGTTTATTACTTTTTTAAGACGCATAGCAAATATTAAGGCTAAAATTTTGTAGTGATTATTAAGAAAACATATTGGACGCCAATTATCAAGACAAAGAACATCTTTTTTGGGGTTTGGGGAGTAATGTAATAAGGCCTTGTGTGAGTGTAGGGGGGTTGGAAGCCTTTTAAAATAAATTTTAATAAAAATCAGCACAGAATTGTGCAATTTCTTTTGGACTATCAGATATAAGCCCATTCATCTTTAATTTGTGAATTGTATTATGACTGGAATTATGTCTCAAGTAAAAAAAAAATAAGATGAATTTTGTTCACCTAACCAACGCTGCCTAGATCTGATATAAGCTCCTTCGGCTTTGGTTCTATACATCACGTCTAGTCTATTCTGCAAATTAGATAGTTCCAAATTTTCTTGGTCAGACAATGTTACTATGGGTTTTTGAGAAAGAAATGCTATCTTAGAAATTACCTCATTTTCCTCAGACCTCTTCTTTTTAGCTAAATCACTACCATACCTTCTTAAATATTTGCCCACCTCAAATTTGAACAGTTCCCAATAAAGACAAAAGTTTTTTTTCTTTTGCAGTAAGCGTTACATAAACTCTTTTAAGTAATTTCTTGAGGACGAAAGGCGTGGAGGCCATCTATCAAGAGTGTTGTCAAGAACAGTATTAAAATCACCTCCCATAACGATTAAAGAATCAGGATATTTACCTAACCAAAACAGTAACCGTTCTTCAATAAAGTTTAGCAAATTTTCGTTATCAGATTTGGAATTATATCCATAAAAGTTCAGCAAAATAATCTTGGAACACTGAGTTAAATTCAATCACAATGAGAAGATAATGTCCCATAGGATCACAATCGCTGTGTAAGATGCCACCAGAAAAAATATTTTGAAAGGTACAAAATCCCGCTGAATGTTCTGAACCATGTGCAGCCCAAATATTATTGCCCCATTGTGAACGCCAAAAGTTTACATCCTGAATGGTAGAATGTGATTCCTGGGGGAAAAAAATCTGTTTTAAGGTTTTTAGTGAACAAAAATAACGCCTTACGTTTAATATTGCATCTTAACCCCCTAGCATTTAAGGAAACAAAAGATAACGACATGTCAATAACCAACCTTGAACAAGAGCTGTTTCAGTCAGCTGAACAATAGCCTATACTACTTTGCCAATAAATAAAATATACTGTGAAAAAGTAAATTATATAGATAATACAAAAAGACCTGAGAATCAATGTTTACTCCTGGTAGATTCACAACAAACAGTTATAACTTCATACCATTGCACCGTTCAAATTAGTCAGACATCGCCACGGACGGGGGATACACCTCCTTCCCTTCAATAAAAGCTCGGCCACCCACAAAGTATGCTTTCTTACCCGCCTTGCGTGCGGTATCAATCATGGCCCATAACAACTGTCTCTTTTCACGATCAGTCTTACATAGGTCTTCGGTGAATCGAAGCTTATTTTCGTGCAGAAAGGGTGATTTTTTGGCCGCTTTCCAAATTGCGTCACAAAGTGCACAAGAGATGAACCTCATGATGATCACTCTGGAATCCTTCTGCTCTTTCCTCTTGGGGCCCAGGCGATGTACTTCTTCTATGCCATCCACAAGCCTAGATTTCTCCTCTAGTAACAAAGCTTGACAGATCTTTGTGACTTCCCTCCGGACGTCCTCTGCCTCAGTCTCGTGAACTCCATATAATTTGAGGTTCCATCGCCTAGAGTATGCTTCCAAATCGTACACACGCTTATCAATCTGATCGACCGAAGTAGTACACTTCTGTGCCTTTTGTTCTATGCAGGACACGTTTTCTTAAAGCATAACAACCTCAGCGCAGCTTGATAAAAAATTTTTCTCAAGTTAGTCCAATCTAGCACCCAACTTTTTTTTAATTCCGTCGGCCTGATCATTAATGAGCTGGGAGAGCATGTTGATGATATTGTCACTATCCATTGTAATATCCTTTCTTCTTACTCTTTTTGGAGCAGGAGATTCCCTAGGAGTAACTGGCAATTGCGGAAAATCTTCATCATTAACAGCAATCAACTGTTCGACATAATCATGACAGGCGTCCATTAAGACATTGGTAGCAGCAATGGAGTTAGCACCTGTGTTCGGCCCTTTTCTTTTTTGCTTTGAAGACATGTTTTTTACAAGTCACCCAAGTATCATATAAACTACTAAATTGAGATGAACGAGCGAAAAAACTACTTTTTCACAGCCAAAAATAAAAGTTAGCACAGCAGAGCTAATTAAAGCACGTCTTCTCTCTGCGCCATCCCTCGAGCCCCATCCCAAAATAGAAGATTGAGTGTGCTTGTGGGTAATGATGACGCGTGTGTTGTGAGTCGTGTCCAAGCTAGCAAGGGCATGATTTGCGTGCAGAGGAGATGTCATGCATGCGCAGGTTTAAAAGGAGCTTGCGGGCTGCCGTTTCCTCGTGAAGATGTGTTATTCTCTCGTGGGACTGATTTACTGCACGCGGAAGCATCAGTTGTGCGCTTGGTTATTAATGGCATTAAACGGAATGCAATATGTGGCGGCCAGTGTGATTATGTGGCGCACCACCACGAATTAGTCTATGGCTGTGTCTTTTTTCATGTAATTTGAGGCTCGTCCTCTAGAGGACACATCCTGTGAAGGATGCGGTATACAGAGTGTCCTCAATCAGAATGAAACGAGGCGTCCATTGTAGGACATACAGGCAGGAAGTATCAACGTTGCTACGCTCGTTGCGCTCTCACTGCAGTTATATGAATGAAAATTATTTATAACTTGAAAATGACTATGAAATGTTTCTTGCCTTGACAGCAATGTACTGTTCTAAATGTTTAGAAATCACTAAACACTTGTAATCATGTTTACCACATCTGTCTGTTTGAGGTAATACATCTTTAAACTACTTACATTTTAAACACCACATGTACGCTTGCATGTATATCTGACGGTGGTGCCATGTTTTCAAATAATATTTAAAAAATTGGACGGTTGTTAACGGCGACGCAAATAATTGTGGGTTATCTGCAGCAGCAAAGGCTACACCTCATGCACACTCCAAATTCCTGTAAAAGAAGGGCACATTCGAAGGTCGCATTTGGAGTGTCCTACTCACTTTTTTTAAATGAGACAGCCTCATGACGTATACAGCCTTCGAATGCGCCCTCCGGAGGATGCAGCCTTCCGAAATGAAACACAGCTAGTGTCTGTCAACGGGGAAAGTACATTCTTACAGGTAATTAACCTACTTGTAAATATTATATTACATAGTTCAATAAATAAACATCACAAATTTGAATTATTTTTAAGAATGTTCATGTGATGGAGTTTTCTAATGAGATTAATTAACGTTAAAGTTTTTATCTGAATCATAATCTTTGAATGTGTATTTACATGTGCGTGTTACTGCGTATTGCAACTACGGCGTGGCGGGAGATTGTGAGACCGCGTGACATCTCTGAATCACTGGAAACGGAGGAGCGACGGGAGACGGCCTGTTGAAATGAGAGAGAAGAACAAGACCGACGAACTGGAGGCCAAACACATAAACGATTATAAAGGTAGCTTTGTAAAGAACTTGGTTGTTGTTGTGACTGGATTGTGAGATTAGCAATATGGCGCTCCCCACATGACGTGGGAAATATAAATATATATCATGGCCATGAATAGTCTTCCACGAATGAATTATGAAACTGCTAACACCAGGGAATAAAATAGGAAATTGTGGCCATGAATAAACAAAGCAGCGAATGATTTCTAATTTTTGTTACCACGATATAGCAAAGAGCCCATTGCTAGCAGGACTCGCTTAATTGGTAACTTTATGAGTGTTAACAGTAATCACATACGTTTTAACTATGATTTAAGTGGTTTAAAAATACTAAATAAGTAACCATGATTATCTTACGGGATCTGGGTCAATTGGAATATAAAGAATATTGTGTTTTTGTGTTTGTTTTAGAAGTTTTAAATTGCTCTTTGTGATAGTATCTGTAAATTAATGAAAGAAATAAGCATGAGCTATGAAACAATTGTAGTGATGTGGGTCACGTGTTTGAAGCGTCACCTCATTTAATACGTGTCCAATAAGGTACCGCCTCGTTTTTGTATATAAACCTGTTGTTTATGCCCCCTGGAGTGCGTCTTGGTCGAAAGCCCGCCCCTTTCTCTCACTGTGTTGGATTTTTGGAGGTACGTGTTTTTAGCTATGTAGCCCTGTTATTGTTCCGTCTTATGCAGTGACTGCATGCGTTCCTTATTTTAGTGTGACGTCGATCCGTCAAGGCTGTGTGTGTGGTCTTCTGCTTACCCCCAGGTAAGTTTTTAATGCATTGTGTTGTGGTTCTGTATAAAGCTTAGTTTGAATTAACTAAAGCTATGCGTTTTAGTGCAGTGTTTACAGTGCCCACTCGTGCGTCATGGCAGCACAATAGCCAGATCGGAACATCAGCTGTTAATCAACAGACTAAAGGAGCTACTATATGATAGTTTGTGGTGCATGCGTGTGTGTTAACGAGTGTCACGTAGTCTAATCATCAGGTGAGTGACTTTATTTGTTTTGATAAATCAACGCATGTCTTAAATCGCAATAATAAATAAATGTCTGTTTAGGATTAATCATACACCGTGCAGCTTCCTCTCTCTCGCTCTTCAACCTCGCCCTGGGCCGCGCTGCTGCTTTGGGCATCACTCTTCACGTCCATTGGCTAAATGGGCTAGATGTTTGTTTAGTTTCTTTTGAGTAGTTTTCATTTGGATTGTATGCTTTTCTTGTTTTTGTTTATGGATTTGTTATTGCTGTCACGAATCCTCAGTTTGTCATTTTTGACTGTTAAATAACAGTCGCTCTTTATAAGCGAGTGTTAATTACCGCTATGCGGTATCTGTGATCTCGGTCATTTGAAACCTTGAGCCTTGATCAGTGCTGAGTTTGTCATCTTTTTGACAATATAAGTTTTGTGTTATTTAGTTTTTTTTGTATTTATAGAATTGATTGTTCTTTGTTTTGTTTAGTACATTGATTTGATTTTCTTTCTTTCTTTCTTTCTTTCTTTCTTTCTTTCTTTTGTTTTGCTTTATTTAAATGTTTGTTTTTCTAACGTGATTTCTTTTTTGGTATTTTGCAGGAGCCGAGTGGTTCCGGGAAGTGATTGGAGGGATTTTCTCTTCTTTTTTGTGCACTGGATACACCATATCAGCCTGCTTCTCATTAAGGAAACCTCAGCCCCTGCGTTTAATTAGTTTCTTTTCTTTTTCTTGACCAAGACCCTTTAAAATTGGACCATTTAATATTGATGCTTGATGTCAATTTAAAATTTTGTATTTCATTTTAACGTTAATAAAAGAATTGTTTGTACGGAAACTCTCGCCTACTGCCTACTTTAAGTGGAACGTATTTGCGTGTTCTGTGTTTTTTTTTTTGTTGTTATTTCCCGTTATTTCGGGGGGGCGTAGTCACTACAAATTAGCCACTTGCTACACAATGTTGAATACATTGGTTAAACTATTACTAAGCATAAAAGTTCTTTACATTTGGCTAAACATCAATGTATTAGTTACATGTCTACAAGGAATTGTATTAACAATTGTACCACTTTTTTTTTCAGGTGGAGTGTTTGCCTTAAGGCCAATTTATACTTCTGTGTCGGGTGTACGCCGTAGGCACGCCTTTGTCTCCTTCCATTAAATAATGGCTATTGCGGTGGTTGGGATATACATAAACCTACCAATTTACGTGTCATAATTTTTTTAATGACTTATCACAAAAAAAAAAAGTTTTAGTCGCATAACATCTGTTAAAGGAAACATGATCATTTCGCACTAGTTTTTTATCGACATTTAGAAAAGATCGTAAAAGTTTTGCGCAAATATGTAATGGAAACGCGGCTATAGACAACGGTGTGTCAGCTGTAACAACTTTCCTCTCGTGGTAACTTTGAGTGCATGGGGCTCTGTGACCGGGGTCTAATTCATGACGCACAAGCACTTCCTTACCGCTGCTGGCATAGTAGCTTCCTCGAGCAAAACGTGCAGAAACAAGCACCAGGCTCTCATAGTTTCTACCAAAAGGCTCGTCGTCTCTAACTTTTTCTATAATCCACACCCAGCGCCATTTATTCTTGAGTCCTTTATCTATGGGTAGGACATCATCCCCAGGCTTCATAAACTTGCACTCCATTTCACCGACAACGCTAACATGACGTATGGACCTCACACGGTGTTGCCAGGACCCGCCCTGCACTACTTCTGAGTATGCGTTCCTCTCATATGATTGGTAGGTGACATCAATTGATTTGAAAATATTAAACCGCGTGTTTTAATATGAAAAAATAAAAATAAATCCCTCACGACCGCAAGCCGGAGATCCAGCACGGTGCCGGAATACTTTAAGCCCTGTGTAACAACGCGTCTGTAGTTTGGTTCGTAGATGATGTGTGTGGGGAAGGAAGAAGGCAGGGTCAGCGTGACTGGGACTGGCGTTTTATTGTGCATAGCGATTCAACAACACAAGCGGGCGCACGTGGGCGCAACAGTAGCGCAATACTCAATAAAGCAGACACTTTGTCTCTCAGGTTCTCTTAACAATTCTCTGTTCCTCCGTCTCTCAATAACTCAGTCTCTGTGTCACAGCTCAGCTGTGGTGTGGTGTGGTGTGGTGTGGTGTGGTTGCGCAGTCCCAGTCCCGACGCTCTCTCTCTCGCTCGCTCTTTCCTCCGTCGCGGCTTAAATGCCGTCTCTCTCTCAATTACTGCAATAAGACACAGGTGTTACTCGTCTGCACTTGACCTACTTACTCAACGCTCGGCTCTGCACCCTCTCTCCCGCTACAGACCTTGCAAAACCATGCCCCCTCCGCCACAGCGTCAATTCTACGCGGACCGCAAGTGCTAGTTATAGAGGTAATCTAGTAAGGCTAGTTCATCAAGGTTTTCAGCCAGCACACAGGATGGTGTATCGGTCAGAATACAGGAATAAGACGAGGAGATATAATTCCTTCTTTAGGTTGTATTGGACTTCACCAGTGCTCATCAGAACATTCCAATATCCAGTATCGTCATTATAGTCTGATAATAAAAATGAATCACCATTAGGTACTGCCATTTAAACAGTATTACAGTACTTACATTTCTTATGCAAAGTAAAGAATATATCCACACATATAATACAAGTCAGGTTCATTAAACATAAATATCTCAAAAAACATTACCATGCCCCATCTACAATTACATGAACATGAATATAAAGAGCTTCACCTATCTCACTGAACAGTTCACATTGAACTGTATTTAAAAAAAGGGTTTACAGAAGGAGCAATGTTGACATTTTTCCTACAGTGTTTTACAGCATAAACATTGTTCTATCACTATAAATCGCACTCATCACACTGGCACATGATAATGCATAAGTAATTCTATAATAGAACTACTAACACAGCAAAGTAACAGTCACTTACCTACCATCATTAACTCAACACATGAACATTGGAAGCTGAATTACTCAGAAGAGACCAAGAAGCTGCACAGATACGTAGGCTAAATTATTCCGTTGAACTCGAACTCGTTTCCATACCCTCTATATCTCACGCTAACCACACATTTTCTCTTCCGTAACCACAGAAGAAGAGTCTTAAAGCGGCAGGCACCCAGAAATGTCAGAGCCTTTTATACAGCTATGATTGGTCTGCCAGAACCCCTCCATCAGGCCAATAAATAAATAAATAAATAAATAAATAAAATCTGCAATAGGAGTGTGTGTGTGTGTCCAGAAATGGGATGTTTCATTCTTACATCTGCTATATAACAGAAATGGGATGTTTCATTCTTACATCTGCTATATAACACAATATTTTGTAGTGCAGAGATTCTTTATGTTAGTGAATAAATACACAGATCCGCTGTGTATAGTTTATTTATTTTCTCATTAAAACCAAAGATGTTAATCAGTGATTGCATATCATGAACAGGGACACATTACGGTTCATTTCATTTTGTGATTTCAATGGAATGAATAGTCTCCGCAACAGCAATCGATTGAAGCGCTATAGTATGTGCACAAGCTACCGATACTGAAAACAGCGCCACGAGCTCTGCATGATTTCACAAACGCATTCCAGCGCCAGATCACCTCTTATCTAACTCTACTAATCAACTAGAGACGCTTAATTTGTATTACATACTCCAACTCAAGCTGCAAGAAAAGCCTCTATCTGACGCCATGAAGGCTGCTGATAATCCGACAATGAAAAAAAAGCTGTTTTTTCGAAAAACTGCGGGTTACCATCAACATGCCCGTGGACACTGCCAACTACCGGTCTGCATGTGGAATTGCACATTGACGTGGACAACAACGCAGAAGTATAAATGAAAACCAACGCGTAACTTGCGTCGTAGAGGATACGGCGTAGGTCCGACACAGAAGTATAAATTGGCCTTAACAGCCCTTCACCAGCTGTGGCCATTTATGGCTTGAGACGAGCAGCGCAAGAAGGACAAAAGGAATATGGCCAAGATGCTAAGCAGTTCATCATGTGAAACTTTTATGTGGATGATGGACTCGCCTCATTCTCCATTGCAGAAGCCATTGATGTTTTAAAAAGAACAAAAGAAAATGTTAGCTGAGTCAAGTATTATGTTGCACAAGATTGCATCAAACAGCAGCACTAATATGAACGCTTTCCCATCTGAAGATCGGGCCAAAGACCTTAAGGATTTGGATATGTCATCTGATCCTTTGCCTCTCCAACGCAGTCTAGGCCTCAGATGGGACCTGCAAACAGAAAGATTCTCCTTCTGCGTGTCTGATGAGGAAAAGCCATTCACTAGAAGGGCATCCTTTCAACAGTAAATAGTGTCTCTCGATCCCTTGGGGTTTTTGGCACCAATCACGATACAAGGAAAGGCTCTGGTGAGAGATATCTCCTTAGAGGAATACGATTGGGACACACAACTACCAGACGGCAAAATAATACAGTGGAAGGCCTGGAAAGATTCACTGATGGAACTTAAGCTACTCCAGATACAGAGGACCTACCTTCCCCTTTCTCTGCTTGCCACTGTATGCAGAGAAATGTGTGTCTTCGCGGATGCATCGACTCTAGCTTTATCCGCTGTAGCTTACCTTAAGGCAGTTGATACAGAAAAACAGAGTCATGTCGGGTTCATCATGGGGAAGTCCAAGCTGGCTCCACGTCCTGCACACACTGTCCCTTGTTTGGAGCTGTGTGCAGCTGTCTTGGCAGCAGAGCCTGCAGACCTGATAATGGATGAAATCGATGTGGATATTCATACAGTCAAGTTCTACACGGACAGCATACTTGGCTACATTCATAACACGTCCAAGAACTTCTATGTTTATGTCGCACTAGTGGCACTACTTCACCACCAATCATAAACCTGCAGATCATGGATCCAGGTCTGTTCCAGCGCTCTCCTAAAGGACACCAACTGGTTTTCAGGTCCAGCTTTTCTGACAAAACCTGAGCTGGATGAGTCTCCTCAGCCAGAAATATTTGATCTTCTACATCCAGAGTCTGATGCAGAAATTAGCCCTCAAGTTTCAAGTTTAAAATTAAAAACCTCTCAAAGGGGGAAGAAGTCTCCAGACACAGTTCAGTCAGAAGTTTGGACCACATCATTGATGATAATGGTTTACTGAGAGTTGGAGGCCGAATATCATCAGCAGACATGTCCTGGGAAGAAAAGCATCCAATCCTCCTTCCAAAAAGCCATTATGACTCTACTCTGCTGGTAAGACACTTCCATGAACAGGTTGCTCACCAAGGAAGACACTTCACTGAAGTTGCAGTTCGAACAGCTGGACTGTGGATAACAGGAAGTAAGAGACTGGTGTCAAGTGTGATTCACAATTGTGTGACCTGCAAAAGATTAAGAGGAAAGTTGGAAGAACAAAAAAAATGCCTGACTTAACTATGGACAGACTCACCATGGATCCACCGTTCACGAATGTGGGACTTGACATTTTTGGGTCATGGACCATTTCATCACGCAGGACCAGAGGTGGTCATGTAGAAAACAAACGCTGGGCAGTTATGTTCACCTGTCGGAGTATAAGAGCGGTGAATATTGAGGTATTAGATACCATGTCAACCTCCAGCTTCATCAATGCTTTGAGCAGATTTACTGCTATCAGAGGTCCCGTGAGACGGCTCCGTTCTGATAAGGGCACAAACTCTGTTGGAGCTTGCAAGGAACTGCAGATCAACTCAGAAGATCCAGAGTTGAAAGCTCACTTGCAGGAAAAAAGTTGTACCTGGACATTCAATCCTCCACACTCATCTCATTGGAGAGTGGAAGAGGATGATCGGTATTGCACGCCGTCCTTTGGATGCTATGTTGTTGAAAGAGAAGTGTCGCCTCTCTCATGAAGTACTTGTGACTCTCATGGCTGAAGTCATGGCAATCATGAATGCAAGACCTCTTGTTCCAGTGTCCTCTGATCCAGGAATACCAGCTGTTCTCACACCAGCAATACTGCTCACTCAGAAGGTTGAACCAGCATCTGCTCCTCTGGGGAACATGGATCTCAAAGATCTCTATAGCAAGCAATGAAGCCTCTGTGAAACTTTCTGAAGACGCTGGAAGCAATTTTTTTTTTCATCTTATACCATCAAAGGACAGTTTAGGCAACCTCAAGCAAGGACAAGGGTGTATCAAAGGTCATTTGTGCCCACTGCAGTCAGACCTTTAAATACTGGGATCTGAGTGTGAGGGGTATTGTGTTACTTGTTGTCTTGTTTGATGATATTGAATGTGTTTCTTTGTGGTGAAGCCAAAGACAAATTTCCAATTAGGACAATAAAGTGACTAACTAAAGTTCACAATGAATTGAATGAATTGATGGTGCAATTTATTATTTGCAGATTCTCATCAAACTTTGATCAGTAAAGTTCCCACAAAGATATGTTTCCAGTCTAATTCACTCCATTCTAAGTCAGGTTTCTCTGCAGCATGAATTCTCAAGTGTTTTTTAAGGTGTCCTTTCAGATTGAAACTCTTTCCACACTGAGGGCATGTGTGGGGTTTCTCTCCTGAATGAATTGCCAAGTGGTCTTCAAAGTTTCCTTTAAAACTGAAACTCTTTCCACACTGATGGCATGTGTAGGGGCCCACTCCAGAGTGAATTCTCAAATGGTTTTTAAGGTGTCCTTTCTGATCGAAACACTGAGGGCATGTGTGGGGTTTCTCTCTTGAGTGAACTGCCAAGTGGTCTTCAAAATGTATTTTCTGATTGAAACTCTTTCCACACTGATGGCAGGTGTAAGGCTTCTCTCCACAGTGGATTCTTGTGTGTCTGTTAAGGTTTCCTTTACAAGTGAAACTCTTTCCACACTGTTGGCAGGTGTAAGGCTTCTCTCCAGAGTGGATTCTCATGTGCCTGTTAAGGTTTCCTTCTCTATTTAATCTCTTTCCACACTGTTGGCATTTACAAGGTTTTTCTCCAGTATGAATTATCATGTGACTGTTAAAGCTTCCTTTAAAAGTGAAACTCTTTCAACACTGATGGCAGGTGTAAGGCTTCTCTCCAGAGTGAATAATCATGTGTCTGTTAATATTGTCTTCTCTACTGAAACTCTTTCCACACTGTCGGCAGATGAAATTACTTCCAGTTCCAGTCATTTGAACTATTTCTCGTGAAGAAGTTTTTTCAGTCTGTGAGCAACTAAAAGTTCTCTCTCCATTAATGAAATCGTGATTGTTATATTGATCTTTCCCTTCCATTTCATTCAACACTTCACTCTCCTCTCAGGTCTAAGGAAAAGAAGAAAGAAAGAAAGTTAACACCAATTTAATAGCACAAAGCAACAGACATCCAAACATACATGTTAAGCATCAAAACCAACTACAAGCAAAAGAGCACAGCAGAACTAAAGAAAATGATAACCGTTTCTATACAATGATGGGATATATATATTTTAATAAATAAGATTTAATTATTATTCACATGAAAAAACATTTTCTCATGCAATTCCATTAAAGTCCCTGTAAAGTCAAAATTAAACATGTGTTCTGAGTTTCTCACACCACAGATAAATGTGTTATTAACCAACTAGCCAAATTTAAATCATAAAAAAATCCGCTAAGTACATAAAATATCTTATCAAAATCTTGAAAAAATAAGCAGCATTCTCTGCTCTCAACGCTGGGGCGTGTCCGTTGATTGGCGCTGAAACCACACCCACTCGCGGGAAAGCTGTCGTAAACACACAAGACAACAACAACACTCAAGACCAGCTCACGAGTCACGACGGCACCAGATGTCGGCGGAACGGGAGTATGAAGGTCGGGGCGGGAGATAGTCGGTTCGGCCCCATTCTGCAGCGGATTATCAGTGCATCCCAGTTGTTGCCGATGAAAGTTTGTAAAACTATCCGGTGTAAAGACACTGCAGAGGCAGGTGTTGGTGGTGATCGTCAATCAATCAATCAATCAACTTTATTTATATAGCGCTTTTACAATGACGATTGTTTCAAAGCAGCTTCACAGTGTTAAACAGGACAACATTGCAACAAAATTTGATTTGGCTAGTTTAATTTGGATAGTTTATAGAATTATATATGACCAAATTAATAAATTCTATTTGTATATTTAGTTGAGTAACTTGGATCATAATTTGAGTGTCCCCAACTGAGCAAGCCAAGCCAAAGGCGACAGTGGCAAGGAACCAAAACTCCATCAGGGCATGATGGAGAAAAATAAACCTTGGGAGAAACCAGACTCAGTCGGGGTGCCAGTTCTCCTCTGGCCTATTATTAACAGTGTATAATTATTACTCTGGCAACCTTGCAGGTCATAAATCATATTAGATAGGAATATTCGAAATTTTGGGTATGAGGCAGACGGGCTCATTTAGGATGGCGCGTCGATTACACAAGAATATGAATACTTGAAAGATCGGAGTTATTGCGCGGAGACGGGTTAATTGAGGATGACGTTCGGTGAGGCAAATTCAGAGGAGACACTAATGGACACGGTCTCAGCAGACACTCCAGGATGAGCTGGTCATGTCCAGATGCAGGTCCACCATCCGATCCGGACACGGCCTGATCCGGCCGACTGCAGTAAACCTCGGGATAAACAGAGAGACTAACATTAGTGTGGATGCCACTCTTTTTATGATGTAACGAGTACATCAGGTGTTATGGGAAGTGTTCCCGGTTCCGGCTGACCTAGTTAATGCAGCCTAACAATCAGTCATTTGATTTGAATAAAGAAAGTTAAAAATGTTCTATGTGTATGCCATAGTAAAGAGATGTGTTTTTAGTCTAGATTTAAACTGACAGAGTGTGTCTGCTTCCCGAACAATGCTAGGAAGACTGTTCCAGAGTTTAGGTGATAAATAGGAAAAGGATCGACCGCCTGCAGTTGATTTAGATATTCTAGGTATTTTCAACTGGCCAGAGTTTAGAGACCGCAATTGGCGTGATGGAGTATAATGCGTTAAGAGCTCACTCAAGTACTGGGAGCTAAACCATTTATTGCTTTATAAGTAATAAGCAAGATTTTAAAATGTATGCGATGTTTAATAGGAGCCAGTGCAGTGTTGACAGAACTGGACTAATATGATCGTACTTCCTGGTTCTAGTAAGAACTCGAGCTGCTGCGTTTTGGACCAGCTGGAGTTTATTTATTAGGCGAGCAGGGCAACCACCCAGTAGAGCATTACAATAATCTAGCCTTGAGCTCATGAACGCATGTACTAATTGTTCAGCATTTTGCATTGAAAGCATGTGACGTAATTTAGATATATTTTTAAGATGATAGAATGCAGTTTTACAGATGCTAGAAACGTGGCTTTCAAACGAAAGATTGGTATCAAAGAGCACACCCAGGTTCCTCACTGACGAGGACTTGACAGACCAGCCATCGAGGGTTAGACAGTATTCTAGGGCACTACTTGTGGAGCTTTTCTGTCCAATAATTAAAAATTCAGTTTTATCTGAATTAAGTTGCAGGAAATTACTATTCATCCAATTTTTAATATCAGCTATGCATTCCGTTAATCTTGTGAATTGGTAAGTTTCGTCAGGGTGTGAAGAAATATAGAGCTGAGTATCATCAGCATAACAATGAAAACTAACGCCATGCTTCCTAATGATATCTCCCAGTGGTAGCATATACTGGGTGAAAAGCAACGGTCCTAACACTGAGCCTTGCGGTACTCCATACTGAACTTGTGATCGTGTGACATCTCTTCATTTACTGCTACAAACTGATAACGGTCAGATAAGTAAGATTTAAACCATGCCAATGCAGTTCCACTAATGCCAACATAATTTTCGAGTCTATTCAAAAGAATATTGTGATCGATAGTATCGAATGCAGCGCTAAGATCGAGTAACACTAATAGAGAGATACAACCACGATCAGATGATAAGAGTAAATCATTTGTAACTCTAATTAGAGCAGTCTCAGTACTATGATCGGCCTAAATCCTGACTGGAAATCCTCACATATACCATTTCTTTCTAAAAGGAACATAATTGTGAAGACACTGCCTTTTCTAATATTTTTGATAGAAACGGTAGATTCGAGATTGGTCTGTAATTGACTAATTCTTTAGGATCAAGTTTGCGTTTTTAATAAGTGGTTTAATTACAGCCAACTTAAAAGTTTTTGGTACATATCCTAATGTCAAGGATGAATTAATAATATTAAGCAGAGGATCTATGACCTCTGGAAGCATCTCTTTTAATAGCCTAGTCGGTATAGGGTCAAGCATACATGTTGTTGATTTTGATGATTTGACAAGTTTAGCCAATTCTTCTCCTCCTATAGCAGTGAATGAGTGTAATTTTTCCTCAGTGAGACTACAATGTTCTGTCTGAAGTGATACTGTAGTAGGCGGCTGCATGGTTATAATTTTATTCCTAATGTTATCAATCTTACTAGTAAAGAAGTTCATAAAGTCATTACTGCTGTGTTGTTTACAAACGTCAGAAGTTGAAGCTTTATCCTTTGTTAATTTAGCCACTGTATCGAATAAATACCTAGGGTTGTGTTTGTTTTCTTCTAAAAGAGTTGAGAAATAAGCAGATCTAGCTATTTTTATGGCCTTTCTGTATGCAATCATGCTCTCTTTCCACAAATTGAAAAACCTCCAGTTTTGTTTTCTTCCAGCTGCTCCATTTTTCTGGCTGCTGTTTTAAGGGCCGAGTGTGCTCGTTGTACCACGGCGTTGGATTATTTGCTTTAATCTTCTTTAAGCGCGAGGAGCAACTATGTCTAAAGTGCTAGTAAAGAGAGAGTCAGTAGTTTCTGTTGCAACATGAAGTTCCTCTTGGCTATCTGTAATTCTGAGGAGATGGAACTGATGAGGAAGATTATGTATAAAGCAATCTTTAGTCGCAGCGGTTATAGTCCTGCCATATTTGCAGCGAGGGATGGCTTTGCAGGTTTAGCTAAATTAAGTATACATGATATTAGGTAATGATCTGAGATGTCATCGCTCTGCTGCAGAATTTTAATGGTATCAACATTTAGTCCATGTGACAGTATTAGATCTAAAGTATGATTAAGGCGATGAGTGGGTCCAGATACGTGTTGTCTAACTCCAATAGAGTTTATAATGTCTTTAAATGCCAATCCCAATGCGTCTTTTTTCATTGTCAACATGGATATTAAAATCACCAACAATTAGTACTTTATCTGCAGCCAGTACTAACTCTGATAGAAAACCAGCAAATTCTTTGATAAAGTCTGTATTGTGCCCTGGTGGCCTGTATACAGTAGCCAACACAAATGTCAAACGGGATTTATCATTTACACTACACAATGTTACATAAAGCACCAAAACTTCAAAGGAATTATATTTGAAACTAGACTTCTGAGTAATACTGAAGTTATCATTATAAATTACAGCAACACCTCCCCCTTTTCCTTTCAGACGTGGCTCGTGTTTATAACAATAATCTTGGGGAGTGGACTCATTTAAAGTAATGTAGTCGTCAGGTTTTAGCCAGGTTTCTGTCAAACACAGCACATCTAGGTTATGATCTATAATCATATCATTAACAATAAGCGTTTTTGGCGAAAGGGATCGAATATTCAGCAACCCGAGATTTATCAATTGTTCATCCGTATTATATCTGTTGTTTATTTGTTGGACATCAATTACATTTTTACTGTTGAATGGTTTTGATGGTTTTTGTATTTACTGATTCGGGAACAGACACAGTCTCTATGTGATAATATCTAGGTGAAAGCGTCTCTATGTGCTGGGATTTAGCTGACTCTGGTGACGTGAGACAGCTAGCAGACGGTTGGTTTAGCCAGTTTGTCTGCTTCCTGACCTGGGCCCCAGTGAGTCAAGGTTTAGCTCTAAGATTATGTGCCAAATTACTAGAGAGAAGAGCAGCACCAGCCCGGGTAGGATGAATACCGTCTATCTTCAACAGGTCGGGTCTGCCCCAAAAAACGTTTCCAATTGTCTATGAACCCTATGTTATTTTTTGCGGACACCACTTAGACAACCAGCCATTGAGTGATGATAATCTGCTAACTATTTCATCACTCCTTTTAACAGGAGGGCCAGATAAACAGACTGCCGGTGACATCGTACTTGCGAGTTTACACACCTCTTTAATGTTAATTTTGGTGATCTCCGACTGAAGTCGAACATCATTAGTGCCGGCGTGAATAATAATCTTAGAGAATTTACGATTAGCTTTAGCCAGCACTTTTAAATTTGCTTTGATGTCAGGCGCTCTGGCTCCCGGTAAACATGTGACTATGGTGGCTGGTGTCTCTATTTTCACGCGTTCCGTGTAATAGAATCGCCAATAACTAGGGCACTTTCAACAGGATCCTCAGTGGGTGCATCACTGAGTGGGGAGAACCTGTTTGATGTTCTAATCGAACGGCAGAGTGGTTTTTAGATCCGCGAATATGCTGTCTCACAGTCACCCAATTGCCCTGCTGCAAGGGCTCAGCCGAACCAAACAATGAGTGTTCACTAAGCTAGTCGCATCCAAAACAGTATCTAAAGCTGTAACATTCTCACTACTCTCACATAAAGTCTGGATGCGTGTCTCTAAATCTGAAATCTTCTCCGTCAGCCTGATTAATTCCTTACATTTAACACATGTGAAGCCCTGTTCGCCAACGGAGATAGATATGCTAAACATGTAGCATGCAGTGCAAGTGACAATGACAGGAGAAGAAGACATGGCTTACCGTATTTGTTGATGAATCCAAAACTTACCACACAACTTACTCCACTTACTTTGTTTGATGGAGTCTATTTAATAATCCAACTCACCACAGTTGTCTAATGAACTCAGAAAACAGGAGACCCGGGTGCCGGGATGGAAAGCTACCAGGCTAGCGAAAAGCTAACACGTGGTAGTGATTTAGATTAAAAGCTAGTGATGTCAAATTTAACTTGATAGGCTATATTAAACAATATATGGTGATGAGTAAGTTATATTTAGCAGTATAGATAACAAAGAAAATATATCAAATAGAGATTCAAACGCAGCTATACAGAGCTACAAACACTGACGCATGCAGCAGCAGCAGTAGGTAGACTGATCGTCAGCACTCCATCAAGGTAGCTGTTCACAAAATTAATCCACCTCTTCTTGTGATCGTCTTTTTTTTTGTAGGCTGTTTTGTAAGTTGTAGGCTGTAGTAACTAGCGGTACTGACAGTAAGTTGCAATCTAGCGGGTGAACTGATGCGAAATTGCGACTGTGCTCTAGTTATGGGGGCGGGGCCACATGCCAAGCGGCTCCAGTGCGTCATCGAGCCACCGTTTTAACCCCGCCCAAAAAATCCGTAACACAGCAATGGTGAAAAACTTCTTAACGGTCTAACTTCTGAATTCAGTACTACATAGTTCACAGTCTTTGTAATGTGTTTCAACAATACATTTCTAACATTTCTAATGTGTTTAGAAACAAATCTCAGAATTGCCTTAACAGGGACTTTAACAAAAACAATTCACAATCACTTTTACAGACTTAATTTGCAACATATTAACTATATAAAAATTCAACCTATAATATTCAACAGTAAATTTTCCTTCCACTTTATTCCAGTTGGTTCAAATTTGGCAGACTATTCAACTATGCTCCTCCTGTAGCCTACTAGGGATGGGCATTCGATTAAATTTTCTTAGTCGATCGTCGGGAGAATTAACGATCGACTATCGATTAATCATTAATATTTTTTATAATAAAATTAATTATTTAACTTTTATAATTCAAAAATGAAACGAATACAAAAATACAGCGTGATTTTCCTCGATGAGACCTTTATTACAAGATCAACTTGTGGCAGACAGTTAAACGCTCAGTTAGGCAACATATATTTTTCATAGCCTACGTTAATGTTATGTTTCCATGGCTGCGAGGTAACATTTAATTGCGAACCTATTATTTATTTTGTAAATAAAGCATTGTGCTTCACTCCTGTCATAATATTCACATAAAGCAGCACTCAAATTCAAACTTTTTGGGCCGACCACCGCCGGTGCTACACAGCTGGCGCTCTATCACCGCCGGAGTGGATGTCACGTTCACCGGCACAAACCTAGACCACCACTGTGGTAAGAAAAACTGCCACCATCACGCATGTTTTGTGCTAAATATAAGCATGTTGACATGATCTGGGGTCTGATGTGACCGGCCGCAACCTGGTGACAGTCAGTCCAGCCGCCGAAAACACCCGCTCTGAGGGGACTGACGTTACCGGGATGCACAGACCTCCGCGCTAACTTGGCCAGCCTGGGAAAACTTATTCCGTTCACTTTATACCAGTAGATGTGCAATTCAATATAGGCTACGTTTTCTATACCCCTCTGTCTGATGAAAGCGAGGTGCGGCGTTCTGATGTATTTTTCCTTAATGACAGAAGAAACAACTCAGAACGCTCCGTCTTTTTTAGCCATACAGATAAGAGCAAGACATAATTAAAAACTATAAACTGTCTACTTTTATTTGTGTAGGCTCTCAATAACAAGGGCCGTGGATTAAGGAAACGGGCTAAATGCGCTGCTCTCCGTCCAAACGCCGTCTTCATTTCAAAAATGTATTTTGTTTATTAAACGCAAAGTTTTTCATTTAAAAAGCATTTCTAAATTCAGTTTATATTTTCAACTAACGAAATTTCAAGCCAAAATAACGAAATGATTTAAAAAAAAAAAAAAATGAAAAGTTACCACCATACAAATTCAAACATTTCCCTCTTTTAATTGTAATAAATGCTTGAATAACAGGCCTATGTCTCCTTCCATTAAATAATGGCTATTATGTGGCTGGGATATACATAAACCTACTAACTTATGTGGCATAATTTTTTGAATGACATAAAAAAAAACGTTTTCGTCGCATCGGTTAATGGAAATGCAATTATTTCGTAATAGTTTTTTATCGACATTTAGAAAATATAGCTAAATGTATAAGTTAAATAGGCCTATTTTTAAATATAAGTTTTGCGCAAATATGTAGGCCAAAGGGTATTTTTTCCATCTGTCTATGACTTATGAAAAAGACTCCTATACACCAGACTTGCCTGACGTGGGTTTCTTAGCTGTAAACTGAGCATTTTCCAGTCCTTCGAGGACACTGCATCCACACTTTGCTCTGCCATATTCTGCTGTCAGTCATCAACAACCTGCCTGTTCTTTCTGAGGGCCGTATATTTACATTATATTTATTGCCGTATTTTATATACAGTGCAGGCTGTATATTGGGTGGTCGATAAGATTAAGTAAAGCAAAGATATGCTGTTCTGAAAGGACGTCGGGAACGTGATATTGAATGACCGACCGCTCCCACTCAAATTACACCAGAGTTACCGACCGCTATTTATTTATATTTATTAATATTAATATTTATTAAACAAGCCAGATCAAGAGCAGAAACAAAATAAAGTGCATAACTGAAAAATAAAGCATAGATATTAAGCATAAATAATATCTAGCAAAGTAGCCGACTTCAATCTGTCTCTCTTCTCCAGTGGGTTGGGCTAATCCAAAAGAACTGAAAACAAGGTGTTCTGAAGACACACCCCCATTAGCAATTAGTGCTTTCCACCTGATGAAATGAATGCTGCATAACTGATCGAATGAATGCAGCAAAATTAATAAAATGAACGCGGCAAAAATAAATAAATATATTGACCAATCAGAATTTTGGTTGAGACAGAACCTACCGACTAAAGGCTGATTTATAATTCTGCGTCGGACCTACGCCATATTCTCTACAGCGCAAGTTACGCGTTGGTTTTCATTTATACTTCTGCGTTGTTGTCCACGTCAATGTGCAATTCCACATGCAGACCGGTAGTTGGCAGTGTCCACGGGCTTGTTGATGGTAACCCGTAGTATCAAGGCAAAAGCGGAAGAAGAAACGGCACGTTTACATTGTCGGAGTATCAGCAGCCCTCATGGCGTCAGATAGAGGCTTTTCTTGCAGCTTGAGTTGGAGTATGTAATACAAATTAAGCATCTCTAGTTGGTTAATAGTTACATAAGAGGCGATATGGCACTGGAATGCATTTGTGAAATCATGCAGAGCTCGTGGCGCTGTTTTCAGGATCGGTAGCTCGTGCACAAGCTATATCGCTTCAATCGATTGCTGTTGTGCAGACTATTCATTCTGTTGAAATCACAAAACAAAATGCACTGTAATGTGTCGCTGTTCTTGATATGCAATCACTGATTAACATCTTTGGTTTTAATGAGAAAATAAATAAACTATACACAGCGGATCTGTGTATTTATTCACTAACATAAAGAATCTCTGCACTACAAAATATTGTGTTATTGAGGAACTAGAATGAAACTATCATCCCATTTCTGGACACACACACACACCGCAGATTTTATTATTTATTTATTGACCTGAGGGGGTACTGGCAGAGCAATCACAGCGCTTGCTGTCCGCATAGAATTGATGCATTGTTACATTTAAGGAGAGGTGCGCGTATCACACAGCCTACGGCGAATACTCGACGCAGAAGTATAAATTGGCCTTAAGAATCGACTGGGAGATTACAGCCCTAACACACACACACACACAAATACAAATACAAATAAAATGAAAATGTGGGTCCTATGGTCAAATAGGGAGTGAACCACAGCCCTATATACCATTCTGTGTTATCCTTATCAAATGTCTTTCAGGCTAAAATTTGCTTCTCAGGTTGAATGTAGCATTAGTATTTATCTGGTCATGTGATCACAACACATCTGACCCGGTCCATTTCAAATAAAAGCGCTTTAATTCTGATTCTTCAAAAATATCAATCATTTCTGTATAGCTGGAGATCTGAATAAAAATCAAGCTTTGAGTTCAGCTTTGAGAATGTAACCTGTTTGTTCCTCAGTTTCTTCATGTTTCACTCTCAATGTTTCTTCAATCTTCACATCTTCTCTCTCCTCTTTCTCTGTTTGTTCCTCAGTTTCTTCATGTTTCATTCTCAATGTTTCTTCAATCTTCACGTCTTACTCTCTTTAATAAACGCCATCTTTATAATAAAAGCGTCACGTGGATCTCAGTCTCTTCATCAGTTTTTCAGTGTGTTTGTCCTGTTTAAGATAAGAATAATTAACAGAAAAAAAAACAATCAAAACTAAATCTGTCTCAATCCCCAGATAGCAATTACATTTGGCCCGGATCCGTTTTAAGCCCCTTGCCTCCGTTTCTATCTTAGAGACGTTTTCTGATTGTGAACCAGATCCGTGCCAGATAGAGGTTTCAGCTTAAACATTCACACTGCCATCAGCTCAGTATTTATATCATTTTACAGATCTGGCCCAGATCACTTTTCCCATAGGTAACCGAAAGACATCAGCTGTGTCTGACACTGATTTGGTCCAGATCTGCAATTTGAATCTGAGCCGATACAGTTTTCACATAGGCTACACTGGTGTGGCCCGAATCTGTGATACATGTCTGAGCCGACTGCATTTAAAACAGGGCTAAAAACTGCTCTGGCCCATATCTGCGAAACGGATTTGAGCCAACACTGTTTTGACAGAGACTACCTGATGTGGACCAGAAAATACTTTCTCAAACTGTGTGAAGAACTCCGTGGAATAAACATTTTCAAAACAACATGCTTACCTGTCTGCATTTTTTTTCTATCTAGAGCATGAGATAAATGCATTGTCATTAAGCAGAGCAATATCATCAGTGTTTAAAAACTATACAGCGTAAACAGCGTTCTAGTACCACTTCTCACTCAGGGTAACATTATTAATAATACTGGTTGTGCTTTTTGGATAGATTATAACTATCCAACACTATTATAACAT
This sequence comes from Gobiocypris rarus, assembly GCA_023029165.1. Classification (NCBI taxonomy): domain Eukaryota; kingdom Metazoa; phylum Chordata; class Actinopteri; order Cypriniformes; family Gobionidae; genus Gobiocypris; species Gobiocypris rarus. Next base: position 15,016,039 of record CM040935.1, read on the forward strand.
GTACTTTTTATTAATTAAAATAATCTTTAAAAAAATAAAATAATAAGTCTAATAAAGTAATGAAATGTAAAATAACACTGCATAGTTTTCACTGTATAAATTGATAGATTCATGCTTAAAACTAAAATTATTCATACAAGAGCTGCGAGTAATTTTCTAATTTTGCCTTCTGTTGTTTGATTGACATTAATGGCTCAATCGTCAGCAGGTTTATTAGACGCTGCCCCTTTAAGACCGAATGCAGATCTAATAATATCATTCTCTTATTGATTTCTCCAAACTATTTACGCCTATTTAAGTTAAACTGTGTTTAAGTGAATAATCTTCAAGCCGGCCATTTTGACATATAGGCTATTTGTTGTGTATTTGATGGTTTAGTCGCGCATAGGCTTACGATGCATAATGTGCAAGTCGGTTTGTTTCGGAGCTTACACACTCACGCCCGTACTGAACTTGGAAACAGCCTCTATTGCGCGGCGGATTATAGTGGTTTTAATTTTGTCAAACACGTCCTGCAATTTAGCCAAAGTGGAGACTGCATTTGACAACAATCTCACATTGCGCTGAGTCTGACGTTAAGTTTATGTTTAGGGAGAAATGACAGCACGCGGTGAGAAAGGAAGGAATTCGCGCTAGACAAAACGCAGATATAGTTTTTAATAGTTTTACCTCATATCGTCTTTGTATAATCCTTGGAAGCAAAAATTAAAAACCCGATTAATATCACAGCCCACCATCACTCATTAAACTGACTGTCGCACTGAAGCTCCGCGTGAGCAATCTCTCTCTCTCAGGCTAACGGAGGATTTCATGCACTTAACTTAGTCAATACTTTCAGAAAACAATTTCAAAATGACGTTGGCTGTTGTGCTTTTACAGTGTGTAAATGAATGTCGTGATATTACTGATCAAGTGAAGATTTTGCTGCGCCGCTGTGAATACATAGGGGAAACACTGCATGCAAGTACAGGCTCACACCCAGGGCCGGATTAACCATTAGGGCAACTGGTCACTTGCCCAGGGGCACAGGACATCTTAGGGGCCTTGGGCACCGTCAAATATTATGTTTGGGCACCGTCTAAAATTATGTTAGATCACTTTATAAACGCAGTCCTCACTTAACTAATTATATGCAGATTTTTGCAACCCGTCCGATCAAAATATTTTCACGTAAACAGTCTGCGTCCTGCGCTGCTGCGCAGCGAGCTAGGGGCGAGCTGTCACGTCGAATCACGTGACTTGACGCTCTAAAATTTGAAATCAGTGGGAAGATGGAGAAGCAGTTAAGCGGAGCGCTAAAGAAAATTAAAAAGAGAAAAGGAATTGAAATTAGTCGACAATTTGAAACATATTCCAAAATTAGACAAATTTTTTACTTCACATCAGTGCTCTGCTCTGAGAAAAGGCGATGATAACGCTGAAATCCCTCCTTCACCTGTGGCTGTGGAAACAGCTAACGTTAACGTTAAAGTTAGTGCTAGCAGTCAGGCCACCACCAGTGTGGAAGCTAGCAGTGAGACATGGAACAACAGCCAAGACCAAGAGGACGACGAACATGAACAGCCTCCACATCATCACAACGAATGCCACGTCGCAAGTCTAACTGAAGGAGTGGAGACAGCCAGCACCGGCAGCACCTTCACGCTCCCATCAGATCCGGCACTATGGGGACAGAGACGCTGAGGGAGGAAGCGATCCACAGAGGGCCCGCTGCCTTCCATAACCAGGCTACCAGGTACCCAGCATCAGTGAGGGAGTCTGGGCTTGGGTGTCGAACCCGCTCCCTCACAAATGACCAACTGAATTGCCGTCTTCAAAACAATGAAGTCTTACCGAGAGAATGGCTGCTTTATTCACCATCTACTGGCTCTGTTTATTGCTATGCCTGCAAACTCCTGTCACCCCAAAGCCGACAACATCCCTTCATCAGTGGATTCAGTGATTGGAAACACTCTGAGAGGATCGGGAATCATGAAACAAGTTTGGAACATAGACAGAATATGTTGTCTTTGATGCAGAGATCCAAAATAGTTTAAAGAGTGGATGCTGCACTTGTCAGACAATGTGAGGCAGAACAACGGTACTGGACCGAGGTACTCAGGCGTGTGGTTACTGTCATCAAGTTTTTGGCAGCTAGGGGGGTAGCTTTCAGAGGGGACAATGAACTGTTAGGCTCAGTGCATAATGGGAATTATCTGGGGATATTGGAACTTATTGCACATTTCGACCCATTTCTGAAGGACCACCTTGTGAAGCATGGCAACAAGGGGAAAGGTAAGCCCTCATACCTCTCCTCCACTGTGTGTGATGAGTTTATTGCATTAATGGGTGACAAAACAAAGCAAGTCATTGCAGATGAAATTAGGCAGGCAAAATATTTCTCTGTTATTGTCGATTCCACCCCAGATCTTGCGCATGTTGATCAGCTGACATTTGTATTCCGATTTGTTAATGCAAGTGGAAAAGTGGTTGAAAGGTTCATAGGATTTGAGCCCATTCACAGCCACACAGGCCTTAGTTTAGCTGAATCTGTGATTAGCATGGTGCGAAACCTTGGACTTGACTTAGCGAACTGTCATGGGCAAAGTTATGATAATGCTAGCAACATGTCAGGCAAGTACAACGGACTCCAAGCTCAGTTAAAAAAAGAAAACCCACTGATCCACTATACACTGTGTGCCGCCCACTCCTTAAATCTTGTGGGTGTTAATACGATAGAAGACTGCTGTGCAGATGTCATCTCTTTTTTTGAACTACTACAGTCTCTGTATACATTGAGCAGTGCTTCAACCCATCGCTGGAATTTAGTTTTCAAAAACAGCGACTATAACATAAGCCATATGTTAAAATCCCTCTGTGGGACCAGGTGGAGCTGTGGAGCAGATTCAACGAAAGCTCTGTGCAGAAATTATAGGGCAATTAGAGATTCATTGGCCAAAATAGCTTCAGACTGTGATGAAAAGAACCAAACCAAACGCGAGGCCTCTGCGCCAGTTGATAAACTTGATACACTTGAGAGTGCAATGTTGACCATTTTGTGGGACAGAATATTGGGAAGATTTAAAGCAACCAGTGATAAACTTTAAACAAGTGACATAGATTTAGCAACTGCTGTACGGCTTTTACAGTCACTGCTTTCCTATGTTGGCACGTTAAGAGATCAGTTTGCCGATCTGGAAGAATCCGCACGATCTATCAGTGCTACACAGGACTATCAGTATGACATTTCACGTAGGCAAAAAAGAAAGAGATTTGCTGACCAGAGATTTACTAATGGCAGTCTAAGGTTCAAAGTTGAAACATATTATGTAATTATCGACAAACTCACTTCTTGCCTATCAAAACGGATCGATGCTTACACAGATGTGTGTGAGCTCTTTGGCGTTTTATTTGACAGGGACTATGATGAGGGTGATATGCGCGAACGATCTGCGAGGCTGAGTTCCACTTATCCGACAGACCTAGATGCGTCCCTAGCAGATGAACTCATGCAGTTCACTCACTTTGTGCCAAGTGACACTTCCCCTGCTCAGTTGTTGCAAATTCTGGAAATGAATGGCCTTAAGACAACATTTCCGAATGTATATGTTGCACTCAAAATGTTCTTAACACTGCCTGTCTCTAATTGTGAGGGAGAGAGGTCATTTTCTGTTCTAAAACGAGTTAAAAATGTGTTAAGGACCACAATGTCACAGACAAGACTTTCTGCACTTTCTTTGCTAGCCATAGAACATGAAGTTGTTGAAGGTTTGGATTTTGATTATATTGTTCACCAGTTTGCATATTTAAAGACTAGAAAGAAGGCCACTGAATAGCCTAATCGGTTATAGGCTAAGAAATTACATAGAAAGAATGAATCTTTGATAGCAAACAATTTAATTCAAGAAGGCCAGTGGCTTAGGGAATATAATAAGTGTTAATATAGTTGTGGTATGAATGTAGGCCTATATTAAAGTCAAGAAGGCCAAAGTGTTAGGCTCACCTATATTTAAATGTTTAATGTTAAAACAATATAAAATATAACATTATCTTTATTGTGAAATGTATGTGTACAAAGTCAAGAAGGCCAGTTAATTAGGCTCACCTGTTAAAAGAGAAAAGATATGAGTTAATAGACGTGTATTAATATGAAATGTTGACTATGAGTTATTCAGATATAGTCTGGAATGCAGTGTGTTGTTTTTAGGGTCACCTTTTTAAGCAAAGATAGGCCATTAGGCCTAATAATTAAAAAGTTTGTGTTTGTGAGTTCAGTCTTGAAAGGAGGCCAGTTGTAAGGTCCATTTATTCAAATAAAATAAAATAAAATAAGAATATAGTAGTGCATCAACATAAAATGTTGAAATATAGTACAGTTGAAATACAGCTGTTTACTTTTACTCCATACACACTGCCTGATTCATGACTGGAGGATGACATCGTCGGAGGGGGCGGGGATATATTTTACTATATCTCTTTACATAAATATTATTTTCCACTTAAAAACTATAATTTCGTTTTTTTAATAATCCAACTAATTCATCTGCACTTTCCAATAGTTTGCGCGTGAGGGGAAAAACATAGCTTTTCCACTTAAGAACAGGCTAGTTGTGCACTTTTAAGGAATTTTTATATTATCTATATCTTTATAAAATTATTTTCTTCTTATAAAGTGTAATTAATTTCATTATTTTACTAACCCGAATAACTCATCCGGGCTTTTTAATAGCTAGTTTGCGCTTGAGGGGTTTGTTTCCCAGGGCACAGGAAATTGTTAATCCGGCCCTGCTCACACCGACACAGCCGCTCGGCTTTTGGAACCGAAATTTGGCACCGAAAGATAAATCATTTTTCGATACTCAAAGTATCAAAGTTTTTCGTTCGATACCATAAAAGTATCGACGCTCTGTGCCCAGCCCTATATATATAAGAATGCTTATTTAAGAATGTGGAGAAAACGTAAAGCAGACATCAATGCACTTCTCCAGTCTGACGACGACACAGTGACAATTGACAACACATTGACGACGCATGACAGAGAGGAAACAACCAATGATGATTGTGGTAGCAGTACTGATGACCACAGCACCATTGTGACCACTGATGGTTCAGACTTTGACACCGACATCGGAATGTGTGACTCAGATGTGGAGATTTTGAATCCCGAACCAGAGGCCCAAGTTACCGAGGCGATGACTTGCGAGGGTGGAGTACAAAACACCAAATCACTAATAGGTCCCTAAATGAATTATTGCAGATTCTAAGGGATCATGGACATGTACTCCCCAAAGATTCACGCACATTACTAGCCACTCCTCAATTCATTGACAGCCATTCAAAATGCAATGGACAGTATATTTACTATGGCTTGGAGGGGGTCCAGTGTACTGTGTCAAAATGATGCTTTCAGACGACAACACAGTACGGTCAGTTTGGATGTCAACATTGATGGACTACCAATCTTTAAAAGTAGCAAAATCCAGTTCTGGCCAATACTGGTGAAATTTAGCAATTTCAATCCATTCATTGTGGCATTATACTGTGGGGAAAGCAAGCCTGAGCCCCTTGATGATTATCTCCATGACTTTTTGGAGGAGTTCAATAATCTCCAACAGAATGGCCTGGTGGTTTGTGACAAAAAGTATGCAGTAAATATTCATACCTTTGTTTGTGACGCACTGGCAAGAGCAAATTTAAAATGCATTAAAGGTCATACTGCATATGACAGTTGTGAGAGGTGCCAAGTGAAAGGCCAGTATGTCGAAAGAAGAGTCGTCTTCAATCAGCTGACATCCACCTTGCGCACAGATTAAGAATTTAGTCAGATAGAGTATTCTCGCCATCAAAATGGGTCCAGCCCTTTAATAGCTGCTGGAATTCCCTGTGTCAGTGCCTTTGTTTTAGATTATATGCACACAATTTGCTTGGGTGTTGTTAGGCGGCTGTTGGTGTATCTGACTAGAGGCCTAAAACTGTACAGGCTCTCTGTGAGACAGAAGAGTTAAATCTCACAAAAACTGAACATGCTACGAGGCCATATGCCCAGCGAGTTTGCACGACAGCCCCGTGGCCTTCAGGAATTAGACAGGAGGAAAGCCACAGAGTTCCGTCAGTTTCTTCTTTACAATACTGTCTCCTCACAGCTTATGCACATTTTGTGACACTGAGCGTGGCAGTATCCATTATGCTGGACTCAGATGACAGGACAAGAGCTGCCTATTTGGATTTTTCTGCTGAACTGATGAGGCACTAGCTGCCCTGCACTGTATGGAAATACATTTGCTGTGTACAATGTGCATGCCCTGTTACACATCCATGAAGATGTCTCTTATTTCAGGTGCTCTTTAAATGACATATGTTGCTTTCCATATGAGAATTATTTGCAGCAGATCAGAAGATTTGTCAGGACTGGCCAAAATCCATTAGCGCAGGTGTCCAAACGCCTGGTCGAAATTGAACATGCCCAGGGACTTCCAGTGCACAGTCTGAGGTGAAGCCCCAAATGCACATTTCAACAAAAAGGAGAGATAGCTGCTTCCTTTTGGAAGATGAGAGGTTTGCTTTTGTTCAAGAGAGGAGGGGAGATGGGACGGTAGTTTGCGATGTGATAAAACAGAGACTCACTTTCGACCTGTTTGACAAACCATGTCTGTCAAAGCTCTTGAACATTGTTTACATAGGGAATGGCCGTAGATTCCAAAGAAAAGAGCTCAAGGAGTGTGTATATATAAATATAAAACATGATTTTTTTATTATATAAATTTTCGTTGCAGGTTATGCTTTTTGTCAAAGCAGTTTGGACTGAAAATGGGAAGGAAATGGAGGGGACCATCCCTGATGTCTGGGTTAATATAGATGAGAAAACCCTTCGGTGGCCAAAAACGAGGGCAAAATATTGTTTTGAAAACCATGTGGCCCCTAAGGATGACTGGGAAACGTTCCAATTGATAAGACTAAAATTTACAGCAGGTAACCTCTTATATTTTGAAACAACAGTAAAACAAATGTGAGAAGTTATGTAGACAATACATTGATATATGCTTTGATGACATAAATGCTGTCTTTACAGAAAGTCTCCATGAATGCGAGGAATATAATGAAACCAGCCAAGCTGAACAATATGAAGAAGAAGATGAAGAGGTTGTAATCCAAAAGAGGATGAAAAAAACTAAAGCATTTGCAGATTTTGTTGAAGGTATGTCCCTAACATTGGTTAAATAGTGAAATCATGCATACTCGTGTTACAATTGTAATTTGTTTTATTCAAAGGATCTGACCTGTCTGATGCGACTTTTGAGGGAGAGGGTGAAGAGAGGAAAGGAGGTACAGAAATGTTTCTTGTGGCATTAATTAAATGTGTATTGAAACATTGCCTGCGCTCAGTACAAAATCAAGTACACTGTAAATAATTTTGTATACCCCTTATTTACTAATCAGATGCCAGTCCTAAAATTCCAGTCTTTCCCATCCCACCGATCAAATGTCAAAGAATGGTGAGTTGTTGCTAAGATGACCATGCACATTTGATTCAGATTCAAATTTTAAGTTAAGTATTTGTAATTGTATAAAATTTTGTCTTTGTTGTCATTTGGTCGTGACAGATCAAATAGTGGTGAGTAGAGCTGTCAATCTTTCAATTTAATTCCATTCAAATTAAATTTTTCTTTTAATATTCAAATATTTAATGCTCAAATGCAGCCTGTACTTCACTATTATGCATTGTCAACCTTGTAATGAAACATTATCTAACAAGTCTATTGAAGTGCCTCTCTTGTAAAGGCTAATGGTGGTCGGTTAGCACAATTACTTGAAAGCACAGTCGAGACTATTTAATAAACTAGCAATAGCATTAGCCACAATGCTAATTTCTGCTGTGGCAAAAATTCAATGATCACTAAATAAACCTTTTGCAATTGTCTTTATAAAGATTTATTTTCTTGCAAGAAAAGAGTCATCAGTCAAACCATAACAATCTTTTGGTTTTTAAACCTACTGTGATCACACGATATTAGGAAAATATCTAATTGCAATTACTTGGGACTGTTATTGCGATTGTGATATGAATCATGGGAATGATCATTTTTGTATCATTTTTCTCATTTCAATCTTTAAAAAAAAAAAAAAATTACAGTGTGATTTTTTTTAAATTTTTTTTACCAAACAATATTTTTTCTTTTAGTCTGTAAGATACGATTTAGGCTTGGATGTCTCTGCAGCACCACAATACTTTATTTTAGATTGGTATGACATATTTTGCGTTAAACAAATATTGCGCCCCTGCTGCGATTTGGATATTGCACTAGTTCATATTGCATTTTGATAAAATTGTGATTAATTGCGCAGCCCTACCTACTACTGATCATGACTGACTGTAATTTCTGATTTGGTTTGCTTATATACACCCAGGTCTGTGGGCCAGGACAGGTCAACTAGTCGTGAGTACAGCCCTTCATTCCTAAATATTATAGGCAGGTCACTAGTACTATTGATCATGACTGACTGATGTTTCTGCTCTCCATTGCTTAGGTACATCCAAGTCTGTGGACCGCGACAGGTCAACTAGTCGTGAGTATTACTTTTCATTTTTGGATGATCAAATCAACATGCAGATCAGTAGCACTATTGATCATGAAAAACTAATGTTAGTATTTGGTTGCAGGTTCGTCCAGGTCCAGATCCAGGTCCATGGGCCGGGAAAGTTCAAGTAGTCGTAAGTATAGCCAGTCCCAGTTGGCTTGTCTTATTGCATATCAAATCCGTATAGGTCATTAGTACTATTAATAATGGCTAAATCTGGGTTGCACAGGTTCATTTAGGTCTGTGAGCCGAGTCCGTGAGCGAGGTCCGTGAGTATTGCCAGTTACATTTAGCTTCTCTTATTGAATGTCAAATTAGCATTAAGAAAACTATTGCTGTTGGACTGACTAATGTTGGTGGTTTGGGTTTATCAGGTGTACCCAGGTCCCAGGCTGGGGAGAGCAGGTCCATAGATGGTGAATGCAATTGGTTGTATCACTCAAGGCACATTGTACATATGTTCTAAATATATTGATTTATTCACACACTTTTTTTTTTTTCCTGCTTAGGTCTTTCACATTCAAGGTCCTTTTACAATACGGCTGTGCCAACCACATTCCCTCTGTCAGAAGCGAGTAAATACAAGAATATTATATTGTATTCATGTAAAACCCAGACTAATTACTTATGTTTATATAACATTGCATTATCTTTCTAACTTTGGTAAATCAGACTTCAGGTTTTCATCTTGTTGCTTTGGAATTTATGACATTTAGTCTAGAACCATCCCTTAATAAATGTATTTTATAGTTTTTAATGAAAAACGGTTAAGGAAAACAATGTAACAGAATTTTAATCGGCTGTACAGTCACTGTGGAGAAAACAGTGATTTCATCAGCTCATTTTGATTGTCATATAGTGTCAATGCAGGCAGATCAGTAACATAGTTGAAATTTAAATCTTTCCCATTTGATTCTAAGGCTATCGAGACTACTCATGTTATGTGTATTCAGCAATGTATACATTTTGCCTATTACTTGTTTTATGTTAACTCTACATTTTAATATTGTTTCAAGCAGAGATTCAGAAGGGCAAGACGGGAAACAGTCAGAGTGAGAAGCCACAATACCTCTAAGCTGTAAATACCTGAAGAAATGTGATTTATGAAGACCATATTTCTGTTGCAATTGTATAAAAGTGGCAAACCTATTTTCAATGTAGAGGTCAGATAATGTACCTATGCCATTTCTTGCCCACACATTAAAAGCTTCATCCATTATTGATGGAACAAACATATGATTCTTTATCAATGGTGTAAGAAGTGAAAGATCAGTGAGATTAAAGGTCCTTCTAAACTGGTTCCAGGTTTTAATTGAATGGATAACAACTGGATTAGTGGTGAAGGATGAGATAGGCTGTTTGAAAGGTAATTTGGAACATAATAAAGCTGCTGGGGAGCTTGATTCAATGGAAGCCCTCTCTAACACCATCCATTCCGTACTATTGACATCCGCGTAATCATTTCTCAACCAATACAGCAGTGCTCTAATATTAGCAGCCCAATGGTAATACATAAAATTTGGAAGAGCCATACCTCCCATTGCGCGAGGCTTCTGTAATATATTTTTATTAATCCTGGGCTGCCTTTTATGCCATATAAAGAATGAAATCTGACTATTTAATTTGGAAAAAAAAAAGATTTTGTTAGATAGATAGGAAGACATTGAAATAAATATAAAAACTTAGGGAGAATATTCATCTTAATCGTGTTAATCCTCCCTCCAAAGGAGAGAGGCAGAGGATCCCAGCGCTCAAGGTCTTGTTTGAGGTTACTTAAGAGGGGGTGATAATTAGCCTTAAAAGATCCTTGTGGTTACGTGTGACCCATATACCTAAATATTTTATTTTTTTAGGGCTAAATTTAAAAGGAATTGACCCAAGATATGATCTGTCTACAGAAGAGATAGGCATAAGTTCACTTTTCTGAAGGTTAACTTTATAACCAGATATACTTCCGAACTTTGTGAGTAGACTCGATAATTCAGGAAGACTTGAGAGGGGGTCCAATATGAATAATAACATGTCATCCGCATAAAGTGACACTTTATGCTCTGAACCCGCCCGGTGTATCCCCTTGATGGTGGAACACTGCTTCAGGGCTAATGAAAGTGGCTCAAGTGCAACGGCAAACAAAAGTGGTGAAAGAGGACACCCCTGCCTAGTGCCCTGCTTCAGCTTAAAGTACTTAGATAAGTTATTATTGGTGCGTACAGCCACTGGAAGCGCGATAGAGTCTGATCCAGGAAATTAATTTAGGGCCGAAATTAAATGTTTCTAAAGTCTTGAAAAGGTAGTCCCACTCCACCCTATCAAACGCTTTTTCAGCGTCAAGTGACAACATCACCTCGATATTCCCAGGATCGGGTGGAGTGGGACAATAAAGGATATTAAAAAGACGCCTGATATTGAAAAATGAAAACCGATTTTTTATAAATCCCGTCTGGTCAGACGAAATAAATGCTGTTTTACTAAACGAGGTTCAGGAGGAACATAATATAATTGACACAGGTGGAGAGTACTCAGCCAATCAAAAAAAGAGGTATAAATACGAAGATGTCTTACCTCCATTTTGTTGACAGTTTTTCCAGCATCCCTCCACCACCTTCTCCACATTTTGCTCTTTTTTCCTTTTTAAGTTCTAAACCACTTACATACGGGGGGTACTCTGGGTTCGGGCCAAAGTCCGAGCTCGAAGCCCTCCCCCCGGACAGCACGCCACATACGCAATTAAATTTACTCTATAAATTATATGTAAGTGTGAACTAGTGAATAGAGGGAATAATGTTTTCAAGTCGACGTGCCAAAATCTTGGCAAGAATCTTTGCATCTGTATTCAGCAACGAGACAGGGCGGTATGAACTGCAATTAAGGGGATTTTTATCCTTTTTAAGTAATAGAGAGATGACTGCTTGACGCATGGTTGGGGGCAGGAAATTGGTGACTAGAGATTCTTCAAATACTAACAATAACAGAGGAGCTAACTGGTCAGAAAACTTTTTGAAAAATTCGGTTGAGAAGCCATCTGGCCCTGGAAATTTGCCACTTTGCATGGCACCGATTGCTGACACTATCTCCTTAACTGAAAAATCCCTTTCCAGTTCAGCCGAGAATTCTAAATCTACAGAGGCATTTTCAGGGATTTAAAAAAGTCTTCTAAGACAGCAGGGTTAGTGGGCCCATCTGAAGTATATAATATCTGGTAGAATTTCTTGAAACAGGAATTGATTTTCTCATTGTCAGTGCATTTTTGACCACATTCATCATTAATTTCAGAAATGGTTTGATTAGCAGTTCTTTGGCAGCTGGTGAGCAAGTAATGCTCCATAATGACCATGCCTTGATTTGGAAACCAGGTATTCAGCATGTCGGGTGGACAGGAGATCAAACTCTGTCTGTAATGACAAGCATTTCTTAATTACATCTGCTGATGGGGAAAAGCTATGTAGCCTGTCTAACTCTAATATCTCATCTGCTAATTTTTTAATACTCTCAGTGTTAGCCCTCCTTTTACTTGCACAGTATGAAATAGTTTGACCCTTTAAATACGCCTTTAGGGACTCCCAAACAGTAGATGATGACATCCCTGGGGTTTGATTGATATCAAGAAACAATTTGATTTCAGACGATATGAACCTAGTAAACTCATCTTCTGACAGGAGCAGAGAGTTAAGCCGCCATGAGCGATATGTAGATTGTGTATTAATGTACAGTTTCATGATTAAGGGACCATGATCCGAGATGACCATAGCCCCGTAATCACATTCTTTTGTGAGATGCAGAATTCTTTTGTCCAGGAAAAAGTAATCAATATGTGAATATGTCTTATGCACCGGGGAAAAGTACGCGTACGCCCTAGAGGTGGGGTTACGAAACCGCCACACATCTGCTACACCATAGGTCTTCAGGAAGAGCTGAATAGAGTGAGCTGACTTCGTCAGGGATGCCCTCTTAGAAATACTCTTATCTAAAAGAGGAGAAAGTGCACAGTTAGTGTCACCGCCAAATATAAGATGATGTGATGTCAGGTCTGGTAAGCGAGAGAAAAAATTTGTGAAGAATGTAGAATCATCCCAGTTCGGGCATAGATACAGGCTAATATAACTGGGAGAGTATAATTTTCCTACAACAATGACATATCGCCCTGCAGAGTCTGTTTGCACATGAGATGCCGTAAACTGTACATTTTTACTTATCATAATAGCAACACCCCTAGCCTTTGAGCAGAAATTGGATTGATACACCTGGCCAGCCATCCCCTAACCAGGCGAGAACTATCACAAGAACGTATATGGGTCTCTTGTAAGAATGCAATATCTGCATTGAGCTGTTTTAGGTGTGAGAATACTTTTTTAAATTTCACTGGATGATTAAGTGATTTAACATTCCAGCTTATGAAGTTAACAGGGCAGCTTTCATAACCTCTTGAATTATTTATATTGGCCATATTGTGTATACAGAGAGGTAAGCACCATATATGAAACCCAAATGCACAAAAACATAAAAAACAAACATAAACAAAAATGAAATAAAATTCTGGCAGAGTAGCATCAGTTCGTAAATAGGTCCAGTAATTGCCCACCCCCTGTCACCCACATGAACCAGGTGATCCCAACAGCCCTCAGAAAAAAATCCACACATTAAGTGTTTGTGGTTGGGAACTAAAGCTAAGCACTCGGGCTCCCGTCAAACCTCCAACCAAAAGAAAATAAAGAATAGTAAAGTGTAGAGTAATACAATTCTAGGAACAATGCACAGTAAACATAAATTATTATTCTTGGTAGAGCATATATTAATCATGCTAAGTATCTAAACCAGGGGTGTCCAAACTCGGTCCTGGAGGGCCGCTGTCCTGCAGAGTTTAGCTCCAGCTTGCCTCAACACACCTGCTGGACATTTCTAGTATGCCTAGTAAGACCTTAATTAGCTTGTCCAGGTGTGTTTCATTGGGGTTGGAGCTAATCTCTGCAGGACAGTGGCCCTCCAGGAGCAGGATTGGACACCCCTGATCTAAACTATACAGCATTAACTTCCTTAAATAACATTACACCAGGCGTAATGATTCTTTACAAATAGCCAACTATGGCTGTCCTAATTAACCCATAATAATAAGCAGGAACTGAAACAGAGTGTCTTTCATTTTAGTTCGGGATATCCATTAAGCAGGAACAGCAAACCAATACTAGTAGTAACATGGCTAAACTGAACATGAAATAGTATGTCAGCCTATGAGCACTGTTCAAGTTGGACGTCATTACAAATAAGAAAGTGGGACAGTATATAGAAAATGTAAACATTGTGTTATGAATTTGTATCTGGTGACATCTGGCACAGTGATAAAAACACATGTTCACCATACCCGTTAGTCGACAGAGGTATTATGTTCAGTTGAAAAGATCGGATGTCGCCTCTGGCTTGGCTTGCTCAGTTGGGGAAAAAACTATTTTTCAAATATATTTCAGAATAAATCTAATTATTAAACTAAATTAACCATATAGATCAAATTACTTATCTAATTACTGATCTAAAGGCCACATTGTTACTGTATGATAATCAAAATATATTCTGTTGCATTATTTTTCTGTTTAACACTGTGAAGCTGCTTTGAAACAATCTGCATTGTTAAAAGCGCTATATAAATAAAGTTGACTTGACTTGACTCATGAACATTCTGCGGCCTCCGCGGAAGGAAGAATATTCTTCTTGACATAGGTCATAGCTTTGTCCGGGTCAGTAAACTCCCTGTCCTCCCCTCTGTACGTGACCCAAATCGCGCTGGAAACAAAATCCCGTACCGGACACCCTGTCGGTCACAAAGCAGCTTCCTCACCTCTGTGAAAGCAGCCCGAGCTTTAGCCACAGTTGCCGTGTAGTCCCGAGTGCGCGCGCGTTGTAGTATCTGGACACAGTCTTGGTAATAATGAAGCTTAGCAACGATGGCGCGAGGTTTCCCGCCCGGCTTTTTCGGCCCTAAGCTCGGGTGCGATCGATCGATCAATGGCTCTTTATCCAACTGTAGCACCTCAGTTAGCAACTTTGATACAGAGGTTGTAGTACTGGAGTCGGGAGTTTCGGGTACTCCGATGATTCTTATATTACATCTCCTCATTCGCCTTCCATGTCCTCACACTTCATTTTCAGTTCTGCCATTTCTGCATTAATCTCACTCACAGTTTTTTGTAAAGTAGCCACTTCATCCGACCATGCTGATAACTCCCCTCTACCTCCTTGATGCTACCTTTCACCTGGTCGATCTCGGACTTCAGCGCCGCGGTGTTGTTTATTATCTCCGTTTTCACTGCCTTCAGCTCATTCTTGAGCATTTCGAAGTCATCCGTGAGAGCATTTTTTCAGCTCTGACTTTATCACAGCCGAAATATCAGCTTTTAGAGAGAAAAATCTCTGCTTTCAATCCTTCTACGTCCATTTCTCCCGAAGCAGGTGAGGGCGGAGTCACTTTAGCTGGGCTCTTGGCAGTACTCTGGTCCGACGCTGTGTTAGGCCTTGTTTTGGAGGATCCCGTATATTTAAATTTCTTCAGCCTCGTGTCCATCAGGGCTCCGCCGTGGACTTGTTCCACTATCCGACGTAGTTTAGAAATATTTTACTGTTTCATGAGAAGGATTACACCTTCGTTTTTGGTTAAAATAGAGATTTAACGGAGCTCACGTCAAAAACCGCTTACTCCATTGCGGCCAAGCCACGCCCCACTGAAACTTTAAAGAATGCATAAAACTGTTTATAATTTCAGCTATTATAATCTTTTAGATCATCATGTGTGAAATCATGCATCACCTGGCTTTTGTGTTCACTATCAACATGTTAATGAAAGTGTTCATTACTGTCATTATTCACTGTCATTAAGCTAAGATGCTGTTTGATTATTCTTCAAGTGTGCCGTACTGTGAAAGTCAGCTCTAGTGTTCACCATATTTGAACATGACTGAGGTTTTCACCAATATTAACACACATCATCATTTAACATTTAGCACATGTTGTAATGATCAGTAAATCAGAAATGGCCATTTCTCGTGTGGATACAGTCAATATACTTTACATTTATCACTACATCAAGTGTCAATAATTATAATCAGAGGCAGAACATTATTAAAGCGAGTGCAGAATCAAACTAACTCAAAGTTTACTGACGGATCGATGTGGCGCTTCACAAACATCAGTGTCTGGAATCAAACTGCAAATAAACATGGAGTGATTTTGCTCTCACTTCATAATCATAATCTGATGAACTCACAGTATTATCTCAGTATTATATCACTGTATTTCTGGCTCTTCTCATGTGGGCTCTTTCTTTAAGTGTTTATCTGATGTTTGGTTTTGTTTGCTGATGCTCAATTTTGCAGATTTATTAAAAAAGAAAAACTGAAATTTCACATGGTCCTAAGTATTCAGACCCTTTGCTGTGACACTCATTTATTTAACTCAGGTGCAGTCCATTTCTTCTGATCATCCTTGAGATGGTTCTACACCTTCATTTGAGTCCAGCTGTGTTTGATTATACTGTTTGGACAACTGTTTGATAAGGAAAAGCCACACACCTGTCTATATAAGACCTCACAGCTCACAGTGCTTGTCAGCAAATGAGAATCATGAGGTCAAAGGAACTGCCTGAAGAGCTCAGAGACAGAATTGTGGCAAGGCACAGATCTGGCCATGGTTACAAAAACATTTCTGCTGCACATAATGTTCCTAAGAGCACAGTGCAGGGTTTTTCTTGCATAGAGAATTATGAGGTGGCCGCCTCTGTCAAATTTCGTGCCGCCTCCGGCTGTCGACAAAACTCAGGAAGGCAGTCAATCACATGCACAGCACAGATACCCCTTTTCCACCGACAACTTCTATTGCGGGTTCCCACTCTGGGTTCTCGAATCGTTCAGCGCATTTCGACTGCAGAAAAAGCGATGCCGGGAAGGAAAGATCGGTTCAACTTGCTGGTCTCGAACGGAAATGACCGCCCCTCAGGATAAATTACTGTGGGTTAGACTGAGAAAACGTCTCGGTTACATATGTAACCCTTGTTCCCTGAAGGAGGGAACGGAGGCGCGTCGGAACTGACCGACTTGGATCTATTTTCAGAGACCAATCTGCTTCGAGTGTTTCTTAACTAGCCAATTGGCATTGGCATGTGGTCGACGCTCCACCCGCAGCGCGGGTATAAATACGGAAGTGAAACACTGCATACTCTCTTTTCTGCTGAGGAGCCAATCTGGTGGCGGGTCCTTCAGCGAAAGCACAGCACCTGGCGACGGGACGTATGAGGGTTACAGACGTAACCGAGATGTTTCCTTTCAGTGGGTCACATTCGACGTACGTCGGAACTGACCGACGAATTGGGATCCCTACCAACTCGCCAGGGATGCTGGCCCTCCCAGCGCCCTGCCTGAGCTCGCTGGACCACTCCTTTGTTGGAGTGGAAGTCAGGGCTCCTGGCAGGGAAGGACAGTCACTGCTATTCCTACAAGACCCACTCAGCGTGACTATTGGATAACACTGGGAAAGCGTGCCGTCTCGGAAGATGGAACGCTGCGGAGCCACATCCTTCTGAGGAAGGAGAGGTGGTAGATTACACACAAGGTATAACCTGCAGGGTAGTGCAACATATGGCAGTCCCTGGGGTGGGTCCAACCTGGTTCCAGGGGGGAAGAGCACCTCCAGGAACAACAGAGGAGCTCTGTTGAGGGAAAGACACAGGGCTAGCCAATTAGGGTAGCTGGTACCGTGGAGAATATACATATGGGGTTGCCATTAGGGAACCGCTACATATGGATAACCAGCCTACACACATGTTCCACAAGCATCGGGTGCAGGCCTGGCGTCAGACAGCCGCTACGTCTGACCCCGAAGGGTAGCGGAGGAGCTCACAGGGTTAGCCATTTCTGGGGAACACAACTGGAGAGTATAGACGCACGTATCCGGCCCCTGGGGCGGGAGTGGCGTTGCAAGCCGACACTAGAATGGGCACTTCGCGCTACTGGCCACTGGGGGCAAGTACACGGGAAGATACCGGCTCCACACGGAGGCTATAGAATCTAGCGAAGGTGTTTGGTGTCACCCAGCCCACAGCTCTACATATATCTGTCAGCGTGGCACCTTGAGCCAGTGCCCAGGAGGAGGCAGCACTCCTTGTGGAGTGTGCTCGCAACCCGAACGGGCAAGGCACGTCTTGGGACTGGTAAGCCAAGGCGATAGCATCCACTATCCAGTGGGCTAACCTCTGCTTGGAGACAGCCTTTCCCTTCTGCTGGCCTCTGTAACAGACAAAGAGCTGTTCTGAGGTCCTGAAGTTTTGAGTCCGGTCGATGTAGGCACGAAGGGCGTGGACGGGACATAACAAAGCCAGGGCTTGGTCTGCCTCCTCAAAAGGCAGCGTTTGCAGGTTCACCACCTTCGCCCGAAAGGGAGTAGTGGGAACCTTGGGCACATATCCGGGCGGGTCTCAGGAGTTTGGCCTTGGCTGCATTAGCTTATAATTTATTTTCAGTTAGTTTTGAGTCATGCAAAACAGCATTAAAATAGATAATAGACATAAGGATTGGACAGTTGTTGTTTTTTAAATGATAAACAACACAGCAGAATTTATATAACTTAAAATGTATACTTTATATTGCACTATTTATATTAATTTGAGTCTAGAAAATGTGTCTAGAATCGACTCTGAAAACCTGGACTCGAAACTAAGTCAGATTCTGGAACAAACAGGACAATTTAGCTCCCTTGATCTCACGTTCAAAAATATTAACATGAGAGTGTTGAGTGTGAAGAACCCTTTTATAGTCCAAATAACCTTTTTTGTGCTAGAAAGGTTATTTGGATGTTAAAGGTTCTTTGTGAAACCATAACCCCGCCAAAGAACCATTTAAGAACATTTTTTTAAAGAGAAAACATCCAGTTCTGAAAAGCCGTGTAAACAAAGTTATATGGCCTGATTTCAGTGACTTACATTTTATTTTTTCAAAAACTACATATAAAATGTTTCTCCTCAAAACTACAAACTTTTATGTACCTACGTTGCTCACATATTACTGTAGCCCTGTTAGTGCTGCTTCTGAATACAGACATTAGCCATTAATGAAGAGAAACTAAAAAAAAGAAAGTCAAACTTCTTCAGGTCCACAAAATTCCCTTAGGGTCCAGAGGTTAACCTTATATGTACATGAAGCATGGAATCTGATTAATTTGTCATTGTAAGACATTCACCAGCATTGGTAGGCTGGAAGACCAGCTAAAACCAGCGGAACACCAACTTGTTCAGAAAGGGAAACGCTTGATCAGCTAAGCCAGGCTGGGAGACCAGCTAAAACCAGCTAAGCCAGGCTGGGAAACCAGCTGAATACCAGCTAATAAGCCAGGGTGGGAGACCAGCTGAATACCAGCTAGCCAGGCTGGGAGACCAGCTGAATACCAGCTAATAAGCCAGGCTGGGAGACCAGCTGAATACCAGCTAGCCAGGCTGAGAGACCAGCTAAGCCAGGCTGGGAGACCAGCTTGGCCAGCTAAACCAGGCTGGGAGACCAGCTGAATGCCAGCTAGCCAGGCTGGGAGACCAGCTGAATACCAGCTAGCCAGGCTGGGGGACCAGCTGAATACCAGCTAGCCAGGCTGAGAGACCAGGTAAAACCAGCTAAGCCAGGCTGGGAGACCAGCTTGGCCAGCTAAACCAGGCTGGGAGACCAGCTAAAACCAGCTGCTTCCACCTTAATCCATCTTAGGCTGGTTTTAGCTGGAATTTTCAGCAGGGCTGCAACCCAACCCAAACTCAGTACATTTCCAGTCATCACTATTCACCTTATTTTTAACGGAAATACGGACACGGCCACTTGACGGCTTTTTGTGCGAGACTTCCGGTCTGGCACTTCCGGTCTGGCACTTTCTAACTAACCCACTTTTCATCGTAGAACAAGTGTTCGTTCTTAACAACTAACTCGTCGTTATGGCTTCGAGGAAGACCGGGATTGTTTGTGCAGTTAGAGGTTGTCATAATAACTGGTACAAAAGAAAGATTTACTTGGAGCAGGAGTGTTTTGTTCATCAAACGCGTACGAGAGCTGAATGTGGATGCGAGGCGCCCTACGACCTTTACCCCCCGCCGAAGAATGATGAATCCCTTCGCCTGTGGTTAAAAGCTTTAAATTTGAAAAAACCACCGAAGCGGCCGTATGTTTGTTCTTTTCATTTCGTGCACAAAAGACCTACAGAAGACCATCCGATACCAGAAAAGTGGCTGGGCTACGAAGTCCCGATAAAAAATCCAAGGAGACGTGTTAAGAGGTTAGCAGAGACAGGTAAGATAACGGATTTTTATTTGCTACACAAGGCAATGTTAAAGGAACTGTATGTATATCACTGACAACAGTATATTGTCATTTAACACAGACACACACACACACCCAACGCACAGACAGATTCGCGTCAGTCTCCTGCTCACATGGAGTTCTCTTTTGCTTATTAACAAACAATAACAACAACAGAGATCATTTTGAGTATTCTCATATTAGGAGTCTTAAATGAGTTAAATAACATCTTAAATGAACTTAGAGTTGTGAGGAAATGAGATCCGTGTGCGTCATGTTCGGCAGCGGCTGTTCTTAAAGTGACAGGAGCACTGATGATGCCTGTCATTAATGTTAATCAAAGAACAACGGGAACAGAGAAAATTGTAGCTTTAATGATGATTCATCTATATTTAATTTATTATTTATGCAGTTATATAACTATTATATTTCTGTATATGTCTAACATTATAAGGTAAAATAATATTTATTATGTAAAGATTGTTTTAAGTTCACTGAAATTATTACAATATCAAAACATTAAAAACTTATTAATCGTGATTAATTACAGAAATTTTTTTTATTTAAAAAAATGATTTTAATTGTAGATTCCCAGCACTATACCTAAAACACAATCATCCATTGCAGTTTTCCCAGCTGTTTATTCAAGTGCATTTTTTAACAGACTGAGAGTCTTTTTTTTTGTTGTTGTTTTGTTCATTTATTGTGGATATTTAAAATGCTTTCCATTTCAGTGTTAAATAGTCTTTAGAAATAAAAGTTTATTGATCTTTGAGTTGTGTTTGGCAGATGACTGCCACTGTGATGAGGAGGCTGACCAGACCGTTCCACAGTCAGAGTCACCTATGCATAAAGATGCTGACACTCAGTGGGAAGTTCAGGCACTGATGGATCACACCTACACATCAGGAGAAAAGTTGAAAGATGCAACAGAGAAACACAATGTGGTGGAGAAGAACCCCTTGCCCATGCCATCCTGAAGAATGACACTAGCTGTGTGTTGTACACAGGCCTGTCTCTCATTGCCTTTTTTGATCATGTTAAATTTCTGGAACAGTTCTATAAAGCAAACTTTAAGATGTACGTAATGGATCAAATATTGATGACCATGATGAAACTAAAGTTGAATCTACTCCAGGGTGATCTTGCAGAACGTTTTGCTGTGTCCCAGGGGTTAGTGAGCAGGATCCTCTCCTACTGGATAGACACAATGGAGGAGCACATGAGAATCTACATTCCATGGCTGCCACGGGAGACAATCCGGAGCACAATGCCTCAGTGCTTCAGGAAAAGTTCCCCAACACCACCTGCATCATTGACTGCACTGAGTCCACCCTGCAGAAACCACACAACCTTGAATCCAGAGGCGAGTCATACAGCCATTATTATTCCAGCAATACTTTAAAGTATTTAGTTGCTATTGCCCCATGTGGGCTTGTTATGTTAATTTCTCCTGCTTATGGAGGCAGGTGTAGTGACAAGTTCATCACTCAGGAGTCTGGCTTCCTGGAGTATCTTCGTCCTGGTGATGAAGTGATGGCAGACAGAGGCTTTACCATCAGAGATCTGCTGTTTGAGAGAAGGGTTAACCTTGTTCTACCAGCGTTCACTCATAGAGGAGGGCAGTTGTCTGATGAGGATGTAACTGCCACAAGGAGGATTGCAAATGTGCGCATACATGTGGAAAGAGTTATCAGGAGGCTCAAAGTGTTCAAAATAATCTCCCAGACTGTATGTGGCAAGCAGCGGGGCGAGGGACCGCGAGAGCGGGACCGGGGACGAGTGATAATGAGTGCCAGCTGCGCGTCACACCGGTCTCGGCCTCGCGGTCGAGTGGCGGGAGCATAAAGGAGGAGCGAAGACAGCGGAAGGCGAGAGGACCAGGCCTGGAATTTGTGTTGAGTTCCAGGCCTGTGAGGGGCTGCCCACGTTTTATTATGTGTGAGTGTTTGCGGGCAGTCGTCCGTGAGGGGCTGCCCGCGATTTACTTTTGTTTTGTTTATTTATTTTTGATTAAAATCCGCCTCCTTCCTGCCCACAACAACGAACATCGTTACAGTGGTGCCGAAACCTGGGAGGAAGGAGGGACATGCTGTCGAAGAGCCCTCGCTGCTGAGGGGGATCGCGGTGCTGAGGAGTTCGGGCAGCGCGGATGAGGAAAGCCCGCGGGTGGCTGCCCGAGGCGATGGTGCTGGAGCGGCCGAAGATCGGTGGGACGGAGAGCTCGCTGCCGCGCCCCTGGGTCGAGGTGGGGTGGCGGCCGTCCTGGAGGGAGCGGAGGAGTCGCCGCTTGCCGTGGGCCGGAGCCTGCTGCCGTCCGCCATAATGGGGAGGAGCAGGGAGCGCGGGACTCGCTGCCGGCTGCCCTCAAGCGGACGAGCCACCGCCAGCCGCCAGGGGGCGGAGGAGGATCGAGCCGTCCATCGAGCGTCCAGTACCATCGCATGGCACCGCGAGGAAGAGCCTCTCAGCTGGCTGAGGACCGAGCGGCAGTGTGTCAGGGAGCCGGACCAGAATTTTTTTCCCCTCTCTCCCCTCTCTCGTCCTGTCGCTCCTCGTGCTCCCGTCTTCATTTCTCTCGCCTCTCTGTCCTTACCCCAGGTGCCGCGGCCGTGGATCGGCCCCGGGAGAGGAGGGGGTGGGGTGGGGAGAGCGCAGTCTCGGGAGTACCCCCCGGCCTGCGAGGGGCGATGGGGGTATGTGGCAAGCAGCGGGCGAGGACCGCGAGCGGGACCAGGGACGAGTGATAATGAGTGCCAGCTGCGCGTCACACCGGTCTCGTCTCGCGGTCGAGTGACGGGAGCATAAAACGAGGAGCGAAGACAGAGGAAGGCGAGAGAGGACCAGGCCTGGAATTTGTGTTGAGTTTTGTTTATGTTTTGTTGTGTTGGTGGGCAGTCGTCCGTGAGGGGCTGCCCACGTTTTATTATGTGTGAGTGTTTGCGGGCAGTCGTCCGTGAGGGGCTGCCCGCAATTTACTTTTGTTTTGTTTATTTATTTTTGATTAAAATCTGTTGAATGTTCGCCGGTTCCCGCCTCCTTCCTGCCCACAACAACGAACATCGTTACACTGTACCTATCAACTTGGCACACAAAATGGACAAAATCCTCAGAATCTGTGCAGCCCTGGTAAACATGCAGGGGGAAATCATCCATGAGGATGCTGAATGAGCATGGACGTTTACATGTCAAAAACATTTTATTTTCAGGTATCTCTTTTCTGCAATGCTGATTAGTTATTTTACTGTAAACCAATGGAATTATAATGCACAAGCATGTGTTTTGGATCTCAGGTTTTATACTAAATAGTCTGTGTTTGGCAACTTGATGGTTTTAATTTTGTTTTAAAAACTTTTTTAAATCTTAAACATTTTTTTAATAACTTTTCAAGTATTGGATAATATAAAATTTTTAGACTATTTAAATGTTTACAGATACAAAAACATATTTACCTTGTGTCCACCAAAAATGTGTATATAAAATTTTTCAATCGGTTTTAATTGCTAATGTAATTTGTTATTTAGGCATATTTTGATTGAGTGGATGTCCTAACCACATGTAAATAACTAAAAAAAGTGTCATGACTCATGTATATAAACTGGCAAGAAAATACAGTATTTCACTAATGGAATTTGTTAACTCGTGTCATTTGTTTACAATAATTCACTTTTAAAATAGAAAAACATCACTCAATTTAAACATTTCATGCATGTATGGCATTTATTTCTAGGCCATTTAATTTATTATACATATTAATTATAATCACAATTACTATTAAAATGGTAAATCGTCACCTTAATGTGTAAAACTGAGCACAAACTATAAAAAGAAAAACACCAAGGAACTAGCCTAACAAAGGGTCAGCGGAACAATTATTAACAGTTAGGTATCAGAACACATCAACACAGACACAGGAAAGCTGGTGTCTGGCATGCCCATACAGCAGGTTAAAGACTAGAACCTGAACCTATTTACACATATGTACATATTTATGGCACAGTACGAGTCTGCCTGACAGAAACTCATCTACAATCCTTGGTAGCATTTGACTAAAATAGAAGGACTTGAGTTTAGGTAGAACTTGTGAACAATACTCCAAATCAAATGGCACATCAATGACAACTTTCTCAGATGGAGCCCAGACTAGCAGCTTGCATCTCTCTAGTCTTGTACAAAACATACCTAGCTGGACTTGAAGGTAGTAACTACGGGATCCATTTGGTTGCAGCTGTGAACCCGTCCACCAACTTCACATCTGTGAGCTTGCTGGAAAACACTTCAGCCAGAGATGCACAGTTCTTGGTAAGAACAGGACATTTAATCTCCAGCAACTCTGTGGAGTTAACCACACCATCTGGGCTTGCAGAAAGCCATGGTTCTGTGACACTAACTACAGTGCCTCTCTTCTCAACAATAAACCCACAGCTCTACATCCATGCGTAGGCCACCTCCTCATTCTCCTGGCCATACCTGGTGGCAGTGTTCGCATGGAACCTAGGAAATAGGTGCTCTCTAAGAAAATTATCTGCCTTAGTAGATGCACGCATGGGGACCTTTTTTGCAGAGCTAGCAGTTACTCTTAATTTACGTGCACCAAACCACAAGTGGGAGGCACTCTGCATTTTAGTGAATGCCTCCAAACTGGCACATTTATCCCCATCTAATTTAATGTACGTATCATAAAATGACATGCATTTCTGGCACTGTATGTCCGTGCCATGTTCACTATGAGGCTGCTGGAGCTGTGTGGGAGCTGCTGGAATTTGATCTGGTTCAGCAGAGATGTATTTGTGTAGAAGGCTGCCCACTGGAACATTGGCGACTTCTAAGCTCATCTTCAGTGCTTCATGTGAGCTGTAAGCAGGGGTTGGCGGTAGAGATGGAGAGATGGGCAGGATGTTCTCAGAGACATCAGAACTTTCTTTGTGGTGTCTGAAACATATATTGCTCAACCTTTTTGGGACTAAATTGCGCTGTGTCCCTGAGTTCCAGTGGCGCTGCTCATCTGTGCAGGACAATCCAGTCAGATCTTTGGACACTGCAAACTGCACCTTTAACAAATTTTAAATAGAACAGTTACATATTTTTAATGTATTACAGTCCTTGGTGTCACAATACTTATATAGAAAATATGGACAGTTTATGGTGACAACTGTCCATATTTTTTAATTTACCTTGATGATGTACTTACCCAAATTGCCGTTCGAGATTAGACTGGTATGAATTAGAATTAGTGAAAATAAAAACTTACTTACCTACACAGAAAGGAAGTGGTGGTTCACCAAAATGTGGTGTGCTGACAGAATATTACATTTACTCAAACTTGAATGACCTTACCTTAACCCAAGCAGCATCAATGAACAAGATATTATACTTTTACTTATCTGGAAAAGGTGCACCATCTGTTGATTAAAAAATAAAAACAATAGTCATATACTAAATATTATTTTACAAATGCCTTAGCAGCCAATGTTTTCATCAGCTCTTTAGCACTGATACCCAAACAATACAAATAAAATAGCAATAAAATAGCAATAAACTTGAAGCTTCAATGTAAATCTAGCTTAAATTTGAATGTGACAAACTTGCATCAATAGCTCTGTGGGTACACATCAGATTGGTACAATGTGTCAAACTTCAAGCCTGAATATTATGAGGTAGACAACAGTTCAGAGATTTTTGGAAATGTTCCCACGACATAGCTCCCTAATTTAGTTCAGATAACGTTAGTTAGCCCAGGGAAGCGAGGAAACGGAAGTGCCGCACAAAAACCGGAAGTTGGACCCATGTTTACTTCCGCGTTCGAAAATAAGGCGGATAGCAGGCAAAAGAAGAAGTTTTAATGTCGGGTGGTATGAAAAGTTCCCATGGTTAGAGTACAGTAATTCGAGAGATGCTTGTGTCGCCATTTCCCTGAAGCGGCCACTGAGAGCCGATTTACAAAAACTGGCTTTAGAGACTGGAAGCATCTCTCCCAGTGTTGTGTTAAAAACGAGGCTAGCAGGGCACGTGCTACAGCACTTGGCAGGTCTGAAGGATACAGACAAAGCCATAAACCAGGACGGGGAAATATAATTAACCAGCTGCACAAAGATGCTTTCACTTCGTTTGTGGAAAGGAATAGAGAACACATTAAAGTCGTAATAGACCTAATTTTATTCTGTGCAAAACAAGACATTCCCTTGCGTGGGCATCGTGAAAATGAAAATGAAGCACGGAAAAAAGGCAACTTCTTAGAATTATTGCCACTGCTCTCCCGCTATGATCCAGAAATAAAAAGTAGACTGGACGAATTGCCTAGAAACGCAAAACTCACTAGCCCTGATATCCAAAATGAAATACTGGAAATCGCAGCATCATTAATTATCAGCAAAATAAAGTTGGATTTGCTCAATGAGACTGACACATACTATGCAATTTTGGCAGATGAATGTAAGGACGTGTGTGTATCCGATACATATATAAAGGCCTGATAAAGGAAATGGCTGTGGGGTTTGTAGAGACAAAATTTGTGCGTTGGATTTGGGTTTGAAGGGGCTTCAGTTATGTCCGGCAATAAAGGTGGGGTACATGTGATTTTAAAGAGAACATTTCCTTGTGCAGTATATGTCAGGGTTCTGCCTTGGCAGCCTTGTCTGTGTTGTCTTTGTTTAATGTTTCTATGTTTGTGTTTTGTCTTAGCACATGGTTCTGTCTTTTTTTGTGTGTCTGCCATGTGTTCCTCTTGTCCTACCTCCTTGTTTGCTGTTACCACACCCCCTTGTTTAGTCAGTCGAGTCTTCGTTTCACTGATTGTGCTCACCTGTTCCTCATGTGCTCTAGTCCCTTTATATTGTGCCACTTTCCCTCATGTCCTTGCTGGTTTGTTGAGTGTGTATATGTACGTACGCACGCACGCAGTGTTTACTTGCATTTCTTGTCAAGCCCTGCTAAGATTTAGTGTCTCTGTCAGTTCTAGATTAGCATTTTTTTATTTTCAGTTTTTTCTTTGTTCCTAAATGTTAAGTCTAGTCAAGTTTCTGTCTTTATTTTGCTCTAGTTTTCTCCAGATTTTATTCTGGTTCTCTTTTGGTTTTCCCTTTTCTAGCTCCAGTTATTTTTAGTTTCATTTGTTTTCTGCTTTCTAGTTCTGACAGTTTTTATTTGTTTTGTTTCTTTCGCTATCCTGAGTTGTCTCGTGTTGGTTCCTGCCTCCTCACTGGGATTCCCTGACTGCTGGTCCTGCTGCCTGGTAGCTAGACTGCCTCTGAGTGTGTGAACAGCAAGTATTGATCTCTGCTTCATTGCGTCCTGCCCTGTCTTCACCTCTACCTGGCCTGGTCAGTCCTCTGAGGTTCTTCAACCTGCTCTATCCTGGAGCTGATTTCAGCAGTCACCCTCATCTGTCCTGTCATTGTTTTCTGTTGGCCCTTCTGTTTGGACTGTCACTCATCCACAACCCTCTTGTGCCTTGATGATCTGTCCTGTTAATAAATAGTCTTTTTGTTCACTCTGCATCTGGGTTCTCTGTTTCTGAAATCCTGACAGTATATGTGCATTGTAATTCCCACCGCCTTAACCTCGTCCTGTGCACAGCATCAAAGGTGTCTCCTATGTAAGACCGCTGAAATCGCTCCAATGGCGGCAGCGAAGAGCGGGCGAAGGTATCTGCGCGTACTGTGTTCTCAGCTGGGCAAAATGGATCTAATTCCAATTCCTCTTTATCTGACTCCATTTTATTATAATTTAGAATTTAGATTAGAATGCCAATTTGGTTATTTGGTCATTCATATTTAATAGTTAGACACACATTTAATTATTCCGTTTAACCCTTTGTGGAAAGTACCCATTCATGATCTCATAGATCGTTAATAATTCCAGAGTAAGTCAGAATAAATCAAAATGTAACAATTTATTAAACAGTCAGGTATAATTCCAATTACATAATCAATTCAAAGATACTAAAAACATTGAATACTCTTAAGTAAAGAGATGCGTTCCTGACTTTCCATAGGTTACATAACGTTGGCTGGACACAACGTTATGGGTGAATCTGAATACAAAATTGCGCCCTGACTCTTCTGCTACACTACCTTAAGTATTCAGACCTGACAATAACTTCTTTCAAATGGTAACATATGTTAACAAAGGGAATTTACATTTAATCACTGTCTGTATTGATACAGACAGACCTGTATTGACAAGACCAAATGGTTGAAAGCCACACCTACAATACTATATATGCAACATCTCTTTAAACTCTTAAAACCATTGTTATCTTCTTGAATATTTCTGTGGGGATGAGATATTTGTACCAGTCGCACTAAGACATTTCCAATGATATCAAACACATATATATTGTTTAGTATTTGTTCATTTTTAGATCATATAGATTTTGGGTATATTTTCAATGGTCACAGCTTGAGGGGAAGTAGGATGGGGGGAGAAATAAATACATGTAAATTAGAGCCATTCTAAGTTGATTCACTCAGTGTGACGTCGTCTGCAAAAAGTGTCCATTGTCCTCAACCAGACAAACCGGCATCACTTTTTAAAGCCTTTCACCTACCATATCAATATTTTTTGATGTCATTAACAACTTGCATAGTTTCATGATGGGGTCTCATTGACATGCTAGATTTATGGAAATCCAGCAACAGCTTAAGCCAGGGAAAATGAATTTGGAGCTTGAGTGGTCATGTGATGTCAGATGGAGCTTTTGGTCAACTGCCTTGAGTAAAGTGCTGACACTTTTGGGTCCTATATTAGCGACTCTTGCTGAATTTTCTGAAAGCTCAGGGAAGACAATTTGAGGCAGACTCACTACTGAGACAAATGTAAATGTAAGGAATTGATTCAGATTGAATAACTCAAAGGGGTGTTGAATTACAGTGAAAAGAACCATATTACAAAAAAATATACAAAATTAATATTTACCACTTTATCAACTATTTGTCCGCTGATGTGTTGAAATTACAGTATTAATCAATTTTGACTAGTGATACTCCCCGTGGCCAACGGAAATATCATTAACTTTATGTCACTGTCTGTGAGCTTAGGTAACAAAAATCGTACGTTTGAGGCAGTAACTTATGAACAACAAAGCACAAGAGACTTGTCTAGATGAAAACAAGATTTATTTATCTATTCTAATACACATAAACTAAACTACTGACACATACACGAGTATACATTCATACCGTACAGAGAGATGTGGTATTGTTAGACACTTTTCACAGCCGTCACCTGAGAGAATCACCACTTTAGCAACTTAATCGTAGTTTGTCTGCAAGACAAAGTTTCACCAGCTCAACCAAGATGAAGTGTACTTGCGTTTGCTGGCTCCTGCGATCCGTCATTTCTCTGGATGAGGTTGCTGCGGTGCTGATTGGTTGGCAGGCAGCTGATGCTGCGTTCGAGGGAAAACGTCGGGTTCGTTGGATGGATGAGTGGTTTTGCCTGATGTAGCCTCATGTGCTGTTTCCTGGTCTCGGGAATCAAGCGTCAGTGTTGCTATGCTATGTTTCTCTGCGTCTCAGGTAGCAAAGGCTGGATGCGTTTCCTTGAGGAAGTGAGAGGTTTGCAACGGAGTTGACTGGAGGTTCTGGAAGAGCTCTTGGTAGCTCTTAATGCGGCGGTCTGTCCGTGCAGGCAGATAGATGACAAGGCCAGTACGGGTCAGAGCAGCAGGGATGCTGCAAGGCCTGCGGCGAACTTGTTGAACAACAAGTTAAACGAGAAGAAACAAGCGGAAGCCAAGCATTCATGATCGATCCTTTGTTTTAAACCTGTCCTGGAGTCCATCCCCGAAAGTTTCGCGGGCCAATCAGACATTGTGGTGGGCGTTTCCCCCGCCTATGTCTTTTTATTAAATTCTTGACCATTAGCTATTAAGCTTCTGGCGTTCCACTGTAATATGCAGTGTTGTGGGTAACACGTTACAAAGTGGGTAATGCGTAACGCGTTGTGGGTAACGCGTTTTCCTGAAATGTGTAACTTAACGCGTTAGTTTTGTGCGTAAGTAATCAGTAACTTCGTTATTATTTAAAAAAAAGTAATCCGTTATTTTAAGGAAAGGAAAATCCCGACTGCAGCCTGCTTTTTGTCAGACAGTAGGCCTAGGTCTACTGTGCCACCTGCGGATGTATCAGCGGAGCCGAAGCTCTGTGATCGTAAAGTCAATGGCTGTGATACGTCTGTGCCCTGCGCCTGACCCTGTGTGTGTGTTTTTTTTTTTTCCGAACTCCCGGCAAGATGGCAGAGAGGACAGCGTTTGGTTTATGGAAGTACGCACATTATTTTCAATTTGTCAACGAAAAAGAAAAAAACATAACGGTAAAATGCACACTCTGCGTTGGTGAAAAGCTTCTGTCGACCGCCAAAAATTCTACCTCAAATTTAAAAAAACATCTCGCCAAACACCAATCTAGCACTCTGGTAGCAAAGCCTGCTGAGGAGGACGACGGTGGTGCACCAGCTCCAAAGCAACAGCGTTTGAGTTTT
The DNA here is from genome assembly GCA_023029165.1 of Gobiocypris rarus. Classification (NCBI taxonomy): domain Eukaryota; kingdom Metazoa; phylum Chordata; class Actinopteri; order Cypriniformes; family Gobionidae; genus Gobiocypris; species Gobiocypris rarus. The sequence continues at coordinate 15,046,383 of CM040935.1, forward strand.
AACTCCGCTAAAACAGTCCCCATCAGTGAGGTTCACAAACTTGTGGCCGGTTATGTAGTCGAGGAGATGCTTCCAATTACAACTGTGGAGTCTCAATCTTTCCGTAGATTAATCAGTAAAATCCCAACTACACGTAACACAGGGGGAACAGTGCCTGACCGCAAAACATTTGCAAGCTATCTGGACAAATCCTACATAGACATGGAGAAAGAACTGAAAAAAACGTTTGAAGAACTGGACTTTGTTTCTACCACGGCAGATTTGTGGACTAGGCTACCTAGGCTGCCCGGACTGGGTAGGTGCGAATTTTGATTAATAATATGTTCTGTGATAATAAAAAAATAAAACGCCATGTGGAATAGCCTGTTGCTGACTGTCTTTCCTGTTATTGTTACCCTGCAGTGTTAATTTAGTCGGATGACTGACGTTATTCATTGTCATCGTTATTCACACGACTAGGTGCATTTAAAGGGGCCGGGGGCTGTGTCTGTCATGTGTTTTTGGTAACGCATGTATCATAACTGATTAGATTTAATTGATGGTAACGTTGTAACCTAACTAACTACTTTCCAAAGTAACTATACCCAACACTGGTAATATGTGTAGAACCATAATTATTATCTTATCCCTCAACTTGTGTATTTTATCCATTTTCAGTTATTGTTAACAATGCATGTATCTGATCTGCTTTGACATCTCTCATGTCAAGAAATTTTCCGTCTGCCTCAACTACTCATTTTGGCGTGCATATAGTACGCCGTTTTTGGCGTGCATATGATACGCACTTTATGGCGTATTATATGTACGAACCCCTCACACCCCCACCCTCACCCTACCCAAAAGCGTGTCATATACACGCCATAAAGTGCGTATCATATACGCCAAAAGCAGCGTACCATATGAGCGAGTTTTGGCGTATACATTCTACGAGATTGCACACTCGTACTATTTATACGCATTGTCATGAGATCGTGTTGGGCTTTCGTTGGATAAAGGCTATCAATGCCTTGCCAGGAAAGGTTTGATTGATGGACGTAGTAACCAATCAAAAGGCATCATCTTGCTCAGTGTTTGTAAGCATGGAATGAATGTTCCTCACTGTCTCCATGGCACCAGCGTGTGCCTGCCAGTCTTCTTTACACACGCAATGGAGCGCGCAGACTCTACGACAGACTGTTTTTATCAACTAAATGAGTTTTTTACACTTTGTAAATTCTGTAAATCCTTTCTTTGTATTGGTCTTAAGTAATATTCTAATACTGAATTTGGGTTTTCCTCAGTTGTTAGTAATAATCATCAAAATTAAAAGAAATTAACATTGAAATGTTTGAACTGAATCACGATAATTGCCACGCGCAGCTCGTGGTGGGATCGGCGGTACTGCCTATGAATGTCTAGTGATGTGAGCCAGAGTCAGAATTAGACTCAATGTATTGATTAGTCAAATGAAGTTCGAAAGAAGTTTCATCAACAAAAGGATTTTTTATCAGACTGGAAACTAGTGAGATCGCAAAATGAAAAAAATGTATAAATGTTTGTGAACAATTTAAAACTCAAGCATTGATGTTTCACCACAGTTTTACATTAAAAAGTGATACAGTGATGATAACTAGTTTGTGTCAGGATTGCACAGTAATCATACAGAAATAAAGTGGATTTTAAAGCTATTTCACAAAAGAGGAAGGACACACTTATTCAGTCACGTCTGTTTCTGTTTATTTGTAGTCACAGGACGGCACAAATCTGGGGCTCATATTTGTACATCACAATTCCTCAGGAAGAATAATAATTTCTTTCATTTTTCCACCATCCAAGGATCTTTGAGCGCTCTCTCCCGTCATAATATAGAGTTCCCTTGCGATACTACACAAGTACTGCATCGTAGCATCTCATCTCAAGATAAATGAGATGAGATGCTGTAGGGAAAACTCATTTTCTCAGATTCTGAAGCCTTTTACAATCACGCAGTGAAACTGCACGTCGATTGATTTGTAAAGTTAAAGAAAACAAACTTATGACTGCGCGGTACGCGCAAGTCTGTTTGAGCCTGCGAAAGGGGCAGTGTCTCGGGCTATAAAAGCGGCTGTTTCACCATGGCAAATCGATTCATTCTCCTTCAGTGATGCAGATAACATCTCCTCGTTGAAACTTAGATTGAAATCGCCTTCACCTGCAAGCAGCTTGACGCCACTGATCTTCTCACCTTTGTACAGTTGATCGGCCTGCCTCCCTACTCGCCGCTCTCCACCCGCTCAAGCAGCTCGTCGCCTGGGTAGTGTGTGCAATGTCTGGGCGAGTCCCACACAGAAGCCGCACTCGCTGATTCAACCAGCTCTCACTGCGAAAGTATGAGTCTCGCCTCTCTGTGCTTGAGGATAGTGCTTGAGGATAGCGACCTCAACCCTTGCAGGAAAAATAATCCCGCAAACTGTGGGCCAGCAGCACTCGGACGAGTGTTATCTCACATTGACTCAGCTCCCATGTGACTCATTCCCAACATCCATTTCTCCCATCCAGACCAACGTCCCTCTGTTATCGCAAGTGACTTGGTCTCGTTCTGAGGATCTGATGACAAGCCGCAGGATGACTTAGTGGTGTTCGGAGAGCGAGGAGTGATTGAGGATTGACAAATTTAAATTTTAAGTAACAGTGGTCCTGGAGAAACCTCTCGGTTGGTCCATCTGATGATAAAAAATGTGACAATTAGTAACAACAGGAATTAAAAACAAATATCCAATATTTCACAGACGAGGTGTATGCTAGTCCTGGACTAAAATGCATATTTGAGCTAATTTAGCCAAAAGCAGTTTGCACTAGCTAATCTTAAAATATCTCACTGAAACCAGCAAAGCTTTTTTTTTTCTAAGGAAAGTTTATAAAAGCTATTTAAGTGTCCTAATTGAACTAAGGCCTTATCCTTGCTTAATCTAAGCACTGTCTATGAAATTGGGCCATTGTTAACATGATCTTTGATAGTAAAATTTGTTGACGACCGTTTCACCTTCCGACGCTCTGTGGGATTGTCAGGAATTTCCCCTTTTAAGAGAAATTCTTGAATTTGTACATAAAACCGCAAAAGAATCAATATTGCTATCATATGTCACTCTCCACCATGTCTCTATAAATCAAGCAGATGTGTAGTACAAACTGTGACAGTGACACCGTTGTTGCAAATATGTTGGTGATAATAGGAAGTGGCGGGAAACATTTATTCATTATATTGAACAGTGTTTCTGTAATGGAATGGTAAAGATATTAGAAACACCTCTTAATATAATGCAGTCCAGTTCTGCACCACTGCCTGCAAACTACATCCTCAATAATAAACACGTAGTTAAATACCTCCCTGATTAAAGTGTACATACATAAAAGGGAGGAATGAACCAAAGATTAATTTGTCCAAATTACTTGTAAAAACCTTAAAACATTGAACGGTTTCTATCAAATTAAACAGATTAAACGCTTAAAACAAACCTTTCATCATCTGAATCACAGCAGTTGCAGCAGCGCAGCATCTTCTTCTTTATTTGAGGCAGACTAGCATCATTGCTGTATTGCTGCCCTCCTCAGTTCATTTAAAGAATTCATAGAATTATTAGATTATATCCTTATCTTTAATCCAGTCTGATGCAAAAAGTTGATAACAATATTCTCATATTCCTTATTGCTAAGTAATGACTATATAGTGAACACACACGTTCAGTTTTTAATAGTAGCGTCTCTAACTGAACTGATTTTATGAAAATGAACGCGGTGGGCAAGTAAACCATTTCGTGCCTGGCGTAGGGCAGCGAAGTGCATTCTGGGAATTGTTGTCTCTCATCCCCATGAGACAAAAATACATTTTCTGTGTTTTCTCAGTCTAGAAGGCAACAAAAACACAAAAATAATTTCACATTTCTACTACATTAATGACCCAGTTTAAATACAGATTCATCTTCCGAGCGCTGAAGAACCCCTTTAAATACCTCCCTGATTAAAGTATACATACGTAAAAGGGGGGAATGAACCAAAGATTAATTTGTCCAAACCTTAAAACATTGAACGGTTTCTATCAAATTAAACAGATTAAACGCTTAAAACAAACCTTTCATCATCTGAATCACAGCAGTTGCAGGAGCACGGTGTCTTCATTATATGCGGCAGACTAGCATAATTGGTGTATTGTTGCCCTCCTCAGTTCATTTAAAGAACTCATAGAATTATTAGATTATATCCTTATCTTTAATCCAGTCTGATGCAAAAAGTTGATAACAATATTCTCATATTCCTTATTGCTAAGTAATGATTTCTTTATGATGTCACATCACCACACCAAGATAAATGTCTGTCTACTATTTTTTTTTTTACCAGATAATCCCTATATTAAAATTAAAACAGTGACAAATGTTCTAAAAACAAACTTTTTTGAGTGTATGAGTTTTTCACAACATTGTAGAAACGTTTTTATGTTTTTATCAAGTTACCATATGTCCGTTACAGAAATGTATATTGCCATTGTGTTATTTAACGTATTTCAATAATACATTCAACTCTGAATTTTGTCGTCTTTTTTTTAAAAAAAAATTGTTCTACCTGAATTTCAATGCACTTCTGTGATTTTAGATGCAGCAGTGAACGGGACTCTTATTTTGGTATCTAAGAGTGACGTCATCAGGCCGCACCGCTCCTGCATCTGTTGTGATTCTGCTGAAGGAAGGTTTGTGTTTTAAGCGTTTTAAAGTGTCTAAAGCGATAGAAACCTTTTAAACATGTTCAGGTAGGTTACATAATAGAGAGATGGTGTTTTCTTAAAGCTGAATGGGAGAAATTTAGAGTGTGTTGCATGGAATTTAATAAAAGCATATCGATGGAAGGGGATGTAGATAGCTGTGCAGATGCAGTGACCTCCTTGATTATTAATGCTGCATCAAATAGAATACCAAAAAGCATAGGAAAAGGGAAAATGGTTCCATGGTGGAATAATGAATGTATAAATGCAATAAAAGAAAGAAATCATGCATTAAGAGTTTAAATGAAACACTTGAACCAAGACAATCTGATTACCAAAGAAAGAAAGAAAGTTACGGCATTGAAAGTAATTAAACTAAAAGAAGTCGGCATGGAGGCAGTTCTGTTCATCTATTGGTAGAGAAAAGATCTGAATGACGTTTGGTCAGTGATTAAAAGATGACTGGGAAATAAGGCTGGGCGATATCCAAAAAAAAAAAAAAATCTCTATTGTCCAAATTTTTACGATATTTGATATATATCTCAATATATTTGCAATTGCTTTTAAATTATAAAAATATTTTCTTTTGCTCCCATTAAAAACAACTAAAACTATTTAGATATACCCAAATTAAATATAAAAATGTTTACGTTTACTGAACAGGTTGGGATGACCTAAATCTTAAATCATGATATGAGTAATTTAATATTTTTTTAAATGTACTTTTATAATTACAATATAGATTTTTTTTTTTTTTTAAATAAGCAAAAAATGCAAATTACAAACAATATGACAAAATCAGTGCTTTATATCAGTAACAGTGGGTCTATTTAAGAGTAGCAAGTCAAGAAATAAATCAAAAATCAAATATATATAAAAAGTCTTCACTCTATAAATTAACTACAGTCTACACTGATTCTTAATAAATATATTAAAGTTGTTTAGCTAAGCATGGAGTTGTTTTCTATTTTTCGTTGTTGTTTGATTAACATCAAATCACACAGAATATGAGGGCCGGCCCTTTAAGAGCTCCACGGACAAAATTCATTGTAACACACGATTTCTCACTCAACTCTGTGTACGTTCACTAAAGACATACACTACTGTGTTTATTTGAATACTCGCCAGGACGTGCATTTTTACATTTGTTTGACCATTGAAACCCAATAATGAAAGAACTGAATCCCGATCGTATGTTGTCTGAAAGGCGTGTGCGCGCGCTTCAGGTCAGAGTCCGGCAGCGCGAGCGTGTCCCACGCCGTACTATTATTTCTCTCATGCGCGCATGTTTCCGTTGCTTTCTTTGTCTTGCCTGAAACTCTTCGGCTTCCAACGTTTAGTGAATGGTGAAAGCAGACCTCTGCATTATCTGGTAATGTTATTTGGGAAAAGATGCATGTTGAATTTGAAATATTCGATATTCACGATATTTTCAAATTTTACATCGTCTGCAAAATTACTGCGATATTATCGCTAATATTCTATATATCGCCCAGCCCTACTGGGAAAAGTAAATCGATTATAATCCCTGTGTTGGAGAATACTTAGCAATAACAGACAAGGAGAAAGCTGATTTATTAGGTAAGAAGTTTGCAAGTACACATAGTGGAAGTCATTATAATAGGAATTGGTGGTAGGATGTATAACCAGATATTAGATTTTTTAATCAAATCGGACATTTCGTGTTAAAGTTGGAGAGGCTGTATCAAATGATTTTAATATAGTAAATGGTATTCCGTAAGGGTGTGCTATTAGCCCAATTCAGTTTAACATCATGATAGATGGCATCTTTGAGAATGTTAGTACAGGTATTGGGTATTCATTATGCAGATGATAGGGCTATATGAAAAAGAGGGAAATATTAGACATACCATAAATCATATTCAGAGTGCTATAATAAAAGTTGAAAGATGGACATATGACTATGGATTGAAGATATCAGTTACTAGATCATGTTACATGCCCTTTTTACAAGAAAGAGGAAATTAGGAAATATACAGCTTAACTTGTATGGTCAAAGTATGGAAAGGGTTAAAAAGTTCAAATATTTAGGATTATGGTGTGATGAGAGATATTTATGGAAGACAGATTGAAACAGATGCAGATTGAACAGATTGAAACTTAATGCAATGAAGTATTAAATCTTATGAGTTATGGGTTATGATTGGGGCGCAGATAAACGGTCACTACTGGATATATAGGGCCTTAATACGATCATGTATTGACTATGGGTGTATGGTATATGGAGCAGCAGCTTAGACCTTTGCAACCCACCATTAAAAATCAGAGAGAGAGAGAGACCTTTTAAAGTGACGCATAATAAATTAAATTATTAAATGTAATGTTATTAAATGCAATTGCATTCTCCGATTGCATGCTCCACTCTCCGATTGATTCACAACAAATGATTCAGTGATTCGAAGCGCTCTGTTTCTATTTATGTTCTGCCCTTGGGAATTGTTCTTGTCATGGTATGGCAGGCTGACCTCTAGCGGTCAAGTATGGTATTGCAGGCTGAATCAGGAAGTTAGTTTAAGAGTAAAAGCACATGGTGAAGATCGTTCCAGCTGCAATAATCCTCTATGTTTCGATTTCTCCTTAACAAGAACGGCCTGTAAGTGGTTTATATTGTCTATGTGTTACAGTATTTCTAACAATAGATTTGTGCTGAATTCATGTGGATTTAAAACCATATTATAAATCTTTGATTTTAATTCTTAGACTAGTTGTTTACTGAGACGTTATATTTCATTGTAGTTAAGCTCTGTTAGATGTTGTACAAGAGACAACTTCATCCTTATGTATTTTTTGTGCTTATTTTCAGTTTCACTCCTTTGTTCATGTTTACATGCTCAACCAGAGTCTCTATTAAATTAAGCTAAGAAGCTATATCCTGACTCTCATGTTTTTCATGACCGGAGTTTGGCTGGCTGTCTAATTTTGGTTAAGAACACCAATTGGAGGACAGTAAAGTGAAAAGGCAATTTGGTTGGAGTAATTATGACGTTGATTATGTGCAAAGTATGAACGAGCACCATGGACGAATATAAGGACGGTGACAGAGCTTCTCAGAAGAGTGCAGGCAGCAGTTGCACATCAGTTTCAACAGCCAGTGCAGCAGCAAGGCCCCGTGCAAGGGCTGAAGCAGCATGTGTCCGTGCATCCTTTGCTGAAAAAGAAGCCAAGTTAAAAATTGAACAAGCAGAGAAGGAAGCAAAAGCACTCCTCGAGAAGGCCAGACTCAATGCTGAATTGAGTGCTTTAACACTCCAGAGAGAGGCAGCAGATATTGTAAAGATATTGGAAGCAGCTGAGGAACAGTTAAAAGTACCTGACGACATAAGTGCCATAAGATCATACAAGGAAGAAAGTGAGCAGCGAACAAATGACTGTTACACAGCAAGCTGAGTTTCTAAAACATTCAAGCTTTCATGACTTTGTACCTGTTAAGCAAGAGGAAAGCTTAGTAACATGGGACAAGTCACTTGAATCATCGCCAGTTATCCCTCGCTCTCAAAACCAGGTTAAATCGCCAGAGAGATGCATCACTATGTCTGATTCCTACTTTTCGCCTCTCAAGATAAGCCCTAACATTAGAGATCGACCGATATGGGTTTTTCTATAGCCGATGCCGATATTTAGAGGTCGAATGCAACGCATTGTGTGTGTGTGTGTGTGTGTGTGTGTGTGTGTGTGTGATTGCGTTGGAAATGCAGCTGAACGAATATGCGTGCGTCTTTTAAATAGGGTAAAGAATGATGAAGCAATATGTGGCGGCCGGTGTTGATTCTGTGGCGGACCGCCTCAAATTAGTCTATGTGTGGGAAACACTGCAGTTTAATATGAAACGCGGTGGAGTATCCATTTAACAAGCAAGCTGCTGATAGTTTTCGACTACAGTCCTTAAAGTTAATGGTAAGTAAACAAACCTTCAGCCAGCGTTATGCTGACGGTACTATGCTATTCCTTTTTTCTTTCACTAAGTGAAGCAACACTTAATAGCTTGCTTGTAATAAATAGTAAATATATAGCCATAGGACTTTGAACTATCAGAATTTAAGCCTTACCTTTCACTCCAAGGACTGTTGTCTTCCAAATGTTTTGGCTTGGGGTCCTTCACTTGTGCCAACAGCGGCGTTCCACTGCACCAATAACACTGCTGCCTGACTTTAAATCGGGCGCTACTGAACGCGGATATCGGCCGATGCCGATATATAAAAATGACAAATACCTAACATCCCAGAGACTAATAACGAACAGTGGCCACATCCTCAGTCAGGCGCTCATACCAGTCTGAACGCCACAGCTTAACCTTATACTCCTCTTCACTATGCTTCCCGGGCTTAATCGGTAAAAATCCCCCGATGACTGAGTTTGTGAAGTTTCCAGCGCGTCGTGAATTTGTGACTGCAGGGCTCCGTCAGTTCGATGAAAGACCAGAAAGTTTCAGAGCGTGGCAGTCCTCATTCTTAAATGCCATAAAAGAGCTCGACATCTCAGCTAGTGAAGAGTTAGACCTTTTAACTAAATGGCTAGGAAAGGAATCAGGCCATTATGTCAATAGAATACGTCTCATGCATGTCAACAATCCTCAGGTTGCTCTTAAAAAAGCTTGGGACAGACTGGCCGAATGTTATGCTTCACCTGAGATAATCGAAGATGCACTGTTCAAGAAACTGGATATGTTTAGTCAAATTTCCAACAATGACTATGTGAGACTTAGGGAACTTGGAGATCTCCTCATGGAGATCTTATCGGCGAAGCAAGATGGAAATCTGCCCGGTTTGGCCTTTTTGGATACCGCTCGAGGCATCAGTCCTATAGTAGTAAAGCTCTCGCACTCTCTTCAGGACAAATGGGTAGCCCAAGGATCCAGGTTTAAAGCAGAACACAATGGGTTTTTCCCCTTTCTCATTCTTTGCTGAGTTTATTTCCTATGAGGCCCGCATCAGGAACGATCCTAGTTTCTCACTTACTCGTTCCGGCGATATATATCCCAAGGAAAGACCAATTCTCAGGATAGCAAGAATTCCATTATCGACTCACAAAACAGATCTTCTCAGTGACAAGAGAGTAGAGAACCCAGGAAAGTACTGCCCAATACATAATAGACCACACCCTTTGAAAAAGTGTCGCACTTTCAGAGCCAAACATATCGAGGAGAGAAAATCTTTCCCCCGTGAGAATGGCATATGTTATAAGTGTTGCTCATCCACTTCTCATTTGGCCAAAGACTGCAAGGAAACTGTCATGCGTAGTTAATGCTAGAGTAATCGCCATGTCACAGTCATGCACCCTGGCCCTCCTTGTCAAGTGCCTACGTCTCCTACCTCGCAAGTGAGCTACGGAGCAGAAAGAGATGACAATGAATTGTCAACATCCACAGTGACGTCACACTGTACCGAGGTCTGCGGCAAAGGGCAACCAGGGAAATAATGTTCTAAGATATGCTTGGTGCAGGTGTTTCCTCAGAATAAGCCAGAGGAGGTCGAACGATCAAAGTAATCGCTCATTGGCAAACACGGAGTTCTTGAACTGTTTGGTATAGAGAGCGAACCCTCCTCTTACTCCCTCCGGACATTTGCTGGTGTAACCAATATGTCTGGCAGGAAAGCTGAATGTTTCATGATATCACGGGCTGCAGGAGGTGCTTCCTTTGCTCTACCCCCACTCATAGAGTGCAATCATACACTGGCCAGCAGATGTGAGATACCTACCCCGAATGTAGTCTTGAATCACGCTCACTTGAGGACAGTCGCAAGCCAAATTCCCAAACTTGATCCAAACGCTCAGATCCTTCTCCTACTGGGGAGACATCATAAGGGTGCACAAAGTCAGACAACAAATGAATGGCCCACATGATGCACCTTTTGCCAAAGGTTAGACTTGGGTTGGGTGGTAGTTGGAGAGGTATGTTTGGGAAACACCCATATACCTAGTGTGAGCACCTTCAGGACCAATATATTAGAGAATGGTTGCACCACTTATCTTTTACCCTGCCCTAGTTACATGAACCTGAAAGAGGAAGCTCCTTTCAGCGGGGAGCCTAGAGGTGTTATCCTCGGAGCGTGCAAAAACAGCGTGTACAAAACGTCAGGAAACAGCCTTGGTTGTCATGTGTTCCAAAGAACTGAGAACGACAAACTCACCTCATCCATTGAGGACACAACATTCTTAAGGATCATGAATTCAGATGTTTACAAAGATGAAGGAAACAGTTGGGTTGCCCCATTGCCCTTCAGAGAGCCAAGACAAATGCTTCCCAACAACCGTGAACAAGCTCTTAATAGATTTCATTCTCTGCAGCGTACTTTTACTAAGAAACCAGAGATGGAAAAAACTGTCTCTTTCATGAAGAAAATTTTGGAGAATTACCATGCTGAACTCGCACCACCACTGAAGGAAGGAGAGGAGTGTTGGTTTCTGCCGAGCTTTGCAGTTTACCACCCAAAAAAGCCAGATCAAATCAGGGTGGTTTTCGACTCCAGCGCCCAACATCATGGCATCTCCCTCAACAACGTCTTGTTAACGGGGTCCGATCTGAACAATATCTTGCTGGGAGTCCTTCTTCGATTTCGTAAGGAAACCGTAGCCATCACGGCTGATATCCAGCAAATGTTCCATTGTTTCAAGGTCAGAGAGGACCATCGTGACTTTTTAAGGTTCTTCTGGTTCAGGGACAGCGACCCAACAAAGGATGTCATAGAGTACCGCATGAAGGTACATGTTTTTGGCAATAGCCCTTCCCCTGCTGTTGCCATTTACGGGCTAATGCGAGCTACTAGTGAGGGTGAGAAAGTGCATGGCTCAGATACTCGACAGTTCGCGGAAAGACACTTCTACGTGGATGATGGGCTTATGTCCCTACCTACTGATGATCAGGCAGTCAGTCTCCTCCAAAGAACACAAGCATCTTTAGCTGAATCTAACCTTCGTTTGTATAAGATTGCTTCAAATAGCCCAGCTGTTATGCAAGCCTTTCCTCAAGAGGAACACGCTAAGACTACAAAACGTGGCGTGGTGTCCACTGTGAACAGTATCTTTGATCCACTCGGCATAGTCTCTCCAGTCACCATAAAAGGCAGAGCTCTACTACGGGAACTCTTGAACTGCACCTCTGAATGGGATGAAGTACTTCCTGAAGAAAAGAGAGTAGAATGGGGAACATGGCAAGACTCCCTCCAGGACTTGAGGCAACTGCATATACCTTGTACATATACCTCAATTTCCCTCTCTGAGGCAAAACTTGTAGAGTTGTGTGTTTTTTCTGACGCCTCCACTAAATCAATCGGCGCGGTGGCTTACATCAGGGTCATTGACCGTGATGGAAATAGTGATGTCGGATTTGTCCTAGGTAAAGCCAAACTAGCACCACAACACAAACCAATTATTCAGAGTCTTGAACTCTGTGCCGCAGTATTGGCAGTTGAGATTGCCGACCTGATTCGCCATGAGATGGATCTCAGGATGCATGACGTAAGATTCTACTGCGATAGCAAAGTAGTCTTAGAGTACATACACAATGAGACAAAACGTTTTTATGTGTATGTGCATAACAGAGTTCAGCGAATGATAAGGTGAGATAAGGCGTGATGTCTTCAGCTATTGCACACAAATTAGACGTAATGGCTCGGGAACAGGAAGATTCCAGATTCTCGAAATGGAAAACCCTTGTAAGAGCTAATGCCCTTTTGATCCACATCGTTTGCACTATCAAATCCAAGAATGGTTGTGAGGAACATGTAGGGTGGCATCGGCAACAAACTTAGAACCTCACAAGAGTATGCGTTAGCCTGGAACGCCATTTTGAAGGCAACTCAACAGGAGAGCTTTCCTATGGAATATGCACCCCTGCTGAAAGGAAAGCCCTACCAAAGAACAGCCTTCTCAAAACTTGATCCCATTCTCAACGAAGGTTTGATCAGAATCGGAGGAAGGTTGAAAAATTCACCTTTAAGCTCCAATGAAAATAACCCCTTGGTTCTACCCAAGCACAACCACATCTCCAGTCTGTTAGTGGATCACTATCAGGAAAAAGTAGTCCATTAAGGGCGTCATTTTACAGAGGGAGCCTTGAAAGGGCTGGTTTCTAGATTATTGGAGGAAAAAGGCTGATTAGCTCAATTCTACACCACTGTGTTACCTGCCGTAAGCTCCGCAGGAGAATGGAGGAACAATTATGGCAGACTTGCCTCCTGAGCGCCTAAACATAAATCCCCAATTTACCTACGTAGGTTTGGACATTTTTGGAACTTGGATGGTCAGAGTGAGACTTACTAGGGGTGGACATGCGGAGAGCAAGCGCTGGGCTATATTGTTTACTTGCATGAGCATAAGAGCGGTGCATATCGAGGTCATCGAATCAATGGATGCTTCCAGCTGCATCAATGCTCTGAGACGATTCTTTTCCATACGAGGACCCGCAAAGCAGCTAAGGTCTGATTGTGGAACGAACCTGCAAAAGGTCCTCAGATATTTGAGTGAGCAAGGCTGTTCCTGGGAGTTCAACCCTCCTCATTCTTCGCACAGAGGTGGTTCTTGGGAACGAATGATCGGAGTGGCCCGTAGAATTCTTGATTGTCAAACATTCTCCATTCATCTTGACTCCAGCAGTGTTGCTTACTCAGAAGGGAGCAGTCCCGCCTCCGCCAGGGGAGTTTGGTGACAGGGATCTTCTCAATCAGTGGAGACAAGTACAGGCCCTTGCCAATGAGTTCTGGCTCCGATGGAAAAGGGAGTACCTGCCAACCCTAAAGAGTCGCAGGAAGCGGAACGAGAGACATCGCAACTTTCAAGAAGGTGACGTTGTCTTGCTGAAGGATAACCAAGCTGCACGCAATACATGGCCTATGGGAGTGGTCATTTCTGCTATTCATAGCCAAGATGGGAATGTCCGTACAGTCAATTTAAAGACCACTGCTCAAGGCACTCCAAAGACATTCACAAGGCTTGTTACAGAGGTCGTCTTACTTTTACCCTCAACGGATTAAAGGTTTATGCTACAGTGTATCAATATAGACAGTGGGACTGCTCCCTTCATAAAAACCAAGCGGGGAGTGTTCTGCCCTTGGGGAATTGTCCTTGTTATGGTATGGCAGGCTGACCTCTAGCGGTCAAGTATGGTATTGCAGGCTGAATCAGGAAGTTAGTTTAAGAGTAAAAGCACATGGTGAAGATCGTTCCAGCTGCAATAATCCTCTATGTTTCGATTTCTCCTTAGCAAGAACTGCCTGTAAGTGGTTTATATTTTCTATGTGTTACAGTATTTCTAACAATAGATTTGTGCTGAATTCATGTGGATTTAAAACCATATTATAAATCTTTGATTTTAATTCTTAGACTAGTTGTTTACTGAGACGTTATATTTCATTGTAGTTAAGCTCTGTTAGACGTTGTACAAGAGACAACTTCATCCTTATGTATTTTTTGTGCTTATTTTCAGTTTCACTCCTTTGTTCATGTTTACATGCTCAACCAGAGTCTCTATTAAATGGATCTAAGAAGCTATATCCTGACTCTCATGATTTTCATGACCGGAGTTTGGCTGGCTGTCTAATTTTGTTAAGAACACCAATTGGAGGACAGTACAATTTATATCTCGATTTTTACAAATCATTAAAAAGCTAAACTGCTGAGTTTATTAAGGATTTGAATTATTTGCATTCTTTTATTAATTTGTTGTGTTATTTTTGAGTATTTGTGTCTCTCAGGGGTCCGTACTTCGTAAAAATTATGTTAGATGTTAATGTTAGAACTATTTCTAATTTGGTTCTTCAAAGATTTTTTGTATTATGTTAAAATATCTGGATTAAATTGTCTGAGATTACTGTGTTCACTGACGAGGGCAGATGTATCGATATTCAAAACCACGATTGGCTGGCTTTAAGACCTTATGAAAAACTTAACACATTTCTGGAGCTTCATCAAGAAAAAAGCCAAGCAACCAAAATGACATAAAAATGATAACAGATAAATTAAATTTGTATTACCATGATTCCCAGTCAGTTATATTAGTGATGTCTAGTATTTGTACAGGCTTTACATTTTTATTTTAATGTTGTAATTAACAATTCATTAGATTTGTTACGTGACATCATTAATATACCAAAAACATATATCTATTTAATAAAGTTCCTTAAGTTTTCTGTATCTAATATGCTGCATCAAGCCATCCCATAATATCTGTCACCACCACTGGTCTATATAAATATTATTTTCAAATACATTTTTTTATTTATATAATTTTTCATCTGAACTAGAGCTGATTGAGACACTCTCAGAGAATTAGGGATGTATTTTTCTTTCTGTTAATTATTCTCCTCTTAAACAGGACAGAGTGTTCAAACACACAGGAAACCTCCTGATGAAGTGATTGAGATCCACATACATGAAGATGGCGTTTATTAAAGAGGAGAGTGAAGACATGAAGATTGAAGAAACATTTAGAGTGAAAGATGAAGAAACTGAGGAAAAAACAGGTTGGTTTCATTCTCAAAGCTGAACTCAGTCATTTGATCATTATTAAAATTTCCAGCTCTACAGAATTGAATTATATTTTTGAAGAACGTCATGAAAGTGTCATTATTTCACATGGAGCAGGTCGCCTCATGTGGACAGACATGTTGAGATCACATGACCAGACAAACACTAACTGCCTTCAAGTGAATCTGTGAAGATCTGATGTCCATTCTCAAAATGACACTTTAAATTAGGATAAATAAAACTGTAATAGACTTTTATAATTACTTGTGACATTAAACCCAAAATCTACTTGAAATCCATTAATTTGTCACTATAAGTTATACTTGATAACAACATCTAACAAAATCTGTTTTGCATAAAGCAAAGCATGACTTAACATTTCTTGTCTATAAAGGGATTTTTTCTCATTATCAAAAGCCCATTTCCTACATCCTATGCCTTTTACTTTTGTTGCAAGCTTTCTTTGTACTTTGTTGCTACTTGCTTCGCAGATTTTAGCAACTTTCCAGAAACCTCAACCACATAGCACTCTGTGTCATTGAATTTGTTTATCTTGCAAGACATCAGATTCACAAGTGTTTTGGTGAGACATCTGACTCCTAAATTCTGTCCTGATGTGATGCACAATGCTGAATGCCCTTTCCACATCACAGTTAGAATTTGGCAGAACCAGTAGCACCTTCATCAGCTGACAGATCTCCCTGAATCTCAGCTGATCTTACTTTGGACAGCTTCCCCCAGAACTCATTGACTGATAAATACTTGTAATTTGGCACCAGTGCTTCCAGGTTAGGTGAGACATACTCCAGGATTTCTAGAGTTATTATCTGGCATCTGCCTTCATCACATTTGGAAATCTCTCTGCCAAAGTCAAAATTTGCTCTGGTTTCACATCTTCTTTGTTCTTCGGATTGACCACTGACAGATTTGTCAAGATTTGGTCTCCCATTGGGAACTTTTCCTTTACTTTTTGAAAGCTTCTGACATAGGATGCTCTGTCATCTTTGAAGAATTGCTTCATCTTGTGAGTGGAGAGTACTTCCTCACTGAAGCCTAGTTTAGACTGCAAAATTTTAAACTGGTCTGATCACTGCTCTTTTCACACTGCATGGCTATCTGGGGTAGCATTCAGTCACTGCTGTGTTCACACTGCACAATGGATCGGCGACAGGGGGTTTCACACCGCATGACTGTGCAAGAGGAAGAATCGCCGACAACTCTCTCTCTCCAGAGCGCAAACTACGTTTCCCAAGGTTCCCAAACGAAGACACGTGCGATGTGACAAGTACACAACGTGAGATCACACGTTCATGATCTGCCAATTGGCGATCACAGAATGGCAGGGGAATGGGAATTTTGCACCATTTGTAGAAATTAAACTAACTCTAAATTAACTGTATTGAGAAAAAAAACTGTAGAAATAGGCTAGAGTCAAGATCTTAAAGAACCACCAAGTGTTTATTTTAGAAAATGAGATAACTTAAGGCTACTGTAGGCCATCTTTCCCAAATAAGGCAGAGTAACACAAAATTATTCCAAAGAGGGGTTAGGCAGACCAACACACATCAGATCAGCTTAATGGGATGTAGCCTCTTAAAACACTGATTACATTTAATAATTGGCAGCTATATGTAAAACGTTTTACACCAAAACTGGCTACTTTCACAAAGGACAAAACTAAGGCAAGTTTTTTTCTGTTAAGGGTGCTCCGATCAGGATTTTTGGAGCTGATCACAGGGAGCAGTATCTGCCGATACGATCACCGATACCGAACTATTTGAAGCCTTCTTATTATCATGTAGAATTATTTATAGGGAATTTTACAGACATTCATTCAGGACCTGAATTTTATTTCTGACAATGGGGGAATCTCCCCCTTAGGTGAGTCTTGTCATATAAATGTATATAATTATCTCACATAAATATTTGATCATGCAGTGCATTTTTGTTTTTAAAGAATTTTTCAGGCAGGTCTAACATTAGTATTGAGGTAAGAAATACAATAAGACATCAAATGTAAATTAATATTGGTCTTCCCTGAATAAATTAAATTCGATTAATCCTTACACTTAAGGTTGCAAAAGTTAGTCATTCAAGAGCGTCATAAAGGTTCATTAAATGCTGTTTTACTAAACGAGGTTCGGGAGGAACATAATTGATAATTGTCACAGGTGGAGAGTACTCAGCTAATCAACAAAGAGGTAAATATATACGCAGCCGTCCTACCTTCATTTTGTTGACAGTTTTTCAGCACGGACGGCCTTTCTGGCAGGTTGCCCCGCCCACCTACCTACACTGTCTACACGTCTCTACGCAGCTCAAAGCAATGCTACAATGCTAAAATCTTTCCTTTCAAATTTATATACAGCTTCCACATTATTCACTGTAAAATAATTTCTGCTTTTCCTGAGATGTAATCGTGCCTTTGCCACGATTCACAATCGCGAGTCTGTCTTCTAACATTTTTGATTCACAAACGTTAATAAGCAATGTGCTCTTAACGTGGTGCGTTGAAGCCATGACGACAGTATCAGCTGTGAAAGCAGTGCTCTGACAGCGTAAAGGGACTCACAACAGGGAGATCTACAACAGTTCCTGTCTTAAGATTATGTATATGGCACCCATCAAACTTTTCTTGCCGCCTCTGTGTACTGCAGTACAGACGGATACTTCACAGTTACGAGAAGTGCGTTTATCATGGAGCGCGCGCAGTTGCCGTGGTGATTAACAATAAATATGCTTTCTGGTAAAGCGAGTAAACGTATGGTGAGGCTAAATCACAAAAATGATGGCAATTCAACAGCTTGCATCACGCCATACAATCAGCCACTAGTTGAATCAGCTGATAATCACTGTCTTTGATTCAATACTTCTCAAACTTGATGCACACATAAGCGCGGTCGTATTTGGGAGCACCCGTTTTCTTAAATGTTACATAAATACCTTACAGTAGGCTATTTTATAACACGTGTATCAATGTTTATTGTATGGCATCTATATTTGGGATTTAAAAACATATCAATATACTGCAAAGGTACTGATTTAATTGAATAGACGTGAGCACTCATGTTTCAAAACTGAATGTGGCGCTGTTGTGCGTTCTACTGGCTTGCAAAACAATTCTGAAGGATTCAGTTTCAGAGCATTTCGCAATCAATGAAAAATGCACTTATGCAAAACATTCTTATGAACAAATTCAACGTTTTATTTATACGTTGTATACAGTGTAAGACTATTATTTTGTCTCCCTCATATGAATTGAACAAGCATCCCACAATAATAAGGCATGGGCATTTCAAAATAAGAGTCCCGTTCGGATACACAATGTGTCTCACTATTTGTCCGCTTAACTTTTTATCCTTTTTTCTCCCACAGGAGCTTAGTTTCTCAGGATAATTTTCTTCACTGCCCCAGCAGTGCTGTTCCTTCTGCTCCCACAGGAATTCAGTTTCTCGGGCTAATTTTCTCTACTATCACAGCAGTACTGTTCCCTCTGCTCCCACAGCAGCTCAGTTCTATGGCTAATTTTCTCTACTATCACAGCATTGATGTTCCTTCTGCTCCCACAGGAGCTCAGTTTCTCTGGCTAATCTTCTTCACTATTACAGCAGTGCTGTTCCCTCTGCTCCCACAGGGGCTCAATTTCTCTGGATAATTTTCTCCACTGCCAGAGCAGTGCTGTTCCCTCTGCTCCCACAGGAGCTCAGTTCCTCTGGATAATTTTCTCCCACAGCAGGGCTGTTCCCTCCGCTCCCGCAGGAGCTCAGTTTCTCTGACTAAATTCTCCACCGCCAAGCAGGGATGGGCTGTGCGAGTCGCACAATAAAACCAGTGCACAAACTGCAGTTCAGATGCTAGCGTGAGGCACCATCTGCTAGCTGCACAGGCCCAATCATTTCAACAGGTTATAACCTCACCCACGTCCAGTGGCCTGCAGCTCCAGTGGCGCAAACAAGCGCAAGCCTTCCTCCGCTTAAGTACAAGTCACACTTTAAGTACAAGCCCACTTTTCTTCCTATCATCCAACCAACTTTTCTTTTCAAACCATAGAGGAAAACCAATCGTGAGGCCAACACCGACATCTGCAGGCCTGGTGTATAACCCACTCACATCTCTCATGCAAACCCATTGAACACAGTGAGAAATCTCTCGGTCACACACTCATGTTTCCTTCATGTTTTTCAGGGCTCTATGAGAAGTGGAAAGTTTCCAGGCAGTGAGAGTGCAAGTTCCCATGCAGAGCTAAAGAGTGGAAAGCTTCCATGCAGCAAGACAGTGGAAAGCTTCCAGGCAGCAAGACCGCGGAAAGCTTCCTGGCAGCAAGACAGCGGAAAGGATCCACATAACATTACTGAACCAATGGAATGACATATCCTTTTTCTATAGCAATCTCGTTTCGTCCCCTACCGATATCGAGTTGTTCACAGACGCAGCCCCCTCGATTGGCTTTGGGGGATTTTTACCAAGGTCGTTGGTTTGGCTTCTCCATGGCCACCGCAGCTCCAGGACATAAGCCCTCAGCGCTATTCGAGCTTTACCCGCTAGTAGTATCGGTTTCACTTTGGGGGAAGAATGGGCCACTAGCAGCATTTTAGTGCACTGCGACAACGACGTAACAATGCATTGCATAAATAAAGAACGTTCCGATGCACCTGCCATGATACCACTTTTAAGGCGTCTCACTTGGATTTCAGCTTGCGATCAATTCATCATCATCGTTAAACACGTTCACAGATCAGAAAATCAAATAGCTGATTCTGTCTCATCTTCTGCTTCAGGAATTCAGGACGTTGGCTCCAGAGGCGGACCAATTCCCAACTCTAGTACCTTGCTATTCGGAACTAATATTCTAGTGGCCAACCCGTTAAAACTCTTCCTCGAAGCATCGCTCGACACCGTTGTCAAGCAGTTCTCCCAGGACCCTCCAATCCATCGTGACCGCTTGGAAAAAATTTTGAGCTTTCCACAACTCGTATAACATACCATTCCACAATTTCTCTCTCCTTTCAATCACCTCATTTATTTCCTACCTTAATTCCGTTTAGGGCCTCCAAGTCGGGTATATCAAAGGGTATATCAGTTTTCACAAATTATCACATGGTGCTCCCTCGCCCGAGATAAACAATTCTCAAACCTCTCTACTGATCAAAGGGATTCAAAGATCCCAGCCCACCGCCCTGACACAAGACAACCATTAACGATAGACATCCTCACCAAATGCATTCACACCTTGCGTACAAGCTACCAGCCCAGAAATACCGCCCGAACACTCTACACCACGTTTATCCTAGCTTTTTTCGGTTTTCTCAGATGCTCGAACTCGCTATTACATCCAAATTCGACCCAAAAATCCCCCCCACCATCTCAGACTTAACAGTCATGGATGAGGAAACAATATCATACCTGATCAAACAAAGTAAGACTGAGCAAACCAAAAAAGGTCATTTTATCTAAATTTGTAACCTTTCATCACCAATCCAACCATACCAGTCCATTCTGGCATACCTCCAATAGAGAAATTCTCAGGCCAAATCTCCCATGGAACCCCGTTCACAGATGAAGTCAACAAACCCGTGACTCCCTTTTGGTTTTGGTGCCACTCTTTCCGCATTGGGGCGGCAACATCAGCAGCTCAAAAAGCCTCTCCCAACAACAGATCCAAGCTCGAGATGGTCCTCAGATGCCTTTCAAAGCTACATCAGGACCAACCGGTTCCACACCCCCAAAAAAAAAAAAGCTCACCAAACTCTCATTGCTTAAAAATCCTCCAGGGCATTCACTGGGAAATTTCCTCCTGTCCAGCAAACATTGAGTCTTACGTTCTTTCCTGGTTCTTCCTGAGTCAGTGGAAAGTTTCTACGCAGTGAGAAAGCGGAAAGTCCCCCACGCAGCGAGAAAGCGGAATGTCTCCCACGCAGCGAGAAGTGGACATTGTTCCACGCAGCGAGAAGTGGAAATTCTTCCATGCAGCGAGAAATCGGAAAGTCTCCCACGCAGCGAGAAAGCGGAATGTCTCCCACGCAGCGAGAAGTGGACATTGTTCCACGCAGCGAGAAGTGGAAATTCTTCCATGCAGCGAGAAATCGGAAAGTCTCCCACGCAGCGAGAAAGCGGAAAGTCTTCCACGCAGCTAAAAAGTGGAAAGTCTTCCACTCAGCTAGAAAGTGGAAAGTCTTCCATGCAGTGAGAAAGTGGAAAGTCTTCCATGCAGTGAGAAAGTGGAAAGTCTTCTACGCAGCGAGAAAGCGGAAAGTCTCCCACGCAGCGAGAAGTGGAAAGTCATCTACGCAGCTAGAAAGCGGAAAGTCTCTCAAGCAGCGAGAAAGCGGAAAGTCTTCCATGCAGCTGAAAAGTGGAAAGTCTTCCATGGAGTGAAAAAGTGGAAAGTTTTTCACATAGCTAAAAAGTGGAAAGTCTTCCACGCAGCGAGAAAGCGGAAAGTCTCCCACGCAGCGAGAAAGCGGAAAGTCTCCCACGCAGCGAGAAAGCAGAAAGTCTCCCACGCAGCGAGAAAGCGGAAAGTCTCCCACGCAGCGAGAAAGCGGAAAGTCTCCCACGCAGCGAGAAAGTGGGAAGTCTTCCACGCAGCTAGAAAGTGGGAAGTCTTTCACGCAGCTAAAAAGTTGAAAGTCTTCCACGCAGCTAAAAAGTTGAAAGTCTTCCACGCAGCTAAAAAGTGGAAAGTCTTCCATGCAGTGAGAAAGTGGAAAATCTTCCACACAGTAAATCAGCAGAAAGTTCCACGCATTAAGTCAGGGGAAAGTTTCCCCACAGTAAGAAACGGGCACGTTTCCAGGCAATAAATCAGCGAACGTAGGAAATCAGCGAAAAGTTCCAACGCATTAAGAAGTGGCACATTTCCACAAAGCAAGAAAGTGGAAAGTTCCACGCAGTAAGTCTGTGGAAGTTTCAACACAGTGAGAAGTGGGCAGTTTCCATTTCCACACAGCAAGGATAGGGTAAGTCCCAAAAAAAAAAAAATCTCTAAATCAAGATCTCATCTCTCTCTTTTTTCTTCCAGGCGGTCTCCACATACAAGACCACACCCTGCTCTCACCAAGAACCGTGCGATTCGTGAACCAACAGGGCCGCCCATCGGGACACAAGCCACTCACGGGCCCTCCCGGTCAAACAACCAGGCCCCTCTCTCATGCCAGCCGCCAAGCTCGGCACTTCTTGGGGATAATTAGCAGGCGGCTGACCTATGCTTACTAGCTTTTTGGGGTACTCTGGATTCGGGCCAAAGTCCGAGCTCAAGCCCTCCCGGACAGCACGCCAAATACGCAATTAAATTAACTCTACAAATTATATGTAAGTGTGAACTTGTGAAACAACACGAGACAAAGAGAAACTCAGAGACAGCAGTTTATTTGACAGCTGTCACTTTAAGAGCAAACATGGATACGGTTACATGCAGTTGCACAAAGGTTCACTCGCGAGTCACGACGGGGTTTACGTGCATACTCGTCAAGACGGTTATTAAGTACAAATATTTGTGTGTATCTGACCATTTCAGTGCAATTTGTACTCGCAAGCTTTTGTGAGATGGCCTGTGTGTGTGTGTGCGTGTGTGCTCACTGTCTGGACTGGAGAGCGCGAGTGCTGAGCGGTTTGAACACTGGCGAGACTTAAAAGAAATGCAAATGATATCCTGTGTCAACTGTGCAGCTCGATTTTAGTGCAGATGCGATGCGCTGATGTGAAGCCATTTGAGCATTTTGAGAGTGAAAGAGAGCGCTGCTGTGATTCACTTGCGCTGTTTGTGAACTTGTGTCTCACAGAAAGTTATCAAATGACTGCGTTAGTTATTTAATATAGAAATATGAATTCTACCTACCTTATAATTATTTTACCCGCGCCGGAAAGAGAATGAGATGGTGTCGCTGCATATCATGCCCTAGCTCTCACGGCAAGCACGTGTCGTCAGCATGTGATCGGTTCATGAGATCTGCCTTTTTAGAGACCGCCGAGCAAAGCGATTATCGGGCGATAGAGATCGGTTGCCGATCAATCGGAGCACCCCTAATTAAAATACTGATATTCTGGTCTTTAACTCCTCCCTGAACCTCCGCTGCCCTGTATCTTGCTCTCTCATTAGCTGTTGGTCATTGCCCGTGTTATTTTCAGTCAGAACGTATTTCACACAGCAGGAGTTTGAATCGCCGACAGGTCCAGATATTTTGCATGCCAAATATCTTGCGTGCGTTGGCGACTCGTCAGCGATTCTCTCTGATCATGTCTTTGATCATTCACACTGCGTGATTGTCACTCTGATTTCGGCATTTGTCAGTGTGAACTAGGCCTTAGCAAATGCCTCCTCGTCAAGAACCCAACAAAAAAAGTTCTCCATCTGTGAATTTCAGGGTTGCTCAGCAATTTCAGTTCTCAATACCTTTGGCACAGTAAATTTGCTTGCTATGTCATGCTGGAGTTCTTCCACACTGTCATTTAACTTGAAAACAAGTGTAAAGTTTCATCATGGGGTCTGTCAACATCTTTTGAATGTCACTGGACTTCTGATTCTCACTGTGTGATTCAAAATAAGAACAAAAGGCTGGCTATTGGTTGAGTAGATGGTCCAAACCTTTTTCCAAAGCAAGGTCTCTCGCTCACCCTCCCTCTGTGGCGTATGCGCTAAGATTTGGAGCACAGTCTCTCTGTCTCGCATACATGCTCTTCCTCATGCGCTCTAGATTCCGGGAGATTTTAACTAATTTTGCAGGCATCAGGGAGGCGCTATCAATATGAAGGAGACTCCCCGAATTTCCGGGAGACTTGGGATGTCTGTGGATGCACAGAGTACTTACCAACACGATCATCATTTTTGAGAGATATATTAAACGTGAATGCATGCGATCAAGTTCTCTGTTTAGGATTAGAAATTCAACCCAAACTTTCTTTGGTAACGTGAAAAAAGAAGCCCGTCCTGACAATTTCATTGGTCTGAACAATCTCCTGTTCGGGCATAGTTGCTCCACAACGGATCAAGTCTAGACCAAACTGCCCAACCTCAAATGTTGTAGGCGCAGGGCTAAGTTTGCCTGGCATCCAGACTACTAACATGTTACTACTAATCATATTACACAATGTCATTGGAGATTGGGTATTGATATGGGGATTATGTGTATCTGGAGAAACTTTAGTGAGGGATGTGTGTAAAGATTTTAAGTTAGTGTCCTCAACACCTTGGCAATAGAATCGCCATTGGCTAGTAAATGTTTTAGTTTAGTCGCCAGACTGATATACTTCATTATACTTGCATTATACTTGCAAAATAGCAGGGTGTTCAAATACTTATTTTCCTCACTGTATGTACTGTATATTATTTATATATATATATATATATATATATATATATATATATATATATATATATATATATATATATATATATATATATATATATATATATATATATATATATATATATATATAATACAGTACATACAGTGAGAAAATAAGTATTTGAACACCCTGCTATTTTGCAAGTATAATGAAGTATATCAGTCTGGCGACTAAACTAAAACATTTACTAGCCAACTAAACATTTACACCTGATATTTTGCAATTTCTCCCACTTGGAAATCATGGAGGGGTCTGAAATTGTCATAGATTATGTCTCTCGCATGTCCACTGCGAGAGACATAATCTAAAAAAAAAATCCAGAAATCACAAAATAAGATTTTCTTACTATTTATTTGTATGATACAGCTAAATGTATCATCTGAACATCACCTAAATGTTAAAAATTTGGTGATTTTACCTGTTACAAGCTCCTGTTTGAGTACATCAGATGACCACCTTCCCCCTCTTAGTTTGGGACACTAGTCTAGGTCTTTTACCTTGACTGTATTAGAACACTCCAAACAGGAGCTGTCCAATCATTTAGAATGAATGTAAAGTGAGGAGAGTTGGTCGGCTGATTTATCTGAAAGATTGGTGAGATTTCTAACTTGTAGAGCCTCTTCTGTATTATCAGCACAAGGAAGACACAATTGTAATAAAATAGATTTTATTAACAAAAGGTAAACAAGAATAACACACAACTACTACATTGATGCAATGAATGATAAAGGAATAAAGTGCATAAGATGCATAAAATACATGTGATTAAGTTGAGTGTGGCTATGGAAGAGTTACGTTATCTTATGGAAAGATAAACTGTTGTTCTCTAAAACTAAGGTGAAGAACCTTATTATGCATCTAACAAATAAATGAACGATTATTTGTTATTTACTAGCATCAGTTATATTACCTCTAATTTAAATTAGAAAATCATGTACTGAAAATATACAACAATGTCAAGGTCTCTAGAAAGAGGTTTGGTTAAGTGATATTTATGCTCCACGTGGTTGAGTGAGCAGTCCGATGGCGATGACTTCTTCCACTGGTTGTGCTGGGTGACAATGCAGTGGGGAAAGGAGCTGGAATCCGTTTCAACAGCCTTGAACACGAATCTGGAACACGCAGATGGAGGAACCTTGAAGTGAAGGTTTGCTCTTCTGAGTTGCTGGACTAAACTTTGAAAGTTGCCTTTCCTCACAGAGTGGAGGCTTAGAACATGGTCGTATCTGTTGCTGCCTGCAAGCTGTAGACTCAGATCCTCTGATCTCTGATTTTTGTCTCTCGGAAGGCTCAGAATGTTACGGTGTATGTTAAGTCTCTCTAAAGGGGCTCTTGGCTGCTGGCATCAGAGGGGGCACACAGTGTGGCCCACCATTCTTTCCCCTGTGGAACTCATTTGTCAACTCAGTCTTAAGGTTACCAAGTATAGTTATGAATGGATTTGGATGAAACTGATATTTTCTCCTTCACCCTCAGGAATTTTTATGGCATTCACAGACCAGGACATTAGGGATCAGTCTCTAGGTGAAGGATAGAAACTGCATGTGGACCAATGAGAAGTCCTGTCCTTCCTTGGCTTTGTACCAGAGGTGGTCTTTTGGCCTCTAAGAGGTGTCTGGCTGTCGTCCTACCATCGTTATCTGAAGGGGTTGGACAGTTTGTTTGTGTTAGTCCACCAAGATCCAATCAAAATGTAGCAAACCTTTCTCCACTGTTATGGGCAGAGAATGGCCTGGTCATAAACTGGGCCCTGGAATGTGCTTTCCACTACAGCCCATAGGCATATATCTAAAGGAAGCCTTAAAAGCACGTGAGAGTTAACACTGGAGAAGCCGTTTACATGTGGTAACTGAGGGTAAAGTTTTAGTTTTTTTTTATGTCATTAGTGTGGAATGAAAAAAAAAAAAATCGATATGCCAATTTATCGCGATTTTATCGATCACAGACTGTCTCCGGTGTCTCCAGTATATTTTATTAGAATATTTAAATTTATGTATACATTGTGGCATTACCCCAGACTTCATGTGGTGGCGCTTCACCGAACGAATACAGCGTCCAACATCGCATCTAGTTTGGTGAACATTTTGAATCAAAATGAGAGCGTTCAAGGTGCTCGGGGCCACAAAAATAAAGACCACTGTTTTATGTATGGATTTTCTTCACTGCAAAGAAATATGTTTAAAGTTATGAAACTTCACTTTGCCCTCAGTCAAAATGATTTGGTAGGCAACAATAGATTCATTAGACCAAAGATCGCCCATTAGATGTACACAAGACGAATTATATGTCATGTTTAATCGATATACCGCTACAGAGACATCCGAGCCAGCGACAAACGCCAGAGGACTGGCCGAGGAAAGGCTGCTCTCGCCGGGGTTAACGAGCGCTGAGCGCCCGGTGATCGCCTGGTTCTCACAATTCCAAAAACGAAAGAAATTTATTTTTTTTATTGGCGCTGTCTTTATAAATAAACCACATATTTTTGCTTTAAACAACTACATTATCAACTGAAAAGCATTAAAACTACATTTAGTGACAAAATATCAGTATTTTTAATTATGCAGGGTTTCTCAGCACGTCACTTGACCACGTGACAGCAGCAAGCAGGCTCCTGATTGGCGCTTGGTACTCAGACGTGACCATACTTTATTATATAAGGTTTTATACTGAGTGTTTTTTCACATTTTTAGTAATGTGTGCATTTTGCAATTTCCAAATATGAAATGTTGCTGCTATGAATAAGTTGGAGAAAGTTATAACTTTCTTTATTATAAATCATTTAGTCACAGAAAACTGTTCTCTCATGGCTGTTTGATGGCTTTATATGCACTTACTGTACTTTAATGCTATATCTAAAAAAAGATACAATTATTTAGTTTTAATAATGAAATACATGATCATATGACTTTTTTATGCTTTTTTCCATTTACAAAATGATATCGTTATATATCGTGAGTGATTTTCTTGCAATATATCATCTGTCACAGAATCGCTGGTATCGTGATACATCGTTATCGTGGGCAAAATATCGTGATACCGTATCGTGTGTTGACCTGTGATTCCCACCCCTAGTTTTGTCTTATTGTGCTCTAGAGTTTCACATGGACAGGCACTCGCTATTATGGAATGTGGGTATATGATAAACAGTGTATCGACACAGTTCGAGTTCCCTTGGTGTGACACCACCCGCCTATTCCGTCACTCCATTGGACTGATTTCACACGTGTTTCACAACGCAATCACACAGAGCGTTCCCACAGCGTCACTTTTCAGCAAGTATGTGTCGTAAGTGAAAGTGGACATCAGTAATTTTAATTCACACAAATACACACAGAATATACAGGATTCATATTTAGACAGTCTTTTTGCAGTTTAATATTCACAGACACAAGGCTATATCGTGATTAGAATTACAGAAAATAAATGTATCTTTCACAATCCTCGGCTGGCTCTTTAGCAGATAATGAGGCAGCACACGAACGACTGACTTCTCTTTTTAAACAGATTACATAAACAGAATATTTGAGTTTGTAAATATTAAAACCTGACATTTCAACATTTCTTTAGTGTATTCACTAAGTAACAGTTCATTATCTGAAGATTATCAGAATTTACTTAATTGAGAGGAAGGCGGCAGATCGTGGATAATTTTTTGTTGTTTTTTTCATAAAGCACAACATTGTTTATTATTGTGAGTGCACAAAAATAGAAGTAGAAAATTAACAGATTCGAATGATGTATAACACTTGCCTGTATGACTAAAATCGATGGAGTATTTCGAGTCTCTTTCACACTGATAAGAAAGCGAGTTGGTCATGCCGGACCTCTAGGGGTTAATGCTTTACATGTATAAATGTTTTAATGCCTGTTGTGTTGTGCTGTTAAACTGGGGTTAACTTTTGTCTTTTTTTCCTTAGACCTGGTGCCGTTGAAAGAGGAGTGTGAAGTACTAAAAAATTACTATGATAATTATCATGATAATCAGGGTGGAAAGAGTTTCAATCATCAAGGAAATCTTACAGATCACATGAGAATTCACACTGGAGAGAAGCCTTACACTTGCCAACAGTGTGGAAAAGTTTCAGACATAAACAACACTTTGTAGACCACATGAGAATTCATACAGGAGAGAAGCCGTTTACATGTCTGCAGTGTGGAAAAGGTTTCAACCGAAAAGGAAGCCTTAAAGTCCACATGAGAATTCATACAGGAGAGAAGCCGTTTACATGTCTGCAGTGTGGAAAAGGTTTCAACCGAAAAGGAAGCCTTAAAGTCCACATGAGAATTCATACAGGAGAGAGCCCTTTTACCTGCCAACAGTGTGGAAAGAGATTCACTGCAAAAGGAAACTTAAAAAAGCATATGGGAACTCACACAGGAGTGAAGCCCTACACATGTCCTCAGTGTGGAAAGAGATTTGCTGACAAACGAGGCCTTGACAGGCACATGAGAGTTCACACTGGGCGAAGCCGTTTACATGTCTGCAGTGTGGAAAACCTTTTTCTGAAAAAGAAAGCCTGAACAGGCACATGAGAGTTCACACTGGAGAGAAGCCATACACATGTCCTCTGTGTGGAAAGAGTTTCACTCAAATTGGAAACTTTAGAATCCACATGAGAACTCACACTGGAGAAGAAGCCTTACACCTGCCAACAGTGTGGAAAGAGTTTCAACCGTAAAGGAATCCTTAACACGCACATGAGAGTTCACACTGGAGAGAAGCCGTTCACATGTGGTCCCTGAGGGTAAAGTTTTAGGTATAAAATAGCCCTGGACTACCAAATCAGTATTCATGTATGAGAACTTTTTTTTTTTTTGTTATCAGTGTGGAATGAATCTCACAGACAGGAAACACCTCAGTAGTACTGCATTCTTCTGATCTCCGAAAAGTCTTTAGTTTTATCATATTTATAAAAGAAAGATACGGTGTACAAAGTCTTTCCGAATAAAACCGAGCGGCTGGAGGCATATCGTGGGCGGAGCTAAAAAATCAGGAGCGTAGCTATGGTGTTGAGAGCGTCTGAAAGCTGTGACATCCTTAGAAAACGTGGGAAAAAGACATAGTAAATAAACAATGGCTATCAATCAGATTCAGCCATACATATATGATCCAGAATCAGATCCAGAAGATGAAATTGAAGAGGAGTACCAGCAATGATTACAACAGGACGTCTCTGTGAAAACTGTATGTACTGTAACTGTATATATTTACTTAGCGGCTTGTGTAAATAAAAACATTTTCTTTCATTATGTCGTTGTCATTTTTTTTATTTGTCCGTTTTAAAAGTTGTATATGTGGGAAGTGCACATTGCATGCTCCATTAATAAATTAAATATACATGAACCAGAGATGGGGAAGTAACGAATTACAAATACTTTGTAACTGTGCTTTTACTTTACTATTTATTTTTGTCTCGACTTTTTCCTTACATTTTAACACAAATATCGGTACTTTCTACTCCTTACATTTTACAAAATTGTCTCTTACTTTAGTTTAAAACAATTTCAGTGGAGTTCAGTTAAAATTATTATTCATTACAATCCTTTATAAAGTATTTTAAACTGAATTAGCCTTTTTTAATTCATCAGGGAAGCTACTCCAAACCTGAACATCTTTATTTGATGAGCAGTTTCTTCTTAAATTGGTTCTACAATATGGTATATTAAACTGTTGATACAGTGTACTGTTTTTTATTTATTGCTTGTGTAATATTTTCAACTAAATTTATAACTGCCATGTTGTTGTGGACGTCTTTTCTCTAAAACCAAATTGTTGTTCCTTTAAAATATTATTTAATATAATTAAATTATAGAATTACATTTTCCTCCGCTATCTGAGCAGACCTGAGCGTGAGGCCACCTCCGCAGAGGGTCATGCCCCTCCCTCTCTTCCCTTTCTCCGATGCCATCGGAGCCGATCCAAGCGTGGGGTTGCCCCCCCAAGCGTTCTATTCTTCAACCTTATTCCATCCAGCTTTTGCTTCCTCATGAGGTCCTCGCCTCTCTCTCAACTGCACCTGCTCTCACAGTTCCTCCCTATCCCTATGCCCTGATTTTGTGAGAATGTTATTTATAATAGTTTTTGCGCGAGCGGTTTGGGTATTTACTTGAGTAAATAAGTTAATAAAAACCCCAACTGCACATGCGCATGTGACGTCATCAGAATGAATCCACAGCACATAGCGTCCAGTACTTGTTGGATCTGATCAAGTACGTCATCATGCTACAGGCTGCAGCAACGGCTTCTTGAGTGTTTTCGGCTAGCTAAAGCACATGCAGCGAGATATATAATGATTGTCACAGAGTCCTTAATTCTTGTTGTCATCACTATATAAATAGTCTATCTGTTTTAAAAAAAAAAGGTTAATAATAAAAAATTCCCCGAATGCACCACAAGCCAATCTAGTAGGTGGCGGTAATGCTCCTTCAAGCTGGATCAACCACAAGATCAAAGCAAGGCATAACAGACTTCAAACATGAAACAGACAGATACAGGACAGCAACAGTTGTTTTTAGAGGTAAGTAAAATTCATCTAAATTTTTATTTTGTGTTTTTAATTTATCTTAATTTCTTACAACTTGGCGAGTCAGAGTGAACTGCGATGTTAAAAGAGTCACGTGAACGCCCTCCGTACACACGGCCAGGATATTCTTTATTGTAATACACTGAATCTCAGTTTGTTTTCCACCTAACCCTATCAAATTTGTATTCATCTTTATTTCTTAAGATGGTCATACACAGAATTCTGACTCGAACGATCGTCAATCGGCTGAATTCCTGTCAGTAATTCAGCTCACCCCTCGTGAGGGTATCTCACAGCTGAAGCATAGATATGAACTGATTGCCCAATTGATTAACCACCACCTGCAACTGTTACTCTCTTAAACCACTGTAAAGCCTATCCACCTCTTTTATTAATAGCCTCTTGATCATTCATTTACTTGTACACTTTATTATTTTTTTATTAACTATTAGAGACTATTTCTATCAAATATTAATATTAGCAAAAACACTGTCTATTTTCACCTTGCTTTACATTCTTCCTGTGATTCTGTAGGTGCTTTAAAGGGGGAAGTCTATTCTAAAATTCTTTAAATAGTCTTGAATTTAAATTCAGCATGTTTCAACTGGAATGTAAATATTTTAATCACATTCATATTTCACTTAATTTTGTAGTAATGTAATGTATAATTAGGCACATTTCCAAATATTTACTAACTTCTTGTAGTTTCAGATGCTGATAAAAGGAGGCATCAAAGTTTCTCTTTGCTGGGATGGTGCAAAAATGGCTCTGTTACGCCCTGAAAGACTTGGGGGTATTGCTCGTGGTAGACACCCCTGAGTTTAGAGTATTCCGAGTATTTCTTTCA
The DNA here is from genome assembly GCA_023029165.1 of Gobiocypris rarus. NCBI lineage: Eukaryota > Metazoa > Chordata > Actinopteri > Cypriniformes > Gobionidae > Gobiocypris > Gobiocypris rarus. Next base: position 15,078,292 of record CM040935.1, read on the forward strand.
TTCTTCTACCTTCTTTCTTTCAGTAGTACTGTCCCATTTATGTCTTTATTGCCGAGTATCATTTGTATTTACTTCTATTTTTCAGATGCAGGTTGTCATGTTTTTCCAGGTTCTTCTCCTGGCATTTAAATTCAGACGTAATTGTTTTAAGTCAAAGTGAGATTTCCTGTTGAAACTTTGGGGCATAAATAAATACATTTGCATGTAAACTGAAGGATGATGTTTACTTTGAGTGACTTTTTGATACAAAATCATATTAATTGCAGCCATACATGGTCTCTGATTGAAAGGAATAAATTAGTAAGACCATTAAAAGTTAATAGCCAAACATATTACAAAAGTTCACAATGATGAAAATGTGGACAACACTGAATAAATAGCTTTTCGTCTGTTTAGATATTCAATTGATCACTCAAACCCCTTTTCCTAAACCACTCCACCGTACTCAAACAGCCAATCATGTTTGTAGTTTTTAAACACTACATGCATTTGCAGTTCTAATAGAATCCTCGTCCAACTCACAATGGGTTGTGGGCAATCAGCCGTTAGAGTGTGTGATCTGCACTTAGAATTCTGACTGGGAATACACCATCTGGGTATCTTTGGAATACTCTTTTCAACATACTACAGTTTGGGACATACTAATTCTATATATACCATTTAGTACGGCTAGTATGTGAATTGGGATGCAGCAATGCACTTAGGACTGAACATCAAATTGGCTTTTCATGAAAGAAATTGGCTACCCTCATACAGCCACATACAACCCATTTAGATTTAGGAGTTCTTACCATCTGCACGCTGTTGCAGTTCTGTAATTCATACTCAAAGATGAGCAACCTAGACGCAGAGTCCAGACCAACAACAGGACATCCACCTAAAGAAAGACCAGCTGGCTCGATCAACTGACCATTGCTAAACAAGTCCTGCTGGACAAGAACACGGTCCTCTCTGCATTGAACCGCCACACTGCTGAGAGTCACGGGTTCCCTCCACTGGAAGTCCACCGCCAACTCGCTCTGCACCTGGGAAACGACAGGATACCTCCAATCCAAAGGCTTCACTGGACCCTGCAACAGCTGCTTCTCCTGAAGGCCAAAAGGCTCCTGTGCAAGGCCTCTAGACGCAGGACACAAATGACTCTGAAATGGAGGAGCCACTTGCAAAGGGTTCCAGAGCCCTGGAGGAGAAAGGGCAGGACTTCTGGAAGGTGGATCTGATTTTGGCCCCATAATTCTTGGACTTTGACTGTACCTCAAACTTCCCCAAGTATCAGGCAGATCAAATGCAACAACCAGAACCACCACTAACACACCTTTCAGAAGTCTAATAGTCAGATAAACCAGGGGTTTCAAACCTTTCAATTCGTTGGACTTCCAAATTAATTATCCCCTTTCCATTATATTTAAATGCATGCAGACCCATTTACACTTTAAATGTATGGCTGCTATAATTGTGTATAAAATATTATCTGGAAAATCTTTATTTTCTGTCCAATTGACTACCCACCATTTGAGAACTGTTAGCTGTATAAATCTGTATAAGAGAAACAAAACTGTTCATAGAATAAAATATTTGTGATTATTGTTAGAAATCGTAATAAAACCGTAATAATGTCAAATTGTGTACATTTTGGCTTGTTTTAGTATTTTCTGTTTGTTTGTAATTTAGTTTACACTATTTTTCTTTAAACTTTTTGGTGGACCTTCAAGCAAAGTTTCAAGACCCATAAGCAAAACCATTAATATGAAGTAACAACATTGAAGCTACTTAAAGGGACAATTCACCCACAAATGAAAATTCTGTCATCATTTAACTCTAAACCTGAATGAGTTTTTTTGTTCTATTGAACACAAAAGGAGATATTTTGAACAATTTAAAGAATGTGGGTAACAAAACACTTGCTGTTCCCCATTGACTTGCATAGTATGAAATATTATGCAAGTCACTGGGGGCCAGAAACTGTTTAGTTACCGACATTCTTAGTTCTCAAAATATCTTCATACAGGTTTAAGACAACTTGAGGGTGAGTAAATGATGACAGATTTTCATTTTTGGATGAACTATCCCTTTAAGGTGTCAGAATCTTTTTAAATATAATATTATTTAATCAATCTTAATTTTAGCAGTCAAATTTTCTCAAAAACAATGAGTGGTTTTAACTGAATCTTGATTACAAGGTAAATTTACAGGTACATTTGTCCTAAATAAATTAGTTGAAAACATACAAACCGCAGCATTTAACTAAATATTTAATTATAAACAAAATTCACAAAAGCTGCAAATCTGTGAACAGTTTCTTTTGGAACCAGTTGATTTAACTAATTCACTAAAACAAATCAAATCAGTTGTTTAGTTGGCTCAGCTGTAATTCTTAGTGAAATAAAATGTGACAATATGACATTGTCATAATCACGCTACTTATTGGGAAAAGTGGCTTGTTACTAGAAAAGCTACATTACTGTCATACTATTAAAAAAATTTTTTGTAGCATTGCTACTTTTACTTAGTTACTCCCCTGGATCCAATAGACCCTTTTCACATATTATCCAGGCAAACTTTAAAACAATTATCACAACACACACCAGTGCTTGGCTTTGCCATTTTGTACAGCTTTGAATGTTGCTCCTCCCCTTTTAGTTTAATTGATTAAGTTTGATTCTTCTCTGGACCTGTAGAGTAAATATCTTACGATTATATGAGCAAAAATGTGTTAAATGAACACAATGCATTAAAAGTTTCAGACGAATCTCATCTAGTTCCCCACTGCCATTACTTCCATCTAATAAGGTCAAACAAAGTTTATACAGTATTGTTCAAAATAATAGCAGTACAATGTGACTAACCAGAATAATCAAGGTTTTTAGTATATTTTAGTATAAGTTACCAGTAGGTTCAGTAGATTCTCAGAAAACAAACAAGACCCAGCATTCATGATATGCACGCTCTTAAGGCTGTGCAATTGGGGTATTAGTTGAAAGGGGTGTGTTAAAAAAAATAGCAGTGTCTACCTTTGACTGTACAAACTCAAAACTATTTTGTACAAACATTTTTTCTTCTGGGATTTAGCAATCACTAAACTAATATTTAGTTGTATGACCACAGTTTTTTAAAACTGCTTGACATCTGTGTGGCATGGAGTCAACCAACTTGTGGCACCTCTCAGCTGTTATTCCACTCCATGATTCTTTAACAACATTCCACAATTCATTCACATTTCTTGGTTTTGCTTCAGAAACAGCATTTTTGATATCACCCCACAAGTTCTCAATTGGATTAAGGTCTGGAGATTGGGCTGGCCACTTCATAACATTAATTTTGTTGGTTTGGAACCAAGACTTTGGCCGTTTACTAGTGTGTTTTGGGTCATTGTCTTGTTGAAACAACCATTTCAAGGGCATGTCCTCTTCAGCATAGGCCAACATGACCTCTTCAAGTATTTTAACATATGCAAACTGATCCATGATCCCTGGTATGCGATAAATAGGCCCAACACCATAGTAGGAGAAACATGCCCATATCATGATGCTTGCACCTCCATGCTTCACTGTTTTCACTGTGTACTGTGGCTTGAATTCAGAGTTTGGGGTCGTCTCACAAACTGCCTGTGTTGGACCCAAAAGAACAATTTTACTCTCATCAGTCCACAAAATGTTCCTCCATTTCTCTTTAGGCCAGTTGATGTGTTCTTTGGCAAATTGTAACCTCTTCTGCACATGCCTTTTTTTAACAGAGGGACTTTGCGGGATTCTTGAAAATAGATTAGCTTCACACAGACGTCTTCTAACTGTCACAGTACTTACAGGTAACTCCAGACTGTCTTTGATCATCCTGGAGGTGATCATTGGCTGAGCCTTTGCCATTCTGGTTATTCTTCTATCCATTTTGATGGTTGTCTTCCGTTTTCTTCCACGTCTCTCTGGTTTTGCTCTCCATTTTTAAGGCATTGGAGATCATTTTAGCTAGACAGCCTATCATTTTTGCACCTCTTTATAGGTTTTCCCCTCTCAATCAACTTTTTAATCAAAGTCGCTGTTCTTCTGAACAATGTCTTGAGCGACCCATTTTCCTCAGCTTTCAAATGCATGTTCAACAAGTGTTGGCTTCATCCTTAAATAGGGGCCACCTGATTCACACCTGTTTCTTCACAAAATTGATGACCTCAGTGATTGAATGCCACACTGCTATTTTTTTTTAACACACCCCTTTCAACTAATTTAACTAATTGCCCAATTGCACAGCCTCAAGAGCGTGCATATCATGAATGCTGGGTCTCATTTGTTTTCTGAGAATCTACTGAACCTACTGGTAACTTGTTTGCCACGTAGCAATAAAAAAATATACTAAAAACCTTGATTATTCTGGTTAGTCACATTGTACTGCTATTATTTTGAACAATACTGTATATATCTGTTCAGGCACTATTTTTTGCAGGTTTATACTGATCTGTGCTGGCACTAATTAGGAATTATATATATATATATATATATATATATATATATATATATATATATATATATGTATATATATATATATATATATATATATATATATACATATGTGCCTGCACAGATCGGTCGAATGAGGCATCTATGTAAATACCTACCTCTCAGTTTGACCTTAATCGTTGACCTTATGCCGAGTTCAGACTGCACGATTTTCAAACTGGTCGGATTACTGCTCTTTTCACACTGCATGACTACCTGGGGTAGCATTCAGTCTCTGCTGTGTTCACACTGCACGATCGATCGGCGACAGGGGGTTTCACACCGCATGACTGTGCAAGAGGAAGAATCGCCGACAAATCTCTCTCCAGTGCGCAAACTACATTAACCAACGTTCCCAATCCACGTGCGATGTGACAAGTAAACAACGCGAGATCACGCGTGCGTCAGACTGGGGTTCTCGCGCGAGACTGGAAATGTTTGGGCTTTGTTTCTGTTTGAAAGAATTGTAAATATATCTATTAAAATACTGATATTCTGGTCTATAACTCCTCCCTGAAACTCCGCTGCCCTGTATCTTGCTCTCTCATTGGCTGTTGGTCAGTGCCGATGTAATTTTCAGTCAGAACTCATTTCACACAGCAGGAGTTTGAATCGCTGACACGTCCAAATATCTGACGGGCGTCGCAATTCTCTCTGATCGTGTCTTTGATCATTCACACTGCGTGATTGTCACGCGTGCACAAGGCTATGATTTCGGGCATTTGTGAGTTATTTCTTAAAACCGAGTCAAAATCGGGGCTCAAATCGGCCAGTGTGAACTAGGCATTATTCGACGGAAAGTAATGGCCCCAGGGAATACTAGATAAGATTTGTCTAATATGAGGTAAAAAATAACAAATAGTGTTCGGTTTTTCAAATCAAAGCATTTTTTTTTACTATCATAGAATTGTTATCCATTCACATGCATTATGACTGCGTGTGTTGGAGTTAAAAATCTTTATTTATGTTTTACTGAAGAAACAAAGACACCAACATCTTGGATGCACTGAGAGTAAGCTGATAAGCATCACATTTTCATTTTAGGGTGAACTATCCCTTTAATGAGCGCTAAAAGAGCAGGTACTATATTGCCTGATCGCGTTAAGTATGAATGCGACCCGCACTTAATGCGCCATATTGACGTTATCACAAGCGCAACAACTTGAAAGATATGAGAGACAGGTTTAATTCATCTAGCTATAAATATCTTCATATAGATCAAATGTTTTGTGGTCTTGTTAAAGAAACAGCTAGCCATTTATTTTGTGATTGTAGTATAAGCAATACATTTTAACCCTACTAATCTGACCCTACTAATCTGTTCAAAACCCCAAATTGTGATCTCTTGAATATGTTGTTAATTTCTTTATTTTACATTAAAATAATTTCATCCACAAGCAAAAGTGGCCTTAATCTCTAGTTTCCTCCCTCAGGTTTATGATTAACAACAAAATGACTGCGTTATGATGAACTATTCAAAGTTATAGTTTTGTTCTGTGTATATAGTGTATGCAAACCCATGATATTTGTTTCATCATTATGATTGTTCATTGTTAAAGAAGCAACCATGCAGCTCATAGCATCAGTGACTCCACAGATATGAGTGACAGGAGCAGTAACAGCTCACAGCATCAGTGACTCCACAGATATGAGTGACAGGTGCAGTAACAGCTCACAGCATCAGTGACTCCACAGATATGAGTGACAGGTGCAGTAACAGCTCACAGCATCAGTGACTCCACAGATATGAGTGACAGGTGCAGTAACAGCTCACAGCATCAGTGACTCCACAGATATGAGTGACAGGTGCAGTAACAGCTCATAGCATCAGTGACTCCAAAGATATGAGTGACAGGTACAGTAACAGCTCATAGCATCAGTGACTCCACAGATATGAGTGACAGGTACAGTAACAGCTCATAGCATCAGTGACTCCACAGATATGAGTGACAGGTGCAGTAACAGCTCACAGCATCAGTAACTCCACAGATATGAGTGACAGGTGCAGTAACAGCTCACAGCATCAGTGACTCCACAGATATGAGTGACAGGTGCAGTAACAGCTCATAGCATCAGTGACTCCACAGATATGAATGACAGGAGCAGTAACAGCTCACAGCATCACTGACTCCACAGATATGAGTGACAGGAGCAGTAACAGCTCACAGCATCAGTGACTCCACAGATATGAGTGACAGGTGCAGTAACAGCTCATAGCATCAGTGACTCCACAGATATGAGTGACAGGTGCAGTAACAGCTCATAGCATCAGTGACTAGCATCAGCCAATTATCTTCGAGATCTTAGAAAACGCCCAATGGCAGTGCCAATGCCATGGGCATGCGGAATTTGCATGCGTAACTCCGCCCCACCATGTGGGTATAAAAGGCAGTACGCTGACAACATTGCATTATGTTTCTGCTTCGGAGCCAAGAGCATCTCTTCACTCCGGCAAGCCTGACTTCTGAAGTCCTCTCTTCAGTCTTGAGGAGCGGTTCTCCAGGGTGTTGGTGTGACGGCGCGTTCCAGCGATCTCACGTTGCCTGCCTGCTGATCTGTGTAGTGATCTGCAACAGCTGTGTGTGTTTCCTGGGGCACTCTGCAGAGCTTTCCTCTCACAATAAGAGCTTGCACGTGGCACGTCTTTTTCAAGATGGTTCGCCCGCGCACTTCCGGGTCGATCGATATCCGTTGGTGTCTATGGGCACTTCCACTGCTCGATGTGTTTGGGCTTCAGCACGTTTGGGCAGTGTTCGTGTCATGTTCCCACTGTGGGAATGTGACCATCGCGATGTTGTGGTTTAGACTCAGTGATCTCCGTGAGGAGAGAGAGTCCCCCTGCCACACCCCAATCTACCGTCTCCGAGAGAGGTGGTACTTTGGCTGGTGGCCAGGGTGACCTAAGGGCTGTACTGTGGTATTAAGACCCCCGACATTCATTCTTCATCGCTTCCCGCGAGTGCTGGACTGAAACAGCGGCCCGTCTCTGACGCCTCGTTCGTTCAGTTCACACTTCAGATAGCAGTGAGATTTAGATCGCCGCATCTCAAGGTGGGCTGGAGTCCTTTGGGGATGACGATTAGGCTGTGCTCCACCTTCGGGTGTGCCAGCGCTGCCTGATCTGACCCAGAGTTGACAGCCATGTTATCTCGGGCAGCCGAGCCTCGGGCTGGTGTGGAACTCCGCCCTGTCACGAGTGCTCGTGGTTCCGCGATTGGTTTTTGGGGACGGCACCTGAGAGCTGTTGGGCCCCAGCCCCAATGCCTTTCGCCCCGAGGTGCATGAGGAGGTCACGCGGTCCTGGAAGTCCCTGTGCTTCCTGTGGCCGCTCGGCCTCCTCCATCTTCTCTGTCCTCGATGGGTCCCCCCCACTGTTGAGCACTACGGTGTCCACGGAGTGCTTCGACGTGGCGTGGCTATCCTAAGCACCCTCCTGAAGCCTCAGGGCCCGTCTACTTCAGTGGCATGGTCCTGCAGAGCTACCGAGGCAGACCGCCACCCCTTTACACATGCACGAGGGTGGAGCCGACCCAGGGCTTTTCAATGAGCTGCATGCCGCCACTGATCCCGTCCTCTGGGCGGTGAAGGTGGCCACACGCTTCCTGGGTCAGGCGATGTCCACAGCTATGGTCCGGGAGAAACACCTGGCCTTACCTGGTGATGTGGAGGAAGTTGAGTGATCCCACCTCCTTTACTCGCCCATATCCCAGGCTTGCCTCTTCGGCAGCGCGGCTGAGTACTGCGCCCAACGGTTCTCGGCCGTCCGAGAGCAGACTGAGGCTGTAACACATACTGCCGCGGCGGCCAGCTGCTGCACCAGCCGCCGGCTCAGTCGCCTCAGTTCGCTCGCTGCCGAGGGCGCCCTCCCCCCTCCCCAGCAGCAGCCTTCACCTGGGCCGTGTGGAGAAGGTTGCAGGATGATGCCCAGTCCAATCCACAGCCTGACTAAACGCCAGGCTGGAGGTGGACAACCGGGCTGGGGGAAAATCCTTTCGCTGCCGGCCTCCGGGCTGGCGGCGCTTGGAGAGAACTGGTGTCCCCATCCCTGAGGACACAGAGACTGGGGATGGCAGTGTGCACCGCCCGAACGCGCCGCTCTCGTCCCTCTCTCGCCAGCCTCTCAGAGCAGACCGCAGTGGGCAGCGTCCTTCCCTGGTCTCCTCTGTCAGGCGCAGCTGCTGACTGTGCCCCACACCGGGGCCTACGCCTCCCATGTCTGGGCCAGTCAAACTGCCTTGCTGTGGCGATGACAGTGTGCGCCACCCGGGTCCCGCCACTCACATCCTCTATGTCGCCAGCCCCTGGCAGAGCAGACCCCTGTGGGCGTGAGTCCTTCCCTGGTCCCCTCTGCCAGGGCGCGGCTGTTAACCGTGCCCCACACCGGGATGCTCGCCTCCGTGTCCGGGCTAACCCTGCCCGCTGCCCCACCCTGGGTGCGCCTGTCGTCCGAGTGACCCCGCTGGTGCAGTACCTGGCTTCAGTTCTTGGTCTGTCTCGCTGGGTTGCGAGGACCTTCAGGTTCGGCTACGTGATTCAGTTTGCGCAGGCTCCTCCCGCTTTGAGTCCGCGTACCATGGTGGGCTCTCGTGCCCCAGTCATGCGTGCGGAGGTTGCCACCCTGCTGGCGAAGGGTGTGATCGAGCCTGTCCCTCCAGCCGATATGGAGCCTGGCTCTACAGCCCTTACTTCATTGTACCCAAGAACGGGCGGGTTACGGCCAATCCTGGACCTGCGTCCTGAACCGATCCCTCCTCAGGCTTCCGTTCGGGATGTTGACAGCGAAACGCCTTTCGAATGCGTTCGTCCAGTCGATCGGTCTGGAGCGTTCGACCTGAAGGACGCCTACTTCCTTATGTCCACCCCACCGTTCCTACGGGTTGCCTCGTGGGGCGGGCATATCAGTACGCGCTCTCCCAGGTGGGCTATCTCTGTCCCCTCACATCTTCACGAAGGTCGTCGAGGCAGCCCGTGCGCCACCTAGGTTCGCATCCTGAACTATCTGGTCGTCTGGCTCATAGTAGACCACACTCGAGAGCAGGTGTGCGAACACAGAGATCTTGTTCTCCAGCACCTAGCCCGTCTGGGCCTTCGGGTCAACTGAGAGAAGAGCAAACTCTGCCCCGCGCAGAGGATCTCTTTTCTCGGTATGGAGATCAACTCGGTCGCCATGTGCGTGCAGCTTACCAGCGAGTGCAGAATCCGTCAATTCGGGAGCAAGAACGCGGTTCCACTGAACTATTCAGACGCTCCTGGGGCATATGGCATCTGCGGCCGCAGTAACGCCGCTCGGATTGCTTCATATGAGACCGCTTCAGCATTGGCTTCGCGATCGAGTCCCGAGATGGGCATGCCAGACAGGCACGCTTTGGATCCCAGTGATTTGAGCCTGCCTTCAACCTTCACCCCGTGGTCAAACCTTTACGGGCCGGAGTGCCTTAGAATGCCACGGGCTGGGGGGGCCATGTGCAATGGACATACGGCTGCGGGCCCCTTGACAGGTACCAGCGCACCTGCATGCCAATTGCCTTGTAACAATACCGACTATGAGTCTGATATCTCGGGGAATAATTAACTCAAAGGGATTTAATATTCATGAGTTTATGAATATAATTTGCTAGTCGTTCATTACGTTTATTAAAATTTTCCGATAAGGAAACTGTTTAATTAAATACAAGTAACCTTTAAGGAATTGCTTGAAGTTATCTTACTAAGTTTGTCCTGCAAATTAGTTATAGACTTTCAAATCAATTCTCAATAAGGGATTACTGCTTTACAAGAGCATAAGAAGCATTAACTTTACTGATCAGGACAAATTAATATTTCTATGTTCGTACAGTTATGTTACTAAAATCGTAGCGCTAAGCAGCATTAGGTAACGTTCAAGATTCGTAAGTTTCATTGACTTCGTGTATGTGGAAAAATAACAGCTTCAATTCAGAAATATCTTTTGGAAGTTTAATAACACAGACTAAAGATAACACTACAATAAACACAGAAAGTACATACTAAATATGCATCAAGAGAGTAGAATATAGATAGGACATGAAACTAAAATTGTATCTAAACGAAAAGGATAAAAGAAGACAAAATAGAGAGAGAGAGAGAGAGAGAGAGAGAGAGAGAAAGAAAGAGAGAGAATAACAGCGTCACTTCAGTTCTACCAGAGCCCTCAAAGAGTTAATCTCGTCCCCAAAACGGAGGTAACACGACTTTTCAACAGCAGCTTGGATTGTAGAAATAAGAATACTTGCTTTGGTTTCTCACGTGTAGTGTATTCTGAGTTCAAATGTCCCGCGCCCGTGGTTCCTTTGAAGTCGGCTGGTATTGGCTCGGTTTGCGAAGAAGTTTAGCTGGGTGCGGCTGGCTCTTGTTGGATGTTTCTGGAAGTTGCTGTTTCCTCCTCTCTGAAGAAGGCTGGGAAGAGGGTGGATTGCAAAGCAAAGGCGGATTGCAAAGCAAAGGCGTTGGAATGCGGGTTGCATGGGCACTTAATGTTAAGAGAGTGAGGCCCATTACCTGGATGCTCCAATCTGATCGTTTTCGGCGCGAAATTAAGTTCTTTGTTCGGCTGAGTTCCTCCCCCCCTGGCTACTATCTGGGGCAGACAGATTCATGCATTTTTCTTTACAAAGCTGGCATCTTGGTAATAATGCATGTCCTTTAAATTATTTTATCAGATTCGGTATGATGGAGTTCTCTCGGTTGTAGAGACACCATGAACCATTGGTCTGTGGGGTGGGACACACACAAGTCCAGGTTTTCCACTGTCCATTGTCCTAAACAGCTGAGTTAACACTCATATAACCCTCCTAATTATTACAGACATATATACAAACATTCAGACAGAAAAGTATACATTTAGTACGTTTTTAGGGGGCTTTTAACCATCTCTTTTCCATGAGCTGGGTGAACATTTAATTTGTGCCTCTCTATGTGTGTGTGTGAGGTGTGAAAGTTCGCGATAGGGCTATTTGGGCAATAAAAGTTCTCTCCCCGGGGAGATCAAAGAATGCTCTTCCAGACATTTTGGCGTCGTTCATACCATCAATCGCCTTATCGTGATCTGATAACGCGCTTCACGAGAGGTGCGAGCCATCTGGCCGCCTGCCAGAGGAACAGACGTCATTGTGGCTACAGTCCCCCTTTTTGTTCCGCTGATGTCCTGTGGTCATTATCGGACAACTCCTCATCACAATGGACGGATGGTAGGTGAGTCGGCGGTCGGGCAGCAGGTGTCTGTTACGGCTGGGGAGCCAGCTCGATGAGATCCGTCTCTGCTTCGGGCGTTGTAACCTCCCTCCGTGGTTTCCATCGGAGACCTCCAGACACGGCTGTCGTGAGCTTGGCTGTGGAGGTTTTCATCTCGCTGAATTTTCTGTACAGGAAGAAGGCGACGCCCAGGGTTAGGGTATTGCTGAAGATCATAGAGACACATAGTGCAGTGTCAGCTGCGGTCCAGGTTTGGACAACAGGCGAGGCATTCAGGATAGGCATTTGGGACAATGCTTGAAGGGTTGCATCAAGGGGAGTGATGTCAATGAGCTGGGGCCCCCCTTTCTCAATCCACAATTCTAACTCAGGGGCGAGGGTGAAGTTGTGGTCCTTGAAGAAGGCGGGGATTTCCAGTTCTGACTGGTATTCTTCGCTTGGGAGGTGGTACCGGTCGGCGAGGTTTGTCCCAGGTGGATGGGACAGTCTTCTCGTTTCAGAAACGATGGTTGAGTTTAACTTGCCTTGGCCCCTAACTGTCTTTCTCTGTTAGTGGCCACATGTCTCTTGATCTGGTTCCGGTGAACCCATTTGAGAACCGGTTCTCTCTGTCCCCGGTTTAGTTAAATCTGGTGCGCGACGGGAGAGAGTTTGTTCGTAATCTCATGAGGTCCCGTCCAGTGGGGCAGAAATTTCTTTGACAGCCGTCGGGGGGCCTGTCAAAGGTGGCGGGTTGAAGTTGTAATACCAGATCTTGTAGCCCACCTCCAGTTCTTGGTGTGAGGCTTTGCGGTCGTAATAGGCTTTCTGACCTTCAGCGCTCTTTTGCAAGTGTTGCTGGGCAAAGGCAAAAGTTGTTTTTAAATGTCTATGGAGCTCATCAAGGTACTGGAACGTGGTGTACGCAGTGACAAGGTTGGAGTCGCCGGGTTGGTATAGCAGGTGTAGTGGCAGAGTCATCTGCCGCCCAGTCATGAGTTCAAAAGGGGATACCCGTGTTGATTCCTGCGGGGTGGCTCTGAGGGCCATCAGAACGAGGGGGGAGTTTCATATCCCAGTCCTTCTGGTTAGCAGACACATACTTTCTCAGCATGGCGACCACCGTTCTGTTCGATCTCTCAACTTGCACTGATGCGATGGGGTGGTGGCTGATGTGCAGTCTAGCCCGTATCCCCAGGCATTTCCAGATCTGTTGCATGATCTCTGCAGTGAAATGGGTGCCTCTGTCTGAGTTGACTCTCAGTGGCAATCCGAACCGGGAGAAAATGTGGTTTATCAGTAGGTATGCCGTGGTCTGGGCAGTGTCGTTGGGTGCTGGTAGACACTCCACCCACTTGGTAATATGCCACCTGTTTCAGTGTGTCATACGTGGCTCTGGTGCCGTGGTGTCCCGCACATGGTGTGTCGTGGGCGTACATTAGCATAATCCCCCTTTGCGATCGTGGCACCACAAGCCGTGGCGTTGTGCTGTCATCGGGTGCAAACCACAGAATGTCGTCCTGTATACGCATCATGTGTTTGGAGTTATGTAGATGCTTGAGTCGTTAGAGAGGTCAGAGTCAGTGATAGGGTGGTTGGAGGGGTCAGAGAGGTGGTCGAAAATTGTCTTTATTGTCAGAAGCTTGCATTTCCGCGATGTCGTGGGAAATCTGCGGTGTTAGCGATAGCGACTGTGAGGCAGGCATTGTAGCCGGTGCCGATCGCTTGCTGCGGGTTAGCACTGCAACATTGGGGCTGGATGTGGGATTTGGGGGTACCCACAAGTCGCCGTGTAGTGCGCCCGTCTTCGCGAGGGCATCAGTGTGGTCGTTTAAGTCTTTGTCGAGGCCTGGTAACTTCGAGTGGCCTTTGACCTTCTTCCAGTACACTGTTAGGTCATGTGTACTTGTGATGTTGTCACATTCCTGGAACAGGTGTTGGTGTTTGACTGGCTTGTTGTTAGCGGTCTTGAAACCATTTTGTTTCCAGGTTGGAAGGTGGCACACGAAGCTGAGTCTGGCGTAGTTAGAGTCTGAGCAGATGAGCAGTTCTTTGATGTCATGGGCTGATGCGATCTGAAGGGCTATGAGAATGGCTGCTATTTCTGCATATTGCGATGAATGGGGGCCCAACTTGAAGTGTTGTGGTGGGCACGGCTGATCGTTCACCCACAGCACACCTGCACCTGCTTTGAGGATGCCGTCGTGGTTGTAGGAGCACCCATCGACGTAGGCAGTGGGCATGCCCTGGCACGCGTTCAGTTCAAAGTACCTGTGACAGGTGAGTTGTTGTTGTTGTTGGGGTTCTTGTTCATCGGCAGCAGCTGCAGGCGTGTTATCAGAGCAGTTCTGGCATGCAGCCAGGCCATTACCCACCGCAGACTTGTGATTCTGTGCGTATCGTGCCTCAACGTTGCGTCCCTGGAGCGCCATCAACCACGTGGCTATACGTGAATTAGTGACCACACCATCTCGGATGCGTTGGCTGTTGAGGAACATTACGGGCTGGTGGCAAGTCTCTATGATAACTTTCTGTGCCCCAATGTAGTTGGAGAAACGCTGAATGGCCCACACCGTGCAGAACAGAGCTTTTTCGCAGTCCGAGAATTTGCATTCCGGTGGGAGAAGCGTTTTGCTGGCATATGCAACCACCTTTTTGTCTTGGTCATGTAGTTGATATAGGCCAGCACTAAGACATTGGTCGGAAAACCCGGCTTACAGGTAGAATTCCTTCTGTGGATCGGGTAAGCGAGGCATGGAGCTGTGCATAAATGTCTTTTTAGTGCCGTCATGGCGTATTCTTGAGCTTCTGACCAGACGAACGGGGAGTCTTTCTTTAGCAGGGCTGTTAAAGGTCTGGCGATGTCTGAGTAGTTTTCGATGAACTGTCGGGAGTAATTGCATACCCCAGAAAACTGCGCAGCTCGAGACATTAGTAGGGGCTTAATGTTTTGAATGGCATGAATTCGGTTAGATTGAGGTTCAATGCCTTGGGATCGATGAGCAGGCCAACGTAGTTGACCTTGGTCCGCACCATTGTCCTTTGTGGAGGGCAATCTTAGCACCGGCTACGGATAGTTGGTTCAAAACATAGTCTATTTCTTTCAGGTGGTCGGCCACCGTTGTGCTTTTCATGAGAACATCGTCTACATAGATCAGGTTGCCTCTTACTCTGGCATCTGGGCAGGCTTTGTTCAGAAAGATGTTAAACTCAGCTGGCGAGTTGGCATAGCCGAACGGACACCTGTTGAAGGTGAATTGTCGGTTGCCGAATGTGAATGCTAGCTTGTGTTGGTCTTCTGGGTGCACTGGGATGGTCCAGAATCCAGAGGCCACATCCAGTGTAGAGAAGATTGTAGCTCCCCTGATTCGGGGTATTTCTTGTTCCAGTTGGGTCATTGGCCATCTTGACAGCGGCACCTGTTGATTCAATCTCCGATAGTCTATCGTCGGGCGCCAATTCCCGCTGGGTTTGAGCACGGGCCAAATTGGGGCGGAGTAGGTGCTGTTACATGGACGGATGACACCTTTTTCGAGCATGGATTCGATAATCTCCTGCACTGGCTCGTATGAGGCAATTGGAATCTTGTACTGCTTGACAAACGTGGGAGGCGCATCAGGGTGTGTTGGGATGCGCACCGTGTGGAGGTTGGTGAGAGCGCAGTCTAAAGAGTCTTTGGCAAAGGATTCTTTGAACTTATAGAGAACTCGTCTGAGTCCCTGACGTTCTGTCTCGCTCTGGAGCGCGTTAGCGTCTCGTAGAATTTGTTGCACTTGAGACTCAAAACCTGGGTACGGTTCCTCCGCCTGGGTGTCATCAGTAAGGTTGGTGTAAAGAGGTGAAGCAGGTGCATCCGTTTCCATGACAGGCTGTTGGGAGACTGTGTATACTACAAGGTGACTGTCCTCTGTCAGCTCCGTTCGGCAGACCTGGTCTTTGGTCGCCGGCATGACAGATGTTATGGCGATGAGCTTGAAGGGTACAGTGAGCAGTGTGTTGTCTGTATTCCCTTCGGGTATCAGTGCGTGTGGAATGGGTCCAATGATGGTTAACACAAGTTCAAAGTCATGAAAGTCATTGCTGATTAGCCATCCCAGCCGAAAGGCTTTGGGAATGTTTATGTCAATTGCTGTGCAGTTGTTGAACAGGATGTAAACAATACGAGATGACACTTCAGTGAGGGGTGTGGCTTCAAGTGTGAGTCCGAGTTCCACACATTCGGGTGAGGGTTGGAAGAAACCCAGCGTGTGGTTTAAGGTTTGACCACATCGCATTTTGAGCCGCACAGCGACCCCTTTGGTGTATGCTGGTATTACAGTTCCCTGTTCACTGACAAGCGTGCAGACTTCTGGTATGGTCTGTCCTGACCTGAGATTGTCATGGCTGATGGAAACGTGTGGCTGTGAAGTTAATGGAGCCCATACCACTTCGTTACACACGTCCACATGAGCCCGGAGGCGAATCAGAATGTCTGCTCCGATGTACACATCGTGGGGCGGGTCCGGCAGGACCAGGAAATAATGGATAAGGAACCGGTGGTTCCATGTCAAGCGCAGCGCACAGATTCCTCTGGCAGACACCATAGAGGAGGGGTGTGAGTTCAAAGGGAAACGGGTGCGCTTGCTGGCGTAAGGCGTGTGTGGTGCCTTTTCACTGATTGACTTGAACAGTGAGAGACTAATGGCTGAGTTATCGGCCCATAGTGCGAGAACACTGTTCGTTGTGGTGATATCATTCAGCTGTAGGTCATTCATGACCTGGGGGCAGAAGGTATCGGAGTCTTTGGTGAGCTGAAATGTGCAGAGTAGCGAATTTGAACTTGGCTTCGTGGCTGAGGCTGTGTTTTCACAGTGTGCTGCAGGAGGTCCCGTGACTTTTGTGACCTGGCAGTCTGGCTCTGTGGGAGTTTCCGTGACCTCGGTTACTTGACAGTCTTGCTCAGACGATGTGTGTGTCTGAAGGGGCAGAGGGTCGCGCACTTGAGCCCAGAATTTCAGCTGTTTGAAGTTCAGTAAGGGTTCGGGTCCAGCAGGTCTTTTCCGATGAGAAACGGATACGTGTTCATCGGGGAGACATAGACGGGGTGTACAAGGCTCATAGGTCCAATCGTCAGGTGAATGGGAGCTATGTGCTTGAGCTGGATGTCGTTTTGGCTATACGACTGCACATTTAGCTTGCAAGTTTGAAGGTTAAGAGTGCGATTTTGTCTCTGTGCTTCAAATCTGAGTTTTTCAAATAGTTGGGCGGAAATCAGCGTGAGATCGGAGCCAGTGTCAACGAGGGCTTCGAGCTTAACTTCCTTTCCATGGTGATGGTTAGATAGAGTTTTGAGCCATTCCCTTCTCGATCAGGTTTCCCAGGAGTCTTGGTGTGGGGACCTGTGTGTTGCTTGTTAAGCCGTCGGGATATGTCTCTGGTGTCTCATTGTGAGTGCAAATAGTCAAAACAGCGCTTTCTGGTATCTTGGGGTGACACATGATGCTGTTTTGGTCAGGGGCTGTTGCTGTCAGCTGTAGTGAGTGTGTGCTGCTGACGTGTGGGGGTGCAACAGTCAGTTCAATAGTCTGTGGTTGAGGAACAGTGTTCAGGGTGCTTAATGCAGTTGCAGGAGGGTCGGGAAGGTTGATTTCAGGTTTCAGATTTAGTCATGCTTTATCTGGCCCATCCTTCTTGTCTTCCTTGTGAGGTTTCTTTTGGAGAAACTCTTTCAGTGTTTTTAAGAGCTCTGCAACTTCAGAAGCGGTCGCACTTTCTTTGTTCGATGTGGGCTCAGGTCTGAGCTTACCATTATCACGTCGAGAGTGGCCCCTTTGCTGGCTTTCTGGGCTGGGTGGTCTCGGAGGTTCGTTTTGGCTCCGTCTGGGTTGCCGGCCGGCTTCCCAGGTGCTCACCCCCTTTTGGTTGTGGAAGGGGCGAGGCGGGTCCCAGGATCCTTCAGAGCGATTGCTCTGGTGCCGTGGACGGCCGCCACCATGACCACGCTGCCCTCTGCTGGCTTGGAGTGGTTTAGACTCTCTGTTGACGGGTCTGTAAGTGTGGTTCTGTTCGGCGCCCTCTAGGGTTAGCTCTGGGTGGTGCTCAGAGACAGGGCAAATGGTGGGCTGTCTTACAGTCTTTTCAGAAATGGTTTTCTGTTTGACGTAAGCTTTGTGAGCTAAGTCTCTCAACTGCTGCGTATCCATACTGCGCGGGCACGCCAGCACCCCCAGGTGGTGACTGATGGTCGGGTGCAGGTTTCGGAGGAACAGAGTTCTGAAGTTGATGTCTCCGTACGTCACGGTTATACGTGGCCCTGAGTAGGTACAGTCTGTCCCAGTTGTTCGCGTGAGCGACAGTTTGCAGATAAAAGTCTATGTCTTTTAAGTATGCGTGGACGTCGTGTCCTCCTGCAGGGTCTGGGCTGAAGGTAGGAATATTTCTGGCCAGCTTGTCAAGGTTCTTTGAAGCTCCGTGGCTGTTGACCTTGACTTCCTGGAAGGGCTTCCTTTCCTCTGCTGCAGACGGGGATTCGTGGAGACTGGCGGGTGACATTTTGAATGGTGGGCTGTCACCCCCCTTCGTAGCTCTTGCTTCTTGGCTGAACGGTGTGGAGTAACTGGTCAGGGGAAACTCTGTGTTGTGTGTTTCCCCCTTCCGGTCACGTTGCACTGTGTATGATTGTCTTAGTTCTCTTTGCACCATGTCAAGTTCATCTTTGAGCTCGTGTCTTTGCTGGATGAGCTCATCAATCTCGGCTTGTGCCGACTGCGAATGTTTTGCATAGGCTTTGGCTCTAACGTCTCTGTCTTTAAGTTCATCATTGGCTCTCTCCAGGAGGGATTCGCCACGCCGAAGCTGTTCATCAAGTTCTTTCCTGGCGTCTTTCTCTGACTGTACTCGTCGGTCGGCGTCGAGACGGAGCTCCTCAATGGCTTTTTGAAGTCTTTCTACTTCCTTTCTCTGTTCTTTGTCCGTTTCATCAGCTTTCTCTGTTTGTAGAAGCTGATCTAGACGAAGCTGGGTGAGGGCTCGGTCTCCAGGCTTCCTCGGCTTGAAGCTTTAGCGCTGCATCCTGTTCCAGATTGGCATAGCTCCCTTCGCTTAAACGTGCCTGCGCGATGAGGACGTGGGCGAGGCTTCCGAGGATCTTGGCCACTTCTTTGTTAGAGTAGCTCTGCGTTGGATCGTGTGTCATCAGCTGGTCTAGCTCGGTGTCCAGTTGCTCCTGGCTCAGCTGCCCCAGATTCCCTTGACTGGTGGCCGTTAGCGCTCCCAGCCATGTCGCTAGGCGGTCCCACGGGACGGCAGGACTGGATGAACGGGACATGCTGGCTCACTGTGGACGAGAGAAACACAGCACACACACAAACAGAGAGAGGCCAATGCAAGCTTGTTTTAAAGCTAACAAGCTATCGTACAAGCTATGCTATAGATAGGAATTTTGGGCTAACTGATGTAGACAGTTAGGCAGTTTAAACAATTAGACAATTTGGACAATCAGGTGGGCGGTAGCCCTGGGGTTCACTTGGTGACCCGCTGCTCGGTCGTCACTTAATTACTAAGTTCTCCTTGGGGTCTCTTGGAGAACTGAAAGAAACACAATTATGACAGTCCAACAGTGAGGATAGGAAAGAGGACAGTGGGGACAAACACAAAATGAATTGGTCTGTAATGCACGGAAAGTAAGCGTGAGCGCTAGAGGTGTTAGAGAAACCTAAAGGGCTAAGCCTGTTACTTTTCGTAAGAGTTTATGATAAGGCCTAGGCACGGTGGATACCAGGGTAGGAGACTTAGGAAAAAGGTGCGGCTTAGAGAACAAGAGAAAAAAAATTAATGGGCCAAATGCTCAGGATATATTAAAATTCGGCTTATACTATGGGTTTTATCCCATTTAGCTCATCCGGGGTGAATTGAGGTCGCTCAGGTGGAAAACCCAGCGGTGTGGTCGGCCTTCCAGACGTTTCCAAACACCCAACTGCCGTGTCCTCGGTCCTTCGTTACTCTGTCGCGTTACGCCCACTCAAACAGCTTATGACTTTAAACACAACCTGACAACACCAATCCATCAACCGCCAGTCCGCACAGCAAAATTGGTACGTTCCCTAGAACCCTCTCTTTCAAGAGTGGCCCCCTATTAGGCCCCGGTTTAGGTACCGGTCCCAGAAATTGCCTTGCGTGCGTGAGCTGGACTGGTTGACTTCTTTGGAGTGTCAAATTGCTGATGTCACCACTGCGGGCCGCAACGGCGGACAGAGATAAAAGAAACCGAGATTCACACACAGCCGGTGTCGGTCACGTTGGTCGGGCAACCCTGCTGGTGAAGACCAGTTTGAGACGATTCTCAACTCACCATAGATGCTTGTGAGCCCTACACTAAATACACAAAGAGGGTAAACAGGTGGAATCAAAATGAATTAAAACTCTCCTGTTCACCGGATCAAAGGATTTATGCTTGTAGGCAAAAAGGAAGTGGAAAATTACAATATCAAGAGCAATTTAGAAAAAGGCAAAGGTTTCTGTCAAATAATGATAAAACAAAAGCACTTTTGATACTGTTTGTAATTACCAGAATTAGCTTAACCCCAATGGGAGGGGAAAAGAAAAACTTTTGCAGGAAAAATTAAAATAAAAAAAAATTTACACTTTTTTTTTTACCTTTGAAGCAAGTTTAAATGAAATTTAACTAAGCCTGTAAGGAAAATCAAAATAAAAGAAAGCAATAAAAATACTATCCTATAACGATTAATCGCTAAGTGAGAGTATCAAAATAAAATAATTAATCAGAAAGGAAATAGGGAGTTAGTGGTGCGCTGACTTAGCAGGGTACAGCCACAAGGTGGCGTCCTTCCTTCCAAGTGGACTGTCTGTGACTTAAACCTAATTTCACTTTGAGTTAGAGAAAAGTGTTTTTCTTTTTAAACTTCAAAATCGAATAAGGGTGTTTAATCAGCGAGAAAGGAGACTTGGTCGTTGCTGAAACAACAACAATGACACAAAAATTGTATAAATGAAACTGTGCACAACAGTAATCAATAAACAATTTATAGGCTCAAACTTACTTTGTTAAGGCGGAATCAAATAGCGGAGAGTGACACTATCCGAATTTATCCACGCGATGGCGCTGTTGCGTCTGCCCTAGACTAGGGTTAGATAGGCAGAAATTATCCACCAGATGGCGCTATCTGGTTTTAGAGTCGCCCTCTGGCGTTCACATGCGGCGTTGCAAAACTCACAATTACTTCTTAAAAACACGGGGGTTTCTCTCGGTGCTGTACGGGCACGGGAAACAAAAACGGTGAATACAGGAATTTTCCATCTGTCTATCACACATTTACAAGAAGAACTCCAATAGACATTTATCAAACTGGCTGACGGTTTTCAGCAATTTTTGATTCAAATGTTTTAGGTTTGAAGATTTTTGGTTAGCTACACCAAACTTAAACCAGGAGTTGTCGTTTATCTTAACGATATAATATTATTATTAGGCCTATTATTTACTCAAGGAGTCTCGCTCGGGTCAATACCTCGCGTTGATTCTTCAATACATTTGTTTGGAAATCACGCGGATGAAACAATCTTGCGCCTACGGCTGCAGAGATTTCTTGGTTTTCTGTTTCAATATTGGATTTGCATGTCGTCTATACTGTCACTAATATAGGCCGACTTATTCCAATCATGTGTTCAGCATCTGTTTATGCTTGGGTCGCTTTCAGCGGTACCTCTCAATTCAAAAAGCAGCGGCGTCGTGTTATTAATACTCCCAAAAATACACAATGAACATAATATGGATATTGTTCACACATACACAAATGTTTGAAACTTGCCTGCATTCTCCACCAAATAAACTGTAACAACACCGACTATGAGTCTGATATCTCGGGGAATAATTAACTCAAAGGGATTTAATATTCATGAGTTTATGAATATAATTTGCTAGTCGTTCATTACATTTATTAAAATTTTCCGATAAGGAAACTGTTTAATTAAATACAAGTAACCTTTAAGGAATTGCTTGAAGTTATCTTACTAAGTTTGTCCTGCAAATTAGTTATAGACTTTCAAATCAATTCTCAATAAGGGATTACTGCTTTACGAGAGCATAAGAAGCATTAACTTTACTGATCAGGACAAATTAATATTTCGTATGTTCGTACAGTTATGTTACTAAAATCGTAGCGCTAAGCAGCATTAGGTAACGTTCAAGATTCGTAAGTTTCATTGACTTCGTGTATGTGGAAAAATAACAGCTTCAATTCAGAAATATCTTTTGGAAGTTTAATAACACAGACTAAAGATAACACTACAATAAACACAGAAAGTACATACTAAATATGCATCAAGAGAGTAGAATATAGATAGGACATGAAACTAAAATTGTATCTAAACGAAAAGGATAAAAGAAGACAAAATAGAGAGAGAGAGAGAGAGAGAGAGAGAGAGAATAACAGCGTTCACTTCAGTTCGTTACCAGAGCCCTCAAAGAGTTAATCTCGTCCCCAAAATGGAGGTAACACGACTTTTCAACAGCAGCTTGGATTGTAGAAATAAGAATACTTGCTTTGGTTTTCGCGTGTAGTGTATTCTGAGTTCAAATGTCCCGCGCGCTCCGTGGTTCCTTTGAAGCCGGCTGGTATTGGCTCTCGGTTTGCGAAGAAGTTTAGGTGGAGTGCGGCCGGCTCTTGTTGGATGTTTCTTGAAGTTGCTGTTTCCTACTCTCTGAAGAAGGCTGGGAAGAGGGTGGCGGATTGCAAAGCAAAGGCGGATTGCAAAGCAAAGGCGTTGGAATGCGGGTTGCGTGGGCACTTAATGTTAAGAGAGTACGCCCATTACCTGGATGCTCCAATCGATCTGATCGTTTTTGGCGAAACTAAGTTCTTTGTTCGGCTGAGTTCCTCCCCTGGCTACTATCTGGGGCAGACAGATTCATGCATTTTCTTTACAAAGCTGGCATCTTGGTAATAATGCATGTCCTTTAAATTATTTTATCAGATTCGGTATGATGGAGTTCTCTCGGTTGTAGAGACACCATGAACCATTGGTCTGCGGGGTGGGACACACACAAGTCCAGGTTTTCCACTGTCCATTGTCCTAAACAGCTGAGTTAACACTCATATAACCCTCCTAATTATTACAGACATATATACAAACATTCAGAAAGAAAAGTATACATTTAGTACGTTTTTAGGGGGCTTTTAACCATTTTTGTTGCAATGTTGCCCTGTTTAACACTGTGAAGCTGCTTTGAAACAATCGTCATTGTAAAAGCGCTGTATAAATAAAGTTGATTGATTGATCTCTTTTCCATGAGCTGGGTGAACATTTCATTTGTGCCTCTCTATGTGCGTGTGTGAGGTGTGAAAGTTCGCGATAGGGCTATTTGGGCAATAAAAGTTCTCTCCCCGGGGAGATCAAAGAATGCTCTTCCAGACATTTTGGCGTCGTTCATACCATCAATCGCCTTATCGTGATCTGATAACGCGCTTCACGAGAGGTGCGAGCCATCTGGCCGCCTGCCAGAGGAACAGACGTCATTGTGGCTACAGCCTTGAGTTACTGGCAATACGGTTCGCCCTGCACTGCTTCAGAGCGTTGCTCAGGGGTCAACATGTACCAGTCAGGATGGACAACATGGCCTCAGTAGCGTACATCAACCACCAGGCGGGTCTACGCTTCTGCCGGATGTTTTAACTGCGCCATCTCGCCCTATGGAGTCAGAAGCATCTGAGGTCCCTTCATGCTGTCCATATCCTGGGAAAGCCGAGCCGTCCAGCCGACGAGCTCTCACGGTGTCAGCTACTCCCGGGGGTATGGCGACTCCATCCCCAGTCGGCCAGCTGATTTAGGAACAGTTCAGCAACGCGCAGGTAGATCTGTTGCCTCCACGACTCTTCCTACTAGCGCCTGTTTATTCCCTGACCGAGGGCACGCTCGGCACAGATGCTCTGGCGCACAGCTGGCCGCGGGGCCTATGCAGATATGCGTCCCCCAGCGAGCCTTCTCGCACAGCTACTGTGCTATCAGGAGGACAAGGAGCAGGTCCTTCTGGTCGCCCGTTTGTACGGCGGACCTGGTTCCTGGAACTCTTACTCCTTGCGACAGCCCTCCTGGCCGATTCCTCTGAGTGCTCAGAGGCGGGTACCCTTGGCTGCCGTGTCCCGATCTTGGAGCCGCCACGTGTGGCTCCTGGTTGGAGCGGCAGGTTGAGTTTGCCGCCACTGCGGTTGTGGCTACCATCACTTCTGCTAGGGCAGAGTAAAAGCATGCCTATGCGTTGAAGTGGAACCTCTTCGTCACCTGGTGCTCTTCTCCCCAAGAAGACCCTGGAATGCCCGATCGGGTCAGTGCTCTCATCTCTCGAAGTGGGGTGGATCAAGGCTGTCTCCTTCCACCCTTAAAGTATACATGGCGCCATATCTGCCCACCACGACCTCCTGGGAAAAGGTAGGTCAGAAACGACCTGGTCATCAGGTTCCTGAGGAGAGCAGGAGACTAAGATCCTCTCGCGCTCCCCTCCTGCCCTCTTGGGAGGCCTCTCAGTAGCGTTAGATGCTCTGCAGAGGCCTCCCTTGAGCCTGCGGTCAGTGGAGCTTAGTTCCTGTCTAGAATGAAAGATAGCGCCCTGACCGCGTTGGTCTCCATCTAGAGGGCAAAGGACCTGCAGGCATTGCGGTTGTGAAGTGTGCCTGGAATTCGGGCTGGCTTACTCTCACGTGATCCTGAGACCCCGGCCTGGATGTGTGCCCAAGGTTCCCACCTTTCCATTCAGAGGTGGTGAACCTGCATGCGCTGCCTTGGAGGAGGCAGACCCAGCCTTGGCACTGCTCTGTCCAGTACGCGCCCTCCGTGCTTACGTAGACAGAACGCAGTGTTCAGGACCTCAGACCTTTGTCTGTTATGGTGGGAAGCTGAAGGGAAAGGCTCTCTCAAAACAAAGGCTGTCTCACTAGATAGTGGACACCATTGTTTTGGCGTACCAGCAGCAGGGGCGTCCATGCCCCCTTGGGGTCAGGGCTCACTCCACCCGGAGTGTGGCCTCCTTTTGGGCTCTAGCGCATGGTGCTCCGCTAACAGGCATCTGCAGAGCTGCAGGCTGGGCGACACCGTACACATTCGCCAGATTCTACTATCTCCGAGTGGAGCTGGTGTCCGACTATATACTCGCCTCTACAAGTGGCCAGTAAGGACTAGGCTCAGGTGTCTTCGCTTGCTCACCATTCCACTCCACAGACTGGATACGTGCGATATATTCTCAGGTGAGCTTCCCCGGAAGCCCTGAGCTCCTCCAGCACTGTCTACGCCGACACCAGTAAGTCTGCCTTCGAGCCCAGACCCTCGTGTCCGGCCAGGTCCCGCCGTGTGCATGGTTCCCCCTCTGGGTGACCCCCACATGTGTATTTCCACCATAAGCCTCCCTGAGCGGGTGTCTTTTCCTTGGCAGGCTTGGCAAGCCTTGCCACCTGGGGTTAAAGTCCACCTTCGGCTGGTACCCCAGAGTTCTTTCATATGCAGCCCCTCCGGTCATATGGGTATTCTTAAGTCCTCCCTACGGGTAGGCAGCTTGGTGCATACTTCCACCTGGAATATGCTTCCCAGTGTACCTTGGTATTCTTGTGTTAAATGGGAGTCCTTCGTCCATACTAGTCTTACGACAGGGAACTCGCACTTACGCAGGGCACTGGAAGACAGCCGAGTGGCGTGATTATATTGGGACCCCATTGCGTCAGTCACTGGCGTTACTCGTGACTGAGCGAAGGGAACGTCTCGGTTACGTATGTAACCCTCGTTCCCTGAGGAGGGAACGGAGACGTAACGTCCCTCTGCCACATCCGCTGTACCGCTGAAACGGCCGGGAGTTCAGTCTTGGCTCCTCAGCAGGTAAACATAATGCGATGTTTATACCCGCATGGTGGGGCGGAGTTACGCATGCAAATTCCGCATGCCCATGGCATTGGCACTGCCATTGGGCGTTTTCTAAGATCTCGAGGATGATTGGCTTCTGGCGAAACCCCCATTCGTCAGTCACTGGCGTTACGTCTCCTTCCTTCCTCAGGGAACGAGGTTACATTCGTAACCAAGATGATATGAGTGACAGGTGCAGTAATAGCTCATAGCATCAGTAACTCCACAGATATGAGTGACAGGTGCAGTAACAGCTCACAGCATCAGTAACTCCACAGATATGAGTGACGGGTGGCACAACATTCTTTTGAATAGACTCAAAAATTATGTAGGTATTGTAGGGCTGTATAATCAGACAAGATTCACATCACCTCTGTGTTTATGTGCTGAATACTACATTTAAATGTTTAGCTATGTTCCTCAATTTATCAACAGTACTAATGGACAAATATAAAAGAAAACTTATGTTTAGTTACTTTATGTAGATTTGTGTATTTACATTGCTGAACTTCATGTAAAGTGTTGACAACAGTGAACTCTATAATATAGCACACACACATCATTCCGATCAGGGTCCGTTCTTCGTACCTCGCTTAATACATCTGAGATTATTTGACCGATCCCAGATTTTTTAATCGTGATAACTGATCTCTGGCTAATTTGGTTCCTCAAATGAATTTGCGGATTGGATTAAAATATCTGGACTGAGTTATCTGAGATCACTGCACATTATTGTGTTTCCTGAAGAGGGCATATGCATCGACCACGATCAGCAATGCAGCGATTGGCTGGCGTCAAGACAACGTAATGACATCATCTAATTAAAAGCCACCTGGCAAAAAATTGAAAAGAAAAAACACAAATTTCTGGACCTTTATAAAGAAACAGCCAAACGACCAGACCAACATAAAGGTTATAACAGATCAATTAAATGTGCACTGTTTTGATGAACATGATTCATGATTATTTATATTCACGATTTTATGGTCTAATATTATTTGTACACGCTTTACATTTTCATTTCGGTGTTGTAATTTATTTTTTAACTCAATTTGAAGCAGATTTGTTATGTGACAAATTTATTTATTTACAGTTTATAACTAGTGCAATACATGTTTTACTTACATTTAACTGGAAGCTGGCTTCTGCTGATGAAACTACAAACTTATTATTCAGTAAAATTATTTTTAATTAATTGCACTCCTGACTCTTGGGGCCCCATCTTGCACCTAGCAAAATTGACTTTGTACACCGACGCATGTGTCATTCCTATTTTGCACCCGCGCAAAGCACGCTTTTCCCTCCACAGAAGCACGTCGCTAAACTAGTGAATGAACTTGCGCTCCCTGGGCGGTTCAGCGCAAAAAGGAGGTGTGTTCCGGCGCAAACAATCCCTGGTGGTATTTTGCTGTTCCATTAAACAATTGCGCCACTGACCAGAAACAACCTAGTCTAAAGTCAGTGGTGTGTTGCGCGTTGTTCATTATGCTATTTTAAGGGCGCATGCTTGACCATAATGTATAGCATGCGCATACACTTTGCTCATGTAATCTACACAGATGCAACAGTTATTTTTACAGTTATCATAAATTGTTACACTAAAAAAATATTAACACAAGATGACGGATATCATTGTGGTGTGAGATAAATCTAGCTTACAAATTATTCAGGCTAATTGTAGTAATTAAGGATCAGACCTGTTTGCCCAATAGTGGCAAAACATATATGTATATAAGGACATCTGACAAATTGGTTTGTCCGTCAAGAACCAGGGAAAAAAATCGACTGAAAAACTGAAAGACTGAAAAAAAAAAGACTGTCACCTTTACCATAATGTAAGTACATTAAAACCTTAGTCTTCAACTTACCAGTTAAATTGAGCTTGCTCATATTTTTCTTTTGCAAAGTGAGATGGAGTATGTCTTGGGACAATTGAGGCGTCGGAGGGAGAGGGTATACCGGCCCAGACAGACCTATCTCTCCCTCAGTGAGGAGGAATGCATAAGAAAGCTACGCCTGACCCGACAGGCTGTGACAGACATTTGCCATCTCCTGGCAGATGAGTTGAGGACTGATGCACAATGTCCCTACGCCTTCCCCGTGGCAGTAAAGGTTACAGTGGCATTGCATTTCTATGCATCTGGGTCGTTCCAGCACCCCCTTAGCTCCATTGGAGGCATTTCACAATCTGCCATAAGTTCGGCTATAAATGCAGTTACATCAGGTTTAGTCCGATATGCTGGGGAATACATCAAATTCCCCGTCACACCTGACAACCAGGAAAGAGCAAAGCAGCCATTTTGTGCGAAGTATGGGTTCCCTGGTGTCCTTGGTGTTATAGACTGCACCCATGTGCAGCTACGTGCCCCATCAGAAAACGCACTTGTATACATCAACCGCAAGGGAACCTATTCAATCAATGTACAAGTCATTTGCGATGCTTATAGTAAAATCACCCATGTCTTTGCGAATTATCCTGGCTCGAGCCACGACTCATTCATACTGGCAAACTCTACCATTCCTGCCATCTTCGAGGGGAATCCCTCGTTGGATGGGTGGCTGTTAGGGGACAACGGGTATCCGTTAAAGACATGGCTGATGACACCATATTTGATGCCAGCAACAGTTCGTGAAATGCAGTTTAATAGAAAACACACACAAACATGCTGTGTAATTGAACGAACATTTGGCATACTGAAAATGCGCTTCAGGTGTTTGGATAGATCAGGAGGCACTTTACAGTAGTTCTCAAAAGGTCGCAGCATTCTTTGTGGCGTGTTGTGTTTTACACAACATTTCCATATATCAAGGTTGTGTTGTTGACATAGGAAACATGAGGAAACATTAGAGGACTTAAGGAGACGTGATGGTGAATTGCATGTGCCGATGCCACTTAACCAAAATGCCCCAGCAGCAGCACGGGAGAGGAGAGCTTATTTGACAGAAGAACTGCTGAATCGTCTATAGTGAGGTAAGCAAATTTATCTCGGTCTAATGTTATACTACAATGCAAAAATATAACCATACTCATGATTCAGAGAGAACCAAAACATTCAAAAGTATTTATTTGTGAAATTTCTTTGTATTTTGTCAAAAAGAAAAATCAATAGAAAACAGTAATTGATAAAAAAAATACAAATGGTAAATGAGGTTAAAAATATTTAAACAGAAAAGGTTTATTTCTTTTTTCCTCCTCTGGTAGTTTTGCGACGCGTGCTACGCCGGGATTGGACACCCGAGGGTCCGGGAATGGCATTGCGCGATGTGCACCTGGTGGAACGGGTGGATGGAGATGGAGTGGGGGACGGAGGAAGAGGCACACCAGGAGGTGGTGGTGCACTTTAAGGGCCACGCTCCATGGCTGCAGCAATCCTCTCCAGGCTTGAGGAGATGCGCCCGAGAGGCCGCAGCAACATCGCCATCCGGTCAAGACGGCCATTCACACTTTGCCGCATCCCAGACAGCTCCCGCTCCAGCATTTCAAATCCGGTTTGCTGGAGCTCCTCTGCTGGCGTCAGGTCCTGAGTAGAGGCAGATCCACCTCCCGTTACACGGCATGCCCGATTGATGCTGGCAAGCTTGGACTTTCCCCATCTTCTAATGTCATTGTAGCGCTTGCAGTACTGGTGCGACGTCCTGGGGATGCCAGCTGATGAAACAATTGTGGCTATTTCCTCCCACGCCTGTTTAACGGCGCTATTTTGGGTGGGTTTCTCCCATCCCCATACAACACAACTTCTCTGTCTTTCACTGCTCTTACAAGAACATAAGTCTCCTCGGCTGTGAACCGCTCCTGGCGTGCGCCTGGTAAATACGCCATAATAATAGCAATCCATAATGGAACTTGCGCACCTGCTTTTAAAGGGAACGTTGGATGATGCTCTGATTGGTTTATTCACGTTACGCCCAAACCACACCTATGAATAATGAAGCTACTTCAGACCAACCCATTTTAGATTTGCGCCGGGCGCAAGAGCCATTTATCCCGCCGGGAAAATAGTAACAGTGCGAGACCCGCCCACAAAGTTACTTGCGCTTCGCGCTTTGACACTTGCGTTTCAGATCGTTAAAATAGTGCCCCAGGTCTTCATTTTTCACAACTTGTCTTGGGTCCTAAACTGTTACCCCTTAACACACTGTGTCTGACTGATTGCACTTTATCTTATCTATGCATCATCTTTTTATAATGGTTTTAATTTAAACTTGTTTTTATCTTTAGTTATTTGCTTTCCCATACATGGTATTTTTTTAAATTTGTGATTATCAATATTTTATTACAGTTTTTTTGGATAGCTTACACACTAAAATTAAAAGTAGTACACTATTAGCAAAACCTTACACTCAAGAAGCAAAACATCAGCCCATATTTGCACAACTATAAGCACATTGTCAACCTCACACTTGTTGCAAAACTCTACACACAGTGATTTGCAAAACACTAAACACACTTAACATACATTACACACAAAAATCTATCATGAAGTCACTTCTTTGCACTACCAAAGCACTGACTGTCAAATTACCGCACCGTCCAACCAATTGGTTCAAAACAGTCATCAGGTGTGCAAACACTTGTTCGCTTAATTGTAGACACACCAATCAGGTGTATAAGCACTATAAAAAGCAGCAGGTGAGTTCCTCAGTCTACAAGCACAATGGAAAGAGTCAGAGAAAGAGTAAGGCGAGGAGGAATCAACAGAGGAATCAACAGAGGAATCAACAGAGGAATCAACAGAGGAATCAACAGAGGAATCAACAGAGGAATCAACAGAGGAATCAACAGAGGAATCAACAGAGGAAGAGATGGAGGCCATGCTGGAGGCAGAGGTAGAGGAAGAGGTAGAGGTAGAGGAAGAGGAAGACAAGAAGGTGCTCAAAAAAGACCGAATCTCCCAAATGAGATCCGTGCAACACTGGTTGATCACGTTGTCAACCACGGACTGGCTGAGAGAGGCTGAACTGCGAGTACAGCCAAATCTAAGCCGATACACAGTGGCAAGTGTGATAAGAACTTTTCGACTGGAAAATAGGTACTGTAAAAATATCATATCACAAACATCTGCACGGTTTCAGTAACTGCTTACAGTACTGTATTCTATGCACTATCAGCACTTCTGTTACCTTTTCCTGTAAAATTACTGTACTATTGTATGGATTTGTTTTTATATATAGGATTGAGGGTCAGGAGCGACAAAGGGGAAGGCCTCCTATGTTCACAGAACAGCAAGAGAGGGAGATTGTAAACATGGTTTTGGCCAACAATGCTATAACACTCAAGCAGCTCCAAGCTAACATTGTCAATAACCATGCCACTTTCAACGATATCCATCAGGTCTCAACATCAACACTGGCACGCATCCTAAAAAAAAACATATTCAAATGAAGCAAATTTATCGAGTGCCTTTCGGCGCAATTCGAAAGGGTGAAGCGACTGCGGCATGATTGATTATGCAGAGGTATGTATTCACTATAGCAGTGTGATCTTGCATACTGTCTCATATTCTTTTACTGTACTGTACTATGTATACTAGATCTACACTGAACTATACAATTTTGCCTGACACTGTTCTTCAGAGAGTTTACGAATGGATGGAGAGGAGATCCTGCATGAGTTCATTTACGTAGATGAGGCTGGTTTTAACCTGGCGAGAACACGAAGGCGGGGAAGAAACATCATTGGCCAAAGGGCTATAGTCAATGTCCCTGGGCAACGTGGGGGTAATATAACACTCTGTGCAGCCATTACACAGAATGGGGTCCTCCACCGCCATGCCCATATGGGCCCTTACAACACAGCACTCATACTTACATTCTTGGACCAATTGCACAACATAACAGCAGCTAATCAAATTGATCATATGCAATACATTGTTGTCTGGGACAATGTGTCTTTCCACCGCTCTGCTCTGGTTCAGAACTGGTTTCAGCAACATCCACATTTCACTATCCTATATCTTCCACCATATTCTCCATTCCTCAACCCTATAGAAGAGTTTTTCTCGGCATGGCGGTGGAACGTATATGACTCCAGGCTGAGGTACCCCTCATCCTGTAACCAGGCCTGTAACCAGATGGAGGTTGCAGCAATGCAAGGATGGATTCATCATTCAAGACGTTTCTTTCCAAGGTGTCTTGCCAATGACAACATTGCCTGCGATGTTGATGAAATTCTCTGGCCAGATCCAGCTAGGCGAAGAGACGATGTATAGGTTTTTTTGTTCCTTGAACTTACAGTACAATATGTGAAGTGACATTTTGTTACAGTATTCTGGATCTCCATGTCAACATTTTGGGCGTGTTGACAAATAAATTAGTTTCTTCAGTCTGCAACATTGGTCTTGTGTGGTGTTTGGTGACTTTACATTATATTTGTACTTTGCTGATGGTAGCCTACTCTAATCATAGGGAAGTAGAAGTGCTAAAAGTGTTTTAGGTTTATCACAGCTGAGTTTAACTCATTGCAAACAAAGTATGTTAATGTGAACCGTGTGTGTTTCATATGGTAACAAAGTGTGGTTTTGAAACAGAAGTGTATAGTTTTTACAAGAGTGTTTAATTGTGCAAAGGATCTGTAGTGTTTTGCTAATTGGGTGTGTGGTTGTGCTAATTGTGTGTATTGTTTTAAAAACATGGGCCCTGTTTTGAAAATCGTGCTTAAGCAATCCAAAAAAACTGTAACTTTTCTATGGAAAGCAGCATTTTGATTTACCATTGTCTATGAAATGAGATGTTTATGTAAACTTGCCTTGCATATTTAACTTTACCGCCGTAGCCTACTAAAGTGCTGACTTTGTACTTTTTACTGAATGGTTTGCTTTATTTCTTATTGGATAAGTTTCTATACCTTTAACTTAAACTTTTATACAATTTCTTTAAATGAAAACGAAGAGGCAGAGTGGTGTTTTACAACATATTTTGTTTAATTGTTGTCTAAAATATACAGTTAACATGAGTAGCCAGAGTGATCAAAGTGACCCTATCAAGAATGCAGTTCCATTTGCAGAATTACTGGACCGTGTCCTCCAATCCTCGGGAGTTTGTTCTGCTGAATCGAACTTGGCAAGTCCAAACTACCAAGGACACAAGAGTAAAACTCTCAAGCACTCAGAATAAAAATACACTATTTTGCCAAAAGTTTTGGGACGTCTGCCTGTACATGCACATGAACTTTAATGACATCCCATTCTTAATTCGTAGGGTTTAATATGGAGTTGGCCCACCCTTTGCAGCTAAAACAGCTTCAACTCTTCTGGGAAGGTTTTCCACAAGGTTTAGGAGTGAATCTAGAAGCGCATTTGTGAGGTTAGGCACTGATGTTGGAAGAGAAGGCCTGGCTCACAGTCTCCGCTCTAATTCATCTCAAAGGTTAGTTCAGGACTCTGTGCAGGCCAGTCAAGTTCCTCAACAACCAACTCGCTCATAAAGGTCTTTATCGACATTGCCTAGTGCTTTGTGTGCAGTCATGTTGGAAGAGGATGGGGTCATTAGCTCTTGGCAGGTGTGAGGCTTCTCTCCAGTGTGAATTTGAATGTGTTTCTCAAAGCTTCCTTTATGAGTGAAACTCTTTCCACACTGTTGGCAGGTGTAAGGCTTCTCTCCAGTGTGAACTCTCATGTGTACCTCAAAGTTTCCTTTTTGAGTGAAGCTCTTTCCACACTGTTGGCAGGTATAAGGCTTCTCTCCAGTATGAATTCTCATGTGTACCTCAAGAGTTCCTTTATGAGTGAAACTCTTTCCACACTGTTGGCAGGTGTAAGGCTTCTCTCCAGTGTGAATTCTAATGTGCTCCACAAGAGTTCCTTTATAATTGAAACTCTTTCCACATTGTTGGCAGGTGTAAGGCTTCTCTCCAGTGTGAATTCTCATGTGACGATCAAGACTTACTTTTCGGATGAAACCTTTTCTACACTGTTGGCAGGTATAAGGCTTCTCTCCAGTGTGGATTCTCATGTGACGATCAAGCCTTACTTTTCGGTTGAAACCTTTTCTGCACTGTTGGCAGGTGTAAGGCTTCTCTCCAGTGTGAATTCTAATGTGTTCCCCAAGAGATTTTTTATGAGCGAAACTCTTTCCACACTGTTGGCAGATGTAAGGCTTCTCTCCAGTGTGAATTCTCACGTGGCCTTTAAGGTGTTGTTTTTGAGTGAAACTCCTTCCACATTGTGGGCAGGTGTAAGGCTTCTCTCCAGTGTGAATTCTCTTGTGTTCCTCAAGAGTTCTTTTATGAGTGAAACTCTTTCCACACTGTTGGCAGGTGTGAGGCTTCTCTCCAGTGTTAATTTTCCTGTAGACTTTAAGGTGTTGTTTTTCAATTAAACTCCATTCAGGCTTTTGAGTGATATTTTGTGAGGAAATCTTTTCAGTCTGTGAGCAACTAAAAGATTTTTCTCCAGCTATGAAATCATGATGTTGCCCATACAGATCTTTCTGTTCCGTATTATTTAGTTCTTGACTCTCCACTTTTAGTGCCATCAGATCTAGAAGAGACAAAAAACAAGTTAATCCCAGTTTAATGGCACAAAACAACAGACATTAAAACAGTTGAGGCATCAAAACAAGAAACATGTATGCTACATCCTATACCCAGTAAGCTAAAGAAAAAGGGGTTACATTTCTTTAGGAAAATTTACAAACTCTTTTCATCATGTTTTGATACTATGTGTTCAGGACACTGCCACAGTTAGTGAAGTGGTTTGGAATGTAGGGCTTTGCAATTGGGGAAAATATCTAATTGCAATTTTTCTGACCGATATTATGATTGAAATTCGATTTCCGATTTAATTTAGTTAAGTCAAGCTTCAGCTGCACACCTTTTAAGTTAAAGGAGTACAACATGCTGTAGGAGCCAAAAGTAAAAGAATCTGTTTCAAGCACTAGTTGGCAATGTGCACCGGTTGTGTAAGTGGGGGTCCCCAGTAATATCGCATGATATTTAAATTTCTTGTGGGTTGTACCAGTAGGTGGCGGGAACATAAGGTTCTTACCATAGAATCACAGCTTTAATCTCTGTAACAACAGCCTGTACATTTTAGTAAATTGACAACAAGTGCAAAGAAACAGATTTTGCTGTGTTGACGTTTTATTGCAAATTTCTAACCACCTGTCCGTGGTTTATAGGAAAGCTATTACAAAAGTAAGAACCTTCTTAAGAGGATATGGTTTGGAATCATTTTCTTGTGAATTGGAATGCATGGAGGAACTCCGGGAACTTGAGTGAGTGACTACTACTGGAGTGTGAATTGCCAACCTGATGTGTTGCAGAGTCTTGCATTGAACAATGTTGAATGCAGATACAGGGATGCAAATGGGTGAGGGGTAAAAAAGGTGAGAACATTGCGTGGATAGAGAAAACATTGTCCGGGGTCAGGAATTTTTTTTTTTTTTTTAATACATTGACATTTCATGTTCATTTCTAGTCACTATTAAGTATCTCTGCATCTGCCTGAAAACTAATTCTAAAAGGTAAGAGGGAAAAAAGTTTGTTCAAAACCCTTTTATAAAACACAAAAAAGGATTTTGTGTTACTATTGCAGAACTGACTTTATTTGCCTGTAAATTTGTCATGCGTTGCTGTAGAAATGCAAATATTAGTAACATTCTAAAAAGATAAACGTGAAATCGCTTAACGTACTTTATGTACTAAAACCAAGTCTTTTAAGACATTAAAAGACCAAGGCCCGGCTTCAAAGACAAGGCTTAGCCTAAGCCTAAGCTTAAGCCTTGTCTGTGAAACCGGGGGCAAACGTAGTAAACAGATGCGTTTGTTTAAAAAAAAATGTATTACCTTGTAATGTCACTTCACAAAACGAAAATAACAAACAAAAAAAGGATCTGCCTGAATGACCCCCACACCCCCCAAAACAACTTTCTCATCAGATCTACGCAAATCTCGTAGGTGACCTATTTTGATCTCAAAAAGGTGAATTCTCACCTAAAGGTGAGGAGTTTGCATCTATGACATAAATCTTCGAAGCATTACGAAACGCTGGTTTGAAACATGAGATGATGATGATGATACGGGACAAAGTTTGAATTACATACTGAGTTCTATTGTATGGCTCTTTTGTTAAAACTTTTGACAAGCTTTAATCTCTCTAGCAATATACAAGATGACAGTCAAGAGAGTTACTCCGTAGTTGTCACAATATGAGAGCTGATCAAGGATATGCTCGTGCA
This sequence comes from Gobiocypris rarus, assembly GCA_023029165.1. NCBI lineage: Eukaryota > Metazoa > Chordata > Actinopteri > Cypriniformes > Gobionidae > Gobiocypris > Gobiocypris rarus. The sequence goes on from CM040935.1 coordinate 15,114,021, forward strand.
AAGAACATTTTGGTAGTGAAATTAAAGTAACAGCAGCATATATGGAGAAGGTCATGAACTGGCCGGTGATGAGGAGTCAGGAGAGCCAAGAGCTAAAAGACCAGATGATCGCGGAAGATTTGGTTTCAAAGCGAAATGTAAAGGCGCCTAATTACGCAAGTTTGTCATTGTAATGTTTTGTTGTTGTGTTTTTCATTAAGAATAATAGGCTAATGAACCCACAGTTCAAACAACACGCTCCCGAATTGGCCATCCAAAACCAAAACTAAAGTGTGCGCGGCCGCACAGAGCACGCATTTACGGATTATTATTATTTTTTATTTCTTTTTTTTCCTTTTGTTTTTTTTAAGAAGTAATGGGTAATATACTTATGCTTATGGATAGAAATTTAGCGGCGTAAAGAGTACAATTTACATTTACATTTAGGCATTTAGCAGACGCTTTTATCCAAAGCGACTTACAACATAGGAGTACAGGAAGCGATCGGTCATGAATAAGCGCAAAACGCAAAAAGTGCCTTAAATACCAAAAAAGTGCCTTAAATACAATATTTGCCTCTCAAATGTACTTGAGTAAAGTCAAGAGTACTCCCCAAAAATTATACTCGAATGAAGTACAGATCCCTCAAAATTATACTTAAAGGCCCACTGAAGTGCCTTGAAACACGCAGCATTATTCAGTCTGTTGACATAATTTCCCCTGAAACGGCTCCAGCTCCACCCCTTTTTTGAAACAGCCAATAGCGTTTCTGTTTGGTAACACTAGATTTCCTCCTCCTAATCTCTAACCGTTTATCATCAATCTCCATATCGCTGTGAAATACAGCAGGATTTAAATGGGTCCGATATGTTTTGTTGTCTCCGCCGACTCATGCATATGATCCGCGCTGCGCTCTCGTGTCTCTAGTCAATGGCTCTGGTCTAGACTATGTGTGTGCGTTGCGGTCTTGCGTGAACTAACGTGAAACCAGACTTCGTTTGCCTCAACTGAAAGCATATTTACACTCTCTGAATCGCATATATAGTGGGCTATGTGCCATTCACCATGTAGAAAATAGTAAATGTGTGAACAGATGACCGATTTCAGCCCAGAGTCAGCATATGTTTATAGTGTAGGGGGCGGGCGCTTCAGATTCTAGAGAGGATTTGATTGGACAGAAGATTACAACCTACTCTCCATTGACTTTGCATTGCTTGAGGCTGCCTCCTTATCGTTTCGGACTTATTACAAAAAACAGAACAATGTCTAAAAGCTGATACGTGACAAGGTGTACAGCAAACAAGCTAAAAAACATACAACTATGTTTTTATAAGCTGTCGAACCAAAAAAACTAGTGTTTAAGGAGATGAAAGTGGATACAGGCAATAAAATGTGAAGCTTCAGCAGGAAGAATGGGTACATTTTGGGATCCTGACACTCAGAATGCCTCAGTATGCCTACGTGTACGGTAAACATTTAGTCAAATATCCAAATGTCAGTTTTATATATTATATTTCCTGTCGCTGATTACTTTCCACTCCAGTGGGCGTAATTCTCAGTGTAATATAACATGTCCCGCTCTGTCTCAATTGCCCTTGTCCACTTTCATGTCTTTAAACGCTCGGTTTTTGGGTCAACAGCTTATAAAAACTTCTGGGTTTTTGGGTTTGAGTTCTTTAGCTTGTTTTATGTACACCTTGTCACATATTAGCTTTTATACATTGTTTTTTTTTATATAAGTCCGAAATGACAAGGAGGCCACTTCAAGCAATAGAAAGTCAATGGAGGTGGTTGGTTTCCTGCTTGGTTTACTGCTTGAAGTAACTGTATGGTGTTAGTGGCTCAGGGGGGGCAGTGGTGGGACTTTCCCATGTTGTTTCTACTAGGGTAAAGCGGGTGCCACTGAATATCACTCTTTTTTGTGATATTTGTAAAAGGATCATCACCAAGTACTGGTTCTACATCTTACGTCTGATGCTCATAATCTTCTCAGTCATAATCTATCTCAATTTCTTCCCCTACTACTGGTAGTGGCTCATCTCTGTCCTCCACTGAAATTATTAGCAAAAACTGTCCCTTATAAAACAACTTCATACAAGTTTTATATTTTAATTTAGTTTTACAGGAAAGAAATGAAACTGTATATCCAATAAAACAATATTAAATAAATGTAGGGACATCTAACTGAATGACAAGTCTTAACTAACTAACTAACTATCCCTAATTTTCATTCTATACGCCCCAATTGTTGGAGATCTAGCATCATCTGTATTTCCATCTTCATCTTCATCACTTCACATAAAGTCAACATCTGAGATGTTTCCATCAGCTATATGTTCAAGCACTTAAAGAACTGCATATTCTGCATATTAAATAGTATCAAAAAATTATTGGTACTGTGACAGATTTTTATTTTATATAAGAAATTTCAATCAGCATTGCTGGACATTTTGAACCCACTGTCCATTCTAATGACGTGATGTCCATTGTAATGGACGCAGGGTCTGAATGGGTTAATACAGATCAGGCTTGCTGCGGTAGTCTGTGTTACCGGTGTTCAGGCAAAACACTGGTTACGTCACTTGCCCATCACCACAGCTTCGCCCCCACGTCATTTTCATAGCAGCCTAATAAAATTATGTAGTTCAGTTAGAGAACAGACAACAATTAAAAACTGAACGTGTCAGCTCAATACAGCACCGAATACACAAGCCGAGCGAGAGAGAGTCGCAGCATTTTTTCAGTGCATCAAAATTTTTTTGTTGATGTTGCTTTTGTGGTTGTTAAAAATGTTAAGAGGCGCACAGATTTACACCGATATTTCAGTTCTGCTTACCTAAAAAAGACAGGTCAGGATAGAAATTCAGACATTTCAGTTCAGTTAGAACCAAATACATCTGTTTTTGTTTGTGTTTCTGAGTGATATTTTCTACATAAAAATTTTTTATTTTATATGTGGTCATGGCTGAATTCCTCACATGCGGACCGGGCTTTGGGCCAGTTTTAGGCTTATCAACTTGACTAAAATATATTTGCAGTTGATACGCACTTACTATGAATTCACATTCATAATCACATACTATAAATATATTTCTTTATGTGTGCTTTGGTGAGCATATATTTATGAATTATATGGACGCCTTATATCATTTGGTTGTTTAATGTTGTTTTATAAAGAATCCTGAATTTACCTTTGAAAAAGCTTGCAGAAAATACAGTTTTGTGAGAATCTGATCTGATGGTTTACTTTGCTGGATATGGAAACTGATGAAAAAAATTAACAGGTTAAACTAAATAAATGGTCTATGCTTAAATTCACAATAAATTAAATTGCAAAAGTGTGATAAATGCAGATGGGGGAGTTGAATTTCTATAATTGTGCATTTCATTTGTTTAATTTAATTTATATCCCTTTCCTGTTCTTGTTCATTGTTATGATGGAGAAAGGCAATGTGCTGATACGCTCAATGCATATTTTACACTATATATCTTTACAAACAAAAAAAAAAAGTAGATATTGGATTATCAATATATAAAATATTTTTTGTAAATTGAATGCATGTCGTCATAATGTATATATCTGGTCATGTGATACATGTCTGTCCCCATGAGGCAACCTATTTCATGCAAAATAAAAATGCTTTAATTAGGACACAAAAATATCACTCATTTCTGTAGAGATGGTATAACTTAAGAATGGTGTAGAGTTAGGAAGGTTTCGGGAAATCCAGCCCTGGACATTTGAACAAGGATCAAATGACTGAGTTCAGCTTTGAGAATGAAACCAACCTGTTTGTTCCTCAGTTTCTTCATGTTTCACTCTCAATGTTTCTTCAATCCTCATGTCTTCAGTCTCATCTTTAATAAACTCCATCTTTGTTTGTTCCTCAGTTTCTTCACGTTTCACTCTCAATGTTTCTTCAATCTTCAGGTCTTCACTCTCCTCTTTCTCTGTTTGTTCCTCAGTTTCTTCATGTTTCTCTCTCAATGTTTCTTCAATCTTTATGTCTTCACTCTCCTCTTTAATGAACACCATCTTTGTAATAGTGTGTCAGGTGGAGCTCAATCGCTTCAGCTGGAGTTTTTCTGTGTTTGTCCTGTTTAAGATGAGAATAATATGAACAGAAATAGAAACACATCCAAACAAAATCTCTGAGAGTCTCAATTTACATTCATGATTTGTAGATTAGATTAGATAAACTAAATTTCCATATAAACATCAACAGTTGTTTGCAGAAATTGCCATTAACGTTTGTTTGTTCTCGTTGCATTTACACTGAGCATCAGGAGTCGTCCGTGTTTGATGTGATTCGACTCAGTGAATCATTCTGTGATTCAGTTGAGTTTCAAAAGCTCAGTGTCTCTCTCATCTCTACTTGCCAGTGACCGAATGTTTATGAAAAACTGATTTACGATCATCTTTTCTGTTACTCATATGGATTGGGCTTTACTCACACATCAGATTAACATCAATTAATGTATAATTTTAAGTTCAATAACCAAACTGTAATTTAACGGTTCTTGTTAAAACGATAACATTTCCAGAACTGTTTGCATTCATTTAAACACTTTAAATGCTTAAAACACAAACCTTTCTTCATCAGAATCACAACAGATGCACGAGCGCGGCGCAGCCTTATGACGTCACAACACAACTCCAAAATAAAAGTCCTGCACACATGCTCAAGTCACAGATGTGTGTTGACATTCACATTCAAACAATAAAACATATCAGTTGAATTCTTGTTGAAAATACACATTTAAACGCGTGTTGGTCATTGATGTACTAACATTAATTACCAAAGAAAGAGTTTGAACCACATCTAATATGAGAGATTCTGTTCCGTGTGCAGAAAACATTTACAGGAGCGTTTTTCAATGATAGATTCATTTTTGTTTTTGCAATTTTTCTAAAGAGCAAAAAAAAAAAAAAAAAAAAAAAAAAGAAAGAAAGAAAAAGTTTGTCAATGTAATTAAACCTTTTTTTTATGGCCACAGACTCAATAAACAAAAAATATGCAACAAACAATAACTAACATATTGCAATATGTTACGAATAGTGCCACATTAATTGTGATTATGTCTGCTCTGATTTCTTTTCCCTATTTAAGATGAATGGGGTGGAAAACTGAATAAGGAGCGTACTAACAAGGAGGATAAAAACTGTATTTTTTTTTCCTTTTATTTATGCAAAAGATACAGAGATGTCATGTTTATTATATGCAAGTTTGTAATACAGTACATAAAATGTATCAATAATATGTTCAATGTTATCAGAATATAAAGGTGAGAAAATTATTACCAATATATGGTTAAAGATAAAAGTAAAAATAAGTGAAGATAGAGAAGAAGAACATAGGGAATGATTTTTTTAATACAAGTCATTACAAATTAAAGTCGTTTTACTTTCTTTCTTATTTACAGAGGATAAAATAGTATTAAGATATATGGTATTCTTTCAAAAAAGCACGAAATATATATGTTTTTGTTTGGTGAATTTACATTTGTGGATATAAAATTTACAAATAAAATACATTACATTTATAACAAAGTAAGCATTGTTTTGAATAGAGTCACAAAAATAATATCTTTAATGGATATAATCATTGATAAAAGCCTAAATATTTTTCCAAAGTTGTTTAGTATTGTAAGGCGTGGGGTTTAGCTGTCCGTAGATTGATGTGAATAAAGACGATGGACTTGAAATATTGACGGCAAATAACTTTTTATTGAGCAGAGAAACATCATCTCTCAGAGGACTCAACACCTTAACAAACATATGTAGAAATAAAATACAACGACTGCTGAACTAAAGAAACTTCACAGTATAATAACATGACCAAAATAAATGATTAACAATGCTTAACAGGGTAAAATGAATGTATTATTTATTATAACACTTATTTTAATTTATTAGAGAGAAAGTATTTTAAATGTATAAACTAATTATTTCAATAAGACATTGCAGGAGATATACAGAGATGATATTTTCAAGAAAAATTTATCTAACTTTATAATTCCAGAAAAACACATTTAACCTAAAGGGTAACCTGATGGCATCGCTCCCATACCTATGGCACATTCTTTAGGGGTAACTGGGAAGTTATATTCTGAAAGAAATTGAAGAAGGACTCCTGTCATAGTTACGCCTTCACCAGCAGAATGAACCGGGTGCGAGTTCAGAGCCAGTGCTAGTGCCAGTTCGGAGTGGGTTTGACTGACGAGCCTTCTAAGAACCGGTTTGCCTTTCCATGGGCTAGAGAATCCGTGTATCATTCGAATCCGTGTATCATTCGAATCCGTGTATCATTCGTTCAATTGTTTTTTTGATTTAATATTGAAAGTAGAAAAATGAGAAAACGGCTTGTTTTTCATTTTTTCATTCTTTTCAGAAAAACGAAAAACAAGATTTCGGCGTGAATTTTCGTTTTTCGTTCACAAGTGGAAAAATGAATAAACAGTTTGAATATTCGATTTCTACACGTGGGCGGGAATTATTCGCCTCTTTCTGCTGATTGGCCAGCCGAAGATCAAACAATTCCATCATCAGTTCTTCCTCAGTTCAGCACAGCAGAATAAAAGTCCTGCGCAGCTACAGCTGTGCGGATTCTTAACGCGTTTATTGCAACTACATTTTATCTTTTTCTCAACAACCAGACTGGCTCGACCTCAGCCTCGACACAACCCGTGCAGGGCAGAGCCAAGGCAGTGCTTTCTTCTGTGTAGATATAAATTAACCACTTTAATTCAAGCCTACCTTGGTTAAGTAGCTAAATAGGCCTATATCATATACATACATACATACATACATACATACATACACACACACACACACATATATATATATATATATATATATATATATATATATATATATATATATATATATATATATATATATATATATATATACCAGTAAATCCTCTAATATAGGCCGGGCCTTTATTTTACTCAAGCGCATCAGTCCAGGCCTTTATTGGAAGGAGGCCAGAATTAGAGGCAGGCCTCAATTTCTATTTGAGCAAATCAAACTACCAGTAGAATGAATAAAAATGAGATTTTCGTCTATTTCAACCTATAAAATACTAGGTTCATTTATTGAAAACATACAGTTACCATAACATTATGGTATGCATACAGAACATTAACAACAAATACCGTAATTCAGGCTAAATTCCAGTGTAGAAATATGGTAACAAAAACATAGCAAACATAGGCTACCGGAAGTGCATTGTAAACACTTAAGAGATAATTAGGTTATTGATTCATAACAAAAGGCAACAGACACCTTACTGCTCCAAAGTTTAACCGTTCCTGTCTCGTTTGGTTTGAAGTAAAAAAACAATCCTCTAATTCTGTTTAATCCTCCTCCTCCTCTTCATCTCTCCCTGTAAACTCCTCATCACTCGCGCCAGCCTCTACAACAAGTTAATTATTGTACTACAGCTCCTCTTCGTCCTCCTCATGTTCCGCTGCGCGTCTGTTTCTCATCCTCGCGCGGGCGGGCTGCAGTCTGAAGTCTCACGTGCGAGTCAAGAGTGAGGTGATTGACATGACCAGGCTACCATAGCAAACATCTACCGGTATCACAAGCATAATGTTGAGGCCTGCCCAGAAAAACGTTGGTTCTAATAATAGCCCGGCCGGTATTAGAGACCGGCCTTTATTTACCCGGTGACAGCGAGACCGGCCAATGTTGGAGACCCGGCGCTAATGGAATACAGGCCAATATTAGAGGATTTACGGGTATGCGTGTGTATAGAGAGAGAGACTATTTTTATTTATTTATTTACTGTAATACAAAAGGAAATAATGCGTTGCAACCAGACAACCGTGTTTTTATTTAAATGTATTATAATTGATATCTCAAAAGGGTGCTTAATTAACAATTGTGTTTAGCGTAAGGACTACACACAGGACTGCAACACAAGATTTTCATTAAAGCCTGTAATAACTTGCAATTTCAGTTTGCTTCTCAAACTCCATTATAACCTACCTTCAGAACGCTTGAAAAAGCGTACCAGTCAGGTGCAGACCGGAGCAGTGTTCAGGAAATCGCAGCACTTTGAGATTATTTCATATTGAGTAAATACATTTCCAATGACCCCCATATATAATTAGGCTGTAACAGTGATTAAGCCCAAAGTTAATGTGGGTGGGGATAAGCACAATGTATAGCCTATAATGCATCATATGCATTTTGAAATAATAGCTAGCATAATTAATAATTGACAGGCTATTTGCCAGAAAAGTCGCATCAAGTGTAATTCACATGACACTGTGTCATTTTGAGCGAAACACGCGAAGCGTTGCATTGCAGTAAAATCTGTATTTTATTATTAGCCTACATTCAGAAGTAGGGTTAGTGTAAAACACCGGTAAATAAAATACAAAATTTACAACACTATAACACGCTATGCATATTTTTCCTCAATGTATGACAAATCCTTGAATAAATGGTATTCAGAAAACAACACGAATTAAAAATAAAAGTATATATGAAGCCTAGCTTAGGCTATATATAAAAATAGCCTATATATTGTGCTATTTATTACCTACAAACAACATTTAGTTTAAACACCAAGCCTAAATTATTTATTTTAATTGAAATCGTTGGGCTCAAATCGCTCGTGCATCTTTCATTTGGTCTAAAGTTTCCATATTTTCAATGTAAGATTTGGATGCTGGAGCTGCCTATTTATGTGAAGAAGGTTTCATCCAGTCGGCTATTGGCTAAATCGGCATCTTCACATGCAGATAAGAGTTTGTAATAACAGCAAGTACTGACTGGAACAACAGACAAATTTAATTAATTCAACCAGTCTGGTTGTTTGATGAGAAAAAGATAAAATGGAGTTGCAATAAACGCGTTAAGAATCCGTACCGCTGTTGCGGCGCAGGACTTTTATTCTGCTGTGCTGAACTGAGGAAGAACTGATGACAGAATAGTTTGATCTTGGCTGGCCAATCAGCAGAAAGAGGCGTATAATTCCACGTGTAGAAATCGAATATTCAAACTGTTTATTCATTTTTTCCACTTGTGAGCAACGAAAACTCACGCCGAATACTTGTTTTTCGTTTTCTGAAAATAATGAAAAAACGAAAAACAAGCTGTTTTCTAATTTTTCTAGTTTCAATATTAAATAAAAAAAGGATTGAACGAATGATACACGGATTCTAGAGAGGGTCCGTGTACATTTTGATCATTTCATTTCCTGTTTGGAATGGAATAACGAGATAAGATTAATCGGCTCGTTTATTCGTTTTTTTGTTTAGTTTAAAAAAAACGAAAAATTTCCATATACATTTCATTTTTCGTGTGTGGTTTAGAAATCGGTTTATGGGTTCGATATTTCATTCGCACACGAGGACGGTGCTGCTTCCCTCTGATTGGTCAAATTGCTCTGCCTTCAGTACGAGCTTTTCTGTCTGTCAGGCAGAATAAGAGCCAGCACGAGTGCGGCACTGACAAATGTATTTAAATAAATAATGTCTGAAACCACCACTCACTGTTAACTGTGCACAATATTTGAAGCAGAAATATGTTGCTGGTCATGTAATTCGTGCAGCTGCAACTACCATAAGCGCCTCATTAATGTGAGCCACAGTATGACAGATTATTTTAGCATGATGATGTATTTTCCATTGATAAATATAGTGCAAATAGTTCCATCTGTTTGGATAAAAGGGAAGTGGGAATAAAAATCAATAATAGGCTGAATAGGTATATGATATATATATATATATATATATATATATATATATATATATATATATATATATATATATTTATATATATATATATATATATATATATATATATATATATATATATATATATATATATATATTAGGGCTGTCAATGTTAACGTGTTAACGAATGCGATTAATTTAAAGTCGTTAACGTGTTAAAATAATTTAACGCAAACAAATTACAGAAGTATGTAAAGCTGCGACATTCATGTAATTTGAATAACGCAGTCGATCAGAGGTCGGGAGTTTATCACAATCATACAGAGCAACTGCATCCGTAACCCTGTTAGGAGGACATTTCCATTCTAACTATTTAACCTGATTCTGCGTCTCTGCTTGTGATTTCAAGCCACAGCGTTTGCTAGGGTGTTCTGGATGGTTGCTAGGTGGTTGCTAGGGCATTGCTATGTGGTTGCTAAGGTATTCTGGGTGGTTGCTAGGGCGTTTGCTAGGAGGTTGCAAAGGTGTTCTTTGTGGTTGCTATAGCATTACTAGGCAGTTGCTAGGGTGTTCTGGGTGGTTGCTAAGGTGTTCTGGGTGGTTATTAAGCGGTTGCTAGGGCGTTGATATGTGGTTGCTAAGGTGTTCTTGGTGGTTGCTAGGGCGTTTCTATGCGGTTGCTAGGGCGTTGCTATGTGGTTGCTAAGGTGTTCTGGGTGGTTGCTAGGGCGTTACTCTGCGGTTGCTAGGTGTTCTGGGTGGGTAGCTATAGTGTTGCTAGTTGTCACAGATGGTTACTATGTAGTGTTTATAGAGTTCTTAGTACGTTCTTAGCCTAAATTAAAGCTTAGCTAATCGCTATTAGCATGTAGCTATTCACTGCTAGCATGTGTAGCATGTTGGAAGTGTCGTTTGTTAGCATGAGTCAAAAGACCCAACCCCCATGTCTTTATGATGTTCTGATGCAGAGATATAGGTTTTGATAAACGGTTGCTAGGGTACTCTGTTTGGTTGCTATGGAGTGGCTTGGGAGCATCCCATAATGATATTCCAAAAGCTCCTTGTCAGTATGAATGATATAAATCAACCCCCATTCCTCTATGACATTCAGATGTGAAGATATCCACTGTGGATTTGGGTTGCTAAGGTGCTTGATAATGGTTGCTAGGGCGTGGCTATGTGGTTGATAAGGTGTTCTGGGTGGTTGCTAGGGCGTTACTATACGGTTGCTAAGGTGTTCTGGGTGGTTGCTATAGTGTTGCTAGTTGTCACAGATGGTTACTATGTAGTGTTTATAGAGTTCTTAGTACGTTCTTAGCCTGATTTAACGCTTAGCTAATCGCTATTAGCATGTAGCTATTCACTGCTAGCAAATTAAGGTGTTTGATAATGGTTGCTAGGGCGTGGCTAGGAAGTGTTGAAGGTGATTTGTGACTGGCTGTTGATGCCCCGAGTCAAACAAACCCACCCTCATGTTTCTATGACACTTCTATCCGAAGTTATCCCTTTGATCTCTTTCGATGGAAGTCTACGGGATCAGTTGCTAGGGAGCTCTAAATGGTTGCTAGGGCGTGGCTTGACAGCATCACGATGATCCTGAGATAGTGATTGGTTGTCTGAGTAAATTGAGCCCACCCCCTTGTCTCTGTGGCACTGTGAACCAGAGTTATGGTCAATACAAAATCCCTATGCAATTTACCATTGGAGGAAAAACATGCGTTTAATGGGACGACCCTTAACATGTAAGTCTATGGGGGCACACTTTGGGCAGCTCTAGCGCCCCAGGGGAAAATCTTATACCCCAATCAAAATGTGAATGAAACCACCGCGCATGCGCGCCCAGTACTTGTTGGATCTGATCCAGTGCGTCATCGTGCTTCAGGCTGCAGCGACGACTTCTTGGAGCGACTTCCACAGAACAGAGGCACGGGATGAGCAAAGCTCATTATCATTTAAAGACACATGCACTGAAATGGCTTGCTGAAAACAGAGCTGTTTTGACCAGGTAAAATGAGTGTTTTACTACAATTCTAATGAGAATTTTTAATTAAAGTATATTACAAACTTTTCGTTTAGAAACTAAAGAATCATACTAACTTGTACAAAAATGTCACTATATGACCCCTTTAAAGTGGAGTGGAACGCAGCACTTGTCTAAACAAGCAACATGTCTGCGGTTCATCTCACATCTGATGATGCATCTATAATGTAAGTTGTAACTTGAAAATAATGCTTTGTTTATGTTTCTGTTGATGGATACACGTGCTGGCTCCTCAGTGATACACTAAAACAACAGCGATAATAAAAGTTAAACATTTTTAGTTTGAGTTTTATTTTATACTGTGCATTGTTGCAATGTGCTAAATAAATATTTGCATAATTTGTAATTGATTTATTTTAAACTTTAATATTAATTTTTGCAATTGCAATGCCTTGATTTTTAGTAAAGTTACACAGTCAATTTCTTTCGATGTTTCGGTTTTCGACCTTGATTTCCTCTTTTTCGGTTTCGGCCAAGAATTTTGAATTGGTGCATCCCTATTTTTTTGTTTTGTTTTGTTTTTCTACTTAAAAACTATAATTTTGTTATTTTAATAACCCAACTAATTACTCGTCCATCATAAAAAAGCCATTTTTATTTTACTATAGGCCTATCTTTATATATATATATATATATATATATATATATATATATATATATATATATATATATATATAGTACTTAAACTATAAGTTTGTTATTTATTATTTATATCATTGTTGTTGCCGTTTTCTTGTTGTTGATTAGTTGTTCTTCTGAGTTTTAAAGGTCCTGTTCTCTGTGATCCCCTTTTTCAAACTTTAGTTAGTGTGTAATTTTGCTGCCCCTTTCAAAAGCCTAAAGCGAACATCCGGTTTGTACTACGTCCCTGTACTTCCTGCTTTAATTACGTCACTAAAACAGTTTGTTGACTAACCTCCGCCCACAAGAATACGAGCCTGGTCTTGGGGCGTGGTCTTGTTGCTCTCCCACATGGAGAAGAGGAAGTGTTGCGTTTGTAGAGTGTGTTTGTCACCATGTCTACAATAACATTGAGCGCATGCATCTCCCCGTTATGGTAGAGGCGGGACCTTTCGAACAGCGTGCACTACGCTGCTGTCGGATCAAAACACGGGAAGCGCTGGCACAATTAGAACTCATTACGTATTTCTGAAGGAGGGACTTCATAGAACAAGGAAATCATCAGGCCGTTTTAGGACAGAGAAAACAGCGGTATACAGATAAGTAAATTGTGTGAAAAATACTGTTTTTTTACGCGAAATATGAACACATGTTATATTGCACACTGTAAACATAATCAAAGCTTCAAAAACATGATAATAAAATGTGTGTTATCAGAATCACCTTCATTCTTTCATTTGATTTGACATTATGGCCAAATGTTTGTTTTAAATGTTTGAGGTTTGATCACTTTTACTCGGTAAATGCTAGCTGGCAACATAGGATTCCATTCATTATGCTAAGCTAAGCTAGCAGCGACACTGCCAAACTAAAACAATTCATGCACTGAGACAAAAATGCATTTTCCCACATATCTAAATGTAGGAAAGATGCTAAAAAAGTCCTAAAAATGGTGGAGTGTTTCTTTAAGGAATTATTTAGAGGTAGCCCATGTAATTTATTATTTTTAATTAAAGTTCTTTCATTTTAGGGAGAGTTGGAAAGGTAAGATAATTAATTATCTGTATCAGTCGTATTGTAAAGCGGCGACGTATGTATCAGGCGTCTTATAAGGCGACGTACATGGAAACAACGTAAATATCAGGCGTCTTGTAAGGTGACGTACCTAGTTTAGACGTACATATAATGGATACATTTCTCACATACGCCGTCGCCACAGGTATTCGTTCCTACAATGATGTCGACGTGTCGCCGTCTATCGCCGCTACTGTCTCTAGTCCGTGTCTATTTTTGAATGGGATTGATAATGACGACAGAAGAGTAGACTACTCGTTCTCCTTCTTCAGGGTAGTATGAGAAATGTCACTCTCCACTCGGCATACGCCTCCACTTGAAGTGACGAGCAATGCGCGCTCACCGTTTGCAGTGCATTAAGCCTAGTTTACTCTCGCCTGGCTCCGCAGGGCGCTCCTCCCCAAATGGAAGAGGCGTTTTGGGGGGCGACTCGAAGTAATTGTTCTATAAAACATCAGGAAAAAGCGTTGAGAAGAAGTGGGCTAATGTACACCCTTTGATGTACACAGGTGGGGATTAACATTTAGTTAAATTTTTAGTGCCATTGTTTAAAAAAAAATTATTATTGGCTGAAATTTCCAAGATGTTCATTTATGTTATGCCATCTATGTATCTTCCTGACAAACATTTTTTAAATAGCGGTTTATGATATTTAATATCCTTTGGTATAGAAAATAAATAAAATAAATATTGAACATGCAACATAATTCATAAATGCGACTGAACCGGGCCTTTAAAATTAAGGTTACAAAAGAAGTTTATTACCGTTTTTTACAAACGCTATGACAAATTTTTCAATACTTATAACAAATTTCCTAAACTCTTAACGCACCGACACACCTACATCACATAATTGCCAAACGGTTAATTTCATGCTCAAAATCACACATTATAAACTAAACTCCAACATTATTTTTCAAAATACAATAATTCACTAACATAATACACTTTGTCTACCAAAACCCTTACATGTTCTCCTCCAACAGGAACATTATGTCAATCATAGCACAATGTCATAAAAACACTAACACTAAATGGAATTACAGAAACGGCATGATTTTATGTGTCAGGTCTGCCCTTAAACAATATACAGTACATTTTATTGATCATAGATTGTGTGTCTTTTGAAGACTCTACATTTTTGTTTTGTTGGATTTAGTAAATGCACGCATTTTGTTTCTTTTGCTGCAGAAATTCAATACAAAAACTGAATGACCCATCTCAGAGTAGCTTTATAGAATGCCCTTCAGTTTTATTTCATTATCAGCAATCATCAAGTTGACAAAAGCAAGTTCCTGTTCTTCATTTAGCTTTCCTCTGCCCCCAAAGAAGCCCAAATGGGCCCTCTTTTACTGTATACCATATGGTCATGTGCTTGAAAGAATATCAACACCTGAACAATTTCTAGATGGGAATCAGCTGTGATTTATATATTTGCATAACTTCAATGGCTGTTTCTCAGTAACAATGGAATAAAATACAGGGGATATATTTGTGTTTCAATTCACAATATGAACAGCTGTTTAACTTGCCTTTAGTCTATAAGGTTAGGTTCAGAACAAGGTGTTATCTGTTCTGAGCTGACATACAGTGTTAAAGCATTGGTAAATTTGGCAGAAAAAAGCCATTGTTTTGGTCTTGGTTGAGCTTGTGTGCAAAAGAAGTTCAAGCATTGTGCTAGATGTTGTGCTAACTGCGTTAAGAGTTTAGGAAATTTGTTAAAAGTATTGAAAAAATTCTCATAGCGATTGTAAAAAACTGAAAGAATGAGAATACAGATATATTGATATACCGAGATATATTTAATACTTTTAGAGGTACAGGCACAAATGGAAAGACTAGTACTGATGGCACTCAGACAGGAATGATCAATTGTGTTGATAGAAAAAAAAACTTTCAGAAAATGTGTGAACATTGAAAATGTGAGCCAAATTACTCATGGAGCCACATTGAGATCTCCATATCTTTGAAAGTTATCTTGCCTTAAAAATGAAGAAACCAAAAGTAAAAAGTTTTTTAAGAATTACAATTTAAAAGGATAATAAATGTATCTTCAAAATGAATGATAAGCATGCACACTTTAATAAAAAAACACAATAAGTGCTTTTTCCCATTTTTTAACTGCTACTGTTGAATTTTAAAAAGATAGATAAATTCAACAGATTTACCTAATATACCTGCCAATCTCTGTGTAAAAAAGTAAAAATAATAATGCTGTCAATTTTCTAAAGCCAAAATTTTGATGTGAGAGCTCCCTAAGCAATCGTTTCGATCGTCGCGTACCTTGGCGTGAGCACAAACCGTGACCAACGACATGTTTTAAGAAGCGTTACACTTTTGTCACCCACATACTTGCCTGAGAAGTGATATGGCAATTAAAATTTAATCCGTTGTATTCCTGAATAAGAGCCAATTGTCTTTATAAAGATTAAATTTCTTGCAAGAAATGAATCCACAGTTGGAGCAACCATTCTGTGGTTGCCGCAAGTGTGAACTGAGGCCAGAAGGAACCCAACAATTATACCCCCAATGTTTGAGCAACTCTCCAGTATTTTTCCACAGAGTAAAGGGCAGAAACAGAATATGTAAATGGTCCCTTCCCTGTCTTGGAGCATAAATAATTTAAATGATCCTACACCCTTGGTCGAGAAAGCTCTCACTTTAGATGTCCCACCGTTACCCCCCTGGGCTTCAGCAGACACTGTGTCTGTTGAGCTGAAAAAGGTGTTTTACAAACAGATATTGACTTCTGTATGAACTCAAACATAAATCTTCTTCTATGATAAAATTTTTCCTCAACAGAAGCTACGTGACATGACATTTGCATGCGTCGTCTTAATTTTGCACAAACAATAACAAATATATATATTTTTTAATTGAAAATAAACCATCAATGTTCGAAGTTGATGTGATTACAGTAAGCTCTGTGCATTAACATTTAGCCTAGTGAGGAGGACTGGTGGATAGTGTTTTATGATCCCTGTAAATTCCAAAAATAAGTATATTTATTTACAAAATGTAATATAGTAGGACTCTAATACTGGAATGCGAAAAGAGTTATATATTACTTAATTCAGCTTGTTAGAAAAAGGTGTTATGCGACTAAAACTATTTTATTCCTCTCGTGATAAGTCATTCCAAAAATTATGCCATGTATGTTGTTAGGCTTATGTATATCCCAGCCACCGCACGCTATTATTTTTAATGCTTTTGAAATGAAAAACTTTGTATTTAATAAACAACATATTTTTTAAATGAAGACAGCGTTTGGAGCGGAGTTCAAAATAATCTGTTCCCAGAATCCACGGTCTTTGTTGTTATTGTGAGTGTACACAAATAAAAGTAGACAGTTTATAGTTTATAATTCTGTCTTGCACTGTATGGCAAAATATTATGGAGTATTGGGAGTTGTTTCTGCTGTCATAAAGGAAAAAATGCGCCGGCGCTGTAGTCGGAAAGAGGGTTAAAGAAAACGTGGCATTTGTAGTTTCATAGTTAGGCTGTTTAAATATTATTATTATTAATTTAATTTGATATGTTGATTATGAAAAGTGAGCAGCATAATCAACATCATATCATACATAATCAGATGTGCATAGGGAAATAGTTTTTGAGCATTTAATTTAATTTTGTTTTCTAGAAAGTCTTACTTTAAAAATTTATTTAGTTTTGTTTAAATTTTATCTTAAATTTAGTCAATGTTTTATAAACCAATTGGCTGGATTTACAGTTTTTTACAATCGCTATGACAATTTTTTCAATACTTTTAACAAATTTCCATAACTCTTAACACAGTTAGCACAACATCTGTCTGTGTAGGCTATACAATTAACACATTTAGTGTTGCTTTCACACAAAATGCATATAGTTAACACAAATTCAAAATGCTTGAACTTCTTTTACACACAAGCTCAACCAAGACCAAAACAATGGATTTTTACTGCCAAATTTACCAATGCTTTAACACTGTATGTCAGAACAGATTACTGTTCTAAACCTAACCTAGCTGTTCATATTTTGAAACACCTCTTTGGGCTTATCTTGTGTGGAAAGCGCACAATATAGTGCTACAAAAGAAAGAAAGATGCCTGTACCAGGGAGAGGAAGACAAGTACCAGGACAAGGGAGAGGAGTGAGACTGGGACAAGGACGAGGACGAGCGGAAGGGAGAGGAGTGGGGCAAGGGAGAGGAGTGGGGCAAGGGAGAGGAGTGGGGCAAGGTAGAGGTGTGGGACGAGGAGGCGGGCAAGGGAGAGGAGTGGGGCAAGGGGAGAGAGTGGGGCAAGGGAGAGGAGTGGGGCAAGGGAGAGGAGTGGGGCAAGGTAGAGGTGTGGGACGAGGAGCGGGGCAAGGGAGAGGAGTGGGGCAAGGTAGAGGTGTGGGACGAGGAGGCGGGGCAAGGGAGAGGAGCTGGGTAAGGGAGAGGAGCTGGGCAAGGGAGAGGAGGGCAAGGGAGAGGAGTGGGGCAAGGGAGAGGAGTGGGGCAAGGGAGAGGAGTGGGGCAAGGGAGAGGAGTGGGGCAAGGTAGAGGTGTGGGGAGAGGAGTGGGGCAAGGTAGAGGTGTGGGACGAGGAGCGGGGCAAGGGAGAGGCGAGGCAAGGGAGAGGAGTGGGGCAAGGTAGAGGTGTGGGACGAGGAGCGGGGCAAGGGAGAGGAGCTGGGCAAGGGAGAGGAGTAGGGCAAGGGAGAGGAGTGGGGCAAGGGAGAGGAGTGGGGCAAGGTAGAGGTGCGGGAAAGGGGGGAGAGGGAGCGGGGCAAGGGAGAGGAATGGGGCAAGGGAGAGGAGAGGAATGGGGCAAGGGAGAGGAGAGGAGTGGGGCAAGGGAGAGGAGTGAGAATGCGTGGTGGTGCTCAAAAAAAGGTCAGAGCTAGTGTAACCAATGAAATAAGAGCTACTATAATAGATCATGTCATAAACCATGGGCTATCATACAGAGAGGCTGGCGAACGAGTTCAGCCAAATCTCAGCCGGGACACAGTGGCATCAATTGTTCGTATTTTTAGAGAAACCAACAGGTAGGATATTGCTCTTCCTACTGAAAAGTTTACAGTAAATAATGTTACCATGTATTACAGTGATTGTATGCATCAGCCTAATATGGAACTGTATTTTGTCCCTCTAAGGCAGCGATCGACTGGTCGATCTTTATCACTGTCCCGGTAGCTCCCGATAAACAACATGTAACAAGTAGAATTAGGTACTGCTTTTAGGTACTGCTTTAAGGCAGAACGCACACACTTTCACTCGCTGATGAGTGGGCAGTCCGTGGATGCGGGAGCTGTATGAACATCGCATGTACGCGTGTAATATTTCTGTTGCTCTATGCACTGTTTATGTTCTGTTCAGTAACGCCGTTTGTAGTGGAATGTTTTGCAAACTGCCCCATGTGTGCGTGGGATCGACGACGCTGATAATAACTGTGAAATATCAGATACGTGAGTTTTGCTTACACTTGGCTACAACCATTCAGGCCAGCTATCCGGCCTCTATGTGTAAAGCGTTACAAACACTTTATCAAGGCTCGAAATCACTCCATATACTCCCAAAATGTATTCTCTACAACCTCAAAATTTGCATAGGACAAGCTGACCGATGTTATTTAGTTATGATTTAGTTACGCAGGCGAGCATCTGAGTATCTCTTCAGAAAACTGACGCAAATGAAAGTAAAAGTTGCAGATGCTCAATACACAATGATCATCGTTAAAGTTAGTCCTTATGCAACTCTCTCCTATTGCAGTCCTTGATTTTGAAATGAGCAGTTGATCAATAAAATGCAGCTCATATTTGTTGATTTCGGTTATGTGAACTTAAAAATTTGTAGCTTTGGCCAGTTATAGAGCAAATAAACAACAATAATTTGCTTAAACAAAGAAAGAAAGAAAAAAAATCAACAAATGGTGTCGAAAAAACTATGAATCGGCCATGAAAAATCTATAGGTAGATCTTGCCTTTAATCAAGGCTGAGGTCAGGAATCTTTGGCTTGAAAAGGTTGGTGACCACTGCTCTAAGGATTCAACGTCTACCTCCCTCAGGGGGCAGAGGAAAGCTCCTGAATGAAGAACAGGAACTTGCAATTGTTAACATGATGATTGTTGACAATGAGATAAAATTGAAGGATTATTCAGTCCAGAATTTTAGAGGACAACCTTGTCTTTGAAAACATTGCAGCAATCAGCATAACATCCATTTCTCGGACTCTAGCTAAACACAGAGTCCGAATGAAACAACTATACAAAGTTCCATTTGAAAGGAATGGTGAGCGCATCAAAGAACTCCGCCACCAATACGTCCAGGTAAGGTTATGCAACACAGCCATTACTGTACTATACATAGTGTGTTTTGCAGTAAACTACTCTATAAACTTGGAGTACATTAGCACATACAGTAGATATACTGCAAACATACACTATGATTACTTTCAGAGAGTCATGGAGTTGGAGGCCAATCAAGTCCCACATGAAATTATCTACGTTGACGAGGCTGGCTTTAACTTGGCAAAAAGGCGTCGGCGTGGAAGAAACATAATTGGCAAAAGGGCCAAAGTTACCGTGCCGGGCCAGAGAGGAGCCAACATCACCATGTGTGCCGCAATATCCAACAATGGTGCACTCCTGCATAAATGTGAGATAGGCCCCTACAACACCGAACGCCTTCTTCTGTTTTTAGAAGAACTGCATGAAAGACTGGTGCCAGAGGTAGAAAGGGGACAGGTGAGAGACCACTTGCCAGTATATGTGATCACATGGGACAATGTGGCATTCCACCATTCCCGTGCAGTCCCAGCATGGTTTGAGGCCCATCCTAGTATGATGTCCCTTTTCCTTCCTCCTTACTCCCCTTTCCTCAACCCCATTGAGGAGTTTTTCTCATGTTGGAGATGAAAGGTTTTTGACCATCATCCACAGGACCAAATGTCCCTACTGGATGCAATGGATGCTGCATGCCAAGACATCACAGCTGAACACTGCCAGGGGTGGATAAGGCATGCCAAAAGATTCTTTCCACGATGCCTTGCCAGAGGAGATATCAGGTGTGATGTGGATGAGAACATGTGGCCAAATGCAGAAGACCGGGCAGATTAGAAAACACTTTTCTCTCTCTCTTTCTCTTTTTTTCTGGTGATTTTTCTGTTCCTATATTTTGTATTTGAAAACTATAAATGTTAGCTATATTGCATAGTATTGTTATCTTGCAGTAATGTCTCTTTGCAAATGTCTTTTATTAAAACAAATTTTTTTTTTAAACTTAATTGCATCAATTCTGTCTTTGTTTCTTCGTTACAGTAACCACACATTCTATAAAGCAGTCTGGGATGTATTATTTTATTAATTAATTTCTGCAGCAATATACCTGAACCTAACAAAACAAAAATGTTGAGGCTCCAAAAGAAACTGCAGTGCAAATCACAATCTATGATCAATAAAATATACTTTCTATTGTATAAGGGCAGACCTGACACATATAAAATAATGCAGTTTCTGTATTTCCATCGAATGTTAATGTTTTTATGACAGTGTGCTATGATTGACTAAATGTTCCTGTTGGTACGAGAACATATGTTAGTGTTTAGGAATAATATTGGATTTTGAGACATGTTTGAATTGTTTCGGTAGACATAGTGTATTGTGTTAGTGAATTATTGTATTTTGAAAATTAGTGTTGTAATTTAGTTTACAATGTGTGATTTTGAGCATGAAATTAACTGTTTTGCCAATTGTGTGATGTAAGTGTGTCGGTGCGTTAAGTGTTTAGGAAATGTGTTAAAAGTTTTGAAAAAATTGTCATAGCGATTGTAAAAAACTGTAATAGCATTGCATGTGAAATGTCTTTTAAACGCTTTAACGGAGTACATTTACTTGAGTACAGTACTTTAGGACAATTTTGAGTGATCTGTTCTTTACTCGAGTATCATTTTTGGGGAGTACTCATGACTTCACTCAAGTACATTTGAGAGGCAAATATTTTACTCTTTACTCCGCTACGTTTCTATCCATAACCGTAAGTACCCGTTACTTCAACAAAAAAACAAAAACAAAAAAATCTCTCAAACGTGATTGTATTGTGCAGGCGCCACTGATTGGGTGGCCTATCAGCCATCACCTTTAGCTTTCCGCTAAAGTCAACTCCATGGTCAGATTTAGATAAGAGATGATGTTCTTGAGTATGCGGTCAAAAAATAAATAAAAAAGAGGAAACTAATGTTATTTTATAGGTGGAGCTAAAAAAACAGAAATTTTAATCTTTAGGATAAACCCATCGAGATGAATCATATCGTTTTCAAGGGGGTCCTAAGATTTTCAGTTGGTTTAATGGCAGTCATACAAATGTAAATGCTGTAAAACTAACTATAAGCAGGGTCATTAAAATCATAGAAGGAGGTCAGGAAGAAGTTGCAGGACTTTGCAAGCCTCAAGGGTACCACAAGGAGGTCAACATATAATAAAACAGGTGCATGATGGGCCAAATGACTCCTCCTTCTTACACTGGAAGAAAAAAAAGACACTGTCAATACCTGGCCTCAGATGTGATTTGTGGTGGTATTAACCTCCATAGAGGAATAGGAATGTCTGAACCTAAACCAGGTCCATCATGCTCACAGGAGCAATCAGGTTCACCTCTCATTGGCAGCACCTTTGATTATTAGCTTTGAAAATGTATGTACTGAGTAATAATACTGAGTAATCACTCACATTACTCAGTATTGCAGCATCGTGGCTGAACTGGCATTATCATCACGTTAGGTTCGTCTTGAATCTAGTAGTAATAATGATCGTAACTCAAACTAAACTGCTTCAGCGTCCGGGTCCTTTTCATCTTGTCCCTAACAACAGGCAGGTGACTGACTCCTGACTAAATAACAGAATTTACTATTGCACATTTACAAAGAACTATATAAACACTCTAAATGACTGGACCTTGTGTTGATATGTAGTGAATCAACTGTAATACCCAATGTGACCAGCAGAGGGAACTATCAGGTGAAGTTTGGGTGATGTTCATCATTAAAGGAACAATACACTTTTTTTTGAAAATTTTCCAAGTCCCTTAGAGTTAAACAGTTGAGTTTTACCGTTTTTGAATCCATTCAGACGATCTTTGTATCTGGCGGTAGCACTTTTAGCATAGCTTAGCATATATCATTGAATCGGATTAGACCATTAGCATTGCACTCAAAAATGATGACCAAAGACTTTCAATATTTTTCCCATTTAAAACTTGACTCTTCTATAGTGACATCTTTTAAATGAAAAGTTAAAAGTTAATTTTGTTGAAAATTAAAAGTTGTGATTTTTTAGACCGATATGACTAGGAACTATTCTCTCAATCCTGCGTAATGATCAGGGAACTTTGTGGCCGTCCCAAGGGTGCAGCGGCGCAGTGATATTACACAGTGCCTGAAAATTCCGTCAACATAGCCAACGTGACAGCCTGCTTGTACAGAGAGCGTACCTTGTAACCATGGAGACGTTTATGAGTGAGCATTCAGAAAATATGTACTTTGGTGCAGATCTTGAACCGTATCTATTTGAACCGGAATAACAGTCACACTGTTGATGAGCTTTTGAAACGTGAAAGGCAAGAAAATGTGGCTTATTTTGAAGACAGAGTGCGTGTGATCTGCTCGCTGTCACTCAGTTAACATGCGCCCTGTCACAAGCGCAGTCTTCTACATCACTCATAAATCACAACAACTCATCAAATAAGGCTTTAGCGGGACAAACATTTGTTTTGACGGCCGCCAAATAATTTTAAATGCAGGCAAAACCCTGCACACGCTCCGAAGCCTCAGCACAGAACGTAACATCACTAGTATTTTGTACCATAGAAACTGTAGATAAACAATACCGACAATTCCACAAGTTTATTTTAAACAAAGGATACACTACCTCACCAGAACTCTACAACAACACTACTAACATTATATACTGTATAAACCAAACGGTTGAGCAAACTTACCCCCACACTCAGTGATTGCATTCACTGGTAACGTTAGTGTGACGACTCCCCTGTTGAATGGGGTTTCCCCAGGCTCAGGTGGATGATTGGATGGCTCCGCCCTTTCAAGTGGTAATTCCGTTATTCCCTTGCTTTGAAAGGCCTTTTTCTCTACAGGTGGACGCGAGTAAAGTTGGGGCTGGGGTAGTCCTTTAACAGACTGAGGAGGGAGGGGTAGTTCGTCCTGTCAGTTTCTTCTCCCGCAAGTTTAATTCTTATCAACTAAATTATTCGGTGGTGGAAAAGGAAGCATTGGCTTTGATTTGGGGGTTACAACATTTTGACGTCTATGTTGGTTCCAGTCAACCAGTTGTAATTTATACTGATCACAACCCATTGACGTTCTTGAATTCTCTTCATTGCCTGAATCAAAGGCTCATACGTTGGTCTTTATTTCTGCAGGACTATGCCCTGGACATTCGACATGTTAGAGGATCTGAAAATATTGTAGCTGACGCGCTGTCACACGCTCCTGTGAATCATTAGATTTTATTTTTGTTTTGTCTTTTTCCTCTCTTGGCCTTTCCTAAGTCCTGAAGTATTGTGTGGTAACTCTTGTTTATTACAGGGATTCTTGGTAGACCCCTGTCTTAAGGGGAGGGGTGTGACGACTCCCCTGTTGAATGGGGTTTCCCCAGGCTCAGGTGGATGATTGGCTGGCTCCGCCCTTTCAAGTGGTTATTCTGTACACCTGTGGCGGACTTCCTGTTGAGTGTGTTGAAAAGGAGCATGAGGAAAAGGCCAAGGGGCGGCGACAGACTGGACATGATCTTCTTTTACGTTTCGGTTCCGTTAAAGTTGTTTTTCCTTTGAAACATCCAACACTAGCCACAGCACCTTTCCATGCATTCATTACAATACACCACTGATTCCTGACTGTTACATTTATACTGTTTTCTTTCTATTATTTGTTAATACATTTGGGTATTTTTCGGCTTTCTTGTGTCCCTCTTTTTGCGTCCCTTTTTGAGCTACGGGACGTAACAGTTAGCTAAAGACAACAGCAGTGCTTTTTAAATCTGAACGTTCAAGCTAACTAAAAATAATAATGTTATACTTACAACCATGGGTGATGATACACTTTGTCCTGTCTGGCCATATCCCTTAGATGCCGTACCGTGGTACGGGTAACACTGTCCATGTTTTCCAAATAGTCATCTGGTCCAAAATGCTTTTCAAAATGCTTTTGCTTTTCAAGCAAACACACAATTTCTTGATTGAATCTAAGTTAATGGTGTTTTGATATCTATGTTCAAAGCAGCCAACCATTGATTATATCGTTCCGTGTTTTTCGTTGGTATTCTGTGTAGAATGATGGTAGAATACACCTTTGACTTACTATCACAGCCCTTTACAACACACAGAACCATGGCTAATAGCACAGGTAAATCCACTACCTAATTTTCCGGCTGCAACTCTGTCTGCATTATCTGCAACTACACAAACTTTGTGCCGATCTGAGGACTACTTTTAGGCGCTGTGTAATATCACTGCGCTGCTGCACCCATGGGACGGCCACAAAGTTCCCTGATCATTGCGCAGGAATGAGAGAAAAGTTCCTAGTCATATCGGTCTAAAAAAATCACAACTTTTCATTTTCCGTTGGTCTTACTACACAATGTCACTATAGAAGAGTAAAGTTTTAAATGGGAAAAATATTGAAAGTCTTTGGTCATCATTTTTGAGTGCAACACTAATGGTAGTGTTTTAGTCAAGACCACCTAAACCGAGACCACCTAAAAGTCGAGATCAAGACCAGCGTGTGTCGAGACCAAGACAAGACCAAGACTTTGTGGGTTTGAGACCAAGACAGGGTGAGACCGAGTCAAGACCAAGACCAGACCAGCACTCCTTAAATGCATCTAAAAGATTCATATCTTCTGTCGTTGAAATGACTTATATTTAATGAATAAATATAATTAGAAGAGTAAGACACTATAGCGCTGTTACCAATCAAATCACTGATAATAAAATTAATGGCACAGAAGTTGCATCTGAATTGGTACAATTACATTTTCATAAATAATGTTAAGATTAATTTAACATTAAAACATTAACATTATTTAACATTCCCAGAATCATTTATTCAACCGATTTGTTCAAAGCAGCTGGTTCATTTAATAACGAATTGTTGCCGAATTAGCAAAAACTGTTGAATTGCTTAAAATGTAATTTAATATTAACTTCTTGTTTATTGAATGTTTGTTTAAATCTATATCCTTTGCAGTCAGCTTATATTCATGAAAACAGCTCTCTTGCTCTTCTGATATTGCTTAGATTTATTTTCAATGGTTAATATATATAAAAAAAACTAAATATCAGAATTTTTGGGCCATTTATATTAATTTTGGGCATTTTTGAGACAATGCTGCATTGCTTTTGAACCCAGCAGCACGATAACAAAATAAATCACATTACAAAGTTATTGATTGCATTTCAAGCAGTAAGTTTTACATCAAATCACATTAATGATGTTAAATCAGACAATGCACCAGCAATTTAGTGATATCCTTGCAGTTGTGGTCTTGACTGGTCTTGAGATAAAATCCTGAGTCCTGTATGTCCGAGACCAAGACAAGACCGAGTACAAATGCGGTCGAGACAGAGACAAGACCAAGACCTTCAAAAAATGGTCTTAAGACCGGTCTCGAGTACTACAACACTAGCTAATGGTCTAATCTGATTCAATGATGTATGCTAAGCTATGCTAAAAATGCTGCCGCCAGATACAAAGATCGGCTGAATGGATTAAAAAACTGTAAAACTCATCAGTTCAACTCTAAGGGACTTGGAAAATGAGCCTATTTTCAAAAAAAGTGGAGTGTTCCTTTAAAGTTTGAGCACAAGCTCATTGTGAAATAAAACTAAGTATCATCTTTAAGACTCAAATAACACAGACCTCAGTTTAGTACACATCCTGTTTTTCTAAAGAGCCCAGATAATGTCAAATGCTCTGTTTTTAGGAGGACAATCATGTCAGAAGAAACAGGTTTGAGTGAAACATGCAGGACACAGCTAATGCTAATAAAAAACTATTACAAACTTTCATAACAAATAATAATCATCATTGTAGAATGTAAAAATATACAGTCTACTCCACTTTACTGCAACTGATGTACTGAAAATAAAATTAAACCGTTTCAGATGTGATGGAAGAGAGAAGAAGAGAGAAGAAACCTTTGAGTCGCTCAAAGACTAAAAAGAAATGTATAAAGAAACAACCTGCACTCAGTGAGGAAAGAGTTTCACAACCAAACATTGTCTGGAGCGTCACACGAGAGTTCACACTGGAGAGAAGCCGTTCACATGTGATCAGTGTGGGAAGAGTTTCTCAACCAAACAATGTCTGGAGCGTCACACGAGAGTTCACTCTGGTGAGAAGCCGTTCACATGTGATCAGTGTGGGAAGAGTTTCTCATGGTCAGCACACCTTAAGAGACACATGAAGACTCGCTCCACCCATGTCGCTCGTTCCTCCACCTCGCCACAAGGATCCACACTGGAGAGAAGCCGTTCACATGTGATCAATGCAGGAAAACATTTATTAGTGCATCAGACCTGAAGAAACACCTGACAGTTCATACAAAGGAGAAGCCACATTTGTGTTCTGTGTGTGGAAAGAGTTTTTCACTGCTGTATAGTTTAGATAGACATCAGAAAATACACACTGGTGTGATAGAGTACATGTGCTTTGAGTGTGAGAAGACTTACTACAGCGAGTGATTTAAAACGTCTCAGGTTACTCATGTAACCTATGTTCTCTGAATAGGGAATGATATGCTGCGTAATGACGCAAATGGGGTACGCCCCTTTGAGCTATACTGGCGCACGCCATCTTCTCCCCAGACTTCTCTGCCGAGCAAGACGGCTTGTCGGCAGTGCGGGGAGCTTGGCAGCGTGCGCAGCGTCTCGTTCCCTATTCAGAGAACATAGGTTACATGAGTAACCTGAGACGTTTTCTTTCATAGGTTCACTTCATGCTTCGTAATGATGCAAATGGGGAACGGTATACCACACACGCCAAGCTAAAGCGCTGCCGCATCTGACACTAACGTCAGGTAGACCTGAATGGCTGGATTAAGCTGACAGAACATGCGAACCCGCAGCCATGTCAAGGTCTAGACTATAAAACTTGACAAAGGTGTGCGGTGAGGACCATCCTACCGTGACACAAATGTCCTCCAAGAGAGCCCCCTTGGAGAGAGCCTGAGAAGAGGCCAGACCTCTAGTAGAGTGTGCTCTAATGCCCAGAGGTGAAGGAACTCCGCGCACCTCATAAGCTAAACAGATAGCCTCCGTCCCCCAATGTGAAATTCTCTGCTTCGATGCAGCAAGCCCACCGCGGCCGGCTCCGAAACACACCAGCAACTGTTTAGACTTCCTCCAACCACCCGAATGATCAACATACAGCTTCAATGCCCTAACTGGGCAGAGCAAATGCAACCTCTCGTCCTCTGGGGACGTAAAAGGTGGAGGGTGGAAAGAATGGAGGATGGCGACCTGCGAGCGGAAGGATGTGGACAAAACCTTGGGCACATAGCAAAATCTAAGCAAGCCTCGCTAACAGAGAGGGCTTGCAAGTCCCCCACTCGCTTCAAAGAAGTTAGAGCCAATAAAATAGCCACCTTTAGAGTCAGAACCCGCTTCGGAGCTGAATCTAATGGCTCAAAGGGAGCACTAGTCAAACCCTCCAGGACGATAGATAAGTCCCACGAGGGTACACCGGAGGAGCGAACTGGACTCAGGCGTTTAACCCCTCTCATAAAAGATGAGACTAAAGAATGCTTTCCCAAAGGGGTCTCATCCAGCTCCCTGTGAGCGGCGATAGCCGCTACATACACTCTGAGTGTAGTAGCCGCCGCCCCGGCTGCAAACTTCTCCTGCAGAAACTCCAGAACTGAACCAATAGGGCAATTTACTGGACTTCTACTGTGGGCCGAACACCATGCCTGAAAAACCTTCCACTTGGAAGAGTAAAGCTTCCTTGTAGAGGGTGCTCTGGCATTAGCGATGGTCTCCTGCACATCTGCTGGTAGACCGCCCTCAAGACTGATGGCCCCTGATAGGCCACACCCATAGTTTCCAGATCTCGGGACGAGGATGCCAGATACTGCCCTGGAGCTGTAAAAGCAGGTCCTTTCTGACCGGTATCTCCCAGGGGGAGGAGTCCAGGAGGAGAACCAGCTCCGAGAACCACGTCTGGGATGGCCCGAACGGTGCCACCAGCAGAAGACTGGCCTCACTCTCTCTCACTCTGTGCAGAACCGCCGGAATCAGCTTGATGGGCGGGAACGCATAGACCCTCAGTCTCGGCCAGGGATGAGCGAACGTATCCACTCCCAGCGGTGCAGGAGGACTTAGAGAGAACCAAAGCGGGCATTGGAACGACTCCTTCATAGCGAAGAGGTCCACCTCTGCTCTGCCGAACCGCTCCCAGATCTGGGCTACTGTGAGAGGATTAAGCATCCATTCCCCTGACTTGAGTTTCTGCTTTGAAAGGAAGTCTGCCGCGAGGTTCAGAACTCCGGGGACATGGACTGCCCTGAGGGACAGGAATTTGCCCTGAGCCCACAGGAGGAGACGGCGCGCAAGCCTGTCCAGGGTGCGCGACCGAGTGCCCCCTTGGCAATTCACATGAGACACCACCACCATGTTGTCTGTCCTGACAATGACATGGTGCCCTGTGAGAAAAGGGAGGAAATGCCGAAGGCCCAGGAAGACTGCTCTCAGCTCTAGGCAGTTTATGTGCCAGGCTTGAGTCTCTTCCGTCCAGATGCCGCATGCTGGACGGCCTTCGAAGATTGCACCCCAACCGGTGAGGGAAGCGTCTGTCGTAATCATCTGGCGACGGAAAACGACCCCCGTGCCTACACCTCTTTGGAGAAAAAGAGGTCTCACCACACTGATAGGGCTCAAAGCAACCTTGAGACACCCTCAGAATCAATCAACTCAATCAACTTTATTTATATAGCGCTTTTACAATGACGATTGTTTCAAAGCAGCTTCACAGTGTTAAACAGGACAACATTGCAACAAAATTTGATTTGGCTAGTTTAATTTGGATAGTTTATAGAATTATATATGACCAAATTAATAAATTCTATTTGTATATTTAGTTGAGTAACTTGAATCATAATTTGAGTGTCCCCAACTGAGCAAGCCAGGCCAAAGGCGACAGTGGCAAGGAACCAAAACTCCATCAGGGCATGATGGAGAAAAATAAACCTTGGGAGAAACCAGACTCAGTCGGGTGCCAGTTCTCCTCTGGCCTATTATTAACAGTGTATAATTATTACTCTGGCAACCTTGCAGGTCTTAAATCATATTAGATAGGAATATTCGAAATTTTGGGTATGACGCGAGACGGGCTCATTTAGGATGGCGTCGATTACACAAGAATATGAATACTTGAAAGATCGGAGTTATTGCGCCGGAGACGGGTTAATTGAGGATCACGTTCGGTGAGGCGAATTCAGAGGAGACACTAATGGACACGGTCTCAGCAGAAGGCGGTAGGGAGATCCTGTAACCCGGATCCCCACGTTTCATCCACCAATGGAAGAGCCTCATGTGGAGCAGCCCCAGAGGAAGGACCTGGCAGGCTGCGGCCATGAGGCCCAAGAGGTTTTCTGTTCATAAAATGCTACATGAAAGATAAGAACAAAATTATTTAAAGTTGCTTGTTGGGGCGCTATGTCCGACTTTGTTGTAAACTGATGAAAAATAAAGTTGGAGAGCTCAAAGACCAAACACAGCAGCAGCTAATATAGCTATGTAGCAGGAAAAACATGTTTTTGTTACTGTCAGTATTGTTTTTGGAAATTAGGCTACATTAAAATGCAATGGTCTCGTTTCAAAAGCATTGATCAATATGCTTGCGTCGACTTCACTGTAGCCTATATGTGCCCTGCTTCCTTTCCGTGAGTTCTGACTGGATAATGGAAAATATACAAAATATAACAGTCACTGTTATCAGATCTGTTGAAGATGTTGCTGTTCATGTTTGTTAGCCCAGGACATTTTACAAATCCAGACCAGACGATGTTCTTCGGCCATGTCCAGAATAAAGAGTAGAATATCCATGTCACAAAGTAAGATTTAAGATTTTGACCATATACTTCGGAGTCACAGACCATATCAACATCAGTGAGCTATACTCATTGTATTTCAACCCTTCGACTTTGCTTAGTCTGAGCTTGATTGCTATGTCTAAAGCCCTCCTCATTATCCTATGCAGTGTAATAAATATATACATAAATAAGGAAATAAATGTATAAATAATAATTTATTTTCTTTCTTCTTTTTTTTTGCTTTTCTAGGTACATTTATTTATATATTTATTTATTTTTAATATTCATTATTACCAAACTGACAATGAAAAATACTTATAAAGCATTAATTATTCAAAGTAATGTTAATTTCTTAGTTACTGTTTAATAACATTACTAAAATCAAAAGAACTTATTTAATGGACCTTAGATAAAATAACAATGATCAGTTGTATTTCTTAACTAACATTAAAAAAATAAAAAATAAATGTTCTGTAACAAATGTAGCTATTGCTGTCACGGTTCATCAATCCATCGTCTCGTTCTTTCTGTGTTGTATGGTTGTGTTGGACCGGTGGTATATACGTGTCACTTACATCATTGTCAGATCTTTACAGGCTATCCTGTGGTTCCTGGTGTCCGCTCTTCTGTCTCCCGGGAGATTTATGTTCCGGTTCCTGTATTCCGGCTGCCCGGGTTGCTCGCTGCTTCCCTGCGTCGCGACCCGTTTGGACCATCTGCCTGCCTGTTCTCCTGTGCACCTGGACTTCCTGCGCGCTCTCCCTTTGTCTGCCTCGTTCTCTGTTCATTCTCTATGGTCTTCAGACGTGACACGAACATTGTGCAGTACGTGACCAATAAATTTGTTTATTGCTATTGGATCTTTCAGTCTCTTTTTCAGTATGTGACAATTGCTCAATCTCCATCATGTGTTTGGAGACGATCTCTAAGGGCCAGACCATTTTAATGAATTCCTGGCTCAACATGGCATTGAGTCTTTGCCCACAGCTGAAAATGAATAAATCCCAACTGTAACTGTTGAACAGCTTCAAATTAACCTTACTCCTCAGCAAATGGAAACGGTATCCCAGGGTATGTCATGCAGAAAGTGCATATGTTTTGGCAAATTAGTGTTGCAGATTAGAGTGTTATAAAGAATATCATTCTTTTGTAATATTTTAATATGTAAAAGTTTTAACTACAAGAATGCTCTATTTGAATTAATAGAAGCTTAGATGCTGACAATGAAAAAATAATTTTCTATGAAACACTGGTGTACAAGTGAGATAATCTGAACAAAGAGTTATAAATGAGCTATGTAACAGTGTTTTTTTTTCCACAATAAACACAAAGATGCATAATGCAGGACAATGCATTTTATTTTGGAATGGATGCACATCTCAAACATATTTGACTTCAAGGTGCTTCTTAAATGAAACTTTAAATTAATAAAAATTGTACTCAGTTTTAAATGTATCTAAAATTACTTTGTGTAAAAACGTAATATTAAAGCTTAAAGCATGAGACTTCTGTAAGTCATAAATCATTGACAACATTTAATTTTCTTTGCTGAACTATTCCTTTAAAAGAGGAAAAATTAACATTCTTTTTTTTCATACCAAAAACATAGAAACTAATACATTGGTACTATCTGAGGGTGAGTGAATAGTGACAATTTTCATATTTAAGCTAACTTTCCTTTTAAGAACAATGACAACAAAATATAAACTTACACAATGCAACAAAACCCCATCCATTATGGATGTCATTATAGATTTAACCATTTCAGGCAACACCAAAATATGGGCTCTGCATGATTCCCTCTGTCATTTCATATTCTGTGAGTATCTGCAGTCGTAATATAATGAGGCAAGTATTGGCCTCTGTCTTGATGGAGGAACTCTTTCTGGGCGGTTGGGGAAACCCAGAGGAGGCACTGTGGAGGCTCCAGTGGCAAACTCAATTTTCATCTCAAGAGTGACTCTCTCCCTCTGCAAAATATATGTACAGAAAATCACAAACCTCAAAAGACTATATGCAGTTCTTTGACAGGGATATATGTATAAACACTCCACATCTGGAATTTTCGTTTAAAATAAGCAAGAATACGAGGACAGGCGGTAAGCAACAGGCTCAAGTTCAACATGCACAGGCCGGTCAAAAGAGCAGCAAAATGGCGGATAATAAACCCCGTATCTGCACAGCTCACAGTTGAGTCTCTAGTCAAATAGCTTGAAAAATTCAGTAAAGACATGATGGGGGAGTTCGTTACACTTCTGAATAACTCTTTGGAACTACGGCACTTAAAGCTAATATTGAAGATCTGATTTCTCGCTCAAAGCGCCAAAACATTCGAGTGGTAGGCCTACCAGAGGGCATCGAGGGAAAAAACACAAGTGAGTTCATGACTAACCTACCTTCAGAGCTTCTCGGCGACTCGCTTGCAAAGCCACCTGAATAGGATTGCGTGCACCACAGCCTGAAGCCTAAACATCTTACTGGTGAATCCCCGTCACTGCTGATTATTAGATTTCACCGTTACATTGTTAAGGAAACTGTCATGAGCTGGGCTAAATCCCACACGGACATTTCCTACAAGGATCACAAAATCAAGATGTACGAGGACTTCAGCACAAAGATGGCGAGGAAACGTGCACAATTCTGGATAAATTGAGAATACATTTTTTTCTTCAAATAGAGGTCACGATTCTCCCGATTCTAAACAGACAAGTAAACAAAATATGTAATTTACTACAATTTAATTGTAATTTTTAATTGTAATATATATATATATATATATATATATATATATATATATATAAAATTGTTGAATTCTTTGAAAGAAAAATAATCTAATCTCTGACACCATGCTTGCCTCATCTTGAATATATCTTATATTCATTCATTCATTAAGCCAGAGTAAGACCAGTAATATTTGCAAATTGCACCATCAACTTATGTTGGCACTAGGGATGTTGCAATATACTGCCAATATAGTATTGGCGATAACCGTGATATTCAAAGCACAAAATATTGACACTGTGTTAATTTAGGGTGTGACAATATACCAGTATTGGCGTTAACCACAATATTTTTAATGGACAGGACTCATAGATAGCATGACACGTAAATGCTCCAGTGTCCAGAGTCATATTTTTTTCCTCCGTCCCTATTACACACTGTTGCAGCCATAAAAATAGTTCAGCTTTGTTTGTAATGTCAAAGTAGTTGTATTTTGTTTTGTTTATTTATCAAGTTCATTTAGAAAAAAAATTTGGAGCAATTTTTGTTTGTTAAAATTAAAGTTTTTGTTTTTTTTAAATAACGACCAAGCGGCTCAGTGTGGCTCCTCGTAGTCCCTGGTCCTTGAGCACTCGTTATGTTGATCTGCCCACAAAGCCTCTGGCTCCCACCTCCACCGGGTACATCCTCACACTCCATCCACTTTCTCTGCACTCCGCAACCAGGTCTGCATACTTCGCCTTCTTCCTTTCATAGGAAGCTTCCAGTCCCTCCTCCCATGGCACTGTCAGCTCGATCAGTATCACTGACTTCACAGCTAAAGACCACAGCACCATGTCTGGTCTTAAGGTGGTGCTGCAAATCTCCTGTGGGAACTGGAGCTGCCTTCCCATGTCCACTTCCATCTTCCACAACGCCCCTTATGTTAATAGCTTGGCGGGTGGTCTCTTGCTGGTATACGTTGCGGGTTCCCCCTGCCTAAGGAAGTGGATCCTGCATCAGCTCTCTGATGGACTGTTTGCCTCCTGCCGACTTTCATCCAGCACCTCTGCCAGCTTCCTGAGCACTTGGTCGTGCCCACATCTGAGCCGACCCTGTGTCAGTGCTGTATTGCAGCCCGACAGAACATGCTGGAGTGAGGCATTGATGGTCCTGCAGAGATCACAGGATTGCTCTGTTCCAAGCCATTGGTGGAGGTTTTGAGGGCTTGAGAGGGTGTCATATGTTGCCCTAATGAGGAAACTGAGCCGAGCCTGTGGCAGTTTCCAGAACTCTGCCCAGCTGATTGCTCGGCTCGCGACACCCTCCTAAGTTGTCCATCGCACTTGTTGCCCTGTGCTCAATCCTGGTGTACTCTGCAACAACAAGATCCTTCCTCTCCTTCCTGTTTGCCTTGGACCATAGGATGGGTGGCTTGCTCCATCCGAGGCCTTCGTGCCCTGTCTGGACCATGCCCACGACTTGTTTATGTTGCAGTCTTCCCGTCACCTTCTGCACCTCATCCTTGGCCCTCCATTTCCTTCCAGTCTCGACTCTGGCATTTGCACCAGCCACTGCCCTGTCAGAGGAGTCCCTTAATTCCATCACCAGCCTAGCCTTCTCCTGCCTATAGCCCAAGGTGATGGATTTCAGGGGTAGCTGGAGCGAGTTCCATCCATACAGGCCAGCAGCTGAGAAACATTGTGGTAGGCCGAGCCATTGTGGATGAAGGAGTTGGCTTTTGTCTCCATTCTGCTTACGTCTGATGAGGTGACTTCACACAGAGGCCACATCACCCTTGGGTACAGGGTAAATTGACAACACCACATCTTGTACTTTCCAGGTAACTGGCTTGTGTTGATCTTGGACAAGCCTTCTGACAGCTGCCGAAGTATAATTTTCCTCATCTCCTTGTCTGAGAGACCAAATGTATAGTCTTCCCAGGCTTCGGATGGGCTGATCCACAATGCGGGGGATGCCTTCCCCGCTGAGGGTGAAGGTGACTCTGTCATTTCTCTTCCCCTTACGTAAAGAGAGACTCCTTGACTTCTGCGACTTGTACTTCATTCTGGCCCAGGTGATCAGCTCATCCAGCCTCTTAAGCAGCCTGGATGTGCATGGGATCTGCTTATTTCTGAACTCTTTTAGAAGAAAACAAACACAACCCTAGGTATTTATTCGATACAGTGGCTAAATTAACAAAGGATAAAGCTTCAACTTCTGACGTTTGTAAACAACACAGCATTAATGACTTTATGAACTTCTTTACTAGTAAGATTGATAACATTAGGAATAAAATTATAACCATGCAGCCATCTACTACAGTATCACTTCAGACAGAACATTGTAGTGTCACTGAGGAAAAATTACACTCATTCACTGCCATAGGAGGAGAAGAATTGGCTAAACTTGTTAAATCATCAAAATCAACAACATGTATGCTTGACCCTATACCGACTAGGCTATTAAAAGAGATGCTTCCAGAGGTCATAGATCCTCTGCTTAATATTATTAATTCATCCTTGACATTAGGATATGTACCAAAAACTTTTAAGTTGGCTGTAATTAAACCACTTATTAAAAAAACGCAACTTGATCCTAAAGAATTAGTCAATTACAGACCAATCTCGAATCTACCGTTTCTATCAAAAATATTAGAAAAGGCAGTGTCTTCACAATTATGTTCCTTTTTAGAAAGAAATGGTACAGTATTGTTCAAAATAATAGCAGTACAATGTGACTAACCAGAATAATCAAGGTTTTTAGTATATTTTTTATTGCTACGTGGCAAACAAGTTACCAGTAGGTTCAGTAGATTCTCAGAAAACAAATGAGACCCAGCATTCATGATATGCACGCTCTTAAGGCTGTGCAATTGGGCAATTAGTTGAAAGGGGTGTGTTAAAAAAAATAGCAGTGTGGCATTCAATCACTGAGGCCATCAATTTTGTGAAGAAACAGGTGTGAATCAGGTGGCCCCTATTTAAGGATGAAGCCAACACTTGTTGAACATGCATTTGAAAGCTGAGGAAAATGGGTCGTTCAAGACATTGTTCATAAGAACAGCGTACTTTGATTAAAAAGTTGATTGGAGAGGGGAAAACCTATAAAGAGGTGCAAAAAATGATAGGCTGTTCAGCTAAAATGATCTCCAATGCCTTAAAATGGAGAGCAAAACCAGAGAGACGTGGAAGAAAACGGAAGACAACCATCAAAATGGATAGAAGAATAACCAGAATGGCAAAGGCTCAGCCAATGATCACCTCCAGGATGATCAAAGACAGTCTGGAGTTACCTGTAAGTACTGTAAAAAGTTAGAAGACGTCTGTGAGAAGCTAATCTATTTTCAAGAATCCCCCGCAAACTCCCTCTGTTAAAAAAAAAGGCATGTGCAGAAGAGGTTACAATTTGCCAAAGAACACATCAACTGGCCTAAAGAGAAATAGAGGAACATTTTGTGGACTGATGAGAGTAAAATTGTTCTTTTTGGGTCCAAGGGCCACAGGCAGTTTGTGAGACGACCCCCAAACTCTGAATTCAAGCCACAGTACAGTGAAGACAGTGAAGCATGGAGGTGCAAGCATCATGATATGGGCATGTTTCTCCTACTATGGTGTTGGGCCTATTTATCGCATACCAGGGATCATGGATCAGTTTGCATATGTTAAAATACTTGAAGAGGTCATGTTGCCCTATGCTGAAGAGGACATGCCCTTGAAATGGCTGTTTCAACAAGACAATGACCCAAAACACACTAGTAAACAGGCAAAGTCTTGGTTCCAAACCAACAAAATTAATGTTATGGAGTGGCCAGCCCAATCTCCAGACCTTAATCCAATTGAGAACTTGTGGGGTGATATCAAAATGCTGTTTCTGAAGCAAAACCAAGAAATGTGAATGAATTGTGGAATGTTGTTAAAGAATCATGGAGTGGAATAACAGCTGAGAGGTGCCACAAGTTGGTTGACTCCATGCCACACAGATGTCAAGCAGTTTTAAAAAACTGTGGTCATACAACTAAATATTAGTTTAGTGATTCACAGGATTGCTAAATCCCAGAAAAAAAAATGTTTGTACAAAATAGTTTTGAGTTTGTACAGTCAAAGGTAGACACTGCTATTTTTTTGAACACACCCCTTTCAACTAATACCCCAATTGCACAGCCTTAAGAGCGTGCATATCATGAATGCTGGGTCTTGTTTGTTTTCTGAGAATCTACTGAACCTACTGGTAACTTGTTTGCCACGTAGCAATAAAAAATATACTAAAAACCTTGATTATTCTGGTTAGTCACATTGTACTGCTATTATTTTGAACAATACTGTATATGTGAGGATTTCCAGTCAGGATTTAGACCGTATCATAGTACTGAGACTGCTCTAATTAGAGTTACAAATGATTTACTCTTATCATCTGATCGTGGTTGTATCTCTCTATTAGTGTTACTCGATCTTAGTGCTGCATTCAATACAATCGATCACAATATTCTTTTGAATAGACTCGAAAATTATGTTGGCATTAGTGGAACTGCACTGGCATGGTTTAAATCTAACTTATCTGACCGTTATCAGTTTGTAGCAGTAAATGAAGAGATGTCACACCGATCACAAGTTCAGTATGGAGTACCGCAAGGTTCAGTGTTAGGACCGTTGCTTTTCACCCTGTATATGCTACCACTGGGAGATATCATTAGGAAGCATGGCGTTAATTTTCATTGTTATGCTGATGATACTCAGCTCTATATTTCTTCACGCCCTTACGAAACTTGGCAATTCACAAGATTAATGGAATGCATAGCTGATATTAAAAATTGGATGAATAGTCATTTCCTGCAACTTAATTCAGATAAAACTGAATTTTTAATTATTGGACAGAAAAGCTCCACAAGTAGTGCCCTAGAATACTGTCTAACCCTCGGTGACTGCTCTGTCAAGCCCTCGTCGTCAGTGAGGAACCTGGGTGTGCTCTTTGATACCAATCTTTCGTTTGAATGCCACGTTTCTAGCATCTGTAAAACTGCATCCTACCATCTTAAAAATATATCTAAATAACGTCACATGCTTTCAATGCAAAATGCTGAACAATTAGTACATGCGTTCATGAGCTCAAGGCTAGATTATTGTAATGCTCTACTGGGTGGTTGCCCTGCTCGCCTAATAAATAAACTCCAGCTGGTCCAAAACGCAGCAGCTCGAGTTCTTACTAGAACCAGGAAGTACGATCATATTAGTCCAGTTCTGTCAACACTGCACTGGCTCCTATTAAACATCGCATACATTTTAAAATCTTGCTTATTACTTATAAAGCAACAAATGGTTTAGCTCCCCAGTACTTAGCGAGCTCTTAACACATTATACTCCATCACGTCTATTGCGGTCTCTAAACTCTGGCCAGTTGAAAATACCTAGAATATCTAAATCAACTGCAGGCGGTCGATCCTTTTCCTATTTAGCACCTAAACTCTGGAACAGTCTTCCTAGCATTGTTCAGGAAGCAGACACACTCTGTCAGTTTAAATCTAGACTAAAAACACATCTCTTTACTATGGCATACAAATAGAACATTTTTAACTTTCTTTATTCAAATCAAATGACTGATTGTTAGGCTGCATTAACTAGGTCAGCGGAACCGGGAACACTTCCCCATAACACCTGATGTACTCGTTACATCATAAAAAGTAGCATCCACACTAATGTTAGTCTCTCTGTTTATCCGAGGTTTACTGCAGTCGGCCGGATCCAGGCCGTGTCCGGATCGGATGGTGGACCTGCATCTGGACATGATCAGCTTATCCTAGAGTGTCTGCTGAGACCGTGTCCATTAGTGTCTCCTCTGAATTTGCCTCACCGGCACGTCATCCTCAATTAACCCGTCTCCGGCGCAATAACTCTGATCTTTCAAGTATTCATATTCTTGTGTAATCGACGCGCCATCCTAAATGAACCCGTCACGTGCGTGATGCCCAAAATTTTGAATATTCCTATCTAATATGATTTATGACCTGCAAGGTTGCCAGAATAATAATTATACACTGTTAATAATAGGCCAGAGGAGAACTGGCACCCCGACTGAGTCTGGTTTCTCCCAAGGTTTATTTTTCTCCATCATGCCCTGATGGAGTTTTGGTTCCTTGCCACTGTCGCCTTTGGCTTGGCTTGCTCAGTTGGGGACACTCAAATTATGATCCAAGTTACTCAACTAAATATACAAATAGAATTTATTAATTTGGTCATATATAATTCTATAAACTATCCAAATTAAACTAGCCAAATCAAATTTTGTTGCAATGTTGTCCTGTTTAACACTGTGAAGCTGCTTTGAAACAATCGTCATTGTAAAAGCGCTATATAAATAAAGTTGATTGATTGATTGATTGATTGATGGGGCAGTTCGTAGCAGGCAGGTGATGTCGTCCATGTAGCTCCTTAGGGGCAGTGAGCCTCTGACCTGCAGGCAACTGGACCCCACCCATCACCTGCCTTGCCCAGGATGACCTTAAATGCTGCCACAAAAAGGATGGGGGAAATGGAGCATCCCATTGCAATCCCTACTTCCAGTTGCTGCCAGGCAGTGGTGACTTCCTTCAGTGCAAAGCACATGTGCAAGTCCTGGAAATAGTTCATGATCATGGTCCTGATGTTGTCTGGAATGTAGAAGAATTCCAATCCATAGGCTACGAGCAGGTGGGGCACTGACCCATATGCATTGGCTAGGTCTAACCATATGACGTGCAGATCTTTCTACTCCCTCTTAGTGGTCTGAATCTGTTCCCAAATCATGGAAGCATGCTCTACACAGCCAGTGAAACCTGGGATCCCAGCTTTCTGGCTGCTGGTATCGATATAGTTGTTCTCCGTGAGGTAGGTGGTCGTTCTTCTTGCCATTACGGAGAAGCAAATGTTCCCCTCCACATTCAGTAGAGCTATGCTCCTGAACTGCTCGATGTTCTTGGCGTTCTGTTTTTTGGGAATAGAGACTGCTACTGCCCTCTGCCATTCAGATGGTATGGTCTGCTTAGTCCAGGTGATTCTCATCAGGGTCCATAACAGCTTCAGCACTCCTGGTCAGTTCTTATATAACTTGTACGGTATTCCGTTCGGGCCTGTTGCTGAAGCAGATCTTGCCCGCTGGGTCACCTGCCTGACCTCACTGAACTTGGGTGGTGATGCATCAAGCAAGGCTGATGGTTCTGGGGGTCTAGGCACATACCCTGGCGAACCGAGGGGGTTGTTCCTTGCTGGGTCACTGTACTGAGTGCGGATGTGCTCCTGCAGTACTTCTTTGGAGATAGCCAGGGTTCGACTTGTCTTCTCCTCAAGGAGGCCACATGCATGCTGGAATGGATTCTTGAAGAAACTCGATCTTTCCTTCTCCTTCCTTTTTCTCCGTCTTCTGATGCGTTCTGACCTCCGGAGGTTAGGCGTCCTTTGATCTCATACCAGAGAACTTTCAGGCACTCCTTCTCAGACTCCACTGCCTTCCTCCAACGCTTGCGGAGCTGCCTTCTGTTTGCCACCAGGTCATTGATCTCTTTCTGCCTCCTGCCCTTTGATCTTATTACGGCCTCTCTGATGGTCACCATGCCATACCTGTTGCTGTAATCTTCATACAGGATTTCCCCAAACAGGTTTAGCTTGGCCACCACTGACCCGCTCAGAGCTTTTTGCAGCAGCCTGCTCAGATGTTCGTCCAGCTTTCTCCACTCCTCAACCTCGTTATCCCTTGACCACTTGATCTTATTCTTTCGGAGTGGGTCCTTCAGGTTCCTGGCCCACTGACTTGACACTGTTCTTGGGTCACTTGGGGGTGCTACTGGCATCATTTCTTGGGGTTCATCAGCATCCCTTGCATCTTCCTCCTCCCTTTCCTCCTGCTCTACCTCTGAAA
This sequence comes from Gobiocypris rarus, assembly GCA_023029165.1. Taxonomy (NCBI): domain Eukaryota; kingdom Metazoa; phylum Chordata; class Actinopteri; order Cypriniformes; family Gobionidae; genus Gobiocypris; species Gobiocypris rarus. Next base: position 15,155,086 of record CM040935.1, read on the forward strand.
CACTGGGCCAGTTGGCGCTGTGGTTGTTAACCCAGCCTTGGATCCCATTCGTCTGACCTGCCCTTACAGAGGCAGTGTAAGATTGCATCCAGCAACCACTACACTACACTTCTTCCCCATGTGAATATCCCCTCAAAGTTGTTGTTTTTTCCCAGCCACACCTACACTTCCTTGGAATCTTTCTCTTTTGTCCGTTACCGTATGATCCGTCCTCGTTGGCCCTTCTTTCATCCCGCCTCACGGAGGGCCTTCGGGTTGTTTTCTTTGTTTCTTTTTCGTAGTAGGCTTTGGGTGTCTTCCTCTTGAAGAACTAGAGGGTAGGGTTACTAGCCCTCCTCTCCCAGTGCAGTTTATCCTTCTGCCACCAGTCTCTCCTGGTTGTCCTCCAGTCTTCCCTGGACTCCAACTGCTCTATTTACAGTAGTCACTGTCTCCAGAAATGCATAATTCATCACAGTAGGTGGTCTTTCTGCTGGGCCTTAGGCCTGTCGCACCTCCAATGGTGCCTGTGTTGGACTGTGCATGGCAGGGGTGTCCTCTTCCCTGGACCTGACCCCATAACATGCGGTTTTGCTGCAGGGTCTTCAACTTGAATTATACAATCACTCCGCAGATCAGGGCTTTTTGTCGCTTTATTAAGCATTGATTTTCTTAATATTAAAGTGGCAAATTTTGTGGCAGACCTGTTAGCTTAATTAATCATGACATTAAATTATTAGCTAAAGTATTGGCCAAACACTTTTGAGGCACATCTCCCCTCCATTGTATAAAATGATCAAACTGTATTCACACTGGGTCGTTAGTAATCATCTAATATACGTGGACTCCTGAATGTAATTACTCCACCCAAGTCATCAAGGCCAGAAATGGTTCTCTCTCTAGACTGTATTCTACTCCCTCAACTTGTGTGAAAACAAACTCTGAAACGTCCCCCTATTTCCCTTTCTCGAGTCACCCGTTAGGGTTGCCCACTTTCAACTCTCCTTTTTGCTTTAGCTATAGAGTCTGTCTATAGGATTAAAATCGTCTTCAGCATTTTCAGGTTTTCATAGAGGAGGAAGGGAGCATTGACTCTCATTACAGCATATCTAAAAAAATTAGAATATCATGAAATGGTTCTCTAAATGAGCTATTAACCTAATCATCTGAATCAACTAATTAACTTCAAACACCTACAAAAGATTCCTGAGGCTTTTAAAAACTCCCAGCCTGGTTCATTACTCAAAACCGCAATTATGGGTAAGACTGCCGACCTGACTGCTGTCCAGAAGGCCATCATTGACACCCTCAAGCGAGAGGGTAAGACAAAGAAAGAAATTTCTGAACGAATAGGCAGTTCCCAGAGTTCTGTATCAAGGCTCCTCAGTGGTTAGTGTGTGGTAAGGAAAAAGTGTGGCAAAAAACGCTGCACAACGAGAAGAGGTGACCGGACCCTGAGGAAGATTGTGGAGAAGGACTGATTCCAGACCTTGGGCTGTGGACTGAGTCTGGAGTAGAAACATCCAGAGCCACCGTGCACAGGCGTGTGCAGGAAATGGGCTACAGGTGCCGCATTCCCCAGGTCAAGCCACTTTTGAACCAGAAACAGCGGCAGAAGCGCCTGACCTGGGTTACAGAGAAGTAGTACTGGACTGTCATTTTAAATTTTGCATGTCATTCGGAAATCAAGGTGCCAGAGTCTGGAGGAATACTGGGGAGAACGAAATGCCAAAATGCCTGAAGTCCAGTGTCAAGTACCCACAGTCAGTGATGGTCTGGGGTGCCATGTCAGCTGCTGGTTTTGGTCCACTGTGTTTTATCAAGGGCAGGGTCAATGCAGCTAGCTATCAGGAGATTTTGGAGCACTTCATGCTTCCATCTGCTGAAAAGCTTTATGGAGATGAAGATTTCGTTTTTCAGCACGACCTGGCACCTGCTCACAGTGCCAAAACCACAGGTAAATGGTTTACTGACCATGGTATTACTGTGCTCAATTGGCCTTACAACTCTCCTGACCTGAACCCCATAGAGAATCTGTGGGATATTGTGAAGAGAAAGTTGAGAGACGCAAGACCTAACACTCTGGATGAGCTTAAGGCCACTATCGAAGCATCCTGGGCCTCCATAACACCTCAGCAGTGCCACAGGCTGATTGCCTCCATGCCATGCCGCATTGAAGCAGTCATTTCTGCAAAAGGATTCCCAAACAAGTATTGTTTAAAACTGCATCTAGCATCTTAAAAATATATCTAAATTACGTCACATGCTTTCAATGCAAAATGCTGAACAATTAGTACATGCGTTCATGAGCTCAAGGCTAGATTATTGTAATGCTCTACTGGGTGGTTGCCCAGCTCGCCTAATAAATAAACTCCAGCTGGTCCAAAACGCAGCAGCTCGAGTTCTTACTAGAACCAGGAAGTACGATCATATTAGTCCAGTTCTGTCAACACTGCACTGGCTCTCTATTAAACATCGCATACATTTTAAAATCTTGCTTATTACTTATAAAGCAATAAATGGTTTAGCTCCCCAGTACTTAAGTGAGCTCTTAACACATTATACTCCATCACGTCAATTGCGGTCTCTAAACTCTGGCCAGTTGAAAATACCAAGAATATCTAAATCAACTGCAGGCGGTCGATCCTTTTCCTATTTAGCACCTAAACTCTGGAACAGTCTTCCTAGCATTGTTAGGAAGCAGACACTCTCTGTCAGTTTAAATCTAGACTAAAAACACATCTCTTTACTATGGCATACACATAGAACATTTTTAACTTTCTTTATTCAAATAAAATGACTGATTGTTAGGCTGCATTAACTAGGTCAGCGGAACCGGGAACACTTCCCATAACACCTGATGTACTCGTTACATCATAAAAAGAGTGGCATCCACACTAATGTTAGTCTCTCTGTTTATCCTGAGGTTTACTGCAGTCGGCGGATCCAAGCCGTGTCGGATCGGATGGTGGACCTGCATCTGGACATGACCAGCTCATCTTGGAGTGTCTGCTGAGACCGTGTCCATTAGTGTCTCCTCTGAATTTGCCTCACCGCACGTCATCCTCAATTAATCCGTCTCGGCGCAATAACTCCTTTCTTTCAAGTATTCATATTCTTGTGTAATCGTCGCCATCCTAAATGAGCCCGTCTCGTGCGTCATACCCAAAATTTCGAATATTCCTATCTAATATGATTTATGACCTGCAAGGTTCCCAGAGTAATAATTATACACTGTTAATAATAGGCCAGAGGAGAACTGGCACCCCGACTGAGTCTGGTTTCTCCCAAGGTTTATTTTTCTCCATCATGCCCTGATGGAGTTTTGGTTCCTTGCCACTGTCGCCTTTGGCTTGGCTTGCTCAGTTGGGGACACTCAAATTATGATCCAAGTTACTCAACTAAATATACAAATTGAATTTATTAATTTGGTCATATATAATTCTATAAACTATCCAAATTAAACTAGCCAAATCAAATTTTGTTGCAATGTTGTCCTGTTTAACACTGTGAAGCTGCTTTGAAACAATCGTCATTGTAAAAGCGCTATATAAATAAAGTTGATTGATATTGAGTGCATAACTTAAAATAATTATTTGAAGGTTGACTTTTTTGTAAATCATCAGTATTAAAACAATAAAAGACCTGAAATATTTCAGTTGGTGTGCAATGAATCTAAAATATATGACATTTTAATTTTATCATTACATTATGGAAAATAATGAACTTTTATCACAATATGCTTTTTTTTTAAGAGGACCTATATATGCAGATGATCTCGCTATTTATTTCAGACCCTGTCAACTGCATAGATACAATAATACATGTTGAATGAGTTTGGCTTTATTTCAGGATATAAGTTAAATTTGGTTAAAAGTGAGTGTTTTCCCATAAATGATTTTGCAAAAAGAATTCCTACAACTATGCTCCCTTTTCACACGTCATCTTCAGGATTCCGCTATTTAGGGGTTCATATTTCAAACTCTTTCAAGTCATTACATAAAGAAATTTTTCCTAAATTAATGGACTGCATTAAAGCTACACTGTGTAACTTTTTTTAGTTTATTCTTAGCTAAAAATAATTGCAAATTATAATAGATTTCTAAAGTAACCTCATCACTTTAAGGAACACTCATGGACGAGGTCGAACTGGAAGCCATGTTAATCTTGGACTTAATTGGCCACTGTAGGATTTAAAACGAAATCGGAATTGAGAGGAACAGAAACTAATATTCACTGCATGGTCATATACCTTTTCACCGCTAGATGGGGGAAAATATCACACAGTGTAGCTTTAAAATAGATCTTCAGCGTTGGAGCAGTTATCCATTATCGTAAGTAGGTAGAATTGAATCAATCAAAATAAACATCCTACCACAAATACTTTTTTTATTTCAGATTGTTCCCATTTTTCTCCCCAAATCTTTTTTAAAATCATTTGATTATATCTTCATTCATCTGGGCTGGAAAGCCTGCACGTACACAAGTCAGCTCTTCAAAGACCAAAAAAAGATGGGGGTCTTGCGCTCCAAAACTATTTTTTATTGTTGGAAATATATGGTGTAACTTCACAGATATTGATTGGTGTATGATAGAAGCTAACTCATGAATATCATCCTCGTTACTTGCATTTGTTTTTTATTCCAATCTGCGCCCATCTAAATTTACCACTAGCCTGATTCACTCAAAATCTGGAAAGAGTTCCATCATCATTTTAGATTTAACACACTGTCCACCTTAATGCCAATTGTTGGTTATCATATTTTCGTACACTCTACTTTGGATTCAACATATGCACAGCTCAGGGAAAAGAGCCCTGTATTGTTTCATTATTAGTTTACTTCCCTTTGTTTGCCACCTTCCCTCACCAGCCAAATAAAACTATGATTGATTACATAATGTCTCTTCCAAAATCACATAACCATATTGCCTCAGTTTATGACCTGTTCCGTTATTTACAGTTCCCTCCTCTTTTTGCACTCAAGGGAACTTGGGAGAGAGAGCTAGGACTGGAACTGGATGAGTAACAGTGGAATAACACTCTAGCTAAAATTAACTTTGTTTGTATGTGCTCGATTAAATCTTATCCAGTTCAAAGTTGTCCACAGAATTAATTTCACCAAAGCAAAATTGAATAAACTTTCTCTAAAAGAAAGTGATCATGTAATAGATGTAAACGTAACCCAGCAGATCATAGTCATACATACATTTTACACCTGCCCTAAACTGTATTCATTCTGATCTTCCTTTTTCTTTACATTGTCAAAGGCTCTTAATGTTTCTGTGAACCCAGCCCAATACTGACAATTTCTGGAGTACCCTCTGTGGATGGTTTGTATAATAAGAAGCATGCTGATATTATTGCTTTTGCTTCATTGGTCACCAGAAGACAAATATTGTTACATTGAAAATCCTCTTGTCATTTATGAATCTGCTCAATAAAAAAAAAAAGACTGAATACTCTCCATCTACTGAACCTAATGAGTAAACATTATGGGAAGCATGCAAGCCAGATATGATTGAAACTTTCTTGGATGAAGACTTAAGTTTAGTTTAAAGATAAATCAAATGTACCAAATACAAACACTCACCATTCCTGACTTCAAACAGGAATAAATGACTATCAGAGCAGAAACAAAAGCTGAAACTATCCATAAGTTTATATGAATATTGCGTCAGCTCATGTCATCTTTTTAAGCCACTACATATAGCCCATAGACCATCCCCTTGAATAAATCAGGATAGAAGTGGTCAAAAGAGACGGATTAAAACACTAGGTATAACATCTTTCTTCCTCATCTAATTGTTATACAATCAACCAAAATATATCTTAATACCAGTTGTAAACATGGCCTTAGATTAGATCAGAACTCCTCTTCATTTTCCAAATGTTTTACACTTTCTTCCTTTGCTGGGAACATCACAGAAGCAGCTCCATAGGAACCTTACGTAAAAATGCAGGATGAATGAAGCCACAACAACCAGACTCCCGGGGCCCAACACAGATAAAGACATCTGGACACTGATGAGAATTTGACAATCATAACAGAACATGGAGTTACCATTTGACAAAACAACACCAAGAGCAGACCTAGAGCTAAACAGGTACATAATGCACATAAACAAACAAACTCTAAAGCCCAAACATGCTGACCCCATCATATATCATAAATATAAAAGGTATAAACAAAGTGAAACTAACCTGAAACCATAGAAACATGATTAGTAACTATAGACACAAGAAACGTGAACTGAAACAGAACAGAAAATATATCCAAGAGAAACATAACAAAAAAAAAATACAGGAGGAATGTGACAAAAGCAAAGGAGATGGTCAGGAAAATTTGCAGAGCCTCAGATCTGCATGACTTTTCAGGTGTATCTGTAAGTGATGGTAAAAGACAAATCAAATTCACATCTATTGCGTCTAGTTGGACGCTTTAACATTTTGAATCCATCTGACAATATTGTAATTTTCTGAGAATCTAAATTTGGGATTTTCCTTAGCTGTCAGTTATAATCATCAAAAAGAAAAGTAACAAACATTTGAAATATATCAGTCTGTGTGTAATGAATGAATATAATATACATGTTTCACTTTTTGAAAGAAATTAGTTAAATAAATATAACCAGCACCTGTATGTGCATGTGTGAGTGACATAGAAAGCGCTTAAATGACGAAGAGGTTGAGGAATCCCAGGATCGTAGAGTATTTCCACCTCTTCATCAACCCTGCTGCTGACACACTCCTCTTCTCCTTGAGGTAAGTGTCTCTGAAGCTTTTCCACTTTTGCCTGCAGAATTCCTCTGAATGAACACATTATCTTGTAAGCAAAAAGTAGCTGTATGTTAGTGGGAAATTAGTTGTAAAATAGAGGCAAGGCAGCTTGCTGGTTTAGCAGGGTTAATAAGTAGGCAAATCACAAGTAGGCTCCTGATTGGTTAACGCAGCATGACTTAACACCAAAGTTCAGATTTGTGTCAAATGTGCGTCCTTTGCGCCATGCTAAACGCATCTATCGCGCCGCAGGACCTCCCAATGCATGTCAACGTACCTCTCCATTGACTTAACATGGAAATCACTTGCTCCAGACGCTCTAGTCGCGTTTGGTGTGAACGCACCATTAGGCTCATGTGGACTTTAAGGTTTCCTTGTTTACTCTTCCCACACTATTATCAGGTGAAGGGGCTCTTTCCAGTCTGAGTTCTCATGTGTCCCCTAAGGCTTTCTTTTCGAGCGAAACTCTTTCCACACTTTGGCAGGTGAATGGGCTCTCTCCAGTGAGTTCTCATGTGGACTTTAAGGCTACCTTGTTGACTGAAACTCTTTCCACACTGTTGGCAGGTGAAAAGGCTTTCTCCAGTGTGAGTTCTCATGTGACATTCAAGGCTTTCTTTTCGAGTGAAGCTCTTTCCACACTGTTGGCAGGTGAATGGGCTCTCTCCAGTATGAATTCTCATGTGGACTTTAAGGTTTCCTTGTTTACTGAAACTCCTTCCACACTGTTGGCAGGGGAAAAGGCTTTCTCCGGTGTGAATTCTCATGTGGCCTTCAAGGTTTTCTTTTCGAGTGAAACTCTTTCCACACTGTTGGCAGGTGAAAGGCTTTTCTCCTGTGTGAATTCTCATATGGACTTTAAGGCTTCCTTGATTACTGAAACTCCTTCCACACTGTTGGCAGGGTAAAAGGCTTTCTCCGGTGTGAATTCTCATGTGGCCTTCAAGGCTTTCTTTTCGAGTGAAACTCTTTCCACACTGTTGGCAGGTGAATGGACTCTCTCCTGTGTGAATTCTCATATGGACGTTAAGGTTTCCTTGTTTACTGAAACTCCTTCCACACTGTTGGCAGGAGAAAATGCTTTCTCCAGTGTGAATTCATGTGGCCTTCAAGGCTTTCTTTTAGTGAAACTCTTTCCACACTGTTGGCAGGTGAATGGGCTCTCTCCAGTATGAATTCTCATGTGGACTTTAAGGTTTCCTTTTCCACTGAAACTCCTCCCACACTGTTGGCAGGGGAAAAGGCTCTCTCCAGTGTGAATTCTCATGTGGACTATAAGGCTTCCTTGTTGACTGAATCTCTTTCCACACTGTTGGCAGATGTAAGGCTTCTCTCCAGTATGAATTCTCATGTGGATTTTAAGGTTTCCTGTTTGAGTGAAACGCTTTCCACACTGCAGGTGAAATAACTTTTTGTTTCTGTCTTTTGAGCTCTTTTTTGTGAGGAAGTCTTTTTAGCCAATGTCAATCTTTCTCCAATCATGAAATCATGACGTTTATCATAATGGTCTTTATTTTCTCTTTCAATGAGGTCATGATGACTCGCCTCTTTCAATACCATCAGATCTATGGCAAAAACAGACAAAACAATTTAGACATTTAAAGCACCAAAAACAAACAATGTGTATGTAAGCTGGGCATACACTGTGCGATTTTCGTCCGATTTTGAGAAGAATTCTGATAAATGCGATCCTGTTTTGGGTCGGGCAGATTTTCAGCTTTATCGTGTGTCGTTTGTTGCGAGGTGTTCATGCAGTGTACAGGGGGAAACGTGATGCGATAAACATCTCCCGATCTGCAATCGGATGGTCGGATGAATTTCTGGCATGTCAGAAATTCTGATCGCCCCTTGTGAGGTGGGCGAGCACAGCTGAAGCAGGGCTACGAACTGATTGCCCTATTTCCCCTCACTGCGCCTGCGCGAAAGCAGAAGTTGAACAATTTCATCTGTATTCCAGCAAGAAAGAAAAAGAAAAGGGAGATCTTTAAGTTCTGTAGGCAGCTATCAAACATCAGAAATTTAGTAAACTGTTGCTCCAGTGTTTTAAAATGGATAATCCAAGTCTTCCAAACCACCGTATAGCCTATCTAGCGTCTCTTTTAATCATTCAGCAACTTGATCATTAATTTACTTGTTTTACTTTCACACTTTATGTATTTATTTACTCCCATTATTTAATATTTACTTAATTATGAGCATAGGAAATGTGAACCGTTTCCATCATTTGACACAAAATGTCATGTCATATTATTATTTTTTTTTTCTTCTCCTTTTAAATCATGAAGGAGTTAGTGAATATCACGCGTGAAAACTTAAATGTGCAAACACAATGTGCACGAAAGTCGGTAAAGTCTCAAACCCAAATATTCACTACAGAAAGTGAAAGTAAAATCTGACGAGCTTTCAGCACATATTATCACAGAGACAATGAGAGATAATGGTTACTTTAACATATGCTGATAACGTTGTAGCCTAACTGTCTTAATTTATTTTCTTAATATTTATCTTAAGGCAGTTGTTTTTGAAATTGCTCTTACTTTTCATTAAGACTGATATTATCTATAAATAACCCATAATTCCTTTTTTAATTGGACTAAATATTTTAAATAATGAGGAGTAGGCCTAAGATAATCTATCTATTCTTTTATTATGCAGCGTATCGGTTATGCATCGATGCGTTATGAAATTGTTGCGGGAGCAAATTAAATGTAATATCAATTTAATAATAAAATTAGGCCTACTTTTATTATTAAATAAATATTGCATTTAAGTAATATTTTGTACATTTAATTAATATTTTTATACATACATTGGAAACGCGAAATCCTCTTGATGCATTTGATAGGCTATCTATAATAGCCCATGGTCTATCGTTGCAGCACAGGGGTTTATCGCGCATATTCAATTGTACAGTGTGAGCAGTCAAGTCGCGCTCAACGATCGGACCGCACAGTGTGAGCACATAAACCGTGAGCTTTGGGCTTTACATCGCATGCGATCTACTCGTACAGTGTGAGTAGGTAACCTTTCTGAAATCGCACAGTGTATGCCCACCTTTATATATCACGGCATTTTCCAAGGACTTTTAAATGCTTCACACTTTTCCTAGCACTTTAGAGCTATATTATCCATTTTAAATGTATACATTGTTTTAATATGATGACCAAACACATTATTTGTTAATCTGTCAAAGATTGGCCCAATTTGTAAGAACTAAAAGTTTCAAGAAGAGGAAAGTTAAATAGGAAAATTTTGGCATTATTTTGCACTTATCTAGCAGGAGGCTAGATGGAGCCACTTACCTCCAGTCTTTGTGCTAAGCTACGCTAGTGGTGGGTGCGTCAGACAGGGTTATGGCATGTACGGAGTTAAAAATGGTATGTATGGACTTATCTAACTCTGGGGGATACGATGAATAAGCTAAAGTCCCAAAGGGTGGTTTGTTCCTTTAACCCTTCTCCTCCCTCATCAATCCAAACAACTGACAACTTTGCCACATTCTTCATAATTAAAAAACAACCAGCAGCGGCCAATTTCCCACCCCACAAATCAACATGCACATCTTAACAGCTAACACACACACAATCACACGAACACACACACCCCTCCCCTCATAGCCACACTTGGAAGCAAAAATCTCTTAACAAAACCTTTCCAACCAACTGTCCGCTTGATCCTATACAATCTTATCATCAGCGCCTCTCTTCACATTGGTACTTTTTACAACAGCATTTAAGCAGGCTCAGGTAACCCCACAATTTAAAGGGATACTTCAGCGCTGGGAATATGAATCTGTATTTAAACTTGGTCATTTATGTAGTAGAAATGTGAAATTATTTTTGAATTTGGTGCCTTCTAGACTGAGAAAACACAGAAAATGTATTTGGCTCATGGGGATGAAAGACAACAATTCCCAGAATGCACTTTGCTGCCCTACGAGAGCACTCTAGGCACGGCTACTGGATTACTGGATCACTTGCCCACCGCGTTCATTTTCATAAAATCAGTTCAGTTAGAGACACTACAATTAAAAACTGAACATGTCTGTTCAATATATTATGAGTGAGTCGATTGAGTGTCACGGCACAAATGCAGCAGGAGTCGGATTACATTCATCAAATGAGCTGAGCTGAGGTAATCGCGGGATTCGCGGCTGCGGCTGCATTCACAGCACGTGAACAGTCTCATTTTCAGATCATGTCTTGGGAAGCTTAACTTTCATAGGAATTCATTTGAAAAGTTAAAAACACTCACTTTGCTCTCCACCGCTCCGTTTACATGACTCTCCGAGTGCTGTGAGTGCGATGTTGAAAGCATGTGGAAATAGCGCCCACTGCTGGCTGTAGTCTTCAGCCTCTGGACAAAAACTCCTCCAATGACGCAAAATGATGATAATCCAAATATACTCCTGGGTTTCTACTGATACAAAGCTTAATGCTAATCGCTGAAGTAACCCTTTAAGAAACCCACTCTAAACCAAGCACATCTAGACAATTACAGATCGGTATCCCTTCTTCCATTCATTGGTAAAACACTTGAACGAGTCGTGCTCAACCAAGTCTTTATACCTTTCTAGCACAGAACTGTAGCACTGAGACTGTCAAGAGCAGCTTCCAAATCCTCAGTACTTTTGCTCTATCTGCTGCTTTAGACACAGTTAACCACCAATTAACACAGTTTTGACAAAGTTAAGCAAAATTATCTGCCAATGGGGTGAGAAAAATAATCTTGTTTCTGAATGAAATCTTGTTTCTTGTTTCTATCCCAAACAGAAATAAGATTTTTCTCACTGCATTGGCAGAAAATGTTGTTTGGACTAGAATTTAGACTAGAAACAAGACAAAATTACTTAGTAGGAGGAGCATTTTTTGCAGTGTAATGAGCCAAAGACAACGCATGTCACACCTCTCCTCATAAAATTGAGCTGGTTGCCAATAGCCGCTCACACCAAATTCGAGATTTGCCTACAGAACAACCGCTGGGTTTGCACCCCTATTACTTCAGACCTACATGCCATCCAGAAGCTTGCAGTAGACAACGCCTTAAGACCAAATATACTTCACTTTTTACACGAGGGTCAGTGTACAGCGCACGTGATGTGAATTGTCATCAGAAGAGTATGTGTGTACTGTGCGTGTACTGCCGGATTTTTGTAACTGTGCATACTTGTACATAAGCAGGTTGCAGTCGCATTTTTTGTTGTTGTTGGAGTAATTAGTTTATCCACAAGGTGGCAACCATGCCGTGAAGCATCGATTGACAAGATAGTAGGGCTGTAATCAACCAAAGAAAAACTTGGTTGACTAAAGTCCTGAAATTTTAGACTAAAAATCGACAAAAAATTACGTTAAATTAAATAGCTGCGCACTGTGCGCAGTACTTGGTAGCCTTGTTGTCTGCCTAAATGAATAATAAATAAACATAAAAAACTATAAAGCTATTTGCAGTATATTAAATCGTTTTTGACCTGATTATTTTGCACTGAAATGATTCAGACACATGAGTCTGTCGGCTCTGACAGCATTGCATCACATGCACCTAAGCATATCATATTTCAGAAAATATAGTAGCCTACTATGTCAATAGGATGTGACGGTGAGGAAATTTTCCCACTGGTATCACAGACTGGGCTTTTAAATCACCAATTCTATATAACCAGAAGTAATGCACACGGCTGCTCAGTGGTTTCAACGAATTCCTATGAAAGTTATATGCATGAACTGAAAATGCACGCTCTGTGCGGCCGAGCACATTTGAAGTTTCGGTTTTGGAGCATCAATTTGGGAGCGGGTTGCTTGAATTTGGGATTTTCTATTATTCTTAATGAAAAACACAAAAACAACACAGTACAATGACAAACATGCTTAATTAGGCACCTTTACATTTCAAAGTAGCCGACTTCAATCTGTCTCTCTTCTCCAGTGGGTTAGGCTAATCCAAAAGAACTGAAAACCAGGTGTTCTGGAGACACACCCCCATTAGCAATTAGTGCTTTCCACCTGATGAAATGAACGCGGCGTAACTGATCGAATGAATGCGTCAAAATGAATGAAATGAACGCTGCAAAAAAATAAAAATAAAAAAATAAATAAAAAATCGACCAATCAGAATTTTGGTCAAGCCCGGACATATCGACTAATCGACTGGGAGATTACAGCCCTAACACACACAAATATACAAATAAAATATGATCCTATGGTCAAATAGGGAGAGAACCACGGCCCTATATACCATTCTGTGTTATCCTTATCAAATGTCCTTCAGGCTGACCTTCAATTTGCTTCTCAGGTTGAATGTAGCATTAGTATTTATCTGGTCATGTGATCACAACACATCTGACCCGTTCCATGTCAAATAAAAGCGCTTTAATTCTGATTCTTCTCAAATATCATACATTTTTGTAGAGCTGGAGATTTGAATAAAATTCAAGCTTTCAGTTCAGCTTTGAGAATGAAACCAACCTGTTTGCTCCTCAGTTTCTTCATGTTTCACTCTGAATGTGTCTTCAATCTTCAAGTCTTCACTCTCCTCTTTCTCTGTTTGTTCCTCAGTTTCTTCATGTTTCATTCTCAATGTTTCTTCAATCTTCACGTCTTCACTCTCCTCTTTAATAAACTCCATCTTTATAATAGTGTCAGGTGGCTCTCAGTCTCTTCATCAGTTTTTCTCTGTTTGTCCTTTTTAAGATGAGAATAATTAACAGAAAGAAAAACACTCAAAACTAAATCGGTCTCAATCAGCTCTAGTTAATAAAGGCCCTCTGAAGCAAATCAATGCGTTTGTGTAAGAAAAATATCCATGTTTAAAACTTTATAAAGTAAATTATCTTCTGGTGAACCGCCTTCCGTATTCAACTTACGTGAAAAATGTCTGAAAGAAGAATGCCATACACTCAGGATGGCTTGATAGTGAGTAAATATGGGATAATATTCATTTTTGGGTGAACTAACCCATTAATGGGTAACAGATACAGATTACTAGATAGACACATCACGGCATTTTACATTTTCATGAAAACATAAGCAGTGTGTTAATGTTGTCAGCATAACACATGTTAGTTTGTTGTTTTCGTTCATTTACAGTTTGAGCAGCTCGAGTCGCGATTCGAATCACTGAATCATTTTGCAAAGTATTTATTCAATTGTGTCAAAAAGCTCAGTTTTTCCATCATTACTCACTAGAGACTGAACTCGTGTTTATGATGAATTGATTTGCGATAGAGGGAGAGAAATGAGACGCAGCTTTTCTGGTACTGGTGTGGATGAGATTTACTCATTAGATTTACTTTAGATAAAGCATTACAACGTTATATTCCATAGTGGAAAAAAACTATTTTCACGTTGCTTGTAAAAACTGTGAATCATTGAACGGGTTATATCGATTTAAACAGATTAAATTCTTAAAACCAACCTTTCTTCAGCCGAATCACAACAGATGCAGGAGCGCGGCGCAGCCTAATGACGTCACAGCACACCAAATTAAAAGTCCCGTTCACACTCTGGTCTCTTATCATAGAGAAATGTCTGCATACTATTTTTTTTAACCAGATAATCCTTATATTAAACTTAAAACAATAAGAAATGTGCTATAACCAAACATGTTAAAAATAGAGTTTATACAGTCTAAAAATATGTTTAAATAAGAAGAATCAGTTTAAGTAAAATTAAAATAAGTTATACAATTGTATACATGCAAATGCATTACTAACTATTATTGCTAAAAGGTTCAGTGCAAAAACAATTTGTAATATTTCACAGAATTTGAATGAAATCAAAAGTAAATCTTCAATGTCAAGGATCATTTGTGTTGCCTATGTAGTGATTGAAATCGCTCACTAATGAGTGAACACAGACCCCATTCACACCTGCTCCAGTTTCTATTATATATATTCAAATCTGCCAGTTCAATAAATGTCCTGTTTATAATTTATACACAAATAAATAATTATTTCTTCAAATTGTATTAATTTGTTTCCCTGAAAGTATATTTTAGGATTAATTTTATTAAGTTTCCCTTGCACACGGATGCTACATGTCCGAAACTGACATTTAAAGCATCTAAGAGGTGGGGGGACATAGGGCCTCACTTCATAACACATATATCCAATAAGAATCTTTTTCGGGAGTCTTTTCTCATCAAAAGTGACTAGTACAGAAAGACTATCACTTCTACTAACTCAAAGTTCACTGACGGATCGATGTGGCGCTCAAAATGCTCTCTTTTTAGGGTATGGATATTGCTGACATCGAGTGGGAAAACAGCGGACTTCCATTTGATGACCAGTCGAGTATCATTGTTCCAGACACAGCATGCCCCCTGAGCGATGGACAAATGATTGCTTTAAGAGAAGCATTTAACCCAAGAGCTGCATCCCAGTCCTTTGGTTGTGATGCTTACATTGCTGCCTGCTGTTCAATTTTGTGAACAGTTTCTTGTTCTGTGAAAGAACTGATCAGAATGACTTGAGTTTTGAGTTAAGAGAAACAAGAATCATTTTTGCATTATCTGAATTGTATTATTGTTATTGTTTTGGCTAAAGAAAGAAAAAGAGGAAGGTGCAGCATCGTAACATTACAAAAATGAAACCAGTCCAGTTCTTTTTTCATTAAACTGTGTTAACGGTTTACTTAATTTAACACAAGGAACATTACAAAAGGACCTTTCATCCCCTTATAGTTCACTTAACTCCTGCTTCAATAATATTAGTGTAGAGATTGTTTACAAGGAATATGTTAAATTGCAAAACTTAGTATAATACGTATACTGCATTTTTCTGTGAAAGCTGAGATTGATAGATGACCTTAACTGTCACTGTGACACTTAAAGGGATATTTCACCCAAAAATGAAAATTCTGTCATCATTTACCCACCCTCATGTTGTTACAAAGATTTCTTTGTTCTGATCAACACAAAGGACAATATTTTGAAATGTTTGTAACCAAACTGTGGACCCCATTTACTTCCATAGTATTCTTTTTCTGAATGGAAACTGAATGGGGTCCACGAACAGTTTGGTTACAAAGATTTCTCAAAATATCGTCCTTTGTATTCATCAGAACAAAGAAATTTATGCGGGTTTGTAACAATGTGAGTAAATGACAGAATTTTCATTTTTGGGTGAACTATCCCTTTAAGTCCCCATATTTATTGTGTCAATCAAAATAGTTTTATCCAGAAAATGTGTTCATGTAGAACCCCTACAACTATGGTATAGTAAAACAATATAAAATGTCTTTATAGAAGTTATAAATGTTGACAAATATTAACAAACACTGAACTTCCTTGTAACTGCATCTGTAATAAATCATTTTACATGCTGATTTATTACAATTTTCTTCTCACTGGTTTGAAGTAAGGTGTTCTTAGTTTCAAAAAGAGTGTAGCTGTCTCAGTGAATCTAAAATAGCTGGACAAACAGTTACTTGACTGGATACAGCATTTAAAAACACAAATTCTTGTGTGCAAGTGAACTCTAAGAGGTCCAGATCCAGAGGCATGCATCCCAGAATATGCTCCAATCGAGAGCGAAGTCTTTCTAAAAGATGATTGAGTAGGAGTTCCTAGGAGAGAAAAACAAAATCACTGTGTGAGCACATTTTAAGGAAAAAATAAAGATAAACATGATATTATTAAATTAAACTTTTAGTTAAAAGTAAGTTATCTGATGGATATCTGAGATATTTTAGAGCTGTGATTTATTAGCATTTTTCATATGAAAATAAAAAATGTCCTCTGTAGTGGAAGTCGGGAGTGAGGGAGTCAGGCAGCGTCCAGTTTACTGATGGCGATTATGTAATTAAGCGCGGAAAACTAACTTCACAAACGGCAGTGTGACTGGGGCTACTAAATTATGAGCAACCACGACCACTGTTACCAGTTAACACTGTAATTTAGGGCTGAGTGATATATCGCATGCGATATTCATGCGTATCTCGTCAGTAAAGCCGGTTCCTTTATTAGTAGTAAATCTGCATCACCTGTGGACGTATCGCCTGTGACAATGAATGCGACATGGCTCAGCTTGTTAGTGAACTACGGCTTTGTGTAGTAAATGCAGGTCCATCTGAAAGCAGTTGATGGCGATTTACCTCTAATCAAGAAACCAGCTTTACTGATGAGATGCCTATGACTGTGGCATGCGATTTATCGCGCAGCCCTAAACGCCACCTCATTAAAAGTTCCCTGTAGACATTGTTCAACATTTATGTTAATGTGCAACGTGTCTGGTAACTATGACTGCCTTTTACGAACACAAAAGGTAAAGAAAGAGTAAACTCACCGAAGCTCCATCGTTTGTGTTCTGAGCCATACTGCTGAGCTCTAACTGGAGCTCACCTGAACTTCCCCGCTTTCCCGGTTCAGCGTCACATGACCAATGGAGCATAAATGATTGGCTGAATGTTGAATGATTTGATAAATGATCGATTGCTTCTCCTTGGTTACCCGGATGTTGACTCACGAATATTTTTACACTGAATTTTTTGAGATGTTGAATTATTTTACACTGAATCTTTTGAGATGTTGAATTATTTTACACTGAATCTTTTGAGACGTTGAATTTTTTTACACTGAATTTTTTGAGACGTTGAATTTCTTTTTGCACTGAATTTTTTTAAAACATTGAAAAAATGTCATAGGCAAAACAAAAAAAAAAACAGTGCTAGAAATTCGATGGCGTTTAAAATTCAAAGTCTGATTTAGATGCAAAATAAAATTCAGTGTTAAAAATTCGATGGAAAAAAATTCAGTGCCAAAAATTTGAATTCAAAATGGCACAGTTTTACTTCCATACAAATGCAGCCACAAATGAACACCGCAAACTGAACAAGGTATTTTAGTATTACAATATAATTGTATAAAAAATCTAGGAATATAAAAAAAAAAACTTTATATTACACTTAAGTATTTGTTTAATCAATCGGCATCCTCAATAAACCTGTCTCCGGCGTAATGACTCCGATATTTCAAATTATTTATTTTTAATAATTATTTAATCAACACATCATCCTCAATAAACCCGTCTCCGGCGTGTTGCCTCAGATCTTTCGAATAGTCCGATCTATTATGACCTCTGACCTTTAAAATTGCCAGAATAATAATAATATGCTGTTTGTTAATTGGCCAGAGGAGAACTGGCCCCCCGACTGAGCCTGGTTTCTCCCAAGGTTTATTTTTCTCCATTAGGTCTCCTGATGGGGTTTTGGTTTCCTTGCCACTGTCGCCTCTGGCTTGGCTTGCTCAGTTGGGGACACTACATTTTTCAAATAAATTTCTAATTAAACTAAATTAACCATATAGACCAAATTACTGCACTAATTACTGATCTAAAGCCCACATTGTCACTGTATGATAATCAAAATATATTCTGTGTTGCATTATTTTCCTGTTTAACACTGTGAAGCTACTTTGAAACAATCTGCATTGTTAAAAGCGCTATATTGACTTCCTGTGTTTACGATGCATTCTGAGCAGCGAAGAAGAGCAGTGCTGCGGTTAGCCTAAGCTCGCGGACCCACGGTCATAATAACTATGGGTCTTGTTTAAGAAAATGGTATCGGATCGGTACATGGGCTCAAGTACTCCGATACCACAACAAATTCTGGCATCGGTATCTGTGATATTTCCTATACTAGCATTGGAATCAGAACAACTCTACTATTAGCTTAACTAAATTTTTCAGTAGCTCAGTTACTTTTGAAACAGTGTAGCTTTTCCAGTAGCTAACTACTTTATCCAGCAAGTAGCGGTGAAGCGCGACCAAAAGCTTCATTCCGTTCTGTGTTTTGAAGAGCCTGCAATGCATTGAAGCAGCACAGCATTTTCTTCTTATTTGATCACATAGTAAAATCACACATTACCGCCATATATTGCGGTACGATTCACAGAGAACATTTCATCTGATGTTTGTGTACAGAATGTACAGGAGTGGGTTGATACTTCACACAAATCGACTAGTAAAGGTTACACTTGATTTACACAAACAAAAGATTACTGAAAACGCTGTCTGCGTTGTGTTGTTTTAAACCCCAAACATTTAACTTAAAACATTCTTCATTATTCAGTTATCTGTAAATATGGAATTTAATTGTAAAAAAAGAAAAGAAAAAGGTTTTTACTCTACTTTTTCAATTAGCTTTTCAAACTACAGTTCCAGAAAAGCTTTGAGTTCAGCTTTGCAAATGAAACCAACCTGTTTGTTCCTCAGTTTCTTCATGTTTCACTCTGTGTTTCTTCAATCTTCACGTCTTCACTCTCCTCTTTAATGAACTCCATCTTTATAATAGTGTGTCTCGTGGATCTTAGTCGCTTCAGCTGGAGTTTTTCTGTGTGTTTGTCCTGTTTAAGATGAGAATAATTAACAGAAAGAACAATAAATCCACACTAAATCTCTAGTTCAGTAGTTCTAAAAATCTATGAAAGAATGCAAATTATACAGATCCTTAATATATTACGCAGTTTTGCATTTTATTGATTTGTAGAAATCAAGATAGAACTAGAAATGGAGCGCTTCGGATCACTGAATCATTTGTTTGTGAATCAATCGGTTCAATTGACTCGGATAGTCGAATAGTGATGGGACATCTGAATTGAGGCTCGGGCTTGTGTTGAGCAAAGGGGCGTTCCAGATGAAGCCCCGATTCGAGGCTTGTATCGTTTCCGTGAAAATCACGTGACGATGACAAACTAGGCCTCGGGCTGCGTTCGGAACCGCATACTTCCCTACTATATAGTATGGAAAAAGCAGTAGGCGAGCGATTAGTAGGTCCGATTCATAAAAGAGTAGGCGAGAACTACCTGGGGTTTGGACTATTTCTCGCGAGATTCGGACGTGCGTGTACTTAAGTTGCGTCCGGATATGCATACTAACCTACTATATAGTAGGAGAAAACAGTACGTGAAAGGAGTAGTATGTTCGAAACCTCAGTAATCATAAAAGAGTAGGCGAGAAATGCCTGGATGGCCTACTGCGCTCCGCCCAGATTGTGAAGCACTCATCGTCGGATACTTTTCTATCCCTCCCTTCCCATGAGGCCACAGGAGAGGATACGTCAGGCAGGAAAGTGATGCGGGTGTTTTCAAACGTGAGTATTGCAAACCAAAATCACGGTTCCTGTGTGTTAAAGTCGCATTTGTTGAGCTTCTGTAGAGTAAACTTTTGAACTGTTGAAGGTGTAAAGTTGTGTAAGTGATTGTGCTGTAAAAACAAGTTTTTTTTATATGTAGAACAGGGGAGTTCCAGTAACACACATAACTTACATCTCCAAAGTGGATTTACATAAACCATATACATCTTAAAGATAAAGATGCTTACTAAATGTTTATTTAACATCTGACAGGAATGTTCGATAAGTAATGCAGATGAGCACTTCACAACACTAAATAGACATCGGATCAGAATGATGTGTGTGTTATAATGTAGAGTTCACTGTTTTCAACTCTGCTTACATTACATGAATGTCAGCAATGTAAATAAACAAAGTTACATAAAGTAACTAACATAAGTTATCAATTTAATTAGTCCATTGTTGATTAGTCCACTGTTGATAAAGGCTTTGAGTCAGTATACTACAGAAATGAATAAAACATCTATTTAAATCTTAAGATGTATTTTATTTCAATTTCAAATTATTGATTATTGATGTCTGTGCATTTGCTGCAGAGCTTTGCTGTGGTGGACCAGGGCCTGCCAGGCAGGGTAATGGTGGCATGTGGGGAAAACCTGAAACAAAAATATAAAGTAAGATTATTTAGTTACTTCTAATGCAGAAATCAAATGGCATTGTGCTGTTAAAATGACTGCTTTTGTATTATGTTTGTAGGATCTGAGATGTCGGGAGACGGGTGTGAGCACTGAGGATCCTGAACCCTCCATCACTTCACCTGCCCTTAGTGCCTCATCTGGCCCAGATGTTGCTGTGGTCTCTTCATCCTCAGTAAACCCAGAGCCAGTGAGAGCTTCTAGAAAAAGACCAAAAGCAACTTACAGAGCACTTATTACAGGGACGATCCCCTGGAGCTAAGAGCCTTGCTCAGAGACACAATGGTGGTGGTGACGGCTATGGAGATCCAACCAGAAACCTTCTGCATATCAGTTCAGTGCTTTAGCTCACTACACCACAAAAGTCAAACGCTATGAGGGACATAATGGATGGCAAGGAATGAACTGCTTCATCAATATAAAGCTGCAGAATTGGCACAGCTGAGATGGCAGCAGATGTGGCCTTCACCGCCTGCAAATGTGTGATCGTTTGAACAATACGTTTGAATAAAGTTTTGTTTCATGTGTTGACTTTATTCATTTATTGTGATGTTTAATTTTATTAATTCTTTTACTCATTTATTCAGGTTTCCTATTGTTGTCAGTAAATAAAATACAATTTTATATAATTATTCACATGAATTAATTCATTGCTTGACTGAAAATTGATATGTATTCACATCGGCTGCATTTGTCTAATGTGTATTCAAGCATCGCTATGTCATATGACAAGTTGCCTTTTGCTTGTTTTACTAAAACAATATTTAAAAAAAAAAGTAATAAAGTATTGGTCAGCATTTATCATTATTATCGTAAGTGTTTGGGTGGAGTGACGGTGCAATTCATTCTGGGGTAATCTTAATTTTTTATAGTGATACTTAAATTGTTGGAGTATAAAATTATCTGAAAGACGCCTCTGAGCAGACACTGAGGGAAACCGCACCGGTAGGGCTGTGGAGGCACTGATGCTATGAGCAAAGAGAAAAAAACACAATAACAAGCTTAGATATCTATGAATAAATCATCTTAATGCAATATTTGTTGTTATTTCATAAACCTGGGATGGAACAGGAGTTAAATTTAACAAGAAAAAGAGGGAAATGTAAAGGAGATTTAGCCCACTTTTGCTTGTGGGTGACATTTTTTTGCAAATAAAATAAAGAAATTAACAACATATTCAAGAGATCACGATTATGGGTTTTCGCAAGGATAAAACTGTCAGATTAGTAGGGTTAAAATGTATTGCTTATACTACAATCACAAAATAAATGGGCAGCTGTTTCTTAAACAAGACCACAAAATTAGAACGTTTAAACCAATAATAATATATAGATAGATAAATTAATCTTTTTTTATGACTTAAACCTGGCACACAAGTTGTTGCGCTTGTTTTATCGTCATGGGTAACATGATAACGTCAACATGGCATAGAAAGTGCGGATCGCATTCATACTTAACGAGATTTGGATTTATAGTACTTACTCTTTTAGCGCCTGTTAAGTTATCGAGGGATTTTTGGGTCAGATTATAAACTAAAAGTCTAAAACTAAAAGTCTTAAACCAAAACTAAAAATCTAAATTTTTAAAGTCCAAGTCGAAAATGTATTTGGTATTTAGGATTGGGCATTTGGTATTTAGAATAGGGCATTTGGTATTTAGGATTGGGCATTTTCTATTTAGGGTTGGGCATTTGGTCATTTAGCCATTTAGGATTTAGGATTGGGCATTTGGGGATTTAGGATTGGGAATTTGGTATTTAGGATTGGGCATTTAATCATTTAGCCATTTAGGATTGACGATTGGGGAGTAGGATTGGGCATTTGAGGATTGAGGATTGGGAGTGCATGCAAATTAGGAGGCGTGGCCCAAATACTGGAGGCTGGGTTTGAAATGGCTGGTGCGTAGAGGCACCTTATGGACAGCAGAGGAGCTCCCAGTGCTAAGGAGCACACTGACAGAGCGTCCTCTTCAGAGTAAAAATTGTGGTTCTCGTGCTCTGCCATCCACGTTGGCTGCCATATTAACAATGGCAAAGCCGTTGCCGTTATATATATATATTAGAGGTGGGCATAGATAATTTTTTTTATCTAGATTAATCCGATCATGGTTTTAGGTTCACGGTTTCGGTACGGTTCAGTATTTGCTATGTTCAGGGAGAAAAGGACTACTGTCCAATAAAAATAAAGAAAATAAGAACAAATAACCTAAATACAAGCAGCAGCACAAATAAATACTATTGAGCAAAGATACTAATAAAATAAACAATGCTTTTCAGGTTTTTCAGGTGGGTCTAACATTAGTTTTTAAGTAAAGAAATTGAATAAAGTAATCAAATGTAAAATTTGCATATTTCACTGTTTAAATTAAAGATTAATCCTTATTAAACTTACACAAGCTATTCAATCAAGAGCAGTGAGTGATCTTTTATTTGAGACAGCAGTAAAGGCTACTGCCCCTTTAAGACCTGATGCACGGATATGCGTCGTCTTTCTCGACTCTATACAGTTCACTTAAGGCATATTCAGAGTATGTCTGCTTGAATAGAATGAATACTCATCAAGATGGACATGTTGACATACTTTCTGTGTAAGTTTGTCCGTTCAAGCGCAAGACTTGAAAGATAACTCAATATTTGCGCGCTGTGAGAGCGTTTACGCTTTGGGACGAGTGCAGAGACAGATCTTCTCTCAGTGCGCGCGAGTTCTCACCGCGTCTTCTGGCTCTACACGACGGGGTGATGGCGAAATGACTGTTCATATTCGGACGTGCGGCAGCACTCGCATGCATTGAACAGTTTACAAAGAGAGGCCGTTTTTCCCACGTTTTCTTTTATTATGGCTGTTGTAGTGTATCACTGAGAAGCCAGCACGTGTATCCATCGACAGAAACATACATAAAGCATTATTTTCAAGTTACCCATATTAAATATGCGTCATCAGATGTGAGATGAACGCGGTGCAAGTGCACCTTTGCACAGCCCCTGCTCACGCCAGACGGCACCCCGGTTGGGAAACGCTGGTATAGACCCGGCTCCCAACCCAACTTTGAGAATAGATTAACGGCGTTATTTTTTTTATCGCACGATAAGAGTCTCACGTTAACGCCGTGCTGCGTTAACGTGAGACTCTTATCGTCTCACGTTGAAAACAAACGGAGCAGTGAGCGGCTGTAATCATATATATATTTATATCATAAATGATTGCAGCCGCCACTCGCCCCGCTTGGTTTCATTACAGTGTGCTCCTTAGCACTGGGAGCTCCTCTGCTGTCCATAAGGTGCCTCTGCGGACCAGCCATTTCAAACCCAGCCTCCAGTATTTGGGCCACGCCTCCTAATTTGCATACACTCCCCAATCCTCAATCCTCAAATGCCCAATCCTAAATCCACAAATCCCCAATCCTGAATCCTAAATGGCGAAATGCTTAAATGCCCAATCCTAAATACCAAATTCCCAATCCTAAATGGCTAAATGACCAAATGCCCAACCCTAAATAGAAAATGCCCAATCCTAAATACCAAATGCCCTATCCTAAATACCAAATGCCCTATCCTAAATACCAAATAAATTTTCGACTTGGTCTTTAAGTTTCAAATTTAGATTTTTAGTTTTGGTTTAAGGCTTTTAGTTTTAGACTTTAAGTTTATAATCTGACCCAAAAATCCCTCCATATTAAGTAAGTACTTATTGAAATTGAGTACCTACTCAATGAGTATGCGGCTCCGAACGCAGCCTCGGTTTCTGTTGAATACGTCATTGCTTCATTCTGAGTATCGCTTCGGATAAAAGTGGTTCAAACCTCGCGCCTCTTGTGCAGTAGGCGTTTGCATTGGTGTTGAGGTTTTATAAATGAATCTTAAATACTTTCAAGAAAACACTTTAATACAATACAAAGAATAAATATGTATTTGTGTATAATTTATAAATAGAACATTTATTGAACTGACAGGTTTTTATAAGAATATAAATTATATTATATATTATATAGATTATAGAGAAGGTGTGAATTGAGTGTTTGTTCACTCATTAGTGAGTGATTTGAATCAGGCAGCAACTCACACAAATGACCCTTGAAATTGAAGACTTGACTTTTGATTTAATTAAAATTCTGTGAAATATGACATTTTGTATTTGGAAAGAACCTTTCAGTAATAATAGATGATATTTAATAAATTATACGTGAATATTTGAAATGAATATTGCTTATTTTATACTGATTCTTGAAATATTATTTTTATTTATTTTTACATATTTTATACTTATTTTTGGACTCAAATGAACTTTATATATAAACTCTGTTTTATGAACTCATACACTCCTTTTAACATGCTTGTTTTTATCAAATTTGTCGCGGTTTTGACTTTAATATAGGGATTATCTGGGGGAAAAATAACGTACAGATATACATTTCTCTGCAGCTCTGCTTATAAAACTGCAGAGTGCGAACGGGACTTTTATTTTGGTGCGGTGATGTGACGTCATAAGGCTACGCCGCGCTCCTGCATTTGTTGTGATTCGGCTGAAGGTTTGTTTAAAGAATTTAATCCGTTTAAATCATTATAAATCGTTCAATGTTTCACAGTTTTTACAATCATCGTGAAATGAGTTTATTTACTGTTGGTTATAACGTTGTAGTGCTTTATCTAACTTTAATGAAGTATATTTTATGTGAGTAAATCGCCTCCACACCAGTAACAGTAAAGCTGCGTCTCATTTCTCTCCCTCTATCTTGAATCAGTTCATCATAAACACGAGTTCAGTCTCTAGTGAGTAATGATGGAGAAACTGAGGCCGTTTCTTAAAATGTGTTCTTGTCTGTACTTGTGTTCTCGTGGACATGTGAATCGTCATCAGTCACTGCTGTTCCAATTCAAAGGTCACAGGGTCTCATTTCCGAAGTCGCAATAGAAAAAATAATCTTGTTTCTTGCTCCTGTCGCAAACAGAAATACGATTATTTTCTCACCCCATTGGTAGATAATTTTGCTTGTTTTAAGCAAAAACTCACTTCATTTTTATACCTTTCCCCTGAAAACAAGAACAAATATCTTATGTAATTTTACTCATCTAGTAAATTAATCTTGATTTAAGAATTTTTGATATTTGGACTGGAAACAAGAAAAATTACTATGTAAGAAGAGCCTTTTTGCTGTGTAGACATGAGAAGTCTCAATTTCTAAGTGTTAAAATGAACTGAAACCTGGTCTTAAATCTATTTTGCTTCAACTTTTCCTAAAGAAAAACATTTTAATGAATTAAAATTTGTTGCTAATTTTCTAAAAAGTCTAACATTTGTGATGTTTGTGATGCACTTTCATTTTAAGTTATACTTTTTGTTTAGTTTCTTTTATGTTTTCAAAATGACAGAATTCAACAGCAAATTTCAGTAAGCTCAACAACAAAAAAATGACCCTCTTGCCAGTGCACTGAACTAGGAGAGATTTAGTTTGGATTTATTTTTATTTCGATTAATTATTCTCATCTTAAACAGGACAAACACAGAAAAACAACAGCTGAAGCGACTGAGATCCACCTATCACACTATTATAAAGATGGAGTTTATTAAAGAGGAGAGTGAAGACGTGAAGATTGAAGAAGTATTCAGTTTGAAACATGAAGAAACTGAGGAACAAACAGGTTGGTTTCATTCTCAACGCTGAACTCCGTCATCTGGCTGGTCCTTATTAAAATCTCCAGCTCTACAGAAATTAATGAATATTTTGAAGAATGTCAAAAATATTTTCCCTTTAATATTTTATATCTTAAGGAGGATTTAATTATAAAATCCTCTAAATACTTAGTAAATTTTACAGAAGCAATTTCTCAGTAAAAGGCACATGACAGTCTGCCTGGAGTTTGCCAAAAGGCACCTGAAGGACTCTCAGACCAAGAGAAACAAAATTCTCTGGTCTGATGAAACAAAGATTAAATGTTGTGGCAGCATCATGCTGTGGGGATGTATTTCAACGGCAGGAACCGGGAAACAAGTCAAGATCGAGGAAAGATGAATGCAGAAATGTACAGATATACAGTATTGTTCAAAATAATAGCAGTACAATGTGACTAACCAGAATAATCAAGGTTTTTAGTATATTTTTATTGCTACATGGCAAACAAGTTACCAGTAGGTTCAGTAGATTCTTAGAAAACAAACAAGACCCAGCATTCATGATATGCACGCTCTTAAGGCTGTGCAATTGGGGTATTAGTTGAAAGGGTGTGTTCAAAAAATAGCAGTGCCTACCTTTGACTGTACAAACTCAAAACTTGTGAATCACTAAACTAATATTTAGTTGTATGACCACGGTTTTTAAAACTGGTTGACATCTGTGTGGCATGGAGTCAACCAACTTGTGGCACCTCTCAGCTGTTATTCCACTCCATGATTCTTTAACAACATTCCACAATTCATTCACATTTCTTGGTTTTGCTTCAGAAACAGCATTTTTGATATCACCCCACAAGTTCTCAATTGGATTAAGGTCTGGAGATTGGGCTGGCCACTCCATAACATTAATTTTGTTGGTTTGGAACCAAGACTTTGCCCGTTTACTAGTGTGTTTTGGGTCATTGTCTTGTTGAAACAACCATTTCAAGGGCATGTCCTCTTCAGCATAGGGCAACATGACCTCTTCAAGTATTTTAACATATGCAAACTGATCCATGATCCCTGGTATGCGATAAATAGGCCCAACACCATAGTAGGAGAAACATGCCCATATCATGATGCTTGCACCTCCATGCTTCACTGTCTTCACTGTGTACTGTGGCTTGAATTCAGAGTTTGGGGGTCATCTCACAAACTGCCTGTGTCCCTTGGACCCAAAAGAACAATTTTACTCTCATCAGTCCACAAAATGTTCCTCCATTTCTCTTTAGGCCAGTTGATGTGTCCTTTGGCAAATTGTAACCTCCTCTGCACATGCCTTTTTTTAACAGAGGGACTTTGCGGGGGATTCTTGAAAATATATTAGCTTCACACAGACGTCTTCTAACTGTCACAGTACTTACAGGTAACTCCAGACTGTCTTTGATCATCCTGGAGGTGATCATTGGCTGAGCCTTTGCCATTCTGGTTATTCTTCTATCCATTTTGATGGTTGTCTTCCGTTTTCTTCCATGTCTCTCTGGTTTTGCTCTCCATTTTAAGGCATTGGAGATCATTTTAGCTGAACAGCCTATCATTTTTGCACCTCTTTATAGGTTTTCCTCTCCAATCAACTTTTTAATCAAAGGCTGTTCTTCTGAACAATGTCTTGACCCATTTTCCTCAGCTTTCAAATGCATGTTCAACAAGTGTTGGCTTCATCCTTAAATAGGGGCCACCTGATTCACACCTGTTTCTTCACAAAATTGATGACCTCAGTGATTGAATGCCACACTGCTATTTTTTGAACACACCCTTTCAACTAATACCCCAATTGCACAGCCTTAAGAGCTGCATATCATGAATGCTGGGTCTTGTTTGTTTTCTGAGAATCTACTTAACCTACTGGTAACTTGTTTGCCACGTAGCAATAAAAAAATACTAAAAACCTTGATTATTCTGGTTAGTCACATTGTACTGCTATTATTTTGAACAATACTGTAACTGTACAGAGTGCACTGATGCTTCTCATCCAACCTAATGGAGCTCGAGAGGTCCTGCAAAGAAGAATGGAAGAAACTGCCCAAAAATAGGTGTACCAAGCTTGTAGCATCATACTCAAAAAGACTTGAAGCTGTAATTAGTGCCAAAGGTGCTTCAACAAAGTATCAAGCAAAGGCTGTGAATACTTATGTACATGTGATTTCTTTCTATTTTTTTTTTTTTAAATACAAACAAAGTTGTTTTATTTAGTCATTATGGGGTATTGTTTGTAGAATTGAGTAAAAAAAGAATGAATTTAATCAATTTTGGAATAAGGCTGTAACATAAAATGTGTAAAAAGTGAAGTGCTGTGAATAATTTCTGGATGCACTGTACACTCACGGGACACTGCAGTTCACAAAAGTTAATTATTTGCATGTGCTTTAAAGCCTTGGTGGTTAAACGTTTCTTTTGCGTGCTGATGCGCTAGTCTAACATGCATTTTTATGCAATTTACACCTGAAATGCACAAGATTCTGAAAACCAATCAGTATCTGGTGTGAACAACATTTGCCTGATGCAGTGCAACACATCTCTTTAGAGTTTATAAGGTTGTTGATTGTGGCCTGTGGAATATAGTTCCTCTCTTCTTCAATGGCTGTGTAAAGTTGCTGGATATTGGCAGGAAATGGTTGGGGAGACAGGGAGCAAGGATTGTGTTTTGCTGAGAGGGTTGGATGTAAGTCAATTATTTTGTAATGTACTTTACTATGTAGCTTAGCAGGGCTGCAAAACACAGTTCCTGGAGGGCCACAGTCCTTAAGAGTAAAGAGTATTTTACAACCGAGCAAATGACTCGTTCAGTGTTCATTTGAACGGGCCGTAATCAACTCTGCAGTGGATATTAATATCCACAGAATAGTGAAACACTATTTAACAGCCAGGTAACTTAGATCAGCAGTTCAAGACATTCAAATTCGTAAGCACATAACACAAGAACACTTATCTTTAATTTGCAAACTAAGCTTTATTGATTACTCTTACACATAAAACTAGTATCTAACAAAAACAAACAAACACACACATTCACACATTGCAGAAAGGAGGAAAGTGAGGAAAGAGTGAGTTTTAAGAGAGAGAAGGATGAAGTCCCAAGTTGCATTTATAACACATGACCTGAATTAATCATTGACTTAACCCTCCTATCGTTGCTTGGGCGGGTTATTCAATTTGATATTAATGCACCAGTTCAGTTTAGAATCTGGAGGTTACTTGCGTTTGTTGCGCGTGTCGTCATTGAACGGGGATTCCGTTTCGGTCCTGGCTGGAGAGGGGTTTCCCGGTTCTTTGTGATTCGCGGAAGGTCATGGCGTGTCTTTGAAAGTGAGATTTCTAGATGGCTTGAATGAATTTAATCCATTTTCTCTGGTCTGCCACCTTTGGAGTTTTTTCTTCAACAGAATGACTGGAACTTGAACGAACTAACCTGGAAAAGGCAGCTGCCGGCATTTCGGTGTGGCGGAATGCCGGTGGAATAAGCGTCTTTTTCTTTCTGGCGGAATGCAAGCTCTTATAGACGAGATGGGCTGACTCCAGATCTTGAGATGAACCAATCACGTACGACCAAAGGCGCGAACCTTCCTTTGTCTGT
Source organism: Gobiocypris rarus (assembly GCA_023029165.1). NCBI lineage: Eukaryota > Metazoa > Chordata > Actinopteri > Cypriniformes > Gobionidae > Gobiocypris > Gobiocypris rarus. The sequence continues at coordinate 15,184,821 of CM040935.1, forward strand.
TGAACTCCCGCCCCTCTTGGCTAATCAAAGGGGTGATTTATTTAATCATCTATTCTCAGAAAGCTGGTACTTTGTAATAATGCATCTTGTTGTAATTTGCAAACGAGATTCGGTGCAGTCAGGTTTCTGCGACTGGGGAGATACCAAAAACTATAATCCTGAGAGTTGAGAATACAAAGATACAGGAATTCCACAGTGACTAGCATACAGAGTTTGATTTACATACAGTAAACATTGTAGCTATTTTAATACATCGTATAAAGACATTAAATCAACAAAATATATATATTTATTACGTTGAAGAGGCAGTTTTGTCCAATCGGTCCATATGTGTCCATATATGTACGCGTGTGTGTGTGTGTGTGTCACGAGACAGTCCGCGTGTCTTGGGACTGTGTGCATGAGTCAGAGGTCACCACAGGGGTTGTGTGGGTGCGGGTGTAAAGTGCCTTGGGGCGCTCTTAGGCTGTTAATTTAGTTGTATGGTCATAACCACAAGGGCCATTTTGTTTACATATGATCTGATTAGACTTTGGTCGTTCAACAGATGGCTGAATTGCCATCAGTTCGACAATCACTGTTTTAGTGATTTGATGCAGTTTATGCGTAACATGGTTTCTGTGAGTTTCCTTTGTTTTCCCCTTAGTGCTGGGGTCTTGAGGAATTTATTGTGGTCACAGAGCAGGACATTAGAGATTAGTTGGTCGATGGGTGAAGGGAAGAAACTGCCTGTGGACCAATGAGAAGACCTGTCCGTCCTGGGCTTGGTACCACAGGTGGTCTTCTTGACCCAAAGGGGTATCTGGTTGTTTTGAGGCTTGATTGTGTATAGGATCTAGCATACATGTAAGTTTTCTTGTTTGAATGTCTGAATGTTTTGATGTCTGTTGCTTTTTGGCATTAAACTTAGATGAACTTTTCTCTTTTTTCCCCTTAGACCTGATGCCGTTTAAATAGGAGAGTTGTGATCTCTTCAGAATTTTTTTTATATGTTAATTCAGATAAAAGAACGTTGTGATTAATAGTAACAAAAGCTTGCTTTAAGTCAACAAAGACAGCACGTACATAATAACTCTTATCTAGGTAGCCTTTATTCTTTTCTAGAAACAAACAATTAGCTGTTTCTGGTGAATGATGGACCCTGCACCCAAATTTCATAGGATTTTAATGTTTTGTGTGCCTAAATGTTTTGATGTCTTTTGCTTTGTGGCATTAAACTGGGATTAACTTTTGTCTTTTTTTGCCTTAGACCTGATGCCGTTGAAAGAGAATCGAGGTCTGAATGAAATAGAAGAGAAAGATCAGGACAAGACACACCATGATTTCATTACTGAAGAAAAACCTTTTAATTTCTCACAGACTGAAATAACTACTTCAGGAAAAAGGGCTCAAAAGACAGGGACTAAAGGTGATTTCACCTGCCATCAGTGTGGACTATGTTTCAAAAAGCATGAAAACCTTGAAGTCCATATGAGGGTTCACACTAAAAGGAAGCTTTACCCCTGCCAACAGTGTGGAGTAATTTTCAATCAAAAAGGAAACCTTCAAGCTCACATGAGAGTTCACACTCGAGAGAAGACTTACACCTGCCAACAGTGTGGACTGAGTTTCAGACATAAAGGACACCTTAATTACCACATGGGAATTCATACTGGAGAGAAGCCTTACACCTGCCAACAGTGTGGAAAGAGATTCAGACAAAAAGACAGCCTTAAAGTCCACATGAGGGTTCACACTGGAGAAAAGCCTTACACGTGCCAACAGTGTGGATTGAGTTTCAGACAAACAGGACACCTTGATTACCACATGGCAATTCACACTGGAGAGAAGCCTTACATCTGCCAACAGTGTGGAAAGAGTTTCAATCAAAAAGAACATCTCAAATGCCACATGACAATTTGCACTGCAGAGAAGCCATTCACATGCCAACAGTGTGGAAAGAGTTTCAGATATAAAGGAAACCTTAGTAACCACATGAACATTCACTCTGAAGAGAAGCCTTACACGTGTCCTCAGTGCGGAAAGAGTTTCAGTCAAGATGTAAACCTTGAAGCCCATATGATAATTCACACTAGAAAGAAGTCTTTCATCTGCCCTCACTGTGGAGACAATTTCAGTCAGGATGGAAACCTTAAATCCCACATGAAAATTCACACTGGGGAGAAGTAGAATAAAGAAAATATTTCTACATTTCTAAAGTTGTTTATATGTAAAACTGATCAGAAGCTGTACAGGAAGATATGTAAGTGATATAAAACATGTTTATGTGTGATGGATAGTTTAGACTTTAGATTAGGGGATGCAGAAAGCTCTGTATAATGATTTATTCATGTGTTACACATCATGTATAACAGGTGTTGAACACTGTAGTGTGTACTGCAATGCAAGTGCTGATTGGTGAGGGTACAAACAGTGATCTTTTCTGACACACATGTGCTGGGTTCAAAATCGCCCCCTATAGCCTAATTCACTATTCCCTACATTACTCCACTAATAAAGTCCACTTAAGTGAGTGAATAAAATCGAGGGCACAGGAAGGTCTGCGCGCTTCTGCATAGTTTGTGCTCGCTGTTTAATAATTATTTGAAATGTAGCAAACTGGCAGCTCCAGTAGTAATGACAATATTGATCTTAAACTCTGCCATGGAAACTAGCATGTATAAACCCATAATTAAACAATTTAATAATCAATAAAAAAGGAATGTATACCTGTATGACATTATGCTGGACCTGCGCAGTTTGGAAAATGAATGGATGGATGCTTCAGCTGTGGGAGCTATCTTCTGGCGAGATGTGGGAATTCATTCACAACTCTCACAGTGCATTATGGGTATTCTCTAGCCGTTGAGCTTGCATCAGTTGTACACTCATTGTTACACCCCTACTTCTTTTAGAGAGCACATTCTCAATCGAAATGGCGACCTGGCAAAGATAAAGGAAAAGGTGCAGGATGACAAAGAAGTTACACATGAAATTACACATTAATTGCACGGAAGGATAGAAAAAGAAAGAAATACAGGTAAGATACAGGATGAGAGGGCAACACAGTAAAGGTGTAGATATATGTACAATTATTGCAGCACAATCAAACAGAGAGGTAGAAGAAGTGGGTGAATAAAGTGACAAGGCAACTACCTTAGTAGTAAATTAACACTGGGCGTAATTGCCCAAGTCAAATGTAGTGCAAATGGCATGAACAGGCAGAAGCTCTAATAGACTCCTTAGGAAATAAAAAAAGTACTGACTGCTGAGTATTGTTAATCACAACTTTTGTCAGCCAGGAGCTAGTAGGAAAGTACCTGAGCATTAGGAGAACATTGCAGAGTTTTATGGTTAGTGATCTAGTACATTATTTATCCTCACTCAGTCTTCATCAGATGAATCAATGTCATCATGGAGGTAAGGAAATTCCTCACAAACTGCTTCTCCATCTTCCTCATCAATTGAGAGAACACTTGGATCCACCACAATCTGCCTGTGATACAGTGAACACAGGTTAATTGAAATGGTAAATATCTTGCATCCTCACTTTCTCAGTCCTGTTGAGCTCATAAAATGACACCATTTTAGTAACTAAATATTTTACTTTGTAACTTTCACACAATGCAATACCAAAAGTATGTCTACAAAGAAAGATTAAGCTATTTTACAAGGTACAGTACAAGACCGGGACCGAACATGAGCACCCACCTATATTTTGACTTCACCTCACTCATTTGATGTTGTAGGTCACTCAATCTTGCCAACATAATGCAGCACAGTCCCTCGTATGCCTCCACAGACACGTTAGTAGGACAGACTTAAAACGTTTTAAGATTGGTTAGGCAAATGTATCCTACTGCAGCTTTTTTACAGACACTTACAATGTCCATATTTCTGTCCTAATGATCTTTGCCAGGTTAATGTATCAGCATTAATACCAGTCATTAGCTCATTAATTGAATATGGCTACATATATCTTACTTAAAGGTGCTGTATGTAGCTTTTTTAACAAATCAAATCCTTTTTTATTGCCTGTGTGTGAAGGGGTTGTAATCTCACATTAAAATTATCCACTTTGCAGGTTTTGCTGTAACCTCTTGTGGCAGGATGGGCTATTATCCCCTCCCATTTCTTTTGTAATCGGAGGTTTGACCAATGGGCTGTGACTATGGGTGTATAAGAGCACGGGGTGCCAGTTGCAGGTGTGTGTCACTTTCAAGGGCCGTGACGTCATTGGCGCTGCTGCTCGTGTTGACATGTAAATGCCGCTCATAGAGACTGCTGAACTTTCTGGAACCCCTGACTGGTTACTGGTGTGTTGCCGGCTGAGTAATCAAATGTGGACATTTGAGGCGGTAAGGAAAGCTTGTATGTACACCTATTGTGTGGCGGGTCTATGGGTTGCGCCAGCTGAGCGGGTGCTAATCTGTATGTTTCATATAGCTTAAAGTCCATCTGTATTCTCCACCCAATGCTGTATGTTTTGCTGAGTATATTTGCCCGAGCCTGAAGTCTAGGGAGAATGAATGGCAGTGTAACATCATCTGTTTGTTTTTAGGCGCGTGATGAGGTCAATGGCTGCGTTCTAATCAAGTGCTGTGCTCCGACGCTCTGTGCCCCATAAAGTTGCTGTTCTGTTTCCTGCACGGGATGGTTCCGTATTTAGCGCGGGCCTGAAGGGTTTTTAATGAGCCATCTATGTGATTGTGTCTTTCGAACTGAGATTTGTTGCACTTTTTAAGCTCTGGGTGCAGACGTGTGTATCAGTGCTATCTTTAAGTGTTCTTTTGTCTGTTTTTGTTTATTTCTTTAACTGATTTTCAATCAGTTTTCTTGTATTTCTGAATTGTATTTTGATTTCAATTTACTTTAATTGTGATTCATTGACTATACATGGCCATTTAATGACTATGAGCTATGGCCAAATCGTTTGCACTATTGTATAGTGATTGTTTAATCTGAGTCTCTTTCTTTGTGTTTTCATTTGCTATTTGTGTTTTGATTTGTGCAGACCTGGGTAGAACCAAGTAGTTGGTTCTTTCCATGGAACTGCATTTGAGTGTATTTTTGCAGTGTAAACAAATTTCTCTTTGCTCCCTTTATATTGCTATTTTATCTTAACCTCTTTCTCCATCTTGTTGGCAGGATCTGGGCACCGGGGGCAGACGAGTGACCTTTTGGGTGGTGGCTTCCTTCACTGTGTGTCGTGCTCTTCACTGACAGTAGTGTGTGTGTGTGTGCACTGTGAGCTGAGTGAGTTACATGATTTAAGGGTGATTATTCTGAGACTGCCCCTGTCGGTAAGCCCAGTTCCTTTGCCAGAAATAATTGAGTCTTTAATGAGATAAGTGTGACTGTCTGTTAATGCTACCTTTTATACTGTTAATAAAATACCTTTTGTATCATTACTTATGTCTCTGGCTTACATGGCGACTCGAACCTGTGCGTGCCTTTAGGGGGCGCACTAAATTCCTTGGGTGTAATTCCCGAGGTGGCGTAGTCGGAAAGTGAGCTTGATTTGAATGTGCTGAGTGCGTGTATAATTAGTGTCCCGCCTCACCTCTATAACACACACTCCGCCACACTCTGAAAGCAAGTATTCGTATTTTTATGTGAAGGTCCCAGGTCGGATTTACCGCCAGTGACGTCAACTGCATGCGCGCTCCCAAGCCTCTCGACTCGTCTAGCCTACTGACTTTGCACTCAACAGAGTCGACACTGCAACTTATGACATGTCTGATAACCAGGGCCACACGGAATCTGCGGACCTTTTTTGTGATTTCTGCGCAGAATTTTTGAAAAATTCTGTGGAATGGTTTTAAATGTGTTTAAAAGATCTAAGAATAGTGAAACTGAAAACATTACAAATAAAATATAAAATATTAACATAGTTAAGGTTTACAATTCAAATACAAATAGAACAACCTGTTTTCTAGCTAGAGTAAATCCACCAAAAGTCAGAGAAAATATTGCTTTATAAATTTTATTGTACACAAATCATTAAATAACCAACTGCATGTATTCAGAAATAGAGCAAAATAAATAAATATCATGAGTAATCAATTAAATTAAATACTTTTAATAACTGTAAATAACTACTTTTAAATAAATAAATAAATAGGTGCTGGTGTTACAATCAATTACAGAACAGTTCAATAAATACATAAGTTAAAAAAAAAAGTAATTTACTATTAGTATTACTTTTAGTAGTAATTTTACATAATCAAATCCACTGACTGTGTGTGGGGTTTGGAGCTTATTTTGAACCTCTGCTGTTGAATTTCGCAATCAGCATCATTTTAATATTTTCCTCGGTTAGGCTGCGTCTGTGTTGTGTAAGTAGTGTAGAATAGTGGGAAAAAAGTCTAGTGGGGAGATACAGGTACAGTGCAGCCAGTGGGGCGAGTGTTGGCATTCTATCTTCCCTTGCAGCCCACCCCTCCACAGCACTAACCTCACCTGCATCACTCTTCTCCATACAGATGTAGCGATGCCACTCCTCTGCAGATACCTTGCTCAAAATAGGGACAATTTGGACATAATTCTTTATGTCAGGTTTTAAACCAGATACCTTGGCTGGATCAAAGATTGGGAGGGCTTTAAATAGTTCAGTGCAGGGATGTCTCTCCATCACAGCCTGTAGCTTGGTAGAACACTGTGCCATTGCTTCTTTAAAAAACTCTGAACAAGTGTACCGCTCATCATCACCTAACTCCTTCAGCTGCTCTCTGGTGCGGGGACGCCAGTCCCCAGCCTCTGCGGTGCGCCCATACTCAAATAGCATGCTGAGGTCCTCTAGCTGACTGAAGATGGTGGCAGCCACAGGTCTGGAGGTTTCTTCAAGTTTGGTGAGGGTGGCAAGTATGTCAGAGCTGTGCTCAGCGATGAAAGTGGCCTGAACTTTCAGGAATTTTCCATTCTCCTCTAACAGAGCTCTGAGATCCCCCTTTAGAGGACAGTGGCAGTGTTGGGATGAAGCCGTGCAAGGTATCAATGTTTTCTGCCAAATATTGCACTGCTTTTATCCAGGAACCCCATCTTGTCTGGACAGCAAACACTGGCATGAGAGGAGAAAGACCCTGCTGCATCATGAAGGACCTCAATTCAAGACGACGCTGGGGTGACTGGCAGAAAACACGCTTTACCAAACCACACATCCGGTTCAGTTCTTCAAATGTGTCTGGAAATACTTGCAAAACTAACTGCAGCAGATGTGCAAGACAGGTGACATGTTTGGCATTGGGGAAGAGACCATAGAGAATTGTGTTGTATGCTTTTTTCATATAACTGGCAGAATCTGTGACAAAGCCCATACATCATTGAAATCAATGTTGTTGGAGTTAAGACAGGAGATGACAGCCTGTGATACGGTGCTGAAATTAACCCGATCCAAAAATGAGATCTGCTGCAACAGGTGGCTTGCCCACTGGCTGGAGAAGAATAGCAAGGACACAACGGCCACAAGCATCTGTTGTTTCATCTGTGATTACATATACAGGATTTCCATGTACAGCCTGCTTGATGTCCTCCAAATACTGAGGAAATAAGTGTGGAAGGTAATCAGAGCGTAGGTGAGATGGAGCTGGAATTGACCCTCCCTGTTTGCAGTACTTCTGTAAAAACGAGGAAAATGTTGATGTTTTTTCCAGAGGGATGTCAGCTTCAATGAAGGTTTTTATAAAATCATAAATGAACTCCTTTCTTTCAGCTGTAGATGGAGTCTTAGACATACAGGAGGCCAATGTCTGTGTTCTGAATGATGCTGAGGGAAAAAGAGCATTTGAATTGGAATTAATTTGAAAGAATTAGACACATTAAAGAAAACAAAAACTTTAACCAAGCTCATAGTCTCCATTATTATACAATTACATTACATTATTATACAATCACACACATTATATATATATATATATATATATATATATATATATATATATATATATATATATATATATATATATATATATATATATATATATATATATATATATATATGCATAGCTAGTGCAAAAAAAAAAAAAAAAAAAAAGGGTTTTTTATTTTATTTGATTTAATAATTTTTTTATATTGGCTTATTTTTGTGCCAGAAATACATTGATTATAAAAACATAACATGAATACAAATGTATTATCAAAAGTATTATCACAAATGTTTTATCAACTTATAAAAATAACAGAGGTTTACTGGTTAAATAAAATAATGTGGAATTTTGTTGTCTGATATTCCTTAAAAATTTATATTATTATTATGATTAACTTAGTGTTATTATTATTACTTTGAGAAGTAGGCCTACATAAAAATGTACGATAGTAGTATATTTATCTAATAATTTCTTCACGTCAAACCAAACTTTTATTTTGACGGGTGTCTGAGTGTTTCTGACGATGAAATGCCGGAGAAACTGAAAACACCGGCACCAGCGTCAGGCGTACCGTTACTTGAGTATGTGTAGTACACAAACCTGCAGCGCTCATTTACAGACACAAATGACATGCAGACTTTAAAAGCTGTCTTTAATATTCACAGACACTAGTTCACTTAAGGTTAGCTAGTAACTTAGTCAGACAGAGCAGTTATTTCAGCTATGCGCCGCGGTACGTTAGCCTATGTGAAAACACATATACACCCAGCACTGTTCTCATCGTGATAAATTTAGGTTGTATATTGAATAATGACACTTTTAATAAGTTTTTAACACAAGGTAACTTACCAAGAGCACTCCCCTTTCTGTTCTTGTGGCGACCCGATTTGAGATGCTCCAGTGCCGTTTGTCGCCTCAGATAATCCACAGAATGTTGACAGGCTTTACAAAACATCACCCCTCCATCCTCATAAAAGTCATTCGCAAATTCTTTAGCTCTGTCCTGTGCCGTAATTTTTGCTGACAAGTGACGTTTTCTTAAATCCTCCGCGGTCAGTTTTATTTTAGACATTTTCAATATCACTCTCTCATTCACAAAAACGAAGAAACGAACTGCGCCCTGCAAAACACCGACTCCAACACAAACTTCACATTTTGATAAAATATATATATATATATATATACATTTCTGCTGAAGCTTGTAAGGTGAATAAGAAGAACTTTGGGTGAAAAACACGAATCAACATCGGCAGGGCATTTGAATCATGGAGAAACCTTATCTACAAACCTAGAATGTATATTTCCTTTAGAAAGTGTGAAGTGGTGCTTGCAGTGGCAAAATTCGGCACAGTTGATAGGGTTCCATACTTATCATGGTAACATTACATGGAGCATTTGTTCAATGTCAAGCTGGTAAAAGTAGCCTATTATTGTAACGTTGCAGTGGGAGTTTACCTGAGTTTCCAGCATGTTGTGTGGGATGCTTTGTGTGTTGCGTCTCAGTCTGGCCGGTACACACAGTGCTCGCTCAAATTCGAGCATGCGTGAGCACGTGCTTGTAAACTTATTGATTGCAATCTGAAACTTCACAGCTAGAGGTCGCTAAAAACTACATACAGCTCCTTTAAGTAATTATATGCATATATTGCATGTATATGCATGTTTTTTTTTTTTTACCAAATGGCATGAAAAAGAAAGGCCTGTTAGTGTTTACTCCACAAACCTGTCAAATTATACAGTATCTCAGAGACCGTAATGAATACTTACTCCCTTCTTTCAAGTCACCTCTGACCAACTTTATATCATCACCTAATGTCTTGAAGACACCAGCCAAGAACTGCCAGTGTTGTTTCATCTCTTTAATTAGAATAGTCTTTTCTTCTTTTAAACGAGACAACAGCATTATCTTGTCCAACACAATCTTCTTTTGTCTCAAGTGCACAGTGGATTCTGTAAAGATAAATACTGGTAATAGCAAAAAAGACAAAAGATTGACCGACAGTAAAATACCTTGCAATGTGATATAGCCTGGAAAATACGGTATGTAGTTTAAGTCGCAACGGAGTATAAGTCGCACTTATATTTCAAGGCCCTTTAAATAAACACTTTACTGGTCACCAAAGGCATGGTTATAATTTTATGCTTTTCTACTTACAACTTAGATGTTTAAATATGTTAATTGATATTTACAAAGTAGTTAAAATTAGTGTTTTCCCGAGTGCCAATATAGAATAGACCAGCCAGACGAATAAAAAAACTGTGACTAATAGTCCGTAAAATACGGTAATAGTGGTAAACAGATGCACTGCAAGTCATTTGTCCCAAGCCATTTAGCATTTTAAATGCTTATGTCACAAAAGTGATGTATCACTCTAAAAAGCATTTGAAGTTATTTGTTAGTTTTTGAAGTTGTTTAATTATCTTTAGGTTGCTATGTAATTGTTTGTGGTTGTGTTGAACTAGTTCTGTTACAAACTTTGTCAGCACATTTGAAGAAAAAAAAACAGGATCACTATATTCTCAATAATAAAAAAAGCAAATAAAACAAGTTATTTAAGAAAAACTATTGTCTACTGTCTAACTATTGCCCCTCACACTAGGAATGATTTACAGAGAGAACTCAAGATTGATGCTTTGGTTCCTTTAGGGCATTTTAAATCCATGCCACATTAGAGCATAAACTCTCACCAAAATGTAACCTATAATGTTTTTTTTTGTTTTTTTATATTTGAGTCAACCGTTTCATTAATAGCATAATTAGGATGTAAAAGCCACGTTTAAGATTTATTGTAGTCTCATTGGGTCTCATTCATGAAACACGAGCAGAACGCATTTGTGTAAATCGTGTGTAAAGAGGTTCTGGGGTAAATTTTCAGATTCATTAAAATGTTTGTATTTTCCAAATGTTAGTTGCTACGAAAGAAATCTACACCTGCTCCCAGCCACGCGTAAATAGTGCGTTTAGATCCGAACATTTTGCTCATTAATAAGCTGCATTTTAATTCACCTTAATCGCGTAAATATGAACACAGCATTTTGAAAAAATATTATATATAGTAATTACATACGTTTTTTTTCTTTTTACTTTTATTACGAGAGCCAGTAATAGCATCTTTAAACAAAACACAAGTCCGCAAGTCTTTTATTTATTTATATATATATATATATATATATATATATATATATATATATATATATATATATATATATATAAACAAAAACATAATACCAAATGTACCTTAACATATCTTTGAGCAAGATAATTGTGAAGATTTAACTTTTTCCTTAGGGTCCATCCACGAACATGGATAGTGATCATATCTGTGCGTGTTGAGAAAAAAAAAAGAGCATGTCCATTTTTAATATTGTACATATTTAACAATGACTTTAATTAAACCCAACGACTCACCAGATTTGGTCATATATTTTGTTGTCAATGCAGCACGAGACATAAATGAATTGACTGCTTCCACTTCCTCCCCAACAGTCAAACCTGCATTAGTAGGAAATATAAAAAATGTTAAGGAACAGATCCATCGGGGTACAAGTGGCATAGTGGTCAAAGTTGCTGCCAGGCAGAACAAATGATGTCATGATAGTCAGCAGTTCGAGCCTGACTATAGCTTCTCTGACTTTGCCAGGAACTCCAAAGTCCAGTAGAAACAATGCAACATTTAACATTCAAGCGTGAAGTTATAATGACACAACAACAGTACTAAGAGGGGTCCAAAACATTATATACCATTGTAAATGTTAGCAATTTCCTTTAAAAGTGTAACTTAAATTACGATATGGACATTTAACCTGTCTATGAGAATAATCCAATGATAGGTTTATCAGTAGATACTCTAAAGCAGAGATCTCAAACAGGTTCCACAGAGGGCCTAGTGTAGGCTTGTTTTTGGTCTTTCCCTTCAATTAGTGACCAATTAAGATCCTAACCAATTAGTGACCTACTCAGTCTGGTACAAGGTAAAAGAGAAAACCTGCATACACTAGGCCCTCAGTGGAACAAGTTTGAGACCCCTCCTCTAAAGTTAAAACTCACCAGCTCCCTCTTGGTTGCGGCCACCCCACTCCACCTGTTACGCACAATCATTGCAGCATTGTATCAAAATTACTCATATAATAATCATTATGTATTTAGAATTAAAATAAATATATAATCAATACAATTACCTCACATTTGGTTGAATGACCTTTTGCATGCATAACTGATAAGAATGGTCGCATTTGCAAAAGATACTCTAGATCAGGAAAGGCCTCACACACTCTTTTTAAGTATGGGTAATATTTGCACATTACATCAGTGCAGACAAACTCAATCTTTTGTGTCTTGCCAAGATAAAGAGGGTATGCAAACACTTCTCCACGGTACATCTGTAGTCCTGTTACAAAAGAGTTAGCTCAGAATTCGAGTATAATCAAAGACAAGAAAGTCTTGGTTAGCTTGGGTTCATCAGAGTGCTGAACCTACCATTCAAAAGTGTCTACAGACTGAAATCATCACACCCTCTTCATCAAGTTTGGATTGAGACTTCTTGTTAAACTCACTACCAGCTTTAAAGTGTGAGTTTCCACAAAAGAAGGTTCCGTCAAAATATGGATTTTCATTTATCCTACAAAAATACAAAAAACACTGAATGGACTCTGACAGGTTTAGGTTTTGTCTTTTAAAAGATAAATTACTTACCCATTGCGATTAAACCTGTACATTTTCCTGTTCCCATCAAGAGACACTGCCACCATATCCCGACTGCAAGCTGGACAGGAGAAATGGTCATCTCCAAGAAGTGTTTCCATCTCATGTCTACAGTACGTCCATTCCAGAAAACTGCAGCAAAATTTGCAGCATTCTCACAAAGGCCTGTCTGGATAGACCAGGTGCAGTGACTTTAAAGTCTTCAAAGGTACTGAACAGATCGACAGTGTAAACTGTTTGAAATTCAATGTTTCCAGGCCAGTACCCATTTAATATAAGGTCTTTGACCTCAGGTGTCCATGATTTTAGGCAAGACTTACAGGTTACCAAAGGAAGGGAGAGATCATAGCGACCTGTTGGGTCAAACAGAGATATTCATCACAACCATAAATTCAACTATACAAAGCCTTTGTACTTGCTTTACACATTTTATGTTGTAAGTTAAACAAAGGTAAGCACCATTAATATTTATGAAGATAATGGCACAACCAGCATTCACCCGAAACATCCTCAGCACCACAACAGCAAATCTTGTTGGGCAAAGCGATCGGTAGGAGACAATCTGGAAAAACAGACATCAATATTAATTGTAACAGTTTACACTTGATATGTAATGTAATCCAATCCATAAAGCGGTCACATACCTTGCTCGCTAACTACATGTTCACCAGTGCTGTCTTTTGTAACGATGCATTTCGGTGACATGGCTTTGTAAAAGCCTCCCACAAATGACTCCCCTGTTGTGTAGAACATACTGGTGATGCACTGACACATCACAGTTACTGCAATGCAGTCTCTGCATCGAATAACAGCCTCTTCCACATGACACTGTTGGCAAGCTTGTTGAGGTGTCCTTCCGCTTGTTAACATGGCTTGTAAAAGATGTGATCTTGATTTTTGCCACTTTTCATCACATAGTAGTTCATGCCGCAAACCCCAGGTCCGTAAGTTGTAAGTTTCTGATGGATAAATGTCTGGGCTGTCTAAGCTCTCCTTGAGTTCTTGAATATTTTTGTCATTCGACATTCAGATGTGACTGGAAACTTTAGAGATTGTCTAAAATTCATGACAATTTAGAGGAATGCCGCTTATAATTGACATAACGCATACTATCTCTTGAGGGAGTTCGACTCTCAATAGTCAATCGTCCCAACTGGTCCGTCTTTCTCCACCGCATTGAGTCAATGTTCTTGCTCTTACATTTGGCCTTACATGGATCCTTCTGGAATAAATGTTTTAATTAATAAATTGCGGCTAAATTAAATTGTACTCATTGAATTGTATAGTGTAGTATGCAAATAAATGGCAACAGTTATCATTTTTATAATTGCATCCATTTTGAAAATGTGTCTAGTTACATTTATTTATATTTGAGTAAATCAAGTTCATGTTTGGGTTCAGATGGGTAACTTATATCTATGCTCAAAAGCAATTCTCAAGAATATATCTGTAAATTATTCATTGAGTCTATTAAATATAACAAAATTGATATCTCACTAGAAAGGCACTGCAAATGTTCATGCAGCAATGTCCAACATAACATTAACCTATAACCAGGCCCGCACGGAATCTGCGCGCGCAGACTTCCGCAGAAAACTCCGCAGATAGTAGCGCCCGTCATTGGCGAGCATATACAACTCGTGCATGCGCAAATGTGAGCGTAGTAGGCGGCGCCGATTGATGTTTTGTGAATTAGAGAGTGATATTGAAAATGTCTAGAATAAAACTGACCGCGGAGGATTTAAGAAAACGTCACTTGTCAGCAAAAATTACGGCACAGGACAGAGCTAAAGAATTTGCGAATGACTTTTATGAGGATGGAGGGGTGATGTTTTGTAAAGCCTGTCAACATTCTGTGGATTACCTGAGGCGACAAACGGCACTGGAGCATCTCAAATCGGGTCGCCACAAGAACAGAAAGGGAGTGCTCTTGGTAAGTTACCTTGTGTTAAAAACTTATTAAAAGTGTCATTATTCAATATACAACCTAAATTTATCACGATGAGAACAGTGCTGGGTGTAACGTTATATGTGTTTTCACATAGGCTAACGTACCGCGGCGCATAGCTGAAATAACTGCTCTGTCTGACTAAGTTACTAGCTAACCTTAAGTGAACTAGTGTCTGTGAATATTAAAGACAGCTTTTAAAGTCTGCATGTCATTTGTGTCTGTAAATGAGCGCTGCAGGTTTGTGTACTACACATACTCAAGTAACGGCACGCCTGGACGCTGGTGCCGGTGTTTTCAGTTTCTCCGGCATTTCATCGTCAGAAACACTCAGACACCCGTCAAAATAAAAGTTTGGTTTGACGTGAAGAAATTATTAGATAAATATACTACTATCGTACATTTTTATGTAGGCCTACTTCTCAAAGTAATAATGGAGACTATGAGCTTGGTTAAAGTTTTTGTTTTCTTTAATGTGTCTAATTCTTTCAAATTAATTCAAATTCAAATGCTCTCTTTTTCCCCTCAGCATCATTCAGAACACAGACATTGGCCTCCTGTATGTCTAAGACTCCATCTACAGCTGAAAGAAAGGAGTTCATTTATGATTTTATAAAAACCTTCATTGAAGCTGACATCCCTCTGGAAAAAACATCAACATTTTCCTCGTTTTTACAGAAGTACTGCAAACAGGAGGGTCAATTCCAGCTCCATCTCACCTACGCTCTGATTACCTTCCACACTTATTTCCTCAGTATTTGGAGGACATCAAGCAGGCTGTACATGGAAATCCTGTATATGTAATCACAGATGAAACAACAGATGCTTGTGGCCGTTGTGTCCTTGCTATTCTTCTCCAGCCAGTGGGCAAGCCACCTGTTGCAGCAGATCTCATTTTTTTGGATCGGGTTAATTTCAGCACCGTATCACAGGCTGTCATCTCCTGTCTTAACTCCAACAACATTGATTTCAATGATGTATGGGCTTTTGTCACAGATTCTGCCAGTTATATGAAAAAAGCATACAACACAATTCTCTATGGTCTCTTCCCCAATGCCAAACATGTCACCTGTCTTGCACATCTGCTGCAGTTAGTTTTGCAAGTATTTCCAGACACATTTGAAGAACTGAACCGGATGTGTGGTTTGGTAAAGCGTGTTTTCTGCCAGTCACCCCAGCGTCGTCTTGAATTGAGGTCCTTCATGATGCAGCAGGGTCTTTCTCCTCTCATGCCAGTGTTTGCTGTCCAGACAAGATGGGGTTCCTGGATAAAAGCAGTGCAATATTTGGCAGAAAACATTGATACCTTGCACGGCTTCATCCCAACACTGCCACTGTCCTCTAAAGCTGTGCGGGATCTCAGAGCTCTGTTAGAGGAGAATGGAAAATTCCTGAAAGTTCAGGCCACTTTCATCGCTGAGCACAGCTCTGACATACTTGCCACCCTCACCAAACTTGAAGAAACCTCCAGACCTGTGGCTGCCACCATCTTCAGTCAGCTAGAGGACCTCAGCATGCTATTTGAGTATGGGCGCACCGCAGAGGTTGGGGACTGGCGCCCCCGCGCAGAGAGCAGCTGAAGGAGTTAGGTGATGATGAGCGGTACACTTGTTCAGAGTTTTTAAAGAAGCAATGGCAGTGTTCTACTAAGCTACAGGCTGTGATGGAGAGACATCCCTGCACTGAACTATTTAAAGCCCTCCCAATCTTTGATCCAGCCAAGGTATCTGGTTTAAAACCTGACATAAAGAATTATGTCCAAATTGTCCCTATTTTGAGCAAGGTATCTGCAGAGGAGTGGCATCGCTACATCTGTATGGAGAAGAGTGATGCAGGTGAGGTTAGTGCTGTGGAGGGGTGGGCTGCAAGGGAAGATAGAATGCCAACACTCGCCCCACTGGCTGCACTGTACCTGTATCTCCCCACTACTTCAGTAGAAGTGGAGAGACTTTTTTCCCACTATTCTGCACTACTTACACAACACAGACGCAGCCTAACCGAGGAAAAGTAAAATGATGCTGATTGCGAAATTCAACAGCAGAGGTTCAAAATAAGCTCCAAACCCCACACACAGTCAGTGGATTTGATTATGTAAAATTACTACTAAAAGTAATACTAATAGTAAATTACTATTTTTTTTTTAAACTTATGTATTTATTGAACTGTTCTGTAATTGATTGTAACACCAGCACTTATTTATTTATTTATTTAAAAGTAGTTATTTACAGTTATTAAAAGTATTTAATTTAATTGATTACTCATGATATTTATTTATTTTGCTCTATTTCTGAATACATGCAGTTGGTTATTTAATGATTTGTGTACAATAAAATTTATAAAGCAATATTTTCTCTGACTTTTGGTGGATTTACTCTAGCTAGAAAACAGGTTGTTCTATTTGTATTTGAATTGTAAACCTTAACTATGTTAATAAGTTAATATTTTATATTTTATTTGTAATGTTTTCAGTTTCACTATTCTTAGATCTTTTAAACACATTTAAAACCATTCCACAGAATTCCGCAGATTTTTAAAAATTCTGCGCAGAAATCACAAAAAAGGTCTGCAGATTCCGTGTGGCCCTGCCTATAACAGCTGTTCCCAACATTTTTATGTGACTGTAAAGTACCTCTTTAGTACCCTAATATTAATTTTACTATGTTACCTGTCTTGAATTATGGGCTTACAGCTGTTTGTGAAACACTGATCTAAAACGCTTATACATTTTTATTTTGGCTACCACTCATTTGGGATAATATAACATATATTCTTCTTTGCTTACCTTTTCATGTACTTTGTCTCTTAATTCGGAACTAATTATATCAATTAGCCGACTATCAACATAATCATCCACATCTCCAGTGAGTGTAGAAACGTTAGGCCCATCAAGAGGAATCTGTTTCTGTAGTCTTTTCCTTCCTGCCAGCAAGAAATATGCAATATTTTACGTTTGCTTATTTTTAGATGTTGTCTATTCAATATATCGTTCAACTGTTTTACCTCTCGGATTAAACTCGCAGTGGTGTATCTTCATATATGCGCCAGCGTCATAGATAGATATGGCCCGCGTAAACCCCACTTCTGGAAAATTAGGGTTCAGGTTCAAACGGCACCATTACAAACTTATTTCCCGTTTCATTGAATATATTAGCTAGATTTCTATTCTTCCAGTATTGTACAAAACATATAAAAACAATTATAAAAATATATAAAAACATATGTACATTGTACAAAACATATAAAAAATAAAATGTATATCTTACATTTACCTGTGATAATAATAGGTATATTTTATAATTGTTTAAACAATTGGCATCATTTAAATTAGAACTGTCAACGAAACTGCTGGAGTAACTGCTGATTACTCTGTGGTGTGTCTTCAGCCTGTTAAATCCTCATTAGTTTTTGATGTTGCTGTAGTTTTTGGTGTTTTATTTAAAGAAGACAACACCCTTACGAAAAACACATGAATTTCACGTGATCACATGTGGATGCATGTGAAGTGTATAAAAACCACATGTAATTTATCGTGACACATTGCTATATTTCAACATGTGAAATCATGTGAATCACATGTGACGCATGTGAATCATGGGCTTAATTTAACCGGCCAGAACGGGGCTACTAGCAGAAGACGGGCCCCGTCCTGGCGCACTCTCTCTAGAACTCCCGGAAGCAGAGCAATCGGGGAAAGCGTCAGGGCAGCCTCGGCCAAGAGGAGCTGGATCGACAGGGAGAACCACAGGCGACAATGCGAATTTTTAGGTGCGTGGTGAACAGGTCCACCTGGGCCCTGCCGAACTTCTCCCAAAGGAGCTCCACCACCTTGGTGTGGAGTCTCCACTCCCCGGGCCTCGGCCCCTGCCTCGACAGAAGGCTCCCGGAATATATATCCCCTGACTGACAACAATTTCCCTTGATCCCAGAGGAGCATAAGGCGCGCCAGCTTGTACAACCGACGGGACCTTTAACCCCCCTGATGGTTGATATAGGACACCACCGATGTGCTGTGCGTGCTCACCAGCACATGATGGCCCCTGAGATGTGGCAGGAAGTGTTTTAGTGCTAGAAACACTGCCATAATTTCTAGGCAATTTATGTGCCACGAACGCTGGTGTTCCTGCCACAGACCCTGGGCCGAGCGACCACTCATGGTCGCCCCCCGGCCCGTCAGGGAGGCGTCCGTGGTCAGAGACAAGCGCCGACACGGTGCCCCAGGATGGACCTTGGGTCAGGAACCAAGGGTCCTTCCACATAACCAAGGCACGAAGACATCGCCGCGTTGGCTTGATTACGCGAAAGGGATTTCCCCTCTGGGAAAAGCCCTTGGTCTTGAGCCACCACTGCAGTGGCCTCATGTACAGCAGGCCCGAAGGAATCACGTTGGACACTGCTGCCATTACACCTAACAGTCTCTGGAACTGTTTCACAGTGAGTGGCTGATCTAGTTTCACCCCCTTCACGGCTGAGAGGATCGACCCTACACGAGGCTCTGACAAACAGGCCTGCATAGAGACCGAATCCCAACTCACACCGAGATAAGTGATCTTTTGCACAGGAGACAGAACACTCTTCTTGGGGTTGAGCCTCAGCCCCAACCTCCTCAAGTGTGCGAGAACAACATCTCGATGTTGAACCGCGAGACGAGCTGACCGTGCCATGATTAGCCAGTCGTCGATATAATTGAGAATCCGGATCCCCTGCAGCCGCAAAGGGACCAGAGCAGCTCCACACACTTCGTGAACGTGCGGGGTGAAAGGGCTAGACCGAAAGGAAGCACTCGATACTGGTACGCTTCTCCCCTGAAAGCGAACCTCAGATACTTCCTGTACTTCCCCTTTTGCGGCAGAGTCTGTAATTCTTGAGACATCACCAGAGCCTGCTCGGGGCCCACGAGCGTAGGCAGAACCCCGTTGAAACTAGGGGGACGACATCTGAACTGAATGGCGTACCCCACCCTTATACATCGCAGGACCCACTGAGAAATATGCGGCAGATTCTCCCATTCCGACACGAAATCTACTAAGGGTACCAGCCTCTCGAGGCTGGCCTCTGACGTACTCTGTCACCGACCCAACGGCACCAACTCCCTCCGCGGAGGGTGCGGGCCATCCTCGGATGACCCGCGGGGCCTCCCCACGCCCCGGCACTCGGGCGGGGTTGGTGGGTTGCCCCCGTGAGGGTACCGCGGACGTACGGGTACCATATACTGCGGTAAGCACCGTCCGCCCGCGGAGGGGATCACCCTTACTGTCCTGGGCCCACAGGCGTCAGGACCTCTTTGACTCGGTAATGATATCAGCTCCGATCTCGTGGCTCTCCCCCAGGTCTTTCAGCAGGTCAGCCTGGTATGCCTGCATTATAGCCATAGTATGCAGACATGCGGCCTGACCTGCTGCCGAGTATGCTTTGCCCACTAAAGAAGATGTGGTTCTAGAGGCGAAGAGGCAGAGCCTCACACTGCTCGCAGCCGCCACCCTCGAGTGCCGACTGCGCGTGCTGCTCTCCCAAACAAACAACACACATCGAGTGTGTATCTCCACCCGTAATGAAACGTGAGCAGGGAGGAACACACTTGATGAAATGCTTTTCGCTCGCCATATTTTTACTCTCAAAATAACAAAGTCTGTACTCAGACACAACACAAAAGGACAGAATGAACACAGAGCGCTTGTTGAAGGCAACAGAAGCTGACGGCGTGTGTTTGCCGGGGTGCTTTATAGTTTCCGGGTCTATGACGTCACCCGCCATGACGTACTCTCTCTCTATTGGACAGATGGCATACGTGCTTCACGACGCAATCACGCAGAGGCGTTCCCAAAGCGGTGACGCAGCGCGAGTTCCCTTGAAAGGGAACCCTGGGCAGCGCAATGCCAATTCTGCACTGGTTATTGCAGGTGGCCCAAGGAAAGTCATACAGTACATGTTAGCCTCGAACTTACGACGCAGACTGTCCGGCAATGCAGCGACTTAGCCCACTATGCCACGCAGACCCCTGTACTGACAGTACACTATTATACATTATGTAAACTTTTACCTAATCTTAACCCTAACCTCTGTAAGTTCTTGCCTAACCTATAGCACACAAAAATGTAATTGATGTTGTATGAATTGTATGAATAACACATAAATGTACAGTGTAATCCCGTGTTAGCAAGGGGTGAAATTGGGTTTCAGAGCCATATGTCCATTATGGAGATCATATTGCAGCTTTTCATATTCAACGAAGAAATAAGTTATACAATTACTAGTTAACTAGTGTACTTGCAATGTAATTTACACATATCTTGGTGTGATCACATTTTAGCTGGATCGCCTTGAAGCTGTTGGATACTACCCCATATTACTTTTGGGGAGTAAAAAAAAAATCAACATTTACTGCAGATGTCATCAGCAGCATTGGGCTGAATCTTCATGAGGAGCTTCTGGGAAAGCTGAAGGAGGTCTTTGGGTCAATCCTGAAGTGTGAGTGAATGTTCAAAATCGAAACATGTATTTGGTGGTAATTACTGTACATTTATGGTTATTAATTTAATTTAGAATTATTTCATATTTGTGATTTCTAAATGTTCATAATTATTGTCTAAAGTGTTTGTAAAAATTTTTCTGTTTCTTAAGTACACTCCCGAAATCTGGAGAAGGAGAAGGTAGCTGAAGTTGAAGACTGTATCCCTGCTAGTGAGTCAGCAGATCAGGAAGAGGATATGATGCAGCAAGGTACAGACTGTTTTCCAGTAAACGCCACACTGACGTAGAAAGGAATGTGTGTGTATCCTATAGGTGCAAAAGAATGTACAACGGACTTGCAACTTTGGAAAAAAATGAATAGATTCTTAGATTAGTCTAAATTCTGTATTTCATATTAATATTATCTCACATTGTAACCATGTAAAACCAATTATTATATTATTATTTTCAATTTTAAAAAGAATTGCTGCTACCCAGCCACACATCTTTAGAATCAGCTGTAGCATAGCTAAAATATAGACATTGAAGGGTACCATAACAGTAATTTTAGCTGTAATGGAGTGGATTTTTCATAAAAAGGTCTTGTTCAAAAATGCAGGCCACGGTGAAAAAGTATTTGTCTCATCTCAACACAGGACAATCACAGCCCTTTCTGTAAATCCTGCACACTGCACAGTCATCCTGTCAGTCTTTGAGTGGCCTTGAATTGAGAAAAGAAAGCCCCTTCTCTTTACAATAACAAGATCAACAGGCTTGTGTGTGTGTGATGTCCACACTTGACACTACCCTATGACCTAGTTTATAAGCTACAGGCCTCAGGGCCAGATGTACTAACGCTTTTGCACCCACTTCAGGCGTATTTGTTTCGCAAACTGTGCATGAAAGCACGGCGAGGTATGTACTAACAGGCCGCATCGAGGTGGAAACGCAAACTGCCTGGCGCTGAAACTGAAAATGGCTAATAGCGCTTTCCGTTTAATGCATATGCATTCATGGGAGGATCACATAAAGAGATGGGAGGGGAAGCGTTAACTGCGCCTAATTATGTATTCGACGTTATGTAGCCTACTAAAACCATCATTGACAGCGCGTCTCTATTTTGCGGTGAAAATTCTCTGCCTCGGAAAAGCAGGTGCGAACCAGGATATGCGCCCAGACGTAGTACTATTACTAATAGGCTAATATACCAAATGCAAATCACAATTATGCTTTATGACATTTTCTATTATCCTTATTAGCTATCAAAAAAAATTCCAAATTGAAATGACCAAACACAAAATTGATTTAGTAAGCTTACACTTAAAGGTACACTATGTAGGATTTTTGCAGTAAAATATCCAAAAACCACCAGGCCAGTGTTATATATTTTGTTCAGTTGAGTTCTTACAATATCCCAAATGTTTCCAACTATTTGTAAATTGTGAGAAAATCGCTATTTTTACCAATGAACCGGGACGTGTGAGCATAGCGTCTGAGGGAGTCGCCTGTCAATTGCGTCATATCTGCGTTACCCTCGTTTCCGGTTTGATTTTGCAGAAAAGCTTTACTCTCACTGCAGTGTGAACAAGTGTCACAGCAGCCGCCGAGAGAATGCACAGAGTAACGTCATAACATCATTGTAAACACACTTAAATGTATCTAATATAATAAACAGAGCTGCGTTACCTCATACTCATGACCGGAAAATCGGAGATTGAGCCGGCAACTGTGTCCCGTCATAATAAAAGTCCTGCTACTCGCGAGCAGTGTGTTTGTTGAACAATCTCTCCAGCGGCCTCGCCCAGCTCCCACAGCACTCGCCCCTGCTCTGCTTCATATACAGTAAAGTTAATAATCGCATCCATGAACATGATTTCTGCCCGAGTCCAATCCCGATTCTTTTCCACCGGCTGTGAGGTGAAGACAACATGTCCCAAGATTCTGCGCTCAAACTTAACGTCATCAAACTACGCATTTGTTTTGAACAGGCGCCCTCTAGCGGACGGAAAAGTCACATAGTGTACCTTTAAAGATGGCCAATAGCCTAACCAAAACTCCAAATGTAGCCTTAATGTCCAAATTAAAGATGGCATATATTATAGTTACGTTTCATTAGCATGTTAGACATTTGAATTGGGTGAATATTATTTGTACAGTAGGATATAGACATCATTATTAAAAAATATAAAAAGGCCTAAACGGGACTTATTCAAAGTCCATTTACAATCACGACTAATTATCTTATTCAGACTCACTTTTATTTTCTAATGTGATCTAAGCAGCTATCGATTCATTCCATGCATTCCACAGTAACCAGCGTTAATGCACAACCTCTTAAATTGTGGTACATTGAATTTGTGTACTGCGGGACCTGCATCGCCTGTTAAAGCCAACTTTTTCTTCATAAAGTTTAAGGTCCTGCCACCTTTTTTCACCTTTTCCACCTATTTGTGGGTCGAGGATATTACAACATCGTTTGTAATTTCGGTCCAGATGGCATTCATTTGTGTCGGTGTGGAATTCTGGCCATGTGTAATATTTAAATTTGATGCCTACTCATAAACAAGCAGATCATATCGCTAAATCTTTTTTTCACCATTTTGACCTGACCAACAGAGAGAGAAAGAGGCCCATTCAATTGTTTAAAGGGCGCAGTGTACGATATAGTGGGGAGACAGGCAGACTACACAAACACCTGCAACCTACGTAAATATGAAGCAAGGTGCGGTCTCAATAAAAATGCTTTCTGCGTCTTCTTCAAGGCAAATAACATCTGGCCCTCAGTGTCTTAAATGACCCTGCAGAAAATCAAATAGGCCTCACGATCCTAAATGCATAACACTCTCATCTAGTATACCATTCTAAACTGTTTGAACATTTGAACTGAATTCCATTTCTCAACAAGCATCAAAGTAGTTCTTGAGACTTACAAAACAAACATTAAAAGTTAAATAAAATAATATAATACTGGTAAATGAAAACTGGCCATTTACATCATCCTAAATCTTGAAGTTGAATTGAAGGAGCACACAACATGTACAGTAACAGCCTTTGACAGAAACAATGACTGACAAAGAATCAAAGAACAGGGGCAGACTAAATATAAATACCGATAATGTAAACCAGGTGTGAGTAATGGAACTGAACTGAAGAAGCATAGGAAGTCCATAAATGCTGTGATAATCATGTCCAGGAAAAACTAAAAACCAGGAATGCAATATACTAAACTAAACACAGAGACAAAGGATAAACCATAACCGGATTACACTAGACACAAGACAGGGAAACACTAGGAAAACCATTAATGGAATTCCATAGAAAAAAGATACAGACATGCAGGGGAAACCATGACATGAACACTGCAACATCATCAGTATCCCTGGTTTTACTATTGATAGGTATGAGTTTGGTTGAAATTAACAATTTTGGTTTTATTCCATAAACTATTGACAACATTTATCTAAAATTAAAAAAATATATTTATATTGTCATTCAAATCACGTATTTGCAGAAAATATCATCTGGTCAAAAATAACAAAAACATGAAGTGTTTGTCAGACCTCAAACTATGCAAAGAAAATGTGTTAATATTTGTTATTAAACCACACAATTCTAATATGTTAACTTAGGAAGAGTTCAGAAATCAATATTTGGTGCAATAATCATAATTGTATAATAATAATTGTCTCAAAATAATTGGCTATCATGCATCTTGGCATGCTCTCCACCAGTGTTTGACATTTATATTGGGTGATTTTAAGCCATTTCTGGTGCAAATATTCAACCAGCTCAGCATTGTTTGATGGCTTGTGACCATCCATTTACTCTTGAATGAAAATGCAGGTCTCAATATTTTAATTGCCTGTACATGTAAAAGTGCGGTATCTGTATAATATCTTGTTTCCTTTTCCTTATCATCTTATTGATATACTGCATTCTGAAGTGATCCAATAATGTTGATTACGAAACATCAATGCTTCCGTAATGCTTATGTCAGTTGTGATCATATAGGTCTGCCATGCGAGGAATGTGCAGAGCGGACATCGTCCCGAAACTTTCTTTATTCAAAGATTCTAAAAACAAGAAGGGATCTGGTAAGTTATTGATTCTTCTATTTCATAAAGATTTTTTTTTTGTGGGGGGTGGTATTTTTTTATGACAGTATGTTCTTTTTTAAATAAAATCCCCAAATCTGGAAGCCCAGTCTGCTTTTGGTTCATAAAATATACATTTTGCATAAGACATTTAAAGTGATGGTTCAAAGTTAGTTAACCCTGGGGTTTTTTGCAACTTGACATCGTTCCAAACAACCCCTCATCAGCTTTTATCCCTTGTTAAAACATTGGTCGAGGAAGCGCTGATGGACTAAATGCATGCACTAATGGATCCAAACATGCTTCGTACATTACCCCACTAATAATGCCCAGAATCGTACCAAACTTTGACAGTAGTACTAATAGCTTTTGTACTTATAAAATGAGGAATATCAAAGTTTGTAAGAACACCAGAAGTATATGAATAAATCTAAACGCACAGAGCACAACATCAATTGCGGAGATGTGCTCTGTGTGTGATGTCACGGGATTTGGTGCGGTAGCATCTGAGATTAGCAGCCATCAGGTAAGTGTTATTTAAATATATTTCTGCTGTACTTACAAACTTTGCAATGCCTCATTTTATAAGTGCAGAACCTTTTTGTAGTACTGTCAAAGTTTGGTACGATTCTGGGCATTATTAGTGGGGTAAATGTACGAAGCACGTTTGGATCCATTAGCGCATGCATTTAGTCCATTAGCTGATAGTGCTAACTCGACCAATGTTATAACAAGGGATATAAGCTGATGAGGGGTTGTTTGGCTCGATGTCAATGTGCCAAAACCCTAGGGTTAACTGACTCAGAACCATCACTTTAAGATTTTGTCATATATTGATTACAAAACAACAATTTTTGTACAACCTTGTTATGCATATTTTATCATGTTTTAAGTCTTCTGTGAAAGTCACTTTACAAGCCAATCGTTCATCATAACACAACAGTGTCAGTTCACATTACATTAGGTTTGGAACCAAAACCTCAAAAATTTGGCAGCCAGTAGTTGGGTGGTTGCTCCAACGTAAACATCTTTGCTGAAGTGTTTATAAGTAAGGTGTCACACTGAAACCCTCAAATATCTTGGGGTTTAAGTGCAAAGTCATACCAAAGACTCCAGTTGAGCACCTTTTTTTGTAGTCTCCAGCCTCAAAATAGAGTGGTTTGGATTTAAGAACTTGCTTACAGACTGCTCTACCGCTCAATTTGCAACACACTACAGAAATATCAGATTGGCACCCACCTACAGCTTACCATGCTAAAATGTTGACTTAATCTCTTTTCAAAACAAAGAAAAGCATTGTGTCTGTGTACAGTAGATGACATTGGATTCATATAGCGCTCAGACAAATATATTGTCCATTTAAAACAGTTGAGAATGGATCCATGTATTAAAAGATTTTACTGAGGACATAATGGTCCGTGTGATAGGATGTTTGTGCAGGAAATAACTCAAATAGGTAGTTACAATGGCAAGAAGCTGCTATGTTTAGATTTGTAGGGGTTTCGTTTCAGCTCATTTAATTTTGCTGTATGTACTGTCTTGTCTTATTTTGGGGTGTTTTTTGGAGATATCTTCATATACACGTCTAAATTGTAAGTAGACAAGCATAAGTTTATAACCATGCCTTTGTTTACCAGAAATGTGTTCATTAAATGGGCCTTGAAATATAAATGCGACTTATAAACCAAAGCAAGTAATACAGTATATGTTTTTTCCTTGCAACAATGTGTTTTTTTGCTGAGTGCAACTTAAACTTTTGTGCGACATTTAGTCTGGAAAATATGGTAGTCTCTATGTTCAGCTCTAGGGATTGGTACCAGCATCTTTGGGAATGTGGTCTGTTTCTACACTGTAAAGATAAAGCCTGCTGAATTTCTGTTCTATGTCTTTATTTGCACTCACCTGGTGAGCCAGGTCTAAATATGTACCAGACCAGAAGGTAGCAATGAAAAATTGTGGAACTGGTTTTGGGGTCCAAAATTGGTGATTAGGGTCATTTTGATGATGTTGGTAACTGGTAGGCAGGAGGGAGATGCATTAATCCATAAAAATACATTGTAATGTTGATTAAATATAATACACAGGCACAAAATAGAACATATTTTGGGCGAGACCAACAACCTGACACTGGAATTTTAACAAAGGCTTAAACTGAAGACTTAACTTTATACTGAATCCACTAGCAGCAGCAAAGAAGGCATGTAACATGACACATGATGTCACAATGACAGGAAACAATGATGGACAAGAGAAATAATTAAACAGGGGGTACTACTAATAGGGGAATAGAAACCTGGTGTGGAGGATGAAGACAAACAAGACAATCCATTGCACAGTTGATTTAATGCAACAAGTCTAATGTAAATGTTGAATGATTTAAAAAAAACTGTTCATCTTTTTCAGGTATTTATTCGATGGTGTCCGTGTGCGACCTGGTATGTATGAAATGAACACACTCTATGTCCTGGAACAGTGATTCTCAAAACTCTCCAAGGGGACCCCTGATCACTACACAGTTTTGTTCTAGCCCTGAACAAGCTCTCCAAGTAGATTCAGTTTTTGGTTGCTCTGTATAGTTTTTACCCAAGGCTACAGTAAAGTGTACAAATTCACTTATTAGTGAATGAAATCAGTAGAGAATGAGAAGGTAGAAAGTGTAGTTTTTAGTTTAGTGTCTTGTCTTGCCATAATATTGGCACACGTTTTAACATGTATGATCAGTACTGTGGATCACCCGTATGTGGTGCAGCACTTTAAGTCGCTGCCTGGCAGCACAACCTCATCAATATGGCCAGTGTTTTTGAATCCTGGTCAGCTCATTACAATTACGCCAGGTGGGTCTGCTTGAGGTGGCATTAATTGGTACAACACTGCCCAGGCTAGACAAGTAGACAGACACAATCAGGCTGTCAGTCTTGTGGGATTTCTTATGTGCAAGTCTGCCACCTGTAAATTCCATAATGGTTGTATACTGTTGAATATGTAGAACCTCGGATAACCCCTAGATTTTGAAGCAGAACTTGGTAACAATTTTAAGTTAATAAAACTGTCTAGAAATCATTTGGATGGTTCAACAACCTGTTCCGCAGCTGGGTTTCCCGAAACCTTCTTAACGCTACGTTGTTCTTAAGTTACACCTTAAGCTGTACCTTATCGTTAATACGTGTTTCCCGAAACGTTCTTAGTCAAGTATACCTTCTGTAAGTCATACTTTCGTAAGGTTGGTCTGGACCACTCTTAGCTTTACCTTAACACTGTTGCAGGTCTATATGAATACAATTCGGAAGTTTTAATACACCCAGACAGTGTTCAGTTAGGCTAATTCAAGTGTTTTTTCATGCAAATAATAACAGTGTCATTACACTGATAGTTGTTAGAATTTTAAGTATATTATTAATACAATTTTATAAATTTATTTTAATTAACAAGTGCTTTTAAATGCCAGTAAAAGCATAGGCTAATGTCAGTTAAGTCCTATTCGAACGCTAATATTGTTTCTCATGGTCATGGGCTCGTACAGTAAGTCGGTTATTTTAGTGCCGTCCAATCCATAATATCAGTGTTTTTTTTCTCACCCAACCTGCGTAAAAATCCCTGGGCAAATTAGTACCTACTGTTTTTTGACAAACAGGTCATACGATAATTGAATTGCTTTCTGAATCCACATCTCCGAGTTTACAAGAGATTCAAAATCCACTGTTTAAATCCTTTTTGATCACTGCCGAGCACCGTACGTATGACGTACACTTTTATTACTGAAATGCTGTATTTACAAGAACAATATTTCATCACAGCTCCATCTCAGCGAACAAAAATAGGAAAGAGAAGAAACCACATAAATAATTGAAATGGTTATTATGGCAGCAATATATGATACAATTTTAAAATATGTCGGCAAGGCTATTATAGGCTATTATAGTTTGTGTTATTTTTTATAATATCCCATGAGTCCTAATAAATGCATTAATTATAATTTTCAACTATTTATGAAGTGCTTATTTTATAAAGAACACCGCTTTCTCACATAAACAGCCCCTGCACAAGAGAATAATTGATTCTCGAGCCATCGATATCAACAGATTCAGAAGCATCAACATGGACAGCACCGGGTAACGTCGCACGTAAGAAGGTATATCTTAAGCAGCTTCCTAAGGTATAGATCGGGGAACACACCTACAAATGGTATACCTTCAGTTAAGTTATACCTTAAGAGTCTTCGCAGCGCACTAAGAGACAACGTTATCGGGAAACTCAGCCCAGATCTACCGAGCTTCTGCTTTAAAACTTTGGAATCACCAGGAAAAGGATTTGTGTTTTTCTTTGAGAAAATGATACCTTCATTCACCAAGATGACATTAATTTAATGAAAATATGTATTGTTTACCAGTGCCTACGTTGCAAATGTCTATCACTGTTGGAAAATGACAGATTTGTAATTAATTATTTAAATACAACAAAAAAGACACTTGTGTCCTAATAAGTGTTTTAGCTCATCCGTAAATAATTAGGTTTTTACTAACATTTCTGATCAATTTAACAACACCTTGGTGAAGGAAGGAATAGATTTTTATCAAAACACTTGAACATTCCTGGGTCATTACACATTTCTGAATGGTGGTGTAGAGATGTCTGGGTTGAACAAGCATTGTGAATCAGAGGAAGCGATTCAACCATCTTGCACCCAAGTGAGGTTCCTGATGAGACAAAGCTTAGAGGAATTGTACATGAGAATTGTGTGGGAATACAAACAGAGGGAACAATGATCATTATTAAAGACAAAACTATGCAACAATATGAATCTAACCATATCTTTTATAGGTGAAACATTATACCTGTTAACTTGGACAGCTATTAGAACAAGACTTACATGACATAATATACATTTTCTTATTATTGCAGTCCTATCTATAGTAAAAAAAAATGTCTATGTCAATTATATCACTGAAATATGGACACCCAGTCATGTGTATATAAAGCTGTGCATGCTGAATGGTAGTACAGTATTTTCTCTTTCGTTACATAAACAGTAGCCCCTACTGTATTTAAGTTAAATAGGATAGTGAATAAGACAGATTAAAAAAGTTGCTGAATTTTCTCATATGATTTCTTACTCTCTTTTGAAACAGTGGGACCAAATGGAAGAACAGTTGGGAGCCTTTGTCCTGCCTTTGAGAGTCAATCTATGGGTTTGTAGATTTCATGAAATTTATTATGTAAACTTTATTTAACAAAATTAATTTCTTGTTTTTTTGACAGTTTTTTGCATTGAAATTATTCAAAAATTACTGGAATAAAATCTACTAAATGTGGTTATTAAGGATTTAGCTATTCTTTTTGAATAATTTCAATTAGAGAGGATATAAAAAAATGCTGTTCTGTTGGTAAATAATAGTCAATGTTCACACTGAGGAAAAAAAAGTGACTTGTTGGCAATAAAATGAGTTTGAAATTCATCTAAATTGAGTCTATGTCTGTTATTCATACATGCAATCAGATTTAATTAAATTATTTTAATTTATCCACTCATTAAAAATAATAATACCAACTTAATTTTGTGTTAAATCAAAACAATTCCATTAAGTAGTATTCATTAGCATTGTGGGTTTTTTGTCCAATGAAACCAATATTTTTATTTAAATTTTACTTAATTATTTTGTGTGATGTTTGCAGTTACTCATTTTGAATGGTTTTTAATGTGCACATTTAATTAATTCTTACTCAATTTTTTAAGTGTTGTTGAATTTAATTAATAAAATTGCTTGTAATCTGTTGCCACAATTTTATTGAGTAGATATAGGGTATTGTTTTTTACAGTGGAAGCAGGGTTATCCAGAGAAGCAGGGTCATACAGTTTACTGTACAGTCTGAGTTATTATGGCTTGTGGGTTTGTGGGTTTCTTAGCCAACTGGTGTGTTCGTTGATGCTCAGGTACTATTTTAAAGAATAGAACATCCGAAAACAAATAACCTATCTTTTAAATGTATATTTATTTTGCTTGAGGAACCCATTTTAACTAAAGTGCATTGTATCACCCCTAATGTAAAACTATAGCTAGAACAAACTGTAATCAATTTGCCATTGTAATTTTAATCAGTGTAAAAAAAAAAGAATATCATTCATTTGTTCATTTTCGTAATATTCAATTCAATTCAAATATATTTCTATAGAGCTTTTCACAATACACATTGTTTCAAAGCAGCTTTACAGAAAGTGCATTTCATAAATGTACATTGAAAAATGTTAGAAAGAGAATATTAAAGAAAAATATATGGTTCATTATACTGGACATTTACTCTGTATAGCTATTAATAAATATATCTTTGTGCATAAGTGTTTAGGTCATAATAAAAGTATCAAAAGAACAAAGGCCTGTATACTGTATTATGCTCTGTTGGACAATGTTTTGACTTAAGTCAAATCTAAATGTCTAACAAAAGGTCAGATTTGGAAGCATTATTATGTGTACTTTTTAATTTATTTGTAGAATCAAATCACCTGGGTTATTCAATGATGTAATTGGTCAAACACATTACATAATGTTTCTCTATTTTTTTCAATTGCAGTCTAGATTTTGAGTAATATAATACAGTTTTTAAATGGGTTTACTTTAGTCGTGTATTTATTTCGGATAATCTGTATCTGCACAACATTCTAGAAGTGACAAAAGTGCGCAGTGGTTGCAGACACAGCACGGGGCGCTGTTTGTTGGAGGTCTGTGTGGACTATTGTAATCAACAAACGAAGAAGAGTAAGTGCGCACACACTAATAACTCATTGACACACACGTTAGTTGGATCAAATGACTGTAAAGGTTGGATCAGGGATGCATGTGTGCTCCGCAAATTCACGTCCTAAATACTGTATATTAGCTGATCAAAAATGTATGAAAAATGACATAAATTGTATCATGAAATATACAGGTTTGACTGTAGTCATGTCGTCCCATGATGAATAATAGGGCTAATCATATTTTTAGGCTTAACCAATACATGATATATTTGGATGCAATTATATACTAAAGTTGCAGAACGTAATCAAACCTTGCATATAGGTCCCATGAATAGATCTAAAAAGAATAGCCTATTCAAAATCTCACATCTAACATGAAATGAAACATATTCTTTATTATCACTTTAAAAGCAGGGAATTAACAGTTTTTCTCCATATTGTCTAATATAGTTGTGGGTTTTCATCCAAGCTGTTGAATGAAAATGCAAGTAGTTAGTCTAAAATTCAATGCTATTTGCTACACGTACGTCAAGGGGGAAATGCACTTGTTTCCACTACTGCATCATTACGCGTTGCCATGACATCAATTCTTGTCAGAGTTTTGAAAATATTATAAAGAGAGAGAGAGAGAGAGAGACTGCCTGATGAGTAACAAGATGGGCGTGGCTTTTAAAAGTGCATTTGTGTGTGTCTGTGGTGCTTTGAAGCTGCCAAATTTGAGGGACCTAAAGAAGAAAAGAGGGAAAAAAACAGATTTGAACATTTCACACCAGTATTCTCTTAATCTGTGTTGCCAGAATGGGCTAGATTGAATGTGATATTTGTTTTATACAGTGAAAAAACAAGTTAATATTGTTAATTACAATTTATAACACAATTTGACAAATAGTTAATAAATGCATAGGGAATAAAAGTATAGGGAATTATATATAATATATTATATTTTAATATAAAAAAAAAATCCCAAACAAAGCCACAGCAGAACTTAAAATAAATAAATAAATAAATAAATATATGTATACATTTATAATGTTGGATAATAGTTGTGAGCTAATGTAACGTTAGCCTAATAGGCTTCTTAAACTTTAATTCATTAACGTAAGCACATTTGGTGCAGAAAGCTATATTTTTTATAATTTCTTCTATCGTCTATCGTCATAAGAAATGGCCACCTTACAAATCTAAAGTTTGTCCTGACTCAACAGTTTTTAATCAAACCTCCGATACGTTATCCAACTTCTTAAAGCAGTGTCACCTATGACCAGAAAACGCTAAAACTACTTACTTGCAAGTGTCTTAGAGCATTGTTAAACTCACCTTTTAATGTCGTTTTGCCTGCAGTTGAGTGTTGTTAAATTCACCACTGAATGATCACGTGCGTTTTTAAACTCACCGCTGAAAGCGTTAAACTTTTGCGGGGACTTTGATATCAGATTGCGAGGGGTTTTAAACATCAAAAACCAGTTGGAGGGCCAGATAAAAATTATCTGGGTGCCGCCATTTGACTCCTTCTGGCATAGATAATATTTTGTTGCCCGATGAGAAAAAAGGGAGTAAATAATTAAAACAAAATGAACAGCATTAGCTGCTACGTGTGAAAAGAAACCTAAACTGTTGCTGGTACTCACTGACTTGTGCTACTGAAGTTACTACAGAGGTAAATGGGAAGAAGCAACTATTTGGTTACCATCATAATTGAAAATGTTATCTTTGTGTTCAGCAAAAGATATAAAAGCATGCATTTTTACAACAATTTGAGCATGAGTAAATTACAATTTTACATTTTTAGTGGTCTATTCCTTCAACGTTATAAAGCAACACTATTTTAGCCTCTTCATTATTTCCTAATTATTTCTTAGCCTGAAAAGCATTTCTGTGTGAAAGCTTATGTGATTATGTGACCTGGCCTTGCCTCCCCCCAGGTTTGCATGGAGTTCAAAAGAATTACGTGCAAAAATCTAAAGCAGGAATTCTATGAAAACCTGGACAGACACAGTTTACGGTTCATGGATCTTTTTAAAACAAGAAGGGTAGTCTCCTGGTCAGCACTTGTTGAACTTTTTACAGCAAATAAAAGTAAGTATTATGTTTTATTTAACATAACTTAAAGGTAATGTATAGTTCACCCAGAAATTGAAATTCAGTCTCTATTTACTCACCCGCAAATTGTCCAAGTTGTATAAATTTCTTTGTTCTACTGGACACAAAGGAAGATCTTTTAAAGAAATGTTTGTAACCAAATAATTTTGGGGCACCATTGACTTCCTTAGTATTTCTTTTTAGTATGTACATGTCAATGTTGTCAACACATGCCACATCGTCAACACCTCTCTTCACACCGGGACTTTCCCCACAGCATTCAAGCAGGCTCGGGTAACCCCACTGCTTAAGAAACCCTCTCTCAAACCAGCACTTTTAGAAAACTACAGACCGGTGTCCTTTCTGCCTTTTATTGCTAAGACACTTGAGAGAGTAGTGTTCAACCAACTCTCTATGTTTCTTGCACAGTACAACCTCCTGGACAACAACCAATCTGGATTCAAAAGCGGCCACTCAACTGAGACTGCCCTGCTCTCGGTTACTGAAGCACTGAGACAGGCAAAAGCAGCTTCCAAATCCTCAGTACTCATCCTGCTTGATCTGTCTGCTGCTTTTGACACAGTTAACCACCAAATCCTCCTGTCAACACTCATGAAGATGGGGATCTCAGGAACTGCTCTCCAGTGGTTCAAGTCTTACCTCTCAGGTAGGTCCTTCAGGGTGTCATGGAGAGGTGAAGTGTCTAAGTCACATCATATAGCTACTGGAGTTCCTCAGGGATCAGTGCTTGGACCACTTCTCTTCTCCATCTACATGTCATCTCTAGGATCTGTCATCCAGAAACATGGCTTTTCCTATCACTGCTATGCTGATGACACTCAACTCTACTTCTCATTTCAACCAGATGATCCCACAGTTGGGATTCGGATCGCTGCCTGCCTGACAGACATTTCTGCCTGGATGAAGGAACAACACCTTCAACTCAATCTGGCAAATACAGAACTGCTTGTGGTCTCAGCCAACCCAGCACTTCAACATACTCTCTCTATTCAGCTCGGTTCATCAACCATAACTCCGTCCGGGACTGCCAGGAACCTTGGAGTTGTGATTGATGATCAGCTAAAATTCACTGACCACATTACTGCAACAACCCGGTCCTGCAGATTTGCGCTATACAACATTAGGAAGATTAGACCCTTCCTATCAGAGCAGGCCACTCAACTCCTGGTCCAAGCTCTTGTACTCTCCAGACTGGACTACTGTAATTCTCTTCCAGCATCCACTGTTAAACCCTTGCAGCTGATCCAGAACGCAGCGGCGAGAGTGGTCTTCAACGAGCCGAAGAGAGCACACGTCACGCCTCTCTTCATCAGTCTTCACTGGCTGCCGATAGCCGCGCGAATCAAATTCAAGGCTCTGGTGCTCGCCTACAAAGCAACCGCAGGCTCTGCACCAGTATACCTAAACTCACTTGCTCAGACTTACACTCCCTCCAGAAGCTTGTGTTCTGCAAGTGAATGACGCCTAGTGGTGCCATCTCAAAGAGGCATGAAATCCCTCACTAGGACCTTTTCTTGGACCGTTCCCACCTGGTGCAATGACCTGCCTGTCTCAGTTCAAGCAGCCAAGTCTGTAGCCATTTTCAAAAAACATCTCAAGACACTTCTTTTCCAGCAGCACTTGACCAATAAAGAATAGCACTTACCACTCTATTCGTTTCTGTTTGTTATTTAAAAAAAAAAAAAAAAAACTGTCCTATGTGTTTTGTGTTTCGTGAGACTTGTTACAGCGCTTGCATATTGTTGCCCTTGACTGGTGTTGGTTGCTTCTATTACTCTCATTTGTAAGTCGCTTTGGATAAAAGTGTCTGCTAAATGTAAATGTAATGTTGCCCCAAAACTGCTTGGCTATACACATTGTTCAAAATATCTTCCTTTGTGTTCAGCTAAGCAAAGACATTTAAACAGGTTTGGAACAACTTTAGGGTGAGTAAATTATGACAGAATTTTCATGTTTGGGTTCATTTGTCATTTAATTTTGTCAATATGTAATTTATTGAATTTATATTTTCATATCAGTAATCTGTCACGCTGCGTCTGTCATTCAAATAATAGGAGTAGATGGGGACTTCGGCTATGAGAGTAAATAAACCTTGCTTAGACAAATCCAAATTAAACCCTGCGGCTCGTGACGACACAAAACGATTGGTTTGTGTGAGAAACCGAAAAGTATTTATATCATTTTTTACCTCTAATACACCACTATGTCCAACTGCATTCATCACTCCTTTAGTGATGTCTGATCGCGCTCTGACAGCGGCAGTGATGTCTCGCGCACATACTTCAATGAGTGCGAGACATCACTTACGTTGTCAGAGCGCGATCAGACATCACTAACCGATCCTGAGCGGAGTTGGACATAGTGAAGATGCAAGTCAGATAGTTCACCCAAAAATTATTACCCCATGGTTTACTGACCCTCAAGCCATCCAATCAAAGTTATAATAAAATGTATCCTGGCTCTTCCAAGCCTTAAATATGGGAGTGACTGGGGGATGAGATTTTGAAGCTCAAAAAAGTCCATCCATCCATCATAAAACTGCTCCACATGGCTCCAGGGGATTAATTAAGGCAATGTGAAGTGAATCAATGTGTTTGTAAAAATATCCGTATTTTAAACCTTATATAGTGAACTATCTAGCTTCCGGCGGACTGCCTTCCATATTCAACTTACGAAGTGTAATGCCTCTCACAGTTCAGAAACGTTAAGGTACATCCTACATTATAAGTCACATCACTTGCGCTTTTTCACTTGGTCCAAAAGCTGGATATTTTACTTAAAAAAGTTTTAAATATGAATATTTTTCTTACCAAAACCCATTGAGTAACATCAGAAGGCCTTTAACAAACTCATCTACAGTGCCTGACAAAAGTCTTGTCGCTTGTGTGCCGCTAAAATATATTTCTTTTCAAGATTTTTTTTACAAGAAATGGCTCATTTTAATCCCAACAGATTTTGTAATAATGTTTCAGTGCAAAATGAAACTGTCAAAA
Organism: Gobiocypris rarus; assembly: GCA_023029165.1. Taxonomy (NCBI): domain Eukaryota; kingdom Metazoa; phylum Chordata; class Actinopteri; order Cypriniformes; family Gobionidae; genus Gobiocypris; species Gobiocypris rarus. The sequence continues at coordinate 15,221,679 of CM040935.1, forward strand.
AGTATTCTAATATTCACAGCTTGGTAAAGCCCATTGAGACAATTTTTGCAAAGACATAAGTGTTGTCGCCTTGTTATATGAGCTTCACCTGTGACTAATAATGGATCAATTAGATCTCAGGTGTGTATAAAAAGAACCCCAGAACACTAGACCTCCACATCAACTTCTACTAGACCTCTGCAAACATAACTAAGATTCACCCTGAGATTATAGTTTTGATTATCAAGAGGCTGAAGACCAGATCCACTGCTGATGTGGCAGACACCTTCAAAGTGTCTCAGCGTCATGTACAGAGGATTAAAAAAAAGATTTGAAGAGACTGGAGACGTTTATGACAAACCCAGGTCAGGCAGACCCTGCAAGACAACTGCTCGAGAGGACCGTTTGTTGGCTCGAAAATCCAAAGCCAGCCCATTTTCCACTGCAGCAGAGCTCAGAGACCTGGTCACCTGAAGTCCCTGTGTCAACCAGAACAGTTTGTCAGATTCTGTCTCGAAATGGCCTCCATGGTCGAATCAGTGCCCAGAAGCTAGCACTCAACAAAAGACAATTGAAAAACCGTGTGGCATTTGCCAAAGCCCACAGCCAGCTAAAAGGATGGATGCTGGAAAATTGGCAGAAGGTGGATTTTTCAGATGAATCTTCTGTTGAATTACACCACAGTCACCGCAAATATTGCAGGAGACCTACTGGAGCCCGCATGGATCCGAGATTCACCCAGAAAACAGTGAAGTTTGGTGGCGAAAAATCATGTATCATGTTACATCCAGTATGGGGGTGTGCAGGAGATCTTCAGGGTGGAAGGCAACTTCAATAGTCTAAAATACCAAGAAATCTTCGCTACCTCTTATATTCCCAACCATAAAAGAGGCCAAATTCTGCAGCAGGATGGTGCTCCATCGCATTCTTCAATCTCCACATCAAAGTTCCTCAAGGCGAAGAAGATCAAGATGCTCCAGGATTGGCCAGCCCAGTCACCGGACATGAACATCATTGAACATATGTGGGTGTGGCAGAGGGGGCGTGGTTTAGCGAGGTCTGCACGGAGAGAGGGAGCCAGGAGGGTGCAGGTGAGTAAGTAGGTCAAGTGCATATGATGAACACCTGTGATTGCAGTGATTGGCGTGGAGAGACGATATATAAGCCAGCAGAGAACAGGCAAGGGGAGAGAGAGATGCACTGGATACTCGTGGCGGGCTGGGACTACAGAGACAAGATTGTGGTGTACAAGTTATCTGAGACTGAGTTATGGTAGCGTGGTGGGCGCATGTTTATGTTGTGTTGCAAGAGTGATCAAATAAAAGCCACGAGTTCCAGACACGCCGACCCTGCCTTCTTCCTCCTTGCTTACACGAACATTTACTACAGTGGGGTAGGATGAAAGAGGAAGCATGGAAGACAAAACCAAAGAATATTGATGAACTCTGGGAGGCATGCAAGACTGCTTTCTTTGCTATCCCTGATGACTTCATCAATAAATTGTCCATGCCAAACCGCAAGGATGCAGTCCTTCAAGCTCCTTCAAGATATTAAATTTGGATCTCACAGCACCACTACTTAATTTGCTGACATATTTTTGTATTTGCAGTAAATTTGTTCAATTTCTGTTTAGGCGACAAAACTTTTGTCTTGCCAAAATTTGACCTTTTTGTCTTGATTAAATTCAGTAAATCAGTTAAACTAATTTACTCAGTGCATTAAACATCATTTGGGAGGGTTTTAGCTTTTCATATGAGCTATTTCTAACACCAATTGATGAATTAAAAGTCAGGTTAATAGCAGGTGTTTCTACAAAATAGATAAGCTACACGACTGTTGTCAGGGACTGTATATATTGAAAGGCCTGAGTGTGAGTACATTTTCATTTTTTGGTGAAGCATTATTTTAATATACAAATGTAGACAACGTTTCTGTCCCAATTTTTCAAAATAAATGTAATTTATAATGCATACTTTAAAAGTGTATACCAAATTCTTTGCAGGAAGCATCTACATTTACATAAATTCTAATTTATACATGTCAGTATAATGGTGGATTAGGGTTAGTGTTTTGTTTTTAATAAACTTAGTGTGCAGTCTGATTAGCATGCACTGACAAACGTTTGGTTCCTAATCACAATACTATGTTTATACCTGTTTTTTCACTAGGTGTCTGATCATCGTAACACTATCCTTGATTTGCCAGTGGGGATCTTATTCGAGGACACTGATCTTCAGCCCCCAAACTCCTTGCATTTGACTTCTTCGATTGGAATCATTCTTGTTGGCCAAGTGGTGATAGACAAAATGCAGGACCTCCCACAGGCAATCTGTCTTCTGTTCGGTCTAATTTACGCACTAGATCTAAATTACCCAAAATCACTCGCCAACACGTTTGATTTCATCCAGCGTGTACTAATTTCAATGGGACAAAATGCTCTCAAGCCTAGAGTGCAGTCTCTGGCAAACCAGCTATTTGGTTAAGAAACATCACTGTGATACTTAAACACCATCCTTTGTATTGGGTTGTTTCCCCCTCGATTTACTCCATTGTCCATTTATAGAGAATACAAAGTGTTTAAATTGTTTAAAGTTCTTCAATTGATGTGCAGTTGTTAATTTGAGATATTGTTGCCATTGTTACATCTCTGTAATGTGGTTGTGACCCGGTAATATTTCCGTTATAGTATAGTTTGTACTGTAATATTGTGACATTTAGACCAAAGACACTGAACATGTTCAGTATCATTTATTTTAGTTTGCTGTGTTTGCACAAAGCTTAAATGGTAAAATTCAGTAAAAATGTAGTTCTTATTATGTTTAGCCTACATGTTCCGTACATTTAACAATTGTCACGTGTAAAAAGAGTAATTAAGAACTGCACAGAGTTGTACACATGATGTAAGTGCACTAGTTAATGGACTTTTTTGTTGTTGTTGCCACCTTTACAGTGTGGTTGTGAACCAGTAATATTTTCACTACTGTATAGTTAGTACTGTAATATTGAAATTCTTGTTAAAGACTATGCTATGTTTGCACAAAGCTTAAACAGTCAAATGTAATAGTTATGTTTACATTAACATAATTGTGATACTTGAGTGAAGTATATATTTGCAATGTAAGTTGTACAATTGATGTACTGCACTAGTTAATTTTGTTACCACCTTTACAGTGTGGCTGTGACCCTTTTCCATTACAGTAAAGTATTTAATGTATTTTCATTAATATTGTGACATTGTCAATAAAAAATCAAAGATTAAATATGCTGTTCACTGTTTTATTTCAATTTAGTGTGCACAAAGCTTGCAATCAAAAATAACATAATTCAGTTTCAGTTACATTTTCATCTTGAGTTAACTTAAATATTTAAGTACACTTGAAATGAATACCAAGTTAAGAGAACATAATTGTTTAAGTACCTTTAATAAATGCCAAGTTTGGTGAACTGAACAATTTATGTATAGTCTACAAAACCGCCAAGTTAAATAAACTAAAATATGCAAGTTTTGGGTGGCTCCATTACTCAATTAAATTGAGGCAACGAGTTTACTCAATTAATTTAGTTCAGTCAACTTATTAGGGTTTTCAGTGTTGTGAAAGAAAACGATAATTTGAACTGTTGGTTTGTCAAATGAAGAGTATGGTTACACATTTAAAATAATCTAAATCTGATGACTATCCAGTGGAGTAGTAAAAATCATTATTTACAAATTCAAAATGACAAAATGAAACTTTCGCAAGTGCTTGTGATTGTTTGTTTCCTGATTTGATTATAAAATGGTACTTTCGTAAATGTACCTCTTGAATTACATAGGGATTTGTGCATAGATAATACCTGTATAAGGCTAATGTTCAAATGTGTCTATAACCTTTACAAAGAGAGTTTAACAAGCTCAAACTTTAATGTATGCAACAGTTATAAGTCACCAGCATGAACTCTCATCACGTAATTTCTTAATTTTCATTCATTCCTATAATGTTTATGGTTCTCAAAAACAAACAAAAGTCCAACAAACAAAATGGTTTTCAAAAGTCTGACTAAATACGATCAATCTGGAGTAGTAAAAACATAATTGCAAACACTGTGATTCTGGTGCATTTAATATTTTTACCTACAAAACATTTACAGACCGACAAATAAAATGTGAACAGTAATCTTGATCATACGACTAAGTGTCACGGTTCATAGATTCACCGTCTCCTTTTCTGTGTTTGTGAAGTTGTGTTGGAGGCGTGGTTACTGATTACGGGGCTCATTTCCCACACCTGCCACACTCATCACTTCACCCCACTTATACCGGTCTCTCACTGACATTCCTTGTCAGTTCGCTCCAGGCCTGCTGGTGGTAGGATCGTGCGTCCGTCCGGACTCCTGGATCATTTCCCGCTCCGGATTCCTTTTCCTCTGCATCTGGTTGTCTGCTGCATCCCTGCTTCGTCTCCCTGTCTGGTTCCTCCGCCTGCATCGTCCTTATCCGTGTGGCAAGCCCGTCTTCCTGCTGGGACCTTTCTGGAGCCTGCACTGTACCTGAGCCTTGTTTATGCTGTGACTATTGTCTTCATTTACATCTAATAAACAAGTTGTTATCGCTATTGGATTCACCTGTTTTCCTTTGGAAGCCCTGACAGAACGAACTGACCTGATCATGGATCCAGCGAAATTGAACGAACTTCAAGTATATCTCAACAAGAACAGTCAGAGGATGGATCGCCAGGAGCAGCAAACCACCGCGGCTGCCCAGGCGATGCAGGAGATGGCGAAGCAGGTGTCCGAGCTCTCGGCCCAGATCCATTAATTATGTGTTCCCACTGCGCCACCGCCGCCGTTTCCCCAGGGAGCAGTTAACATCAACCCGCACGAACCCTGGATTCCCACGCCTGAGTGCTATGCGGGTGAGCCTGATATGTGCAGATCATTTCTTACGAGTTGTTTATTGTTTTTCTCTCTTCAACCCACCTCGTTGGCCAGTGAGACGTCACGAGTGGCGTTGGTGATTAATCTGCTGAAGGGACGTGCGGTGCGCTGGGGACGGCGGTCTGGGAGAATAAAGCTCCGTGTTGTGCCTCGTTCCTCACACTCTTGGAGGAGATGAGACGGGTCTTCGACAGATCCGCGGCAGGACGCGAGGCGGCGAGCAGACTCGCCGAACTTCATCAGGGCCAAAGATCTGTTTCTGACTACATCATAGATTTCCGAACACTGGCCGCAGAGTGTCAAGTCAAGTCAACTTTATTTATATAGAGCTTTTAACAATGCAGATTGTTTCAAAGCAGCTTCACAGTGTTAAACAGAAAAATAATGCAACAGAATATATTTTGATTATCATACAGTAACAATGTGGGCTTTAGATCAGTAATTAGATAAGTAATTTGGTCTATATGGTTAATTTAGTTTAATAATTTTTTTGATTTATTTTGAAATATATTTGAAAAATAGTTTTTTCCCCAACTGAGCAAGCCAAGCCAGAGGCGACAGTGGCAAGGACACCAAAACCCCATCAGGAGACCTGATGGAGAATAATAAACCTTGGGAGAAACCAGGCTCAGTAGGGGTGCCAGTTCTCCTCTGGCCAATTAACAAACAGCGTATTATTAAAGTTATTATTTTAAAGGTCAGAGGTCATAATTGATCTGAATATTCGAAAGATCTGAGGCAACACGCCGGAGACAGGTTTTTATTGAGGATGCCGTATTGATTAAACAATTACTAAAGTGTAATATTCGAAAGATCGGGGGCAACACACTGGAGACGGGTTGTTTTGAGGATGCTGTGTCGATGAGGCAGCTTAAGGGGGAGTCTAAATGACATGGTCTCTGCAGACACTTCAGGGTCATGTGTTGGTCACATCTGGGTGCAGGTCCACCGTCTGATCTGGATACAGCCTGGATCCGGCTGACTTCAGTAGACCTCGGGATAAAACAGAGACACTAACATTAGCGTAGATGCCATTCTTCTGATGATGTAACGAGTACATCAGGTGTTATGGGAAGTGTCCCCGGTTCCGGCTGACCTAGATAATGCAGCCTAATAATCATTTAAATGAAAAAGTGTTTTATGTGTATGCCATAGAAAAGAGATGTGTTTTAAGTCTAGATTTAAACTGACAGAGTGTGTCTGCTTTCCGAACAATGCTAGGAAGACTGATCCAGAGTTTAGGTGCTAAATAGGAAAAGGATCGACCACCTGGAGTTGATTTTGATATTCTAGGTATTATCAGCAGGTCAGAGTTTAGAGAATGCAGTAGACGTGATGGAGTATAATGTGTTAAGAGCTCACTCAAGTACTGGGGAGCTAAACCATTTAGTGCTTTGTAAGTAATAAGCAAGATTTTAAAATATATGCGATGTTTGTTTAATAGGGAGCCAGTGCAGTGTTGACAGAACCGGGCTAATGTGTTCATACTTCCTGGTTCTAGTAAGAACTCGAGCTGCTGCGCTTTTGGACCAGCTGGAGTTTGTTTATTAAGCGAGCAGGGCAACCACCCAGTAGAGCATTACAATAATCTAGCCTTGAGCTCATGATCGCATGTATTAACTGTTCAGCATTTTGCATTAAGAGCATGTGCCGAAATTTATATATATTTTTAAGATGGTAGAATGCAGTTTTACAGATGCTAGAAACATGGCTTTCAAACGAAAGATTGGTATCAAAGAGCACACCCAGGTTCCTAACTGACGACGAGGACTTGACAGAGCAGCCATCGAGGGTTAGACAGTATTCTAGGTTACTACTTGTGGAGCTTTTTTGTCCAATGATTAAAAATTCATTTTTTTCTGAATTTAGTTGCAGGAAATTACTGATAATCCATTTGTTCATATCATCTATACATTCCGTTAATCTTGTGAATTGGTTAGTTTCTTCAGGGTGTGAAGAAATATAGAGCTGAGTATCATCAGCATAACAATGAAATCTAACGCCATGCTTCCTAATAATATCTCCCAGTGGTAGCATGTACAGGGTGAAGAGCAATGGCCTAGCACTGAGCTCTGCGGTACTCCATACTGAACTTGTGATCGGTGTGACGCCTCCTCATTTACTGCTACAAATTGATGACAGTCAGACAGGTATGATTTAAACCATGCCAATGCACGTCCACTAATGCCTACATAATTTTCGAGTCTATTCAAAAGAATGTTGTGGTCGTTAGTGTCGAATGCAGCGCTAAGATCGAGTAACACTAACAAAGAGATACAACCACGATAGGATGATAAGAGTAAATCATTTGTAACTCTGATGAGAGCAGTCTCAGTACTATGATACGGTCTAAATCCTGACTGAAAATCCTCACAGATGCCATTTCTTTCTAAAAAGGAACATAATTGTAAAGACACGGCCTTTTCAAGTATTTTTGAAAGAAAGGGTAGATTTGAGATTGGCCTGTAATTGACTAATTCTGTAGGATCAAGTTGCGTTTTTTAATAAGTGGTTTAATAATAGCCAACTTAAAAGTTTTCGGTACATATCCTAATGACAAAGATGAATTAATGATATTAAGAAGAGGATCCATGACCTCTGGTAGCATCTCTTTTAATAGCCTAGTAGGTATAGGGTCAAGCATACATGTTGTTGATTTAGATGAATTAAAGAGTTTAGCCAATTCTTCCTCTCCTATAGCAGTGAATGAGTGTAATTTTTCCTCAGTGACACTACGATGCTCTGTCTGATGTGATACTGTAGTAGACCGCTGCATGGTTATAATTTTCTTCCTAATATTGTCAATCTTACATGTAAAGAAGTTCATAAAGTCATTACTGCTGTGCTGTTTACAAACATCAGAAGCTGAAGCTTTATTCTTGGTTAATGTAGCCACTGTATCGAATAAATTCCTAGGTTTGTGTTTGTTTTCTTCTATGAGAGTCGAGAAATAAGCAGATCTAGCAGTTTTTACGGCCTTTCTGTATGCGATCATACGCGTCTTTCCACGAATTACGAAAGACCTCTAGTTTTGTTTTCTTCCAGCTGCGCTCCATTTTTCTGGCTGCTGTTTTAAGGGCCCGGGTGTGCTCGTTGTACCACGGCATTGAACTATTTTCTTTAATCTTCTTTAAGCGCAGGGGAGCGACTGTGTCTAAAGTACTAGAAAAGAGAGAGTCAATTGTTTCTGTTGCAACATCGAGTTCCTCTAAGCTATCTGGAATGCTGAGGAGATGATACTGATTAGGAAGATTATTTAAAAAGCGATCTTTAGTCGCAGCGGTGATAGTCCTGCCATTTTTTAAACGGGTGGACGGCTTTGTAGCTTTAGCTAAATTAAGTATACATGATACTAGATAATGATCTGAGATGTCGTCGCTCTGCTGCAGAATTCCAACGGTATCAACATTTATTCCATGTGACAATATTAGGTCTAAAGTATGATTATGGCGATGAGTAGGTCCTGATACATGTTGCCTAACTCCAATAGAGTTTAGAATGTCTTTAAATGCCAATCCCAATATGTCTTTTTCATTGTCTACATGGATATTAAAATCACCAACAATTAGTAATTTATCTACGGCCAGAACTAGCTCTGATAGAAAATCAGCAAATTCTTTGATAAAGTCTGTATTGTGCCCTGGTGGCCTATATACAGTAGCTAACACAAATGTTACACGGGATTTATCATTTGCACTACATAACGTTACATAAAGCACCAAAACTTCAAAGGAATTATATTTGAAACTAGACTTCTGAGTAATACTGAATATATTATTATAAATTACAGCAACCCTCCCCTTTACCTTTCAGACGCTCGTGTTTATAACAATAATCTTGTGGGGTGGACTCATTTAAAGTAATGTAGTCGTCAGGTTTTAGCCAGGTTTCTGTCAAACACAGCACATCTAGATTATTATCTGTAATGATATCATTAACAATGAGCGCTTTTGGGGAAAGGGATCGAATATTCAGCAACCCAAGCTTTATCATTTGATTATCCGTATTATATATATTGTTTATTTGTTGGACATCAATTAAATTATTACCGTTGAATGGTTTTGATGTTTTTTTGTAATTACTAATTCGCTGAACAGACACAGTCTCTATGTGATAATATCTAGGTAAAAGAGTGTCTATGTGTTGGATTTACCTGTCTTCTGTAACGGGAGGCAGCTAGCAGGCGGTCGGGTAAGCCAGTCCGTCTGCTTCCTGACCTGGGCCCTAGTGAGTCAAGGTTTAGCTCTAAGACTATATGCCAAATTACTAGAGAGAAGGGCGGCACCACTCCAAGAAGGATGGATGCCGTTGTGTTTTAACAGGCCAGGTCTGCCCCAAAAGCTTTTCCAATTGTCTATGAACCCTATGTTATTTTGTGGACACCACTTAGACAACCAGCCATTGAGTGATGATAATCTGCTAACTATCTCATCACTCCTTTTAACGGGGAGTGGACCAGAACAAAAAAACTGAACCTGCCATGGTACTAGCGAGTTCACACACCTCTTTAATGTTAATTTTGGTGATCTCCGACTGGCGAAGTCGAACATCATTAGTGCCGACGTGAATAATAATCTTCGAGAATTTACGATTAGCATTAGGCAGCATTTTTAAATTTGCTTTGATGTCAGGCGCTCTGGCTCCCGGTAAACATGTGACTATGGTGGCTGGTGTCTCTATTTTCACGTTCCGTGTAATAGAATCACCAATAACTAGGGCACTTTCAACAGGATTCTCAGTGGGTGCATCACTGAGTGGGGAGAACCTGTTTGATATTCTAATCGGAACGGAAGAGTGGTTTTGATCCGCGACTATGCCGCCTCACCGCTACCCAGTTTCCTGCTGCGGGTCCCTGCAGCCGGAACCGGAGAATGTACAGAGTTCACTAAGCTACTCGCATCCAGATCAGTGTCTAAAGCTGTAACATCCTCACTACTCTCAAATAAAGTCTGGATGCGTGTCTCTAATTCTGAAATTTTCTCCATCAGCCTAATTATCTCTTTACATTTATCACATGTGAAGCCCTGTTCGCCGATGGAGAAGCCTATACTAAACATGCAGCAAGCAGTGCAAGTGACAATGACAGGAGATGACATAGCTTACCGTGTTTGTTGATGAATCCAACTTACCACAATGGTTTGTTGGAGACTATTTACTATTCCAACTCACCACAGTTTTTTAATGAACTCAGAAAACAGGAGATGACCCGGGCAGAGATGACAAGCTAACAGGCTAACGAAATGCTAATGTGTGATGGTGATTTAGGTGCGTCGAAATCGCGTGCTTCCATACTAAATAGTATGCGAAAAACAGTACGCGAGCAGAGTAGTATGTCCGAATTCATAGAATTCGAAAAACAGTATGAAAAGTACCGGATGGCCTACTACTTCCGGTGAGATTCTGAAGTGCGATACGATGGACACTTTACTATCCCATGATGCCACGGAGAGAGGATTTGTCGTTATATTTGAAAATGGCGGAAAACGGAGATGCGGCTGTTTTCAAGTGTAAGTACTTTAGAAACATTTTTGTTTATATGTGGTTAAATTGTAGTTGTTTAACATCATATAAGTACACGATTGATTGTTAAAAGTTTAAATAATGTAAATTGAGGGTGTCCTTTTCCAGACAATTCTGAAAAATTATAGTTTTATCATTATTAGACCGAGATCATGTAAATCAGCTAACTTAACTAACACTGTTTTCATTAAACAACGACGCTCGTTGTTTATCAGTTTAATGAGATAATAACACAACTTCAGTAAATTAAAACGATTTTATTTTCTCCTTTACCAGTGTTGATAGTATCAAATATTTGTTGGCTACATAGCAAGCTAGCTAACGTTACTGTTAACAAGTGTAACGTTAACTTACCTCAGCTTGTCCATGTAACATTAATAGATTGACCATGGTTCATCACGTGTTAAAATCTGTGTTTATTTTGCAGGATGATGAACACACCGCATTTTAATTGAGTGGAGAGGCAAATGAAGCCCTCTTCACTGGGAAAAGAAATGCAAAAAGGTTTTGGGTAAGTATACAAGACAAATGTAATTGTATTCAAGTGCTGTAGATTCAATGGTATGTTAGTTGTAACATTAGATGTAAAAATTTTACTCTAGCTCTTATTACTGCATTCATTTTGTTTGATTTCTGTGCATTTATTGCAGAGTTTTTATCACAGAGCAGAGGCTAGAGGGCAAAATGTCTGCTGTTCAGATTAAAAAAAAATGGGAAAACCTTAAACAAAAATACAAAGTAAGATTTTTTTTATTATTATTGTAGTTCACCCCAAAATGAGAATTCTGTCATGATTTAATCATGCCTATGTTTGGCCCTGTAATGCAATAATTAAATAAATCATATGTTTTACAATATATTCGACTGTCTTGATAATCTGTTTTCAAATATTTGTAGGATCTGAAATGTCCACAGACTGGGGTGAGCACTGAGGATGGGGATGTTACAGCAGCATCCTGGAAATGGTATTCTGCCATGGATGAGGCAATAGGGGGCAGACCCTCCATCACACCACCCACCCTTATTGCCTCATCTGGCCCGGATGCTGCTGTTACCTCTCCATCCTCAGTGAGGTCAGAGCATGAGAGAGTAGGGAGGAAAAGAAAAGATTTTGAGGAGCTGATTCGAGAGATGGAGGAGAGGGAAGCTGAAAGAGAAAGAGATGCCATTGAAAGGGAGGAGAGGCGTTGGAAAGAGATGGAGGAGAAGGAGGAAAGAAAAGAAAGAGAGCGATGGAGCATGAGAAGAGACTAGAACAGGAGGCCAGAGAAAGAGATGAAAGAAGAGACCGGGAAGTGAGAGAGAGAGAAAGGGAGACAAAAGAGAGAGAGGAAAGATTCCTTCAGCTTCTAGAAATAATTGCAAAAAAATAATGTTAATAAAGAAATCAAATAATATATATACTTTTTTATTTATTTGTTTGTAAGTTCACTGTCATGCTGTTTTAGCAAGTTATATTACAAAACACTTAATTCCCAGGATTTATAGCATCTAGATTGTCAGTTGCAAAGAGCTTAATATGTGGCATTGACTAATTAAGATTTTTAAAGTGATTTGTGTATGTCCTTCTTTGTAGCAGATTCCAGATGTTTTTGAAACAAGCAAACTGCAGGTATATCTGAAAATATAATGTCTGACTCTGAATATGAGTGCTGCACTGTAGAGAAAAATTCAGACACCATTCAAATCTATTTGCTTTATTTTTGTGTATTTAACTTTCAAATGGATACAGGATACAAAGCTTAAAACAAAATCACATAATTTTGGCATAAAGTAGTATAATAGAGCTTACAACACCACCAAAAGAAAACTTATTATAGTGTCATCATGAGGAAAGAAAATGAACTCCAGCAGTTTCAGGAAGGTAACTTTCACAGGTTTCAAAAAGATCTAAACACTTTGATACTAGCAATCTTATTTATAGGGCATCACTTTAAAATAATTCAATACATTTCTTTCAAAGCATTTAACAAGCTAAGGACTTTATGCCTTGGGTAATTTTTGGATTTCCACTTAAAATAAATAATTTGTAAAACATTAACCTCAAATATGTGATATGTAGCTAGAATTTCAAAGAATTGGTACTCAAATCCATAGCCATATCACCCTGTAGCCCAAGACTGTAGCCTGTAGCCTGGTCAGTACCTGGATGGGAGACCAATCACCGGTGTGTGGTGAGCATTCTGGCACAATATGGCTGCCATCCAGGTGGAGCTGCACGTTAGTGGTGGTTGAGGAGATTCCCCCTTCTATATGTAAAGCGCTTTGAGTGCCTAGAAAAGCGCTAGATAAATGTAATGAATTATTATTATTAAATTAACAGTGGTTGGTGGGTGTCACCTCTAGGGACCACTGTAGCCCGAGATCCCCTGTCGATTAGCCTGGGTCTGCAATATCCCCAGTTACCATGTGCAGCCGCGAGGAGGCCCGAAAGGAGTCTTGGTGCTGGAGAGGCTTTGTCCAGCGCAGTGAGCTGTAAGATCCAGAGAGATGCACACAGATAGCCATGCACCTCTCTAACTACTACTACTGCACTGTACGCATCACAGCACCCTGGGGCTGTGCCCACACACACACCTAACTATTTACATAATAACTAACATAGATCAAGCTGGAACAATGTCAATCTGAGAACAAGAACTGATTAGAAAAAAAACATAACCTGTTAAAAAGTGTCTTACAGGTAATCGTGCTCATGAAGAGCAGGCACACAGTTGCCTGGTGCAGACACCGCTGCAGCGAGATTGTCCCGCACGTGCTCTCCCGCGCTGGGTTCAGGTGGCCCATCATCATCCTCCGCAACTTCAGGATCAACAATGTCCCCATTAAGAAGACAGAGGTTGTGGAGCACCGTGCAGCATGCAACGACATCTGGCACAAAAGCAGGGCTGACTTCCAGGGCCTTGAAAAAAATGGACCGCCAGCGTGTTTTCAGCATCCCGAAGGCCCTCTCAACGATGCTCCGTGCTCGAGAATGCTTCCTGTTGTAGCGAGCCTGCACAGGCTCTCTGTATGGGGTCATGAGGCAGATGGGCGCACTCAGGCAAGGATACCCACCATCTCCAAGGATGCACTTTCCTGCAGGTGGATACAGGCGCCAGCGCACACAGGGCTGTTCTTCAGCACCCTGGCATCGTGCACAGACCCAGGATACCCAACAAAATGTCGAGGAACTTCCCCTTGTGGTCAGTGATGGCCTGCAGCTGGACAGAATTAAATAGCTTTCGGTTGAAGTAGCACTGGACGCCACTTGCTGGTGGTTTGATTCGAATATGACAGCCATCTATGGCACCAGCTACAACACTGAATGCTGGAGACCCTGCCAGCTGGGCAAAACCTGCTCCCACTTCATCCAGGTCATCTGCGCTGGGGAAAGCGATGAGCTGCCTCAAGATGCCGATGACTGCCTTGCTCATTCTGTGCACAATGTCGTGCACAGTAGACTTTGGGATGTCAAAGGCAAGTGACACTACCCGGTATGATGCTGCATGGGCCAGCCAGTAAAGGAACACCAAAACCTCAATGTCCTTTTCCCAGCCGTGGTCACAGTCAGGTTTCACTGCAGCAATCAGGGACTGGATGGACGGCCGTGAAAGTCGGAGGTTGGGGCGGAGGTCTGTTCCATCTTCAAAATACAGCCGAAGAATTGGCACAGCAGCATTCAGGTGGCAGTAGGGCTCACAATCTGTAAACGTGTATATAGTTTTATTTTAGAATACAGTTTTAATACACTTGAAGACACGTGTTTCCTGTGTTGGCTTATTTATAAATATCATTTATAATATTTATATGTATATGATAAAATTTCTTATGTATAAATGTGTATTTGTATATTTTTGTATTTTATTTATAGATATATATATATATATATATATATATATATATATATATATATATAGAAAATTGAGACTTTAGATGTTTTCTGAAGTGCCATCTGAAATTTTCTAGAATTATCATTTTTATCGAGCTTGTATATTTCCGCTCAGTTATTTCACTGTAATGACAAGTATAAATTTCTAACTTCATCCTCTAAATAAAAAAACTGGTATATAATAAAAGAGTTATGAGGACTCACTTTACCTGAAGATATCATGTCCATATCATGTAATGGCAATGAAAAGGATCTATTGCCATTCAAATTAAATTAACGTTACTGAACCTAAACATACGTGCTTGATAAAATCTTCATTTTAGAAGAACATTTCAGACGGCATTTAGAGGCTTTTACATCTTAAGTCTTCATATGTACACGTGTATTGTATCTGACAGGCTTAATGAATCAATAGAGACACGCACACATATTTATCTCTATTGATTAATTCATGTTTAATCATCGATGATATCACAAGCAAATAAAACACGTTTTCCTTGCCAACAATCAACATTTTTTTTTTTTTTTTTTTTTTCTGAGGTAAAATTTAATAGCTAAATAAATTATAATACTTACGTTATTTGAGAAATTCCTCAAAAGCTCTCGACGAGGCGTGATCTGCGAGTAGCTGACCGACCTCTGGATTGTGATCTCCAACGACGTTAAAACGCCGATGAAAGCGGAAAGCAGAACTAAAAACATCGCCGGTTGGTGCAGTCAGTGGAATGGGCTCTTTAAATTTTCGCGCTGTTATGACAGGCGTCTGTCACGTGACATTCGCTGTTATGACACGTGACAATTCCATCATGACGCATGTAGTACGCCCGACTTCATTCATACTACCCGTATTCATACTATATAGAACGATTTTTTTAACGGTCGTGAAGTACGCTTCTAATTCAAATGTAGTACATACTCACATAGTACGCGATTTCGGACGCACTTAGATTAAAAGCTAGTGATGTCAAATTTAATGTGATTGGCAATATTTAAACAATATATGGTGATGAGTAAGTTATATTTAGCAGTAGAACAAAGAAAATATATCAAATAGAGCTACAAACACTAGCTGAGCAGGAGGCAGACAGGAGACTGGAGACAGGAGACTGAAGCAATCGATCAGAGCAATCGATCAGGCAGGAGCAATCAGGCATGATCGTAAAGACCACAGTCTAGTCTAGTCTAGATCTAGTGTGGTTGGAATGAGGCCGCACAGTGGGACCGTTTCCTGCATGGGTTGGCTGATCGTGTCCAGCAAGAGATCTACGCGTTGGATCTACCCACTGATCTCAACGGACTCAGGACGCTAGCACTCGAGTTGATTCCCGTCTTGAATCACATCCACACATGAGAAGAACTGCCAGGCCCTCGTGACTCCGGGGGTGAGGGTAATTTTATAGACAAGACACTGCCACTATTGCACAAGATTCCTGTCACCTCCCTTTCCAGCACGATTGCAGTTCACGCCCTCAACGGACAGACTTTACCCACCTTTACACGCATCACTGAACACATCACACTCACGATATCTGGCAACCACACCGAGACAATACAGTTCCTCCTCACTGACTCTCCTCACGCACCTGTGATCCTCGGTCATCCCTGGCTCAGAGACACAACCCCAGGATTGACTGGGGACACAGTGCGGTCACAGCTTGGAGTAATCAGTGCTATGCCTCTTGTCTTGTGTCTGCCTGTTCGTCTGTGTCTAGTTCTGTGTTTCAGGAGGAGACGCTGGATCTATCTAACGTGCCCGAAGAGTATCTCGACCTGAAGGAGGTGTTCAGTAAGTCCCGGCTGCTTCTCCCTCCTCATCGTCCCTATGACTGTGCTATAGATCTACTGCCAGGCAAGTCTCCGCCTAAAGGCAAGTTATACTCTTTCCACTCCTGAGAGTGAGGCCATGGAGAAATACATTTCTGATTCTCTAGCTTCCAAGTTCATCCGCTCTTCCTCTTCTCTAGCAGGGGTGGGGTTCTTTTTCGTGGGTAAGAAGGATGCTTCACATGACCTTGTATTGATTAATGAGGGTTGAATAACATCACGGTAAATAATACTTATCTTTTGCTGTTGATGTCTTCAGCCTTCGAGAAGTTGCAGGGAGCATCCATATTCACGAAACTGGATTTACGTAACGCTTATCATTTGGATCGCATCAGAAAGGGGGATGAGTGGAAGACTGCATTTAATACCCCTAAGGAGCACTTTGAATATTTGGTCATGCCCTTCGGGCTGTCCAACTCCCCTGCAGTCTTCCAAGCACTAGTCAATGACGTGCTGGGAGATCTGGTAGATCAGTTCATTTATGTCTACCTGGACGACATACTGATTTTTTCTTCTTCTCTCCAGGAACATGTCGAGCACGTCAGACTAGTGTTACAGAGGTTTTAGAGAATGGGCTTTATGTCAAGGCGGAGAAATGCGCGTTTCATGCACAGTCTGTTCCATTTTTAGGTTACATCGTCTCTTCCGAGGGAATGCGCATGGACCCTGACAAGGTTAAGGCTGTGATAGATTGGCCAAGCCCAGATTCCCGTAAGGCCCTACAGAGGTTTCTGGGGTTCGCTAATTTTTATCGGCATTTTATTCGCAACTTCAGCCAGCTAGCCGCGCCTCTGACCAAGCTCACCTCTCCCCGAACGGCGTTCAGGTGGTCTGGTGCAGCCGAAACTGCATTTACCAACCTCAAGAGCCGCTTAGTTTCGGCTCCCATTCTTGTCACCCCTGATCCTTTACGTCAGTTCGTGGTGGAGGTTGATGCGTCAGAGGTGGGGGTAGGAGCAGTTCTATCCCAGCGCTCTTCCTTGGATGATAAGATGCACCCTTGCACGTTTTTTTTCTCATGGTCTGTCGCCATCCGAACGCAATTATGACATTGGTAACAGGGAGTTGTTGGCAGTCAAACTTGCATTGGAGGAGTGGCGTCACTGGCTAGAAGGGTCAGGGGTTCCTTTTATCGTATGGACCGATCATAAGAATCTGGAGTATATCAGATCTGCTAAAAGACTCAACTCCAGGCAGGCACGGTGGTCTTTTTTCGACGCTTTGATTTTTCTATCGCATCGCCCGGTCTAAGAACATCAAACCCGATGCTTTATCACGTGTTTTTGACTGCTCAACGCCCCGCCCACTCCCGAGTGCATTTTGCCTGAGAGAATTAACATTCTACACTCACATGGGAGGTCGAATCGAAGGTTAAGGCAGCCTTAGAAGGTAACGCCTCGGGGACCACCGAACCTACTTTTTGTACCGGAGGGAGTTCGGTCCGACGTAATACGCCGTCACTGCTCCAATGTAGCGTGTCATCCAGGAGTCAGTAGAACCTAATTTTTGGTTACAACGATTCTGGTGGCCCGGTATGGCTCACACGCCTTCGTCCATTCGCGGCGTTCTGGCTTTAGAAGAATGGAAAGCGCCGGAAGATGCAATCCGTAAAATAATAATAAGAAGAAGAAAGCGCTGGAAGTGGATCGCGCGTGCCACTCATTGTTTAAACAAAACAGAGATTATAGGTGAAACGGCTAATAGAAATGGTACTAATTTGCGCTTATCCTGGATTTAAACCAACATAAATCTCTGTTTTGTGTAAACAATGAGAGACGTACACGCGTGAGAGATCCACTTCCGGCGCTTTCCGCGCTTGCGCAGACTAAAGCCAGAACGCGCGAATGTCACAACAGGAAACACGCACACGCGCCCTCTGATCAGTTGGACATAGTGGTGTACAAGAGATAAAAACTATATAAATACTGTTCGCTTTCTCACACAAAGAACGAAGACTGTTCCTTTGAGGCTCAAGTTCGTGTCTTAGGCCATCAGTGTGTACTTACGATGGGGGATTGTTTAATTTGGACTTTTCTGTGTATGCTCTTTCGAGGTGGTGACCCTAGACCTGCATTATATAAGGCACAGACAAGAACGGTTTGACCTAAAATTATCAAAATTGAAACTACTGGAGAAACAAATACTCCTACATCTCGGATGCCCATGAGGTAAGCTAAAACATATCAAAATTTAATTTCAAAGTGAACTATCCCTTTAAGGAAAATCATTCCTACAATGTGGCATCAGATGTTATACAGTTGTCTAATAGGAAGATAAAGAAGATATGACTTTTTTAAAACTTTAAAGATTTGATTCAGATCTAATTTAAACTTTAAAGATTATAGTTTGAAATATCTAGTACGATTAGATCTGAAGCATTCACACTGGAGTTTATCCCTGGAGGATCTGAGGGAGTTTTCACTTAAACTATTTGCTTTGTATCTTATTCAACTCTATGAAAATGTAAGGTATATTTATTTATATATTTATTATTATATTTAGCTAAAACTGTAACTAAAAGTGCTCAAATAATTTTAGTAACATATTTCTTATTATTCATCATGTATTATATTTTATTTATAAACAATTCATTTAAAATAGAGATAAGTTACTTTTATAAAACCAATTGTGTGTGTGTGTGTGTGGACTGGTAATCCCTACGGTATGGGGACAAAATGTCCCCATAAAGATGGCAATATCCAAATTTTTGTCCTTGTGGGGACATTTTTTTGGTCCCCATGAGGAAAACATCTTATAAATCACACTAAGTGATGTTTTTTGAAAAAGTAAAAATGCAGCATGTCTCCTGTGATGGGTAGGTTTAGGGGCAGGGGCAGTGTAGGGGGATAGAAAATACGGTTTGTACAGTATAAAATGCATTACGCCTATGGAATGTCCCCATAAAACATGGAAACACAACATGTGTGTGTGTGTGTGTGTGTGTGTGTGTGTGTGTGTGTGTGTGTGTGTGTGTGTGTGTGTGTGTGTGTGTGTGTGTTTTAGGTATTCCCCTGATCAAAATTGTATCCATGTGTAAAACAGCTTATAAATTACATTAAATGATTTAGTATTTTGAAAATGTAAAAAGGTTTTCTGTGAGGGCCCTATGTTTAGGTGCCTGTGATGTACAGTTACAGTGCAAAAGTCATTATGTCTATGGAAAGCCCCAATAAAACATGGAGGAAACCAAAACATGTGGAAGTGTCCCAGAGTTTGCTCCCTGTCCCAATGTTGTGTCTGTCTCAAATGTCAGCAGGGGTTTTACAACTACGTGAAAAGTGAATAGAGAGACTCAGTAAGAGATATTTTATACAGTGCATTTCATTCAATATATATATATTGAATGAAATGCACTGTATAAAGTCTCTCTTACTGAGTCTCTATTCACTTTTCACGTATATGAATATATATATATATATATATATATATATATATATATATATATATATATATATATATATATATATATATATATATATATAGTACCAGTACCAGTTTTGTCTGCTCTCTGAAAAATGTAAGTTGTTTTATATAATCATTTAACTATACTTCCCATTGATTACCTGTGTTTCAGTTTAAATAGTGTGTGTAATAGTTCACCCGTAATTTTCTTAAAGATAGAAAACACTAAATAATAGCATTGTTGATGTCAAAACACAAACGTATTTGTATACTAACTTATTTAAAGATTAATTTAAAATGTTATTTGAATCTTTGTAGAGATAAGACATTTTAATGTAAAAATTTACATTTAAAAGTAATATAGTGATGGAACAGATGATGATTAGTAAAACATTATATTTTATGTTAGATTAAACCGACATCATGGGGATCAGATGTTGTCTTTATACATCAGTCTTATAAAAAGATGATAAAACTATGATTGTATTAAAACTTTAAAGATTTTATTTTAAGGTAATTTAAACTTTTATGAAAATAGTTTGAACTATTTTGACTGCAACAACCATTTTTCTATGAAAAACTTAAAGCCTTACATAGACTCCAAAAAATCCTGCTCTCTGAAAAATGTAAGTTGATTTATATTTTCAGTACACAAGATACTTGTTATTATACAGCGTAATATAAACATATATTTTGTATATATTCATCACATTTAAACAGAAATGTTTTCCTTTTATAAAACCAAATGTGTGTGTGTGTGTGTGTGTGTCAGAGAGAGCGAGAGAGCGAGAGAGCGAGAGAGAGAGAGAGAGAGAGAGAGAGAGAGAGAGAGAACATATTGTGATTTGCCCTAATAACGATGATAAAATAGTTTGTCATTTGCTCCTCTGTAAAACATGCCCAATGTGCTGGAATGCACCAGTCCCACACATGGTCTGCAGTCCCCCTGAAACCACACCTTGTCACAGTTCAAAACAATCTATTTCGAATATGCAACCTCACAGGTCATTTCGATCCCCAGAGGATACACAAGGTCAAAGGTGACACCGACGTGTGTGGTCCGGTCAGGAAGTGGGGGAGGGAAACGACGTGGGTGGTCCAGTGGGGGAGGTACCAGTTGCCGCAGTATATGAACTACTACTGTACCTTTATGTTCATTTTGAAGCTCGAAGGTTTGGTCCCCGTTCGTCTTCCATTGTTGGGCAAACAGACATCATTTCTCCATGACAATATCTTCATTTATGATCGAAGAGAAAGTCCTATGAGTTTCAGACAATGTAAGGGTGAGTAAATTACAATAAAGGTGTTCATACAAACAATAGGTGGACAAACTTAGACCCAGTCTTGAATACCTATAGAGTAGTATTTCATAAACAAAAACAAACTCCATCCACTGTCCCATTAACGCTGGGTTCTTTGGGAAGCTGAACAGGGTTGTCTTGCCCTGACAACCTGTGCAGTGCAGCTGACGACTTCCCGATGGCCGTGCTTTCGCTCTCTCGCTCTGGTCGACCCTTCCAGAGAGAATTGCCCGTACACGGAAATTCTGCCCTTGTTTACGTCACGCAGGCCTATACTTGAAAAAAACTTTTCAGAAACTTGTGAGTAACTGGAATGAGTAATTTTTGGCACAGAAATACTCCCATCAAACATCCAATTTAATTTTTGAAAACTTTGTCCATGTTTAGCATTGGAATCCAACTCTTTAACAGTGTACAAAACTGAGAATGAATGAAATAGCATTATAGCTAATATAGCCAGCTTGTTTTTAATCTGTAAACACAAAGATCATTGATGGATCATGTTTTATTCCAACATCATCAACAACAGCCCTGGTGACTCCAAGCAACTTTTTTCTACAGTAAATCACCTTCTCAAACCCCCCTCACCCTCCCACTCTGAGATCACCGGAGAGAGATGCAACATGCACATCACTTTCTTTAAGGAAAAAGTTAACACCATCCGCTCTCACCTCTCCACCACTGCGGTCCTGCACCTCCCAACTGCTGACCCACCGCTTGAGATTGTACAGTTGCTCTGCACCTTCTCCGAAGCTACACAGGAGGAAGTAGAGGACATCATGAAAAAATGAAGCCCTCCACCTGTGCCCTGGACCCTTTTCACCCACCGCTTGAGATTGTACAGTCGCTCTGCACCTTCTCCGAAGCTACACAGGAGGAAGTAGAGGACATCATGAAAAAAAATGAAGCCCTCCACCTGTGCCCTGGACCCTTTTCCTTCAGCAAAGGGTCCAGGGCACAGGTGGAGGGCTTCATTTTTTTTCATGATGTCCTCTACTTCCTCCTGTGTAGCTTCGGAGATGTTTGCCAAGAAAACATCTCTGCCATCTCTCCATTCATTATCAAGATCATAAACCACTCCCTCCTGGCCGGCCATATCCCATCTGCACTAAAAACTGCGGTCATCAGACCCCTACTGAAAAAACCCACCCTGGATCCAGAAGTTCTCTCCAATTACAGGCCCATCTCCAATCTACCATTCCTATCAAAGGTTCTGGAAAAAATAGTTGCAGCACAACTCCATGATCACCTCAAACACAATAAACTGAATGAAAAGTTTGAGTCTGGTTTCCGCCCTGGTCATAACACAGAAACAGCCTTGGTCAGAGTCACCAACGACCTCCTGATGGCAGCAGATACTGGTTCCCCATCACTACTCATCCTCCTGGACCTCACAGCTGCTTTTGAAACGGTAGACCACAACATCCTTCTCCACCATCTGCAATACACCATTGGACTCTCAGAAAACGCTCACAACTGGTTCACCTCCTACCTGACCGACAGAACTGAGCATGTCGCCCTGGGCAAAGCCAAGTCACACACCCACAACGTTCCTCAGGGCTCTGTGCTGGGCCCCACCCTCTTTTCCCTCTACATGCTCCCCCTTGGCAATATCATTAGCAGACATGGCATAGCATTTCACTGCTATGCGGATGACACACAGCTCTACCTCAAGACAACCCCCACTTCTTCTGCTCCTCTGCCAACTTCTACACTGACTAACTGCCTGGAGGAGATAGAGGCGTGGATGAAGCTCAACTTTCTTCAGCTCAACAGTTCCAAAACGGAGGCCATCCTGGTTGGCACACCACATCAGCTCCGCTCTTCCACCATCACCAATATCACTTTCTCTGGCCAAACCATCTCCCTCTCCACATCTGTCACCAACTTGGGTGTTAAAATGGACCAACAACTTTCCTTTGACACCCACATCAAACACCTCTGTAAGACATCATTTTACCACCTCAAGAACATCGCCAAACTCCGTCAAACACTCACCCTACCAGATGCAGAGAAGCTCATCCATGCCTTTGTCTCCTCCAGGCTAGACTACTGTAATGCACTCCTCATCGGGATCTCTGGCAGGAGCATCCAATGACTCCAGTACATACAGAACAGCGCTGCCAGGATCCTGATGAGGGTGCGCAACCATGACCACATCACCCCAATTCTGAAATCCCTACACTGGCTCCCTGTCCCACTCAGAATTGAGTACAAGGTCTCCCTCCTCACTCACACACCTCAGTCTGCAACCTCACACACCCTCCAAACCCCCAGAACCAAGCTTTGCAGTATGGGTGATGGGGCTTTTGCTTCTGCTGCCCCCAGGCTATGGAGCGCCCTCCCTAACCACCTGAGGGCCCCACAGACTACAGATGTTTTTTTTAAAAACTTAAAAACATATCTTTTAAAAAAAGCACACAACTGACATGTATAATTTACTTTTAATTTCTTAAACTTAATTTTAATTCACCCTTGACCCTGTAGCACTTTGAGATTGTTCTAAATGTAAAGTGCAATATAAATAAAATTGATTCTTGATTATTATTATTATTATCAATGGGGCGTAGACTTCTCTCTTCTCACACTATTTCTTTCACTGCATATGCGCAGTCCTTTCATTTTGTCTGAATGTTACACTTCATCTGACCAGTACAAATCACTGCTTCACAACATCATCCTGTGATGATAAAAACCTTGAAAATGAGACATTCTCATGATCTCCTACACATGAAGACAAACATCCCTTCAAACCACACAATCCTATGATTAAGCAACGATAGAACATAAATTATAAGTAATATAAAATACTAAAACATAAAATGACAAATAATACAATTATAAAATGAACAAGTGATAAATCATATGACTTTTCAAATGATTATAAAGTTATATAAAAACAAATACAATTAAATAATTGTTATCGGTTTAGTTTTTGTTTTACTCTTAATGTGAACTGTATTATTGTATTATTAAATTAATTTCACCAATACGATTAACTCTGGATTGTGTCATATTTTCTTATTTTTTTATCTATGTATTTATTTTTCTATGTGATTGTCTGTGCACTTTTTGATTTTAGACTCAGCAGTGAATGGGACTCTTATTTTGCTCTTGGTGTGTGACGTCATAAGGCCGCACCGCGCTCCTGCATCTGTTGATTCGGCTGAAGAAAGGTTTGTGTTTTAAGCGTTTAAAGTCTTTAAAGCGACTCATTATGAATGATATATTATTAAATGTAACACTGTATTGCTTTATCTAACATTTATCAGCGTTGTGTGAGTAAAGTAACGTAATAAACTGAGTAACAGAAGGAAAGTCTCATTTTGCTCTTTATTGTGAATAATAAAATAAAATAAAAATATTAATGCAAAGAACATACATAATAAAGACCAATGGGTAAATACAATTGAAAGTGTAATTACAGGTTAGACAAACAGGAAAACATGAATTCAGTCTTTGGCGAGTGACGAGTGACGAGAGAACCGGAGCTTTAGACTCTCCGAGTCAATTGAACCGAGTGATTCACAACGTATAAATCAGTGATTCGAATCGCCCTATTTCTGTCTCAATTTCTACAAAATATTAAATAGATAAACTGCCTAACTTCAAGTCCATTAACTTAAAGTCCTCATGAAATCAAAATTGAACCTATTTACCTTGTTAGCACATATTACAGGTCTTAGGGTGAACAATTAATTCACAGAAATAAAGTTAATTCACAGAAAAAAATGGTTTGACGCTGTAATCTTTAATAAAAGTCAGTAAAGTTACTTCTGGTCTGGAAACGGCGTTCCTTCTCAGATGACGTCAGTTTGATGGCTTAGGTTTGAAAATGCGTAACCACTCCCCTCCAACCGTTAGTCTGCTACGAGCGAGAGATGGAGAGTAGGAGCGCTGAAGTAAAACCCCCTGCCTACTATTCAATATTCCGTTTTACTTGGAAATACGTCACAGCACTGAAGAAAACTCACTTGCTACTTCCGGTTCCGTAGGACTTTAACTCTGACTGATGAATAGAGATGACTCCACAACAATACAATTCTTTCACAGAAATATTAGATTTAAGACATAGTTCAGTAAATCTCAAAAGCTGACCATCAGAATTCAACAATCGACCAATAAGACTCAAAACAATGTCTACTTTGTGTGTGTGTGTGTGTGTGTGTGTGTGTGTATACTTTTCTAGCCTGGACTTCATCCTGACTGCAGACAGACTCATGCCCAGCTAACAAAAAAAGGTCCCCAGAACGTCCCCTAAATGGCCTCTGAACGTCCTCCGGACTTCCTTGTGTAGGGTCCTCTTGACGTCCCGTGGACGTCCTCAAAGACGTCCTCACGTTCAGGTCCCGCTTCTTCGCGTGTTTTCGAAGCTTTGATTAGGTTTACAGTGTGCAATATAACATGTGTTCATGTTTCGCGTGTAAAAAAACACAGTATTTTTCACACATTTTACTTATCTGTATACCACTGTTTTCACTGATGAGAAAACGGCCTGATGATTTCCTTGTTCTATGTTCTAAGTCCCTCCTTCAGAAATACGAAAGTTCTGATTGGGCCAGCACTTCCCGTGTTGTGATTCGACAGCAGCTTAGTGCACGTTGCCCGGAAAGGTCCCGCCTCTTACCATAACGGGAAGATACGCGCACTCAATGTTATTGCAAAAATGTCTTTATTGCCTTATCAATTTGAGCCGGAATCAGACCCGGAGAATATCAAAGAGGCTCAATTACAACCTGCTCAGGAAAGACTTTTGCAGGATGTTTCACAATGGTAAGCTGTCTATTCAGTAGTTGTCATGCTTTTATATTTGGCTGTTACAAATTGCATGCGTGGCTGCAGCTGAACGAGCATGTGCTTAAACAGTAAACAACAGATATAATAAACAAATCATTTAAACTGATCATTACAAACACCAACAATCGATGGTGTCTGAATACACTTTTTTAAAAAGTTTTTCGGATTAGTTTCAATTAACATCTAACGTTAGTTAACAAAGCTAAACAGCGTTGCACTTTGTGTAATGAGTTACATAAACTGTTAAACGGACCAACTTAAATAATAAAATACACTTACCGGTTGTGGTCCATAAACAACGCCTTCTCCAGACAAAGAGGGAACTGCGTCATCTTTTACGAATAATCTTTCTGCGAATCCGGCATTAAACTGATTGAGATTGAGGAAGCAGTCCTCAGCAAAATGTGCTGCACATAGTTTTAAATTGTGATTATAATTTTCCGGAACTGAGTTAAACATAAATTGTAACCATTGATCTCTAAGTACAGCGTCCGTGGGAAGGCCAAACAAAGGTGATTTGACTCCGGGATGAAAATAACAGCGTCTCGACAAACACACTCTACAAAAACAACACTTCTTCTTCTCGATGTGGGAGAGCAACAAGACCACGCCCCCTAATTTGCGTGATTTTGTGGACGGAGGGTTAGTCAACAAACTGTTCTAGTGATGTCATTAAAGCAGGAAGTGCAGGGATGTAGTCCAAACCGGCCGGTCGCTGTAGGCTTTGAAAGGGAACTTCTGTTTTTTTACAGTTTTATAATTTTACAGGTATTATTTATGCTCTAACAGCAACATTACACACTAACTAAAGTTTGAAAGATGGAATCGCGAAGAACGGGACCTTTAACTGCGTTTTATTTAGCATTTCGCCAACCAAAGAAAACTGCCACGTGGAAATTGTAACGAACAAAGTACATTTATTTTAATAGAACAACTGTAAAGGTTGTGTGTGTGTGTGCAAACGCGCAGGCAGCTGAGCGCGCGCGTCTGGTTGTCAGCTGTGGAGTTAGTCCGTTGGTAATTCTTCACGTTGGCTTTTAACCTAGAACAACAAAATTAACACATTCAGTAGTGTTATGATTTGATATATCTAGT
Source organism: Gobiocypris rarus (assembly GCA_023029165.1). Lineage (NCBI taxonomy): Eukaryota > Metazoa > Chordata > Actinopteri > Cypriniformes > Gobionidae > Gobiocypris > Gobiocypris rarus. The sequence continues at coordinate 15,248,382 of CM040935.1, forward strand.
ATCATCGTTTGTCAATTGAAAAAAAGACTGTTGACTATTTTGATTTCGTTAGACCATGGCCCATTAGCCTATATTTTGCACACATTGAAAGATAACGTTAGGCCGTCCCAATTTAGGCCCTTTTCTTTTGTCTCTGTGTATTTACTTTGGAAGGTTCGATATTTAAGCCCTATATTTGTCAATATCAGATAATGTCGTCTCATTTCAGCTTTACATAGCTTCGAAGTTCTAGCATAGCCTATGCATAAAGGTTTACAGCTGTAACATGACCCCCACGGGCACAAAAGCTTATAAATCACACAAATTAAATTTTTATGAAAATGTAAAAATGCAGAATGTTTCCTGTGATGGGTAGGTTTAGGGGCAGTGTAGGGGGATAAAATGTACGTTTTTTACAGTATAAAAACGCACCAGACGTGTGTGTGTGAGAGATATACTTATTATTTCAAATAAAAAAAGTGCGGAGAGGTTATGTTTAAAAACCTTACACTGCATCAAAAGGACTTGCCTGTGAAAATTAGATAACCGAAGAGTGTTCTGTTAATTTCAAAACTGCATCTAAAAAAGAAATTGATACCACCTATTCATTAAATAAATGATCAGGAAAAATATTCAACAGCTTCATTGAATGAATAATAAATGCAGTGACCAATCGATTAGATCTCTTTTTGTTTAAATCTCTTCTCCTCCTTCATCTGAATTAGTTTGGATTAATATGTTTCCCTCATTTGAGTGGGAAGATTTTTAGGGATTTCTCAGTGGGTATTGTGTAACAAAACCAAAGAAGTGTCATTTAACATTGACAGAATATATCCTGAGAAACACACATTAGATATGAGATTATGTGAAAATTAACTGAAACCTTGTCTAAAATTAGTTTTGCTTCATTTAAATGAATGACTTTTCAAAAGAGAAATATTTCATTGAATTTAATTAACTTATATAAAAATTTTGCTCATTTTCAAAAAAATCTGAATTTATTTGAATATGTTTGTGATGTTTGTTAAACGTTCAATTGCTATGTTTCAATTTATACTTTCAAAATGACAGAATTTAACAGCAAGTTTCTAAACACGTTTTTACATTTTGTATGTTCAAAAAAAAAAAGAAAAAACCTGACTCTTACCAGTGCGCTAAACTATTGAACTAGGAGAGATTTAGTGTGGATTTATTTTTCTTTCTGTTAATTATTCTCATCTTAAACAGGACAAACACAGAAAAACTCCTGGAGAAGTGACTGAGATCCACCTGACACACTATCATAAAGATGGAGTTTATTAAAGAGGAGACTGAAGACATAAAGATTGAAGAAACATTGAGAGTGAAACATGAAGAAACTGAGGAACAAACAGAGAAAGAGGAGAGTGAAGACATGAAGATTGAAGAAACATTGAGAGTGAAACATGAAGAAACTGAGGAACAAACAGAGAAAGAGGAGAGTGAAGACCTGAAGATTGAAGAAACATTGAGAGTGAAACATGAAGAAACTGAGGAACAAACAGAGAAAGAGGAGAGTGAAGACATGAAGATTGAAGAAACATTGAGAGTGAAACATGAAGTAACTGAGGCACAAAAAGGTTGGTTTCATTCTCAAAATTATGACCTAATATTGTGTTGCTCACCCTTTTGCTGCCAAAACAGCCCTGACCAGCATGAACCTTTTGAGTAATTTGAGCTACAGTAGCTTGTCTGTTTGATCGGAGTCGTAAATTAATTGTGCAAGGTTGGTGCGTGAGTGCAGATGAGCGTCACAGCATTCTTAATCTGTAGGATTTAATATGAAATTGGCCCACCCTTTGCAGCTGTAACAGCTTCAGTTCTTCTGGGAAGGCTTTCCACAAGATTTAAAGGGCACCTATTATGCATAATTCACTTTTATAAGGTGTTTGAACATAAATGTGTGTTGGCAGTGTGTGTACACAACCGCCCTATAATGGTAAAAATCCACCCACTCATTTTGTTTTAATCCCCATTAATCATAAGCAGTGTCTCAGCACAAGCCGTTTCCAGATTCCTGCAGTGTGACGTCACACTGCAAAGACCCGCCCTTGAGTCTTGATGGACACGGACATACTAGCACAGACCCCTCCCTCAGAGAGCTGTAAACAGTCCGCCATGTTTATCTCCTCACCAGAGCATTAACAGCAGCATTCAAGTAAGAAATGTGTTCTTATTAAAGCTACTAAAGTTCAGTCAGTCAAGAGCAGTGAGTGATTTTCTGTTGTTCGGTTCATATTAACAGCAGATACAGCAATACATACTGTATTAAACCGCTTTCACTTTAGTAACGACAGATGGATCTAATACACACAAGATTTCTGTAACTGCATATAAGCACAGGCACAACCAACTGTTTTCATGTGAACTTTGTGTGTTTCTCACATTACCTTGTGAGCATTTGGCAGTTTAATCACAATAACACATACAAGAGAACTAGTTTAATGACTACTCACGGATGTTCTGACATCCAGCTCTGTGCGCATGCGACAGGAGCGTGTGTGTGTTTAAGTTGATAGCGAAAAGGCTTTAAAACGCATGCAGATGATAATATTTCATGATGATGAAGAACTGCTATACCACATGAACTTATCTGCGATAGAGATGATTATTCAAACACAGATATCATGTTTCAGTTTTCATTTGCGTGTTTTGGTGTTCACGAGCTGTGAATGCTCCGCCCTCTGGGTGGGGAGCAGCAGCTCATTTGCATTTAAGGGGAAACACACACAGAACAGCTCATTTTTCTTCAACCCCAAAATTGCCATTTTCAAAATGGTATATTAAATGATCTGTTAGGAATTTTCAGAGGGAGGATATAGTTAAACTCCTTCTCAAGTTTTCTTCTATTTTGGGGGATGTTCCTACACTTACCAATGTTTTACAGCATGATATCAATGTAGGGGATGCTCAGCCGATTAAGCAATACCCTTAAGCTTGGGACATACTCTGCAAGAACAAAGAAATGTTTGTTTTCTTGTGGTGCCAAGAACAAGGTTTGTTCTGATCAGGAAGTTCCATACTTCATCAGAAAAGCAGGTGCTGAACATTTTTGTTTCTCTGCATTAACCCTGCCCACTTTAAATTTCTGACCAATCACACGATAGTTCTCAGACACCCACAAGGAAAAAGTTTTGTTTAGACGACGTGGAAGCGATAACTTTTTCTCTGTTCTTGCGGAGTATGTAATAGCCTTTATAGAGTTAACTGAAGGGGGATGGGCCGTCACCCTTGCCTCTTCATCATATATCTACAGGTCCTTCTAAAAGAATTTGCATATTGTGATAAAAGGTCATTTTCCTTAATGTAATGATAAAAATTAAACTTTCATATATTTTAGATTTCATATATTTTAGATTCATCATTCGATAGCGGCCTTAAGCTCATCCAGAGTGTTGGGTCTTGCGTCTCTCAACTTTCTCTTCACAATATCCCACAGATTCTCTATGGGGTTCAGGTCAGGAGAGTTGGCAGGCCAATTGAGCACAGTAATACCATGGTCAGTAAACTATTTACCAGTGCTGAAAAACGAGATCTTCATCTCCATAAAGCTTTTCAGCAGATGAAAGCATGAAGTGCTCCAAAATCTCCTGATAGCTAGCTGCATTGACTCTGCCCTTGATAAAACACAATGGACCAACACCAGCAGCTGACATGGCACCCCAGACCATCACTGACTGTGGGTACTTGACACTGGACTTCAGGCATTTTGGCATTTCCTTCTCCCCAGTCTTCCTCCAGACTCTGGCACCTTGATTTCCGAATGACATGCAAAATTTGAGCGACAGTCCAATGCTGCTTCTCTGTAGCCCAGGTCAGGCGCTTCTGCCGCTGTTTCTGGATCAAAAGTGGCTTGACCTGGGGAATGCGGCACCTGTAGCCCATTTCCTGCACACGCCTGTGCACGGTGGCTCTGGATGTTTCTACTCCAGACTCAGTCCACTGCTTCCGCAGGTCCCCCAAGGTCTGGAATCGGTCCTTTTCCACAATCTTCCTCAGGGTCCGGTCACCTCTTCTCATTGTGCAGCGTTGTGCACTTTTTCCTTCCCACAGACTTCCCACTGAGGTGCCTTGATACAGAACTCTGGGAACAGCCTATTCGTTCAGAAATTTCTTTCTGTGTCTTACCCTCTCGCTTGAGGGTGTCAATGATGGCCTTCTGGACAGCAGTCAGGTCGGCAATCTTACCCATGATTGCGGTTTTGAGTAATGAACCAGGCTGGGAGTTTTTAAAAGCCTCAGGAATCTTTTGCAGGTGTTTAGAGTTAATTAGTTAATTAGTAATTCAGATGATTTACTGAATTAATGATTTAGATGAATAAATTAGGTTAATAGCTCGTTTAGAGAACCTTTTCATGATATGCTAATTTTTTTGAGATTTTGAATTTTGGGAAATTTTCATGAGCTGTATGCCAAAATCATCAGTATTAAAACAATACAAGATCTGAAATATTTCAGTTGGTGTGCAATTAATCTAAAATATATGAAAGTTTAATTTTTATCATTACATTATGGAAAAGAATGAACTTTTATCACAATATGCTAATTTTTGAGAAGGACCTGTATTTATCCTTCTGAATTACTTTTAATAATCCTATGAACTAAACAATCAGTTATTAACTTTTTAAATGAACAATTATTGATAATCAATTTTATGTAATCATCCATACATTTAACAAGTAATTTACTATGATTTAATATTATTCCAACTCTTTTTGCTGTGGTTTAATTGTTTTTCCGGATTTAGGCTAACTCCTATCTCTGGGTCTGGGCCTTGTGAAATTTCCATAGTATTAGGTTTGTGGAGAGACTGTGCTATTTTTATATCATGTACTATTGATAAGCTCACAGGACGCACCAACCTTGGGGGAGATTTGATGTCCTAGTATTGTGTGTGTGCGCACGCGTTACATGCTGCAGGTCTGTAGTGTGGATTGGACTGGGCTACCTCACACCAAAGACCTCTATCTGGTCTCTGGGTCTAAACTGTTACCCCAAAATAACGTTATTAAAAGAGCGGCAATTAAGAAAGAAACCCAGTTTTTTTTTTAGCCATTCCTAGTGTAAGTTCACCATGTCTTCTAGTACAGAATTCAGGTGGTACCGCACGCTTTTGTACTGACGCATCAATGCTGTAACATTATCTGATTGCTTTCCACTGCCAAGGATAGAGGACTGTGTTGATAGTGTTGGTTCTGCAAAATTTGTGAGTAAGCTGGATTTGCTTAAAGCATGTTGACATGTTCCATTTACTTTCAGAGCATCTGAAATGTCATCTTTTGTTACACCAGATCATTTTCTTGTAATGCTTATCTTGACAACATAGTGGTTTTTTCACAAAGAGAACTTTTCTAGAGACAATATTGAAGCGTTTGCAGGTAGCTTCATTTACTTTGATAAATGTGAAATTGGTAAGACTACGGTGACTTACGTGGGCAAGCAGGTGGGATATGGTCAGGTACGCACAGTGATGGCTAAAATTTGGGCTATAAACGATTTTCCGGTACCTAAGACCCGACATGAGCTGTGTAGATGTTTGGGCATAGCCGGTTATTATCTGTGTTTTTGTCGCAGTTTCTCCTCTATTGCAGCACCGTTAACTACTTTATTTAGTCCTTCAGAACTTTTAGTTTGCTCATCCAAATGTCAAAAAGCATTTGAAAATTTTAAAGTGTTGCTGTGTAGTGTGCCTGTTCTCACTGTTCCTAATTTCTCCTTGGTGTTCAAATTGGATTAGTATGGCACACTTTTTCTTAACGTCCTTTCCATGGTGATTCATTGATTTTGTTGCTCTTCTGAGAACGTCTTTTGTTAACATACTCTGGGATGACTGAACTTATTCTCATACATGTCATGTAACCAGCACACCTAGAGTAAGCAAGGTTTGGGATAATCAAACAAGAGTTCATTGTATGTTTAACAGTAAGAAAACCTTGCTTTCTGCAATACCCCCTGAAGGATTTAGGGTTATGGTAAGGATCACGGATTAGCTGGATCAGGTGTGTTTAATTAGGGTTGACACTTAACTCTAACCGAGTTTGACACCCCTGGATAGCAAAACCTGGGATTTCCAAATACAGATAATTCTGATCTAGATTAAACTTTTTAAACAACTGGGCCCAGAAAACTGGTGTATCTTCAGCTGGATTCTTTATTGAGAAGATGCTGTGTGGCGCTGCAGGCATAAAAGTCTGATGTACTCCATTTTGGTTGCATTTCTTTTTTAAACTTAATTTAAGGGTAAAAAGAAGGTAACCTCCCCACTCTGTCCCCTTTTCCCTCTGGTGTGATGTCCGTGGGAATAGGATCTAGTTGTATGCTGGTTTTGATGCTTTTTATGTCTGAATGTTTTGTTGTCTGTTGCTTTGTGCCAGTAAAGCAGTGAGTAAACTGGTGTTAATTTGCATTTTTCTCTTTTCCCCTTAGACCTGATGGTGCTGAAAGAGGAGAGGGAAGTATTGAATGAAATGGAAGAGAAAGATCAATATAAGAATCATTATTTCATAACTGGAGAAAAAACGTTTAGTTGTTCACAGGCTGGAAAGACTTCCTCACAAAAAAGGGGTACAAAGTACAAAGGTAATTTCATGTGCCAACAATGTGGAAACAAATTTACTCAAAAAACAAGCCTTAACAGGCACATGAGAATTCACACTGGAGAGAAGCCTTGTACCTGCCAACACTGTGGAAAGTGTTTTGCTCCAGGAGTAAGCCTTAAAAGACACATGAGAGTTCACACTGGAGAGAAGCCTTACACCTGCCAACAGTGTGGAAAGAGTTTCGGTAGTAAAGGAAACCTTAAAGTCCACATGCAAATTCACACAGGAGAGAGCTCTTACACCTGCCAACAGTGTGGAAACAGATTCGCTCTAAAAGGAGGCCTTAAAGTTCACATGAGAATTCACACTGGAGAAAAGCCTTACACATGCCCACAGTGTGGAAAGAGTTTTGCTGAGAAAGGAAGCCTTAACAGGCACACGAATATTCACACTGGAGAGAAACCTTACACCTGCACTCACTGTGGAAAGTCTTTTGCTGAAAAAGGAAACCTTTACAAACACATGAGAATTCACACTGGAGAGAAGCCTTACATCTGCCAAAAGTGTGGAAGAAGTTTCAATCAAATTGGAAACTTAAACAAACACATTAGACTTCATATTTAGAGAAGCCACTCACACTGGGGATCAACTCTACACATGCTCTCAGTGTGGAAAGGGTTTCACTTGTTGGACTCTGCATCAATTCCTCGAGTCCGCGTGTTCGTTGAATGAGGAGAGCAGGAACAAAATATAGTTTAACTCTTTTAATGATTAAGTAAGTCAGATGAAGAAGCATTCAGAGCTCTGGGTCACAACTGTCCCTGATTTACACAATGCTTATGCAAGGTTTGTCCAGGCAGTCTGCGACAAACTCACCTTTCCCTGACCCAATATTTATACACAAAAAATACATAAGTTGTCTTTCTTTGGGAGTCAGATGATTTTCTGGTCAGCTGTGCTTCATTTGCAACATCACCCCTCCAATTCCTGGACACAAGACTGCTTCTTTGTTAACACACACAAAGGCATTCTGAAAGCATAGCAAAATGCATAGCAAAACACTTTCTCATATGGATCTGTTATAAATACCAACACCCTCTGGCTGTTATGCCCAACAGAAAGTACATACAGTCTTAATGCAAAATCATTTCATAAACTAACATTATCTTAAATTTACTATTGTTAATGATTAATTTCTACAAGCGTTGTTAGCAATAATGCACAAACAAATATTTTATTCTCAACACACTCTAAAACAACACTTTAAAGAACACATGAGAGTTCACACCAGAGAGAACTTATATTGAAACCCTCCACCATTTATCTTTAAAAAATTCTGGTTTTAGACCATGACTGGTGTTTTGATTTGCTCTAACCTCTGTGCTTCTGCGTTTGTCAATACGCATGTGGCAAGGGTCTTTCGAAGTAAACCATTGCGTATGGCAATGCGCTGGAAGTTAGTTACGTTTAGTTACGTTAGTCTTGAAAGTTTTTAATATGGATAGTTTTCATACACAAACACGCCACTTCACTTCATTAACCCCCCGTGGCCATGTAGAGCAGTTATATGATGGATAGATATGAAGGTATTTTTGGTGCAAAACAACTGAACACGTGTGCGAGTGGAATTTGTAGTTGTAGAGCATATCCACACATGTGTACCAATAAATTTGAAGTCACAGAGAAAAATCTTTTAGGAGTTGTAAACTTGTAGATATCTACAAACAACACAACAGTTACACCTTCACACATTCTTCACTGCAGGTGCACAAATCCTATTCTACGAGTCACACATCAAGAAACTCGCACACATTTCTGCTCCAGTTGCTGCAGTGTATATGGTGCAAAACGCATTCACACACCCGTATCAAACATGTGAAGTCACGGACAGATTTTGCACATCCGCAAATTAATACATGAATCCACGCAATGAGAGTTGCACACTTGTAGAATATTTGATCACAAATACATTACTTTTCTTGGATATGATTCCAACACAATCACAAGTCTAATTTCTACAAATGCTTGAATCTGCTGCTACGAGTCTCAGACGCAGTTTTTCCGCCTTCACGTGACAGGTTCCGCGCGCTCTCACTTTTGCACCATATACTACACAAAATGTGGAGCAAAAGTGATTTGTGCATCTGTGAGGCAGCGGCAGGCCCTGTGACTGTTCAGAGAGCAGAGAGCCAATCAGAAGAGCTCGGTTTTTGCACTGAGCCCCTAAACGGGACGTGACCGTGGTGGGAAATAATCAGGAAGGGAGGAATTAGAGTTTTATTTTGAACTTAGACTTAATAAAATTGCCAATATATTCATAGATTCAAACTTCCCGGATTAATAACTCGTGAGCTAAACGTTGTTAAAACACAAACCTCAGAACGTAACGAGCTACAACTCATTTTCTCAAAACGAGCCTTATAATATGAGAGACAAGTACGAAGGGACCGTATGCAAAGTGCAAAACCCGAAAAAAGTTATGCCTACTACAAAATAGGCAATAACAATGTTACACAATGTTGTGTCTCCAAATTCAGTTTACACATCAGTGCTCTCCCACTGGTCATACTGCAACACTTAGTTTGATAAAAGATTATTATAAAATAAAATCAATACCTTCACTGTAATAAGAAAAAAAAATCCAATAACTTCACTGTTAGTGTAATGCCATCAAAATCAGTAAGCAATTATCTTTCAAAAGCTATTGCAACTACTGTATTTTGGCTTGGTACATCATATGTGTAAAGAATAGGCAGCTGTGCTATTACTTTTATTATTTGTATGTGCCGTTAGCCTATACTTGCCAAACTAAGCGTTGTAGTATAACCAGCAGGACAGTGAACTGAATTTGGTGACAGTGCAGTGCATTTCAGTGAATGTAGCTGAATTATTCATAATAAAAATATACATAATAAAATCGGGTTTTGCACTTTTCAGACGGTCCCTTGGACTGTCTCTCAGTGCCTGTATTGAGATCTAAGCGGAATCCGAATTCGCCCCCTATACCCTAAAATAGGGCACTATTTGAGGGGACAGCCATTTGTAGTGGTGTCCGAAACCATGATAATGTACATGTTCGAGTGCACTCATCATTCAATCCCACGTTGCAACGCAATAACGATTGTACAGCCGACAGCGGATGTCCGACTTCACGCACTCATTTTCATTCACTCCTTCAAGTGAACTATTAGTGGACTAGGGAATACTGAATGAGGGTTTAGGGGGTGATTTAGGTTTTAGCCCTAGATATATTATATTATTCCTCGTTTTGAGGAAAATGGGTTGTAGCTCGTTACGTTCTGAGGTTTGTGTTTTAACAACGTTTAGCTCACGAGTTATTAATCCGGGAAGTTTGAATCTATGAATATATTGGCAATTTTATTAAGTCTAAGTTCAAAATAAAACTATAATTCCTCCCTTCCTGCTTATTTTCCACCACGGTCACGTCCCGTGCGGGACTCCGTGCAACAACCGAGCTCTTCTGATTGGCTCTCTGCTCTCTGGACAGTCACAGGGCCTGCCGCTGCCTCACAGATGCACAAATCACTTTTGCTCAACATTTCGCGCAGTATTTAGTGCAAAAGTGAGAGAACCTGTCACGTGAGAGAACCGCGCGGAACCTGTCACGTGAAGGCGAAAAACTGCGTCTGAGACTCGTAGCAGCAGATTCAAGCACTTGTAGAAATTGGACTTGTGATTGTGTTGGAATCATATCCAAGAAAAGTAATGTATTTGTGATCAAATATTCTACAAGTGTGCAACTCTCATTGCATGGATTCATGTATTAATTTGCGGATGTGCAAAATCTGTCCGTGACTTCACATGTTTGATACGGGTGTGTGAATGCGTTTTGCACCATATACACTGCAGCAACTGGAGCAGAAATGTGTGCGAGTTTCTTGATGCGTGACTCGTAGAATAGGATTTGTGCACCTGCAGTGAAGAATGTGTGAAGGTGTAACTGTTGTGTTGTGTTTGTAGAAATCTACAAGTTTACAACTCCTAAAAGATTTTTCTCTGTGACTTCAAATTTATTGATACACATGTGTGGATATGCTCTACAACTACAAATTCCACTCGCACACGTGTTCAGTTGTTTTGCACCAAAAATACCTTCATAGATAGATGCACTTTTATGGACTTCAAACAGAGCAACAGTCAATGTCATTGTAAAGCTTGGATTAACCAGGACTTTAATATAACTCTGATTTTATTAGTCTGAAAGAAAAAAGTCATATACACCTAGGGTGACTTGAGGGTGAGTTAATCATAGGCTAATCTTTTGGGTGAACTAACCCTTTGAATGACATGAGTAATCATGAATGAGAGAACTGGTTGTATATGTCATCAGTGTGGAATAATTTCACAGACAGGAATCACGTTTCCTGTTTAAGAGACTATGTAATGTACTTATGTTACGGCTGAATTTTGAAATTATTGTCCAATGACTATGATTCAATGTATTGTCAAATGAAGAATTAACTAGTTACAATTTTGCATGCCAACATAAGTATACATCTGTATCAAATAAAATTCATAAAACTGTGTAAACTGTTTACATCACATTTCCTTAGTAAGAATTTCTATAATTTTTAGAATAACCAGGTAAATACATGATTGTGGTATGAGTTTGTGGTATTGTGTTGTTCATCGCATAAAATTATATTTCTGTCATGTACGGTGATCAGAATCCACATTGGATCACAGAAGTTTTTTCAAAACCTCGCTGCTGTCTGAGTTTTGAGTTCATGACTCTAAATGTCTTTTAATGCTGATGTTAGCTGGTAGCTTTATATAAAATGATCAGTGGCACTGACCCTCTCCAGATTTTGTTTGTAACCACACCTCAAGCTCAAGCTGTCCCGCTTTGGACCAAGCTATTCAGTAGGTCAAAAAACCCTGGCCATGGTGCTAAAAAAGCCCTGACAATGCCTGGTCAAGCCCCGGAAGTGAAAGTTGAAACACGGCTGGAAAGGAGGTTCTCAGTCCTAGTAAAACCAATAGTTTTATGGAAAAGTCCACAGATGCGTTCCAATCTTCACACAGGAACTTAAACAGGCAAATATGCGTCATTGTCTGGGGTCATGATATGCTGAATGTTATGAGATGTACACTGACTTAGGTAATCTCCAGAGGTGGGAGTAAGTCACACTTGTGCAAGTCTCAAGTCCAAGTCAAGTCATTGCTTGGGTCAGGCAAGTCACTGGCAAGTAATACAAATGTTCAACAAAAATGGCAACATGCATTTCTACTTAAAAGGTGTCCACATACAGCAGAGTTGTTAATACAAAAAGAAGTCTAAAAATTTAAAATAACTTTAAAACTACATAGCCTAAAAGTAAATGTAACTGAAATTAGGCCAATATATTGGGTGAGATACGTTCTCTTCGTATTATTTGAATTTTCTCTCTCCTGCTAGTCCTGTACAGCATGACCATGTGATTGTTACATGAATAATAAACTTAAAAGAACTTGTGTTTGTTGCTCATACCCTGACAAAGGCTCATTCGCCGCAACACATAGTGTGCAGTACTTGTCACATGTTTTTAAATTATTAAAGCCATAATGAAGTAAAGGCTTTTTATATTTCTTCAATAATAGTCACTTGATTTTAAGGGCATAGCCATAATCATTTCAAAAGTGAGGGGGATAAAATTTCAAGTGTTAAACCTGTTGTTTCTAACCTGTCTAATTAATGGTTTTATTTTTAATTAGAATTTATTTATTTATTGCTTAATTGGCTTAAAATGCTATTTATGTAAACTATCTGGGTCTTTATGACCCCAAATGAAGTTTCACGAGTTCACACTTACAAATAATTCAGATAGAAAAAATGGTATGCGTATTTGGCGTGCTGTCCGAGGAGAGGGCTCCGAGCTCGGTATTTGGCCCGAACCCAGAGTACTCCTCCTAAAATAGCAAACTAATATGGGACAGCAGCCAGTAAATGATGTTGATGCCCACCAAAAGTTGCAGAGCACGAACTGATGCTGTGCCAATCAAAGGGAAGGGGTTAGTCACTGGATCGGGGGGTCTTGTTCGTTATTTTCTGTCTTGTTCGTTATTTTCAGTTTTTGATGGTCGTGGTATCAAAAAGGTGAACCTTGTTGGTAGTCAGCTAGGAATGGTTGCACGTGGGCGAGAGGAGATAGCACTGCTGCGGAACTTGCAACAAAATCCTTCCTTTCCCAACTTGTTTTCAAACTGTCTGATGAGCCAAATGTATGGAGAATTTAGCTCCTGCCAGGGCAGAAGAGATGACACTTCTGTGGCAGTGAAACAAGCTTGGATGGTGTAACCGAGCTTCTGCGGGAGCAGAGTGGATGACACTGCTGCGGCAGTGGAGACGAGCCGTTTTCAACATGCTTTCCAAACTATCCAATGAGCCGGTTGTACGGAGAATTGGGCTCCAGTGGGAGTGGAGAAGATGACACTGCTGTGGCAGTGAAACAAGCTTGGATGCCGTAACGGAGTTCCTGCAGGAGTGGAGTGGATGACACTGCTGCGGCAGTGGAGACAAGCTGTTTACAACATGCTTTCCAAACTATCCAATGAGCCTGTTGTAAGGAGAATTGAGCTCCGCGGGAGCGGAGTTGACAACACTGCTGCGGCAGTGGAGATGAGCCATTTTTGACATGTTTCAAAACGATCCAAAGAGCCAGTTGTACAGGGATTTGGGCTACTGTGGCAGTAAAACGGGTTTGGATGGCTGTAACAGAGCTCCTGCGGGAGCGGAGTTGACAACACTCCTGCGGGAGCGGAGTTGACAACACTGCTGCGGCAGTGAAACGAGTTTGGATGGCTGTAACAGAGCTCCTGCGGGAGCGGAGTTGACGACACTGCTGCGGCAAACTACCCAAATAAACCAGTTGTACGGAAAATTGGGCTCCTGCGGGAATGTGGATGATGACATTGCTGTGGCAGTGAAACAAGTTTGGAATGGAGTAACCGAGCTCTTGCGAGAGCAAAGTTGTCGACACTGCTGCGGGAGTGGAGACGAGCCGTTTTCAACTTGCTGTTCAAATATCCAGTGAGCCAGGTTGGATGTAGAACTGAACTCCTGCAAGAGTATGGAGATAACAATGCTGCGGCAGTACAAGCAAGTTGAAAGGAAATATGGAACTCCTGTGGGAGCTGAGGCAGTGGAGGCCTTTGGGTGAAGAAACTGGGCTTCTGTTGAGGGCAAAGGAAATGACACTGCTGCGGCGGTGAAAGCCAGCTGGATGGAGAAAACTGAGCTTCTGTTGGAGTGAAGGAGGTAACACTGACGGGAACCGTTGTAGGTTCAGTTGCGGTGTCCTATTGAGCCTGGGTGCTTCTTGCATCGGTGGGATGCTGTAGAGGATCCTGGGCAATGAGGGAGTATTCATCTGACGGGAAAAAAGTTCATTATCAGATATTGTAACAGATGGGTAGAGGTCTAAATGCTGATTTTACTTCAGCTCCTGCTGGAGCAGAGAGAACATCACTGTTTTGGCTGTGGAGAAAAGGTTAGCCAGAGAAACTGAAGCTCCTGTGGGAACCGAGGGAACAGCACTGCGGTGGCAGTGGATAAAATTAGCCAGAGATACTGAGCTCCTGTGGGAACAGCACTGCGGTGGCAGTGGATAAAATTAGCCAGAGATACTGAGCTCCTGTGGGAACAGCACTGCTGTGGCAGTGGAGAAAATTAGCCAGAGAAACTGAAGCTCCTGTGGGAACAGAGGGAACAGTACTGCTGTAGCAGTGGAGAAAGGTTAGACAGACAAAATGGTGAGACATATTTGTGTAACCAAATGGGATTCTTATTTTGAAAGAGACCCATTTGAGTCCCACTCTTATTGCATTTGTATACAACATAATATAATCAAAGTAAGAAAACATTCTCATGGTTAAGAAGTCGCTTGGCAGTAAAAGTGCGCTAATCATTGATTGTGAAAGGCTCTGAACTGAAATATTCTGAACACACCACAGCGCCACATTCAAAATTTAAAAACGTGAAACACTAATGAAATAATAGCCTAAGTTTAATAATCACAATTAGCAGTTGTGATATGTTTTCCATCCCAAAATATAAGATGGCTTTAAAATAATAATAATTGAAATGGTTGTTATACAGTGCATGTTGTACAACTGGTGTTCCAACATTCATTGTCCAGTTTGCACACATCCATTTTTAGTTGCAAATGCCAGTAAAATGATCGCACTTTGCGAGACCTGTGTGAACAACTTGACGTGCTTTGAGCATCAAGTTGAGAGAAGTATTATTAAATCAAGGCAGTGATTATCAGATGGTTCTAATCAGTGGCCGATCGTTTGACGTAGGCTAATATGCGCTGTTGTATTGTCATTGAAGTTATTTAGCCTCACGATACGTTAATTCGCTTGCAAGCAAGTATATTATTGTTCATCACCACGGCAACCGCATGCCTATAACAAGTGGAATTAGGTACTGCTCCTTTAAGCGGAATGCACTCTCACCCACTCGCTGATGAGTGGGCACTGGGCAGACTGTAGATGGAGCGCGTGCTGTGAACATCGCATGTATGCGTGTAACATTTCTGTTGTTCTTTGCCCTGATTGTTTTTCTGTTCAGTAACGCAGTTGTCAGTGGAGTGTTTTGCGAACTGCCCCATGTGTGCGTGGGATCAGCGACGTTGATAATAAACCCCTGTGAAATATCAGATACGTGAGTTTTGCTTATACTTGGCTAAAACCATTCAGACAAGCTATCCAGCCTCTCCATTACAGCGTCCATGATGAAGAACTTTGTGTGTGAAAAGTATCTGTCTGTGGAACACAGCGGAGGCAACATCACAAGAAAGCTTTATGTGTGCAGGTAAAAATGTTATTTTAGATCAATTTCGGCCCCACTTTATATTAGGTGGCCTTAACTACTATGTACTTACATAAAAAAATAAGTACAATGTACTTACTGTGTTCATATTGTGTCGCAAAACACCTTTGCTGATATTGAGGTGGGATACGGGTAGGGTTAGGGACAGGTGTGGTTGGATGGGTAAGTTTAAGGGTAGGGTTAGGTGTAAGGGAAGTGTCAACTGTGTGATTACAAATGTAACTACAGAAATTAATTACAGATGTAATTACATGCATGTATTTTTTAAAATGTTAGTACAATGTAAAAACATGTATGTACACAATAAGTGCAATGTATCAAATTATTAATTAAAATGTTAGTACATAGTAGTTAAGGACACCTAATATAAAGTGGGTCCTCAAATTCTATTTCTTAGGACAGGAACTGTTGTAGCTTTCCTGCTGCAAGTCTGTGCAGTGTGCACTCTTTACACTATCCGAGCGCTGCTCAAACAGTTGACTCATCACTGTTCCAAACCACTTTATTAACATAGACCTACCTTTAGAACTTTGGATAAAACAGTAATTCTTTTACCGTGATGTTGATGAGTCATTGGTTTGAAATAAAGCTGATGGAAGTGGCCCGAAAAAGGGCTTTTAGGTAGCTTAGGAATTTGTAAGGGAAGTTTTTGCATTCTAGAATAGCTTCAAGCAGCATGTGGAGCCATGTTGACAGCGTGGGTAGGCAGCGTGCATAGACAGGGCGACCTGCCAGAATGCTGAAAACCTGTCAAGGAATATTGATGAGTTGACTTGGTATTTATGTGATCCTCCAGTTAAGCTGATTGGTAGACATGTTAATTACTGATTGCTGACAGCTGTTTGGAATGACATCATGATTGGATAGATCATTTGAAAGTGTTTCTCCCAAACCTAGTTTTTTAAAGAAACATGTTTATTTAATCTTTAATCATGTTTTACTAAAATGGTACATTAGTGCAGTGTTGGTGGGATTTAAGCATTTTTATTTATATAATTTCAATCAATGGAAGACTATAAAAAATACTTTTTGTTACGCACAGAAATGGTGGAGTGACTTTAACCCAGTCGTCCAATCATAAATACAACACTGACGAGCTGCCAGTACAATGTCAACAGTTGACAACAGGCATAAAAATTAAGAGCGAAATTATTTTAAACAAGAGCCAGAGCAAATACTTTACATTGTGTCAACATTTTTATAAAGAAACAATACAGAAATAAACAATCTGTGAACTGAGATACTAGTAACACTTCCGCGGATATTCCGTATAACACACACACAAACACAAAATGCTATGTTGGCGAAACCTTCACCGTAGGCTTTTTCAGCAAAACGGGTCAGTTATTCAAAATATGCAGTTATCCATCATTGTGCAACACAAATCGGATACCACATTTCAACTTACAGTGCTTGACAGTTTCTTAGTGAAGAGTTTTTTTTAACACATGTACATGTACACATGTAAACGCAAGGGTGTTGTTTTCAGATTTATCCACTCTGGGACCCGGTTTAAAAAAATATTGGATTCATGCTCCCAAAATGCTGATACGTTACAAAATTTGTACGTATACAGCTAAACACGTCTACATGTGGACGGGGCCTTTGAGTCTGTAAAAAAGTCAACAAACTGGTTGAAAAAAAGTATTGTTCATAAACTGGTATCGAAGTCATGGTATCGGTTAGACTGGGTAAACCCAGCCCAATCTGCCAGTGATTTGATTTCGCCCTGCAGCTCAGGCTGGAAACTTGTACTGTATTTTTCACACTATAAGGTTCACCAGATTATAAGACGCACCTTCAATGAATGTCCTATTTTAGAACTGTTTTCATATATAGGGCGCACCGGATTATAGGGCACATATAATAGAAGACACTGCAGTCAAGCATTTGCGTTATGCATCCACTAGATGGAGCTCTGTGCTAAAGGGAATGTCAACAAAACAGTCAGATCAAGTCCGACTTTATTAAGCGTTCTGCCAACTCCGTTCACTCCCATGGTAACGTTGTTCAAACGTTGATGTGCATATAAACAATTTCTCCCAGCCTTGCTAACTTTTCTCCCAAACGTGGAGGGGAACTTTTCCTTAATTCAGTAAACACGTAGCCTAGTAAAAGAAACAGTCGGATACCACTAAATCAAACGTTAGTGCATAACTCCACATTGTTCAGTTACGTATAACACGTAAAGCTCACTTTTTCAGTTCATTCCCGCCTACTAATCCTCGAATTCTTCTTCTTCAGTGTCCGAATTGAACAGTTGGGCGACTACGGCATCCAACCTGCCCAGCTCCCTCTCGTCATTATCCGAAAGCACAGTCCCGGTGTTTACTGACTACGGTAGCCGTAATGCTGCAAGCGGTGCAGCTTTGTCGTTTACCAGTCGTACTGAAACATTTTATTATTATTAAATTGTTTTTATTGGTTTTTCATACTGAAACATTTTGACAGAGCGCCTTGATCCATATATAAGGCGCTCCGCACTATAAGGCGCACAATCGTTTTTTGAAAAAATGAAAGGCTTTTAAGTGCGCCTTATAGTGCGGAAAATACGATACATTTTTCCATCCTGCTTCCGTTACAAATCTATGGGGAACCAATCACAAACTGCCTTATCCACCTGTCACGCAATTGCCGGTTTTAACACAATGACGATAAAGAAGCGATGGCAAGCAGTTTTCATGTCTTTTTTCTACAACCTGCAAAAATCGCTCTATGCCATTGCTGCTTCTGCAAACCACTGATCAATGCTACAAACCAACATGTTTGTTGAAACGTGGTCTCACCTGGATCGTTGATCTGATTGGTTGAAGGACTATCCAATTCCGTACAGAGTTATTTGAACTGTGCCCGTTGATCACTCCTCTTGTGCAATAGAAAATACAGAGCATACTCCTTAGATCAATGTTCATTCTTAAAAGATTGAGCTTGGTTTGGTGATAGTGAGACAAGGTATCGATACCAATATCGAAAACTTTTGAACGATACCCAGCCCTAGTAATGATTTTTAACTAAAGGTTGTGTTAACATCTTAAAAAATGCAGTTTATGCAAATTATGCAGTTATAATTTAGTAATTTAAAAGCATTCATGCTACATTTGAGCTTCATTAAACTGTGTTAATGTAGAGCTGCATGATTAATCAGGGCTCTAGACTGCAAACAAATGCAATCATTTTTTGATCATGTGCGAGTTAAAATTTCACTTGGTCACATTGGTGCAAGGCTTGCTGTGATATTCGTGTGCTGGTCCCATCACTTGCCCACCGCGGCACCGCCCTCAACGTTTTTTTGATTATTATAATTTTCTGTGGAACAAAATCATTTAGTTCAGTTAGAGAACAGACACTACAGTTAAAAACAGAACGTGTCTGCTCAATAAAGCGTGAGCCGAACGAGAGTTGCAGCACAAACGCAGCAGGAGTCAGATTTCATTCATCAGAGAGTGAGGAGCTGATGATAAGATGATCGCGAAAGATTTGGTTTCAAAGTAAAATGTAAAAGCGCATATTTATTTGAGTTTGTCATTGTACTGTTTTGTTGGGTAATGCCTCCAAATCTGTTGGAACTTTCCCCAGTCTCCCCTACCTTCTGTATTAACATCTGTGAGTAACTAAGAGGTAACTGTCTGGAAGATATTCATCAGTGAATGTTGCTTTAGTTAAGATTATTATGTAATAAAAATTGGTTTTAATTGGAATATCCGTATCAGTCCTCTATGGGTAGAACGAACCTGAGACTTTTGAGTGTTTGCATATCCTTGGGTGAAAGTCCCTAGGTGGCGTAGTTGGCTACATTAGGACTTTATTTGAGATTTAGCTTAAAGTGAACTTCCCTGTTCATCTTATTTATCATATTTTCTATCTGATTCATCTTCTTGCCTCATAAAGGTATGTAAAAAATGTTGGAAATCCTTAAGTGTGTGAATTAATATTTTAGTTTGCGCAAATTAAGTTTGTCTGTAGGATTTTCATTCTGTCTTGCAGGATTCCTGCATGGTCCCTGCACAGTCCTTCAGGATTCCTGCTGGATATTTTTGTAAGGGAAGTTTTATTGTTCATAACTCTATGAGGAACATCTCATGATCACCATAAAGGATTAAGTTGACTTTTACTCCTTTTATTCATGAGAATCTGGCGTAAAGATGGGCCATTTTCAACAACTGCATCTTTCATGAAGTTAGGAATGAAAACGGCACATGAAATCTTTGTTTTTGGTTAGTGCCTGTGTGCATATTAAGCAATTTCAGAGGGTGAAAACAACACTACAGGAGCATGTTGGAGGCTTGACCATCTCTGATTTTATATGCAAAAAGAATTTATGTGCTACCTATTTGGTTAAAGGTCCTATTGGCTCTTAAATAGAGACGCACAAATGGGACTGCGGATGGGGTGGAAATAGGCTCTATATGCAAACATACTGTATGTTTATATAGAGAAAGCCATAAAACATTGCAAAACTACAAATAATAAATAATGAAGATTTCAGTTGGTTACTGTTTAGGTAATTGTTTACTTGACCTGTTGTTCTGTATGACATTCATATGAATGTGTGAGTTTTGATGCTGATGGGGGGGCTGATATAAATGTTCAGAATGCAGAGTTTGGCACAGTTACATATTGACAGAACAGATCAGTCATCATGGCATCCGAGGCAAAGAAATCTGAAGTAGACGAGGAAAGCAGTGTCAGTGGTTATATCCACAACGTGTCAATAGTAAAAAAAAAAAAACGGCATTGAAGAACAAATATTTTAATGTACAAACAACCTATTATAAAGTCACAAATTTGAGCACAATGGAGTTCAATGGAGAGCATCATTGAGGAGGTGACATCTTTGCCTGGTCTTGGTCCGGTTGTTGCTGCTGATCTGAAAGTAGAGTCTGTAAAGTCTATCTACAGCCTCATTACACACGAGATGAGATGACTGAGATGACCTGTGTACACTGGAAACTGCAGGTGCTGTCAGGTGCAGTTTGACCCTAAAAATAAATTTCATAGATGCGTGAAGTGCAACTTGCTGCAGAAGTCAGGGATGTTTAAGTCAACTGCTACAGTCAATGTCACTGTGTTTGGAGATTTCGGCGAGCTTAATTTCACGGTAACACTTTAGAATAATGATCATTAGTTAACATTAGTTAACTACATTAGTTAACATGAACTAATAATGAACTGCACTTATGACGCATTTATTTATCTTTGTTAATGTCTTTATTTCAACATTAGGTAATGGACAGTGAACTAACTAACATGAACCAACCATAAACAGCTGGATTTATATTTAACTAACGTTAACAAAGATGAACAAATACAATAACGAATTAACTGCTCATGGTTAGTTCATGTTAGTTATTACATTAACTAATGACCGTTATTCTAAAGTGTTACCAATGTCACCATTAATAATTCAGTCCTAAGGAAGTATGTGCTTTATTTTGATATCAGTTATGTTTTGGGAAATGGACAGGGTATGGAGGATTATTTGCTGGAATGTAGTTGCATGAAACATTTCATTCATAACAACAATGTTTCTATGATGAAAGTACCAGAGGAAACTCCCTGTGTATTGGAAGAATCCTCTTCTCAACAGTCCATCTCCACAACAGGCCCAACGAAGTCCATCTCTTCTGTTGAAGATGTGCCTCAGTTGTGGTTATGTTGAACAATAAGTTGTTAATGTAAATTTAATTGTTTAAATTATATTCATATTAAAATTATGTTGAATTTTAAAATGTTTTGATCTTTTTATTGAAACTTTGGTTGATTGTCGTTGTTGTTTCGCAAATAATGTGTATTTAAACTATTTTTTGTGTATTGTATTTATATTGTTTATTCATGTTAAATATGTTTTTGTTATTACAAATGCTGTTTGTTGTGTTTATTATACAGCCCTGTTATAATAAAGCTTACTTTTTATAGATCTTTTTTGCAGTGGTGACTTTTGTAGACATATACAAACCCAATTCCAAAAAAATTGGGACACTGTACAAATTTTGATTAAAAAAAATGCAATAATTTACAAATCTCATAAACTTACATTTTATTTACAATATAATATAGATAACATATCAAATGTTGAAAGTGAGACATTTTAAAATGTCATTCAAAATATTGGCTAATTTTGGATTTCATGAGAGCTACACATTCCAAAAAAGTTGGGACAGCAATAAGGGGCCGGAAAAGTTAAATGTACATATAAGGAACAGCTGGAGTACCAATTTGCAACTAATTAGGTAATTTGGCAACATGATTGGGTATAAACAGAGCCTCTCAGAGTGGCGGTGTCTCTCAGAATTCAAGATGGGCAGAGGATCACCAATTATACCAATGCTGTGGCGAAAACTAGTGGAGCAATATCAGAAAGGAGTTTCTCAGAGAAAAATTGCAAAGACTTTGAAGTTATCATCATCTACAGTGCATAATATCATCCAAAGATTCAGAGAATCTGGAACAATCTCTGTGTGTAAGGGTCAAGGCCGGAAGACCATACTGGATGCCCGTGATCTTCAGGCCCTTAGATGGCACTGCATCAGCGTTGGTTTCTTTTGCAGTCTTTATCATCTCATAACAGACCTGATTTTGTTTATAAAATATATGAAATACTGCATAGATTAAAGCATATAGAAAAAATAGTTAGATTTATGTGGGATTCCAGCCCATATGGAGTTCCAAGTATGTGCTGTTAGCACGTAGCGTTTTGCTAACTACTCTTATTTTTATATATATATATATTTTTTGTTGTACTAATGGTTTGCTTGTTGTACACCAGCCTGTCTTTTCATTAGTTGTTTCTCCGTTGAATGTGTTGTCTGCCCTCCTTTCAGGTATGAGGAAGTTTTATTGTACACAATATCTAACTTCACTGAGGGGCGGGTGGTTTGAGTAATGTGCAGCCCCTGTACTTCAGTTTACCAGCGGGTTATTTGAAGGCCCTTTCGTCCTGGGCGATTATTATTGCAGCTCTGTTTATTTCCTTTGCTGCGTGCCGTACAACTATTTAAGGGGACTTCTGCTACTGCCATTTGGTTTCTGTGATTTGCTTTAATATTTTTTGGGTTACTTTGGGGTGGAGGATCGTGCTTTTGTTTGGAGCTGGCCCAAGGTCACCGTGGCCCACTCCTTTTTGAGTCCTGTTCTATAAACTTTTAATGGGTTTTCGTTGCGCTGTTTTTCTTTCAAGATTTGTATATTGTGAACTGTGTTCTGCTGTGGCGACTTTTGCCCATCGTCTATGATGGAATTGTGACTTTGTTTTTCATTTATTTGTTTGAGATTTATTTATTTTGGTTTTGATTTCTTTCAGGAGCTGGGGTCCCAGGGGTGAAAGATGTTTGTGGTGGTGGTGGTGGTGCTTCAATGTTTTCCGTGTGACACTTTTGAAGTGTACGAGTGTGTGATCTGAGTTCACTGTGGTGTGTGTGGAAGTGTGCTTTTGGATAACTAGTGTTGACAATGACTAGGGTAACCTCAGCCCTGTAATTAATTCTATTCTATTTTTCTAATTTGTTTTGTTTATTTGGAAATTGTGTAACTTGGTTTTGTTTAATTTTGTATTTTGTATTTTTTTTTCCTTTGGTTTTTTGTTATTTGTATAATTGTCTATCACTGGACTTTTTTTTAAACAGTGAGGACCTTTTTCTTTTTTGTTAAGGTTGTTTTTGTGAAAGGAGTTTGATTATACTTTGTGGGCCTGTTGTCTTTTTGTTTGTTTGTTGTATTGTCATTGGAAAGAGAGCTGTTATGAACGGCTCAATGTGCCAATTTTAAGTAATTTTTATATCTTTAATTCAAGTTGTGAAAATTTGTATATGATGCCCACGTTTCCTGCCCACGTTTCTTTATAAGAGTCGTTTCTTTATAAGAGAAACCTGTGTGACCGTAAAACAAATTGTGGGGTTTATTTCTATTTCCTGGGTGACTTGGTCCCAGGTGGCGTAGTCCCATTTTCTACAAGTAGTTGAACTTGAGCTGTACTGATCCACATTCGCACTTTTCTGAACAGAGGTGATCTTTAGTTTCTAAATTCTTTATTGCTGATCTCATGCTCCGTACAGCTGAAGCATTCAAAGATCAAACACATGTTTAAAACTGCATCCCATCTACTTTTAGGCAATACCTAGAGGTCTTGAGGAGCGAGAGGTAATTTAAATTTAAAGCCTCTCTATAATCTAATCGCTCGTGTGAATTTCAAGGTTGGTTTTGTTTCTGCAAGTCTTTCCAGTGTTGCTAAATGAAAGGATTCTCTCCATAGAGTTATTACATACACCCAAGGTTTTTCCGTCTACAATTTATTCCACACTGATGACATAAAACCGTTTTCTCATAAGTTAAGGCACGTGTGGTGCTTAAAGGTGTCATATCTGAAACTCTCTCCACAGAGAACACAAATTAACAGCTTCAGTTCAGTGTGAATTCTCATGTGGCAATTAAGAGTTCCTTTTCGGTTGAAACTCTTTCCACACTGTTGGCAGGTGTACGGCTTCTCTCCAGTGTGAAGTCTCATGTGTTCTCGAAAGTGTCCTTTATGATTGAAACTCTTTCCACAACGAGGGCAGGTGGAATAAGTTTCTGTCTTTTGAGCTTTTTGTCGTGAGGAAGTTTTTTCAGTCATGAAATGTCAGTCATGTTTCTCATAATGAGCTTTCTCTTCCTTTCCATTCTCCTCCTCTTTCAGTGACATGTCTAAGGGAAAAAAGACAAATACAATTTTACCTGCATGATGTTTGAAGATGTTTAATTTCATATGATTAAAGGATAAATTCAATGAATGTTAAATGCCTTCATTTGATTGCCAGAAAAATAAAAATACACATTTCTGATAAAAATACACAACACAATTTCCGAAGAAGAAAAAAATGAATTGTATCCTTCGGATAAGCTATTAAACCAAGGTATCTGCGGTCATTAAAAACCCCAGGATGTACTTCAATAAAGAGTAAGGGTGTAACCCCAGAATCCTGACCAAATTTACCCATTGACCTCTGTCCATCATGGCCTCCTTATCATCCCCATTTACTGATTGGCTTCATCACTCCGTCTCCTCTCCACCATAAGCTGGTGTGTGGAGAGCATTCTGGCTGCCATCACATCATATGAACGCTACACATTGGTGGTGGTTGAGGAGATTCCCCCCTTCTATATGTAAAGCGATATGAGTACCCAGAAAAGTGCTATTTAAATGTAAGAAATTTGTATTATTATTATAATAAAAATCACTGATTATTAAATTATTGACTATTAAAATGTAATTAAACCTTTAAAATGAAATCCAGAATTAAAAAAAAAAGGAATTGGAGGGGAAACGGTTTTCATGGCCCTAAACATGCAATTAATAAAAATAAAAACAATCATGATTTAAATTAACTTCACGTTTGTTTGTTTTTTTTTTTCAAAAATTTTATGAAACCATTCAAATGAGAATTTAAAAAATCAAAATCCAGAAAAATTCCAACAGGAAAAAATTAATTTGTGGAAAAATAAATAATTTAATAGGGATCTAATATGAGCAGCATCTGTGCTCTCTCTGTTATATTGTAATTTTCTGCTCTTTGCCTAATTTCATGTGTGTTTTTGCCATTTGCACTTGCTAAATCTAATCAGAGTTCATCAGATCAGCACAAAAATTGAATTTGAACTGACAGGGCTAGTAGTAAATACAGATACACACCCAGGGATACCCTGAGCCCATATATCGGAATCGGTATCAGGAAGACAAAAAGGGAACATCTCTATTTAAAAAAAACATTCCAAACCAATAGGTGGCGATATAACCCTAACCATAAAGCCATATTGGCAAATCAGAAGCCTGGAAAAAAGGTTTTGCCGTTTCCGATTCTGACACAACGAGCCAAAAACTCTGGTTTCTCTGTCCACATGACACCACTTTAGTATAGATAATAATACCGGTTTCCATCAGTAAGTAATGGAAGCTGTAGTGGACAGCACATTCATTAAATACTCACATTATTGTTCCACCAGCCGTTCCTGGCTGGTGGAACAATCTTCCTACCTCCATCCGGATGGCAGAATCACTGTCATCATTCAAAAGACAGCTAAAAACTCATCTCTTCCGTGAACACTTATCATAAAAAATAAAAAAAAATAAAAAACTCTTCTCTTTTATTCCTTATTCTAGCTTAAGCTTATTCTATGTAATATCCAAAGCTTGGTATTTAAGGCACTTTTTGCGTTTTGCGCCTATTCATGACCGATCGCTTCCTGTACTACTTCCTGTACTGTCCTATGTTGTAAGTCGCTTTGGATAAAAGCGTCTGCTAAATGCCTAAATGCCTAAATTATAACAAATAATTAAAAGATCTTTGAAAATTCCCCTTTAAAATGAATGCTCAGTTTGTGGTTCACTATTTTTTGATTGAAAACAACAACAAGAATAAAACAAATACAAACTCTTTTAGGCTAGTTGCCAAGGCTACATGAAAACAACACTTTAGACCTGTTTAACCATTAAAAAAAAAAATGTTACGCATAGACGCAAAATGGACAAATATGTCCATGCCCAAATACAGATTTTTTTTCTTTGCTTATTATATTCTTGGGTGGGTCAATGAAGAACAACAACATTAATTTTGAGGCATTTATATTTTTTATGTAGTGTCAGATATTTTTTTTAAACTAACACTTAGGTCCATAATGGACAAAAATGTCCATGCCCAAATACTGTCATATCCATAGATATCAAACATTCATTAATTTTAAGAACTTTAAGGGTTAAAGGGTTAAATGCTGGTTTGTTTACATAATGCCATAGGTGTTTTTTATGAAAACTTTTAAAATAGTAGTTTATTTTCATAAACTAAAAGCTATGAAGAATTTTTTTTTCTTTGCTTATTAGATTCTTGTGTGGGTCAATGAAGAACAACAACATTAATTTTGAGGCATTATTATTTTTTGTGTAGTGTCAGATTTAAAAAAAACTAACACTTAGGTCCATAATGGACAAAAATGTCCATGCCAAAAAACTGTCAGAAATATTATATATTTACTCTTTTTTTTTCAGCACCTCTTCTATTCATAATTCATTCATTCATTCATTCATTCATTCATTTTAAAACATTCATTCATTTTCAGAATTTTAAAGCTTTACAAATTGGTTTCTTTACATAACGCCACTGTTGTTTTCTATAAAAATAATTATTATTACAATAATTTTCCATATACTAAATGCTTAACAATTTTTATATCTTTGATTAGTAGATTCTTGGCTATGTCAGGGAAGAACAACACTACTAATTTTGAGGCATTTTAATATATATATTAAAAATTATATTAATATTTTTTTCCACTTTGACTGTTTTTTTTTTATCAGCATCTCTTCTATTCATAATTACCAAACATTCATTCATTTTCAAAATTGTAATGCTTTAAAATCATTATTTCTTTACATAATGCCACTGTTCTTTTCAATAAAAATATAATAAATAAGATAATAAATATAATAGCTTCAGTGGGCAACACTAGCTTCAGAGCTTCCTCTGCTGAGTACCTTCTCTTCATCTTGCAAACAATGAAATGATCAACCCCCCAAGCACCACATATTTATAGGTTTGTAAGTGAGAAAACCTGTGTGAACTCAAACTTTGTATAAAACCTACCAGACTATACAATCAACATTGTGTTGTGGTGAAAAATAAAACAATGTGTTTAGGGGCTTCTGAACTTCTACTTCAAATTCAAGCGCACCTTTTATCTCACAAAAAACAATAACAATTGAAAAAGTGCAATCAAGGGTTAGATGCATGTCTGGGTGAAAAAGAAAAACCTCAAAGCTCATTATCCTTCTTTGACCTTTTTCATAGTTTTCACATGGCCCTATGACCCTGCCGTGGCTGTGACATACATGGAGTGGGATTTTGATTGCCAGTACAATATAATTTCTTTCAAACTAAAGAATTTTCTAAATAAAAAAACTAAATAAAATTTTCAGTAAACACATGCAAACTACCCTCTGCCATCCTTACCAATATACCCACACAATTATAGCTGCATTATTTTTCCAATTGACTCTATAATAGACTTTAATATGAATAAATAGAAAATACAAATAAAGCAAGTATTTCTTTTATATGCCCAATTTGAAAATATGGCACAATCTAGTAAAAAAATTAAAGCCTTGCCAATAGAATGAATGCCTATTTGCAAATATTGTATCATTTTATAGTCAAATGGCCCTGGGTTAAAAAATTCCAGTTTTAATGGGTTTCAATGTGGACATTTTTATCCATAAGGTTCTGAGTGTGAGTATTTTTTGTATGGTGGGTAAAATTGATTTTTTGAAGGAAATGAGAATAAAATATTAAAATTCCAATAAGAATAAACACCTGAGTCAAAATTCATGAATTTGGCATTGACAAAGGCACACTTTCAACAAAAAACTAAACTGAAATGGACAAAAATGTCCATAAGGTTGCACAAGGGTTAAAGTTGCAATGGAATATAAATAAAATCAGTTTACATAAATAGTATAAGCATCTTTTATAAATAGTAAAGGTGAACAAATAATTAAAAGGTTCTCTAAACAAGCTATTAACCTAATCATCTGAATCAACTAATTAACTCTAAACACCTGCAAAAGATTCCTGAGGCTTTTAAAAACTCCCAGCCGCAATCATGAGTAAGACTGCCGACCTGACTGCTGTCCAGAAGGCCATCATTGACACCCTCAAGCGAGAGGGTAAGACACAGAAAGACATTTCTGAACGAATAGGCAGTTCCCAGAGTGCTGTATCAAGGCACCTCATTGGGAAGTCTGTGGGAAGGAAAAAGTGTGGCAAAAAACACTGCACAACGAGAAGAGTTGACCAGACCCTGAGGAAGATTGTGGAGAAGGACCGATTCCAGACCTTGGGGACCTGGGGAAGCAGTGGACTGAGTCTGGAGTAGAAACATCCAGAGCCACCGTGCACAGGCATGTGCAGGAAATGGGCTACAGGTGCCGCATTCCCCAGGTCAAGCCACTTTTGATCCAGAAACAGCGGCAGAAGCGCCTGACCTGGGCTACAGAGAAGCAGCACTGGAATGTCGCTCAAATTTTGCATGCCATTCAGAAATCAAGGTGCCAGAGTCTGGAGGAAAACTGGGGAGAAGGAAATGCCAAAATGCCTGAAGTCCAGTGTCAAGTACCCACAGTCAGTGATGGTCTGGGGTGCCATGTCAGCTGCTGGTGTTGGTCCACTGTGTTTTATCAAGGGCAGGGTTAATGCAGCTAGCTATCAGGAGATTTTGGAGCACTTCATGCTTCCATCTGCTGAAAAGCTTTATGGAGATGAAGATTTCGTTTTTCAGCACGACCTGACACCTGCTCACAGTGCCAAAACCACTGGTAAATGGTTTACTGACCATGGTATTACTGTGCTCAATTGGCCTGCCAACTCTCCTGACCTGAACCCCATAGAGAATCTGTGGGATATTGTGAAGAGAAAGTTGAGAGACGCAAGACCCAACACTCTGGATGAGCTTAAGGCCGCTATCGAAGCAGCCTGGGCCTCCATAACACCTCAGCAGTGCCACAGGCTGATTGCCTCCATGCCACGCCGCATTGAAGCAGTCATTTCTGCAAAAGGATTCCCGACCAAGTATTGAGTGAATAACTGAACATAATTATTTGAAGGTTGACTTTTTTTGTATTAAAAACACTTTTCTTTTATTGGTCGGATGAAATATACAAATTTTTTGAGATAGGAATTTTGGGTTTTCATGAGCTGTATACCAAAATCAGTATTAAAACAATAAAAGACCTGAAAGTAAAGACAGAAGTCAGACAGAACAGAAAAAGTCAGACAGAAAAAGACCATACAGTATTATGGTAGATGAAAGCAATGGCATAATGTGTGAGAAGGAGTGTGCCATTTTAGTCAGGTACTACAGTGAAGCACAGGATAAGGTGACAGTTGGATTTGTCGACATGCCAGTCTGCAGTGATGCCAAAGTTGCCCACATATTCAAACTGCATTTCATCATCCATGTATGAAAAAGGCCTGGAATGGTCTAACTGTATAGGATTCAGCAGTGACAACTGCAAATGACATGATTGGTAAAAAACTCTGTCTAATCAAGAGTGAAAGCACAGGCACCTTGTATATATACAGTGTTGGCTGTCCAAGTCACTTTGTTAACATATGTGCCAAAATGTCACCTGAGGAATTACCAACTGACATCTACAACTACTTTAAGAAAAGTTAAAAAATTAAAAGAAGACTTTTGCAATGTAGCCCAGCAGAGAGTACAAAAGCACTGTCCAACCAGTTGGCTTTCTTTGGGAAAATGTTTGGACCATCTTCTCAACCAATGGCCAGCCTTTAGTTCTTATTTTGAATCACACAGTGTGAATCAGAAGTCCAATGACATTCAAAAGATGTTGACAGACCCCACGATGAAACTTTACACTTGTTTTCAAGTTAAATGACAGTGTGGACGAACTCCAGCATGACATAGCAAGCAGATGTATTGTGCCAAAGGTATTGAGAGAACTGAAATTGCTAAGCAACCCTGAAATTCACTGTCCAGATGAATAACTTTTTTTGTTGGGTTCTTGACGAGGAGGCATTTGCTAAGTAAGTAAGTACTCTCCACTCACAAGATGAAGCAAATCTTCAAAGATGCCAGAGCACTATGTCAGGAGCTTTCAAAAAGTAAAGGAAAGTTCCCAATGAGAGATCAAATCTTGACAAATCTGTCAGTGGTCAATCCGAAGAACCAAGAAGATGTGAAACCAGAGCAAATTTTGACTTTGGCAGAGAGATTTCCAAATGTGATGAAGGCAGATGCCAGATAATAACTCTAGAAATCCTGGAGTATGTCTCACCTAACCTGGAAGCACTGGTGCCAAATTACAAGTATTTATCAGTCAATTTCTGGGGAAGCTGTAGAGTAAGATCAGCTGAGATTCAGGAGATCTGTCAGCTGATGAAGGTGCTACTGGTTCTGCCAAATTCTAACTGTGATGTGGAAAGGGCATTCAGCATTGTGCATCACATCAGGACAGAATTTAGGAGTCAGATGTCTCACCAAAACACTTGTGAATCTGATGTCTTGCAAGATAAACAAATTCAATGACACAGAGTGCTATGAGGTTGAGGTTTCTGGAAAGTTGCTAAAATCTGCGAAGCAAGCAGCAACAAAGTACAATGAAAGCTTGCAACAAAAGTAAAAGGCATAGGATGTAGGAAATGGGCTTTTGATAATGAGAAAAAAAATGTCTGTCCACATGAGGCGACTCACTCCATGTCAAATAATGACACTATAACCGTTACCCTTTTTGGCTCAAGTTATAAATCAGAGTAGAGATGACAAGGCTTGATAATAACTCTTAAAAAAAAAAAACTAGTCTGCTCTGGTTTACCCAACTATATTCATGAAGAATCAGACCCAAGATTCACACTTGATTTGTATTCACCAACCCCAAATCTCAAACGTTTACATTATACAAAAAGGTCAAAGAACAAAATAATAAACAAAGTAAACAAACAGGAAAACATCAGATACATCAATCATCAAACAAGAAAAGTTTCAAACAAGAAAGGAAAGAAACCCTCTGGTCTTCCACAAGTGCAGTCCAAACCCTTTTTGTGCTCACATTAAATGTCCAAGTTTCATGATCCCAGCAACAAACCACAAAGCAGAAAGGTAGATGAAGCAAACCTTATGTCAATACTTTCTACCCATGAAAGAAAGCATAGGAAAAAAAAGGTCCATCTAAATAGGCGGATCTTTTGTGACGTCATTGTTTATGTTTGCCGTGTTGCATCATGGGAGTCGTGTGGCAAGAAACACCGCTAGATACCTGTAATTTGATTGTTTTGCACGTTTGGAGGAGGACTTAGAGAAGAGGATGGTTCACTCTTGCTGTGTGGTCGATTGTACGGCTCGTTGGGGGCCTGATAAAAAGTTTTTTCGAATTCCCTTCGAAAAGCATAGCGAAAACCGAAAGAAATGGTTGCGTGCAATAAGGCGATTGAACCTGGACGCTTCGAAGAAAGCCTAGATTCCTGCAGCACATTTTGTTCATGGTAAGTCTTATTGACTATGTATTTATAGAAGATTGAATAAAAAATAAATAAAACTGAGTCAAATCAACCGAGTCAAATGTTTTCGCGTTCTGATTCAGGTGTCCCAAACCGCGATCCACAGCACCCAGACTATGTTCCTCACATCAAAATGGGCTATTATGGATCAATGAAGACTTACCCGGCTTTGCAGAAGCAGTGAGCAGTGATTATTTCGCCGTTCTCTTTGGCGATCACCCACGGGAGATGCGAATCACGCTGTGACTCTGCTTGGCCAGGTCTAACCACTGCTTTTAGCACAATCACTGCTTTCTGTTTGGCAGAAAAGATCGGCCCAACTTTGTGAGAAACAAAATAATCATAGGCCTCCAGACTTTTGAAAGCCTTTAATATCTTTCATGAGTGAAGGGTCCAGGGGTTTCTATTAAATAAGAATAAATGTCTCCCCAGCAGATTGTTGGCCAAGACACGGGCGAAGTCGGACCAACGTTTTTGTCATCCCAGATCTCATATGGGCTTTGAATAACTTCAATTTTGTCACCAATACAAATTTTGAGCTTCTCTCCAAAACCTCCTCTGGTCTTCAGATGTTAAAGTGCTTATATATTGTGGATTTCACCCGCTAACTCTATTGAAAGTGCTCGTTGCGTCTTTACAGCTCGCCATACTGTTTGTTTTGTTGCCACACAACCACTGCGCATGCATAAAGATGTCAACAAAGATCATCCTATAGAAGACAGGGTCACAATTAGCATGAATAGCTCAAAACACTCAATATCATAGTTATACATTAAATACATGCTCTAGTTTTGATAATATTGGAAAAACAAATACTTACTGATTGACCAAAAGGAAACATTCCTCAATAATAGGACCTTATAAAGCCAAACGGAATAGCCCAAGAAAGCCACTGCTTCCTCTATCCACATGCTTGCCTACTTCTTCAGGTATAGTACCTGGCTAAATACTCATCTATTAGGATGATTAGCGCCCCCTAACGGTGTGGAAAAATATTACTGCTAAGGTAATTGAGCACTTACATGATGTTCTTCAAAAATATAATTCAAATAATAATGTTTAAATAATAATTTTAATGAGTTCAGCTTTGAGTATGAGTTCAGCTTCGAGAATGAAACCAACCTGTTTGTTCCTCAGTTTCTTCATGTTTCACTCTCAATGTTTCTTCAATCTTCACATCTTCACTCTCCTCTTTAATAAAAGCCATTTTCATGTATGTGGATCTCAATCACTTCACCTGTTTAAGAGGAGAATAATTAACAGAGAGAAAAATAAATCCTGAAATCTCTGAGTGTGTCTCAATCAGCTCTAGTTCAGTTGTCCATTTAATGGAACTAACTGACCTGGGGTCCACTCTTCGTACGTCACTAACTCAGTTATTAGCAGTGAAAATAAGAAACCATTGATTTGTAAGATGAGAAATCATACTTAAAGGGTATTTCAGCGCTGGGAAGATTGATCTTATTTAAACTGGGTCATTAATGTAGTAGAAATGTGAAATTATTTTTGAATTTGGTCCCTTCTAGACTGAGAAAACACAGAAAATGTATTTTTGTCTCATGGGGATGAAAGAAAACAATTCCCAGATTGCACTGCTTCACTGCCCTGCGAGGCCACTCTAGGCATGGCTACTGGATTACTGGATCTCTTGCCCACCGCGTTCATTTTCATAAAATCAGTTCAGTTAGAGACACTACAATTAAAACTGAACGTGTCTGTTCGATATATTGGGAGTGAGCCGAACGAGTGTCGTGGGCCGTCACGGCACAAACACAGCAGGAGTCGGATTACATTCATCACATGAGCTGAGCTGAGGTAATCGCGGGATTCACGGCTGCGGCTGCATTCACAGGCGTGATCAGTCTGGTCCATTTTCAGTTCATGTCTTTGGAAGTTTAACTTTCATAGGAAGTTCATTTGAAAAGTTGAAACACTCCTTTGCTCTCCACCGCTCCGCTTTACATGAATCTCCGCAGCTCCGGGCCGAGTGCTGTGAGTGTGATGTTGAAAACATGTGGAAATAGCGCCTCCTGCTGGCTGTAGTCTTCTGCCTCTGGACAAAAACTCCTCCGATGACGCAAAATTACGATATTTGCGTCATCGGAGGAATTTTTCCAGAAATAAAATACATAATTCTTTCTACTGATACAAAGCTTAATGCTAATCGCTGAAGTAACCATTTAAGAGTTCTTTATTGAACCAGGGGCAATAATAATATAGAAAAATTTATTTGAAAATAATATTTTTATAGACCAGTGGTGGTGACAGATACAACAGGATGGCTTGATGCAGCACATTAGATGCAAAGAGCTTAAGGAACTTTATTATATATCTGTCACCACCACTGGTCTATATAAATATTATTTTCGTGTGTATATGTGTTTTTAGTATATTAATGCTGTCACGTAACAAATCTGCTTCAAAGTTAAAATTAAATGAATTGTTAATTACAACATAAAATAAAAATGTAAAGCCTGTACAAATACTAGACTGGGAATCATGTTAATAAAAATAATAAAAAACCCTGCACATTTAATTTATCTGTTATAATTTTTATGCCATTTTAGTTGCTTGGCTATTTTCTTTATGAAGCTCCAGAAATGTGTCAAGTTTTTCATAAGGTCACTGAATCACTTGTTGTGAATCAATCGGTTCAATTGACTCGGAGAGTCTAAAGCTCCGTCACTCGTCAGAGACTGAATTCATGTTTGAACTGATTCACGATAAAGTTACTGTTACTCATGTTACTCGTGAGTTTATTATGTTACTTTACTCACACAACACTGATAAATGATAGATAAAGCAATGCAACTGCATATAATAACATTACATTTAATAATTTATTTTATTATGCGTCACTTTAAAAGGTGTCTCTCTCTCTCTCTCTCTCTGATTTTTAATGGCGGGTCGCAAGGGTCTTAGCTGTTGCTCCATATACCATACATAGGGCCCTATAAAATCTGTTTTATTTTTTCCCAAATTCCATTTTTTTTTCCTAATTTCCGTTTTAATTTGTGAAAATTCAGTTTTTTCCATAAACATTTTTGGGAATTAAGTTTTTTTTTTTACCCTTTACTGTTATTTTAGTCGTAAAAAGAGTGTGCTTTTAATGTTAATATAATAGAACATAAAACATAAAATAGGAATGAGCTTAAATTTATTGAGGTAAGAAACATCACATTTTTCTCAGGACAAATACTGTACTGCATGTTGCAACATGACAACAAAATATGAATTGTTATGAGCTTTAAACTGTCCAGTAAAATAAATGTTATTCGTTTATATAAGTTTAAATGAAAGTGCTCCATTAGCTTTTTCTTTCAAGTAAAACAAAAATAATTTACCAAAATAAAAATGAATAAGAATAATCTTTTCCATACAGTTCTAGTAAGTAAAAAATGAAAAGCTGAAAATAGACCTGATTAAACATGAAAAATAACACATTTCACCATGAAATCATGTAGTGAAGTGTTCTGTGTGTTTCACAAGCACCACATGACATCCAGCGCTATGGATACACTAAAAAATGACACTAAATACACTAAAATACAACACTGTCAGAAGTTTTTGCTCAAACTTCAAAGGCTTGTTTAAATGATTAAAACTACAGGCATATCTTAACTTTAAGGTTACTTTTATAATGTAGCCTAAACTACTTAATTACAGCATGTTAAATGCATATGTGTTTGGTACAGAGGGAAACACGGTCGCATTTGCACACTGTTCACTGCGGTCCTGAACGGTCAACAATGAAGGAATCCTAAACTAACGTAAAGAAGAACTGAGCAGCAGCAGCTGTTACACACTGGAGTAACGTTAGCTGCACTGCACACTGGCTGCTAGATTATTTCAGACACGGATTTGATGTCGATTAACGTATATCTGATCTTCATCGATCAAGCGGCTCGGCTCGCACAAAAACTGAGATAATAATGAGATCGTCCCAAAAAGCCCCGTCCTCTCAGAGTAATATTGCAGAAATGCATGCAAGTAAGTTACAAACATTTATAAAGTATAGTTTATAATGTATAATTATTTAGAATTCATTCTAAACTTTAATTCTCTCGTATTCAAATTTCATAATTTCTAGTTATTTAATAAATCATTACTATTGGTCAATCTTTACGTCTCTCTGTGGGTTTTGAAATATTTAACCAATAAAAAATGTATTAAAAAAGAGCTTGTGCCTCAACCTGGTAACTCCATTGGCTGTTCAAACTGTGAGTCAAACCTCATAACTCCATCCGCCTTCATTGTGAATAATGTGCTGCACGGAGACAGATCTTCAGGTTGTGTACAATGTTAGGATAATTAAGAACTGAAGGTGTAAAGCGTTTTCTTTAATCAAGAAACATTATATATAAGACTTCTGTTTGCTGTCTTGTAATCGGGGTATTGAAGTCGTGTTTTGCAAACTAGCATGCTTGTAGATGTTACGGTCACTGAATGAATACAAGCAAAGGTCAGTTGAAATATGGGCTTTAATTAATCGACAGTGCTGGTATCTTCATTTAATTCTATAAGTTAGCCAAAACTGTGAGGTAATATGAATATAGTATCTTGTTATTTACGTTACTTTGTGCTTGGCAAACAAGGGTGGAAGAGCAGAGTGTCATGTAAGCTGTCTGTATCTAAAATAAACTGCGCGTGCGCAACTTAAACCAATCAGCATCGTTATTAAATATTTTCTCGGAAGGTTCAGAGCCTGGGTTTTGTTGAAAGGTTTTCACTGCTCTCTTTGTCTTCGACGGGGAAGGCTGCAAATTATCAGTAGTATTAAAATTAAGCTAGCAAACGGATAAAAGAAACCATCCGTCTTCCCTGGTGGGTTGCTGCTATTTATCAATTGTTTAGCGTAACGTTATATGTAAATACATAAATAATCTTTTGGTCTGTTCATTAATCCTTTTAGCCAGCCATGTGCCCATAGCAGTCTCTTCATATAAACAGCGTGGATCCACCTTTTCTCTTTAATTGCTCTTGATCTTTTTTCTGAAAATGTTTCATTGCAAGTTTAGCACGTGTGGAATTGTTTTTGATACAGTGTTTGAGTTTAATCAGCACGTTAAGCTGCATCGTAATAGCGCTAATTACGTTTATCAGTGTGGTGTGCCAGAATGCCCAAGAACATACTTTAAACTTACTGCTCTTAAAGCTCACATGTACAGAGACCACAAAGCAGATGGGCCTTTGAGGAATAATCAGCTATCAGTATGCAATACTCCTGTACAATGTGACTTTTGTGCTGTAAGGTGTGCATCTTCATCTTTAGTTTGTCATTTGAAGTCACACTTGCGAGAAGGATTACTAGTCCAATGTCCATTTAGAGGATGTGATAGCAAGTTCACTATTGGGTCAAGTTTTTCGTCTCATACTTCTAGGAAACACAAAAATGAGTGTAGCATGTAGACCCCTCTAATGTTAAAAGTTGCATTGCCACAGAGTCTTTTACTCCTTGAGCAACCTCTGATCAGTCTGATGATGAGCCAGAAGAGACTCTTGCTGTTGATGAATCCCTCTTTCTGCTAAATGTCACACTCTTCTATCTTAAACTTCAGGCTAAACTATTGTTGCCTGCCACTACAATACAGACTATTATTGAGGGATATCAAGATGTCCATGATATCAGTCTGACAAATTTGCTTAGTAACTTAAGTGACAAACTAACTGTCCTTGGAGTCCCAGAGGCCACAATCAATAACATTATGGTGGAACTCAGAAAAGAAGACCTCCTCAGTGCCTGTAATAGTGGGCCTTTGAGCACAGACCAGAAAAGAAAGACTCCTTTTAAAAAACATTTTAATTATGTTGAGCCTGTACCTCTATTCTTAGGTAATGACGATAAAGGTAGGGAATCATTTGCCCAGTATGTACCTGTTCAAGAAACATTGGCTACACTTTTTAAAAGCAAGTCTATTCAAGAACAGTATGCACCAACACGTTCCCGACCATCATCTGAGGGTCTTTTCCAGGACATTAATGATGGGAAGGGAGCTCAGTGCAACCCTTTACTTAAAATGGAGCCATCCTCGCTTGGTCTGATACTCTATCAGGATGCGTTCAAGTTGTCAATCCACTTGGCTCTTCAAGAAAGAAACATAAGATTGTAGCAGTTTATCTAACTCTGACAGATATTTTGCCTCATAACAGATCCACCACAGATCAAATGCAACTTGTTCTCTTGTGCAAAGAGCAGGCCTTTAAATATTTTGGGATAGAAAAGGTATTTGAGCCTCATAAAAGACCTGAAAGCTCTTGAGGAGACTGGTATTGTGATAGGTGATGGGCAAATTGTCAAAGGTCGACTGTGTGCTTTCTCAGGTGACAATTTAGGGTCTCACAGTATCGGTGGTTTTGTTGAAAACTTCAGTAAGAGCCATTACTTCTGCAGATACTGTGATGTAGAAAGAGCTACTTTCCTGAACTCTCCACTGTTGTGTGGCAACACACGAACAGAACAGTCCTATCAGAATCATCTGCAGGAATTAGGCACCAGTGGCAGAAATTCAGAGTGCAGCATTAAGTCAGATTCTCCTTTTAACTAACTATCTTTCTTTTATGTTAGCCAGCCTGGGTTGCCCCCATGTCTTGGGCATGACCTTTTTGAAGACATTGTCTTGTGCAGGAAATGTAGATCGGATTTATATCTGTTTTGTGGAGATACATTTATGTGCCAAGATGTAAATGAGCATTGGAGCAGTTGGAGCATTTTAATTACTCTCACTTGTGTCCCTCAGCCATTGTATGTTACCGCGACAATACACGTGCATGACAAATTACGTCAGAAAAGAATCAGTACATTATAAGCGGTTATGGTCTATTACTTAACTGATACCGAATCGTCCTCGTCTGCATCGCGATGCATTGAAGAAACGATTAATTTCAACACTCCTACAATACAAATACATACAATAGAGCAAAGATGCATCTTTGTGTATTTTGCGTCTTGCTCTTAAATGTTTAAACTGCTCTTAAAGGCTTAATTTTTAAAGGCTTTTTTCTTCTCTCTCTGTTTTCAGAGCTTTTGGTGGAATCAACTCCCTGACGGGCAGCAAAGCAGAGAAGAGACATGGGCTCAATGCACCTGTCTGCACCTCTTGAGAAAACTCCTGGACTTTGAGTAAATGGGCTAGTGGTTGTGTTAAGCCTCCACCCTCAATGACACTTCCTGGCCCCAACTTCCCTCAGTTCAAGTCTAGCTGGGCACCTTTGTTGCATATCACCATGTTCCCCCTGATGATAGGCTGTCTGGGTTTCTGGAAGTGAGCTATTCTTCAGTGAGAATGTCATTTTTTTAAAAAGTGAATACTTTTGTATGAAAAAAATACAAGTTTGTAATGTGTTTTATAGTGTTAATAAAAGATGACTGTTTTATTATTGTAATATTTACAAATAACAGGATATATACAGTATATTGAATTACAATATTAAATTGTAATTTTCCTGTGAAATTACAGGAAATTCCTGGCAACTGAGTTGCAGTAAATATACAGTAAAATACAATACATTACAGCATTTTACTGTAATAATGCTACTATAATCACAGTAGCATTGCTGTATAAATATAGTACTATATTGTATTTAAATTCCTGTATATTACTTGCTGTAAATTTACAGCAACTAGTTGCCAGGAATTTCCTGTAAATTTACAATCATTTTTTAACAGTGTAGCAGATATATCCTGCCCATCATAAATCAAAGCACGAGACAGACAGGGGTCGGAGGATAACACCAGACAATCTAACAGAATGGACAATATTCGTCTGTATTAGCAATGCACAAGCCGCGGTTCAGCTGCGCGAGACAAAAGCTGGTTTGATAACTAAGATTTAATACTTTATTACGTTTCATTTCAATCGGTTTAACACGTCTCCCATAAATATCTCGCATCAAACCATAATCCTAAATATTTAAACTTTTTTACCCTTTCCATACTTTGACCATACAAGTTAAGCTGTATACAGGTCCTTCTCAAAAAATTAGCATATTGTGATAAAAGTTCATTATTTTCCATAATGTAATGATAAAATTAAACTTTCATATATTTTAGATTCATTGCACACCAACTGAAATATTTCAGGTCTTTTATTGTTTTAATACTGATAATTTTGGCATACAGCTCATGAAAACCCAACATTCCTATCTCAAAAAATTAGCATATCATGAAAAGGTTCTCTAAACGAGCTATTAACCTAATCATCTGAATCAACTAATTCTGAGGCTTTTAAAAACTCCCAGCCTGAACATGGGTAAGATTGCCGACCTGACTGCTGTCCAGAAGGCCATCATTGACACCCTCAAGCGAGAGGGTAAGACACAGATAGAAATTTCTGAACGAATAGGCTGTTCCCAGAGTGCTGTATCAAGGCACCTCAGTGGGAAGTCTGTGGGAAGGAAAAAGTGTGGCAAAAACGCTGCACAACGAAGACGTGACCGTACCCTGAGGAAGATTGTGGAGAAGGACCGATTCCAGACCTTGGGGGACCTGCAGAAGCAGTGGACGGAGTCTGGAGTAGAAACTTCCAGAGCCTCCGTGCACAGGCGTGTGCAGGAAATGGGCTACAGGTGCCGCATTCCCCAGGTCAAGCCACTTTTGAACCAGAAAAAGCGGCAGAAGCGCCTGACCTGGGCTACAGAGAAGCAGCAGTGGACTGTCGCTCAAATTTTGCATGTCATTCGGAAATCAAGGTGCCAGAGTCTGGAGGAAGACTGGGGAGAAGGAAATGCCAAAATGCCTGAAGTGCAGTGTCAAGTACCCACAGTCAGTGATGGTCTGGGGTGCCATGTCAGCTGCTGGTGTTGGTCCACTGTGTTTTATCAAGGGCAGGGTCAATGCAGCTAGCTACCAGGAGATTTTGGAGCACTTCATGCTTCCATCTGCTGAAAAGCTTTATGGAGATGAAGATTTCGTTTTTCAGCACGACCTGGCACCTGCTCACAGTGCCAAAACCACTGGTAAATGGTTTACTGACCATGGTATTACTGTGCTCAATTGGCCTGCCAACTCTCCTGACCTGAACCCCGTAGAGAATCAGTGGGATATTGTGAAGAGAAAGTTGAGAGACGCAAGACCTAACACTCTGGATGAGCTTAAGCCCGCTATCGAAGCATCCTGGGCCTCCATAACACCTCAGCAGTGCCACAGGCTGATTGCCTCCATGCCACGCGCATTGAAGCAGTCATTTCTGCAAAAGGATTCCCGACCAAGTATTGAGTGCATAACTGAACATAATTATTTGAAGGTTGACTTTTTTTGTATTAAAAACACTTTTCTTTTATTGGTCGGATGAAATATGCTAATTTTTTCAGATAGGAATTTTGGGTTTTCATGAGCTGTATGCCAAAATCAGTATTAAAACAATAAAAGACCTGAAATATTTCAGTTGGTGTGCAATGAATCTAAAATATATGAAATGTTAATTTTATCATTACATTATGGAAAATAATGAACTTTTATCACAATATGGTAATTTTTTGAGAATGACCTGTATTTCCTAATTTCCTCTTACTTGTAAAGGGCATATAACATGATCTAGTAACTGATATATTAAATCCAGTCATATGTCAATCTTTCAACTTTTACTATAGCACTCTGAATATGATTTATGATATGTCTAATATTTCCCTCTTTTTCATATAGCCCTATCATCTGCATAATGAATACATGCCATCTATCATGATGTTAAACTGAATTGGGCTAATAGCACACCCTTACGGAATACCATTTACTATATTACAATCATTTGATACAGCCTCTCCAACTTTAACACGAAATGTCCGATTTGATTTAAAAAAATCTAATATCTGGTTATACATCCTACCAATAATTCCCATTATAATGACTTCCACTATGTGTACTTGCAAACTTCTTACCTAATAAATCAGCTTTCTCCTTGTCTGTTATTGCTAAGTATTCTCCAACACAGGGAATATAATGGATTTACTTTTCCCAGTCATCTTTTAATCACTGACCAAACGTCATTCAGATCTTTTTCTCTACCAATGGATTGTCTTGGTTCAAGTGTTTCATTAAAACTCTTAATGCATGATTTCTTTCTTTTATTGCATTTATACATTCATTATTCCACCATGGAACCATTTTTCCTTTTCCTATGCTTTTTGGTATTCTATTTGATGCAGCATTAATAATCAAGAGCATCACTGCATCTGCACAGCTATCTACATCCCCTTCCATCGATATGCTTTTATTAAATTCCATGCAACACACTCTAAATTTCTCCCATTCAGCTTTAGGAAAACACCATCTCTCTATTCTGTAACCTACCTGAACATGTTTAAAAGGTTTCTATCGCTTTAGACACTTTAAAACGCTTAAAACACAAACCTTCCTTCAGCAGAATCACAACAGATGCAGGAGCGGTGCGGCCTGATGACGTCACTCTTAGATACCAAAATAAAAGTCCCGTTCACTGCTGCATCTAAAATCACAGAAGTGCATTGAAATTCCAAGAAGTCGTCGCTGCAGCTTGTAGCACGATGACGTAGCTGGATCAGATCCAACACGTACTGGACCCGCATGCGCTGTGGTTTCATTCACATTTGAACTTGCTCACGAAATCAGGACACACGTTTTGCATTTTCCCTTGAATGTGTACTAGTATTTTAAGTTGTTTACTGATCTTTTTGTATTGTACCTTGAGGATTAAAATGACAGACAATTACTTGACTCATTTTTGCTTCCACTCAACAGCAAATATGACCAAATATGTTACAATTTTAACTGTTTTGCATGTATGCAGAGAGAAACTAGGATAACTTCACCGTCACGATGACTTATTCATCATTACTTATTACTATTTATCAGTACTACTTCTACACAGGTTAGGACATCATCTAAATACAATATTGACCATACATGTCATTTAAGACCAGCGCATACGCGTCTATGCATACGCATTTTAACCTTAGACGTGCGTATAACATCCAGTACGTATTGGATCTGATCCAGCCACGTCATCGTGCTACAGGCTGCAGCGAGGGGTGTCTCTGAAATTCAGGTAGAAAAAAAATATTTTTAAAAAGACGACAAAATTCAGAGTTGAATGTATTATTGAAATACGTTAAATAACACAATGGCAATATACATTTCTGTAACGGACATATGGTAACTTGATAAAAACATAAAAACGTTTCTACAATGTTGTGGAAAAACTCATACACTCAAACAAGTTTGTTTTTAGAACATTTGTCACTGTTTTAATTTTAATATAGGGATTATCTGGTAAAAAAAAAAATAGTAGACAGACATTTATCTTGGTGTGGTGATGTGACATCATAAAGAAATCATTACTTACCAATAAGGAATATGATAATATTGTTATCAACTTTTTGCATCAGACTGGATTAAAGATAAGGATATAATCTAATAATTCTATGAGTTCTTTAAATGAACTGAGGAGGGCAACAATACACCAATTATGCTAGTCTGCCGCATATAATGAAGACACCGTGCTGCTGCAACTGCTGTGATTCAGATGATGAAAGGTTTGTTTTAAGCATTTAATCTGTTTAATTTG
Source organism: Gobiocypris rarus (assembly GCA_023029165.1). Lineage (NCBI taxonomy): Eukaryota > Metazoa > Chordata > Actinopteri > Cypriniformes > Gobionidae > Gobiocypris > Gobiocypris rarus. Next base: position 15,291,328 of record CM040935.1, read on the forward strand.
ATAGAAACCGTTCAATGTTTTAAGGTTTGGACAAATTAATCTTTGGTTCATTCCCCCCTTTTACGTATGTACACTTTAATCAGGGAGGTATTTAAAGCGGTACTTCAGCGCTCGGAAGATGAATCTGTATTTTTAACTGGCTCATTAATGTAGTAGAAATGTGAAATTAATTTTTGTGTTTTTGTTGCCTTCTAGACTGAGAAAACACAGAAAATGTATTTTTGTCTCATGGGGATGAGAGACAACAATTCCCAGAATGCACTTCGCTGCCCTACGCCAGGCACGAAATGGTTTACTTGCCCACCGCGTTCATTTTCATAAAATCAGTTCAGTTAGAGACGCTACTATTAAAAACTGAACATGTGTGTTCACTATATTTTGAGTGAGCCGATTGAGTTTCACGGCACAAAACGCAGCAGGAGTCGGATTACATTCATCACATGAGCTGAGCTGAGGTAATCGCGGGATTCGCGGCTGCAGCGCGTGAACAGTCTGGCGCATTTTCAGTTCATGTCTTTAGAAGTTTAACTTTCATAGGAAGTTAATTTGATAAGTTGAAACACTCACTTTGCTCTCCACCGCTCCGTTTACATGAATCTCCGCAGCTCCCAAGCCGAGTGCTGTGAGTGCAATGTTGAAAACATGAGGAAATAGCGCCTCCTGCTGGCTGTAGTCTTTAGCCTCTGGCGAAAAACTCCTTCGATGACGCAAAATGACGATATTTGCGTCATCAGAGGAATTTTTACAGAAATAAAATACATAATTCTCTCGTCTCAGGGTCATATGAGGGGGGAAAGTACAATAATTTGAATATACTCCCGGGTTTCTACTGATACAAAGCTTAATGCTAATCGCTGAAGTAACCCTTTAACTACATGTTTATTATTGAGGTTGTAGTTTGTACAAATTCAAGAATTTCTCTTAAAAGGGGAAATTCCTGACAATCCCACAATTTTACTATCAGAGTTAACGTTAACAATGGCCGAATTTCACAGAGCTTAGATTAAGCCATAAGGCCTTAGTTCATTTAGGGCGCTTAAATAGCTTTTATAAACTTTCCTTAGAAAAAAAAAGCTTTGCTGGTTTGCAGTGAGATATTTTAAGATTAGCTTGTGCAAACTGCTTTCAGTTAAATCAGCTCAAATATGCATTTTAGTCCGGGACTATCATACACCTCGTCTGTGAAATATTGGATATTTGTTTTTAATTCCTATTGTTACTAATTGTCACATTTTTTATCATCAGATGGACCAACCGAGAGGTTTCTCCAGGACCACTGTTACTCAAAATATAAATGGCAGATAGAGCATCCATATGCAAAGTGGGAGCAGGACATGGGCCCTTATTTCCCTTATTTATTTCCCAAAAAGGAGCCTCATTCTCAGGCTTCAAGTTCCTATTAGAACGGCTTTAGACAGCACGTGAAAAACAAATTTTAAAATAAATTTCCAAATAAATCTAATTATTAAACTAAATTAACCATATAGACCAAATTACTGATCTAATTACTGATCTAAAGCCCACATTGTTACTGTATGATAATCGAAATATATTCTGTTGCATTATTTTTCTGTTTAACACTGTGAAGCTGCTTTGAAACAATCTGCATTGTTAAAAGCGCTATATAATAAAGTTGACTTGACTTGACTTGATAGAGCTCTGAGTCACTAGAAGCTCTGATGTCAATCCTCGATCACTCCTTGCTCTCCGAACGCCACTAAGGACATGCTGTCATCCTGCAGCTCGTCATCAGATCCTCAGAATCTAGCTGCTTGCAGGTGAAGGCAGCTTCAATCTAAGTTTCAACGAAGAGATGTTATCTGCATCACTGAAGGAGAATGAATCGATTTGCCATGGTGAAACAGCCGCTTTTATAGCCCAAGACCCTGCCCCTTTCGCAGGCTCAAACGGACTTGCCGCGTGCCGCGCCGTCATAAGTTTGTTTTCTTTAACTTTACGAATCAATCGACGTGCAGTTTCACTGCGTGATTGTATAAAGGCTTCAGAATCTGAGAAAAATGAGTTTTCCCCGTAGCATCTCCACTCATTTATCTTAAGACGAACGATGCAGTACTTGTGTAGTATCGCAAGGGAACTCTATATTATGACGGGAGAGAGAGCGCTCAAAGATCCTTGGATGGTGGAAAAATGAAATAAATTATTATTCTTCCTGAGGAATTGTGATGTGAATTGTGAAAATCCACTTTATTTCTGTATGATTACTGTGCAATCCTGACACAAACTAGTTATCATCACTGTATCACTTTTTATTGTAAAACTGTGGTGAAACATCAATGCTTGATTTATCAATTTTTTTCATTTTGCGATCCCACTAGTTTCCAGTCTGATAAAAAATCCTTTTGTTGATGAAACTTCTTTCGAACTTCATTTGACTAATCAATACATCGAGTCTAATTCTGACTCTGGCTCACATCACTAGACATTCATAGGCAGTACCGCCGCTCCCACCACGAGCTGCGCGTAGGGCACCAAATGCTGAGGGGTACCACAAGAAAATTCTCTCTCCAGAACCATTTCAGTACACTCTTATCCAGTACACTCAAATCCAGTACACTCTTTAGTGCCATAACAATAATCAGCACATTATACAGTCTCTTAAACATGAGGCGTTTCCTGTCTGTGAAATTCATTCCACAATGATGACATATAAACCCAGTTCCCTTTTGAAAGGGAACTCGCGCTGCGTCAGCTGATGCTACGGGGACGCCTCCAGCGTGACTGGTGCCTGAAATCACAATCGAAAAACGTCAATCCCATTGACCGGCGACAGCCTATGATGTCATCAAGGTGCGACCAGAAAGTATATAAGGGCGCCTTGCCAACATAACAATATCTTTTCGTCTTCAGGGACTGTTTTGCCTGTTTCCGTTGAAGCGTCAATCCAGGAAGATGAAGTGTGCAGAGAAGCAGCGCCACTTCCATAAGTGTGTGGAGCCATGTACCAGGTATCTCACGTCTGACGACACACACACACTTTGCGTGTACAGACAGTGTACACAGGGGGAAGTGCATGCACGAGAGGTTCTCGAGGAAGCCTCTGGTTCAAACTGTGAGCAGTTCCCCTTGAGAACGCTCCGCTCATGCCGGGCCCTCTTCTTGAGGGGCTCAGCATCTGGGCGCCTTAGATCGTGGGGTTCCCAGATGGATCTGGCTCATCGTCTGGAGAAAGGGGTTGTTCTCGCAGACGATCAGTCAGATCGCGAGAGGCGGTCGTCGCGGGAGGAGCGGGACTTAGGCTCCTCCCCCTCGTCCGCTGCTCTTCCAGTAGAGCAAGGGATGGAGGAGGAGGCTGAGGATGAGTCGGCTGAGGCCGAAGCCTCTCAACCATCCTGCCCCATGTATGGTGAGTTGCTGGAGGTCATGGAACGTGCTGCGGGTAGACTGCAGCTGCCGTGGCAGCGCGCTAGGAGAGAAGCCGCACGTCCGAACCGCCTGGACGATCGGTTTCTCGCCGGCCATGATCTCCCAACCCCGGGGAGCCTTCCATTTCTCCCGGATCTCCACCAGCAGATCTTGGAGGCATGGAAGAAGCCTTACTCGGCCCGCATCTTTCGGCATCAGCGGGCTAATTTCGCTGATGTCGAGGGTGTGTCCGAGGCCGGGTATGTGTCGGTGCCACCAGTGGACGAGACGTTTGCGAACTATCTCGTCTCTGGGCGGCCATCGACACTGAGGGCTCCCTCCCTGCCGTCCAAACCGCTGAAAACGACTTCCAGTTTGAACGGCAGGGCATACATGTCAGCGGGTCACGCACGCTTCGATGGTGGCTATGGTGGCCACGGAGAGGCATCTGTGGTTGAACCTGGCGGACACCGGGGAGAAGGAGAAGGCCTTTCTACTCGATGCCCCGGTTTCACCCTCTGAGCTCTTCGGCACCTCCGTTGAGGCGGTGGTGGGAAGGTTCAGAGAGGCGAGGACGTGCTCGGCGGCATTTAGATCGTGCATCCCGCTGAGGTCCGGGGCTGTGCACAGGCAGTCGGGTCTCCCGGCCCCATCCCGGTCTGAGGACCGGCGTCGGGAACAGCGAGCCACTGTTGCCTCTCGAGCGCCCCCTCCGGGGAGAAGTGCCGCGCAGAGGAGGTGGGACAACCGCAACAGGAGGAGGAAGGGGGCTGGTGCAGGGAACCGGAACCAGCGTTGGCGCGACAGATCTCCACCCCCGAGGGGGCACAGATAGGCGCTGCCGGTCCCTTCCTCCCGTTGTTTCCCCGGGCGCTTACATCAGGCCGGGTGGGCCCGTGATGAGCGGATGTGAGATTCTGACGGCCTGCCTGGCTTGATCCGTTTGAGCGCCCCCTCAGGATGGTGATCGAACACTAGCTTGGTAAGGCTGGTTTTTCAAGGTCTGAGGCACCAGAGGAGCGAGCGGTGAGTCCCCTCGAGTAGGGTGAAACATTATTTTAATATGTTTTCCAGGACTCATTTTCGCTCTCCTGAGAGGGCTTGGGGATTGTGGAACATCATTGGACACTGCAGGGCCTGTGGCTTCCCGTGAGTAGCTAAGAACGATTTCCTTTGCAACATTATATGTTTATGCATATTTCTATACTTTAGCTAGTAGAGACTTACCGCCTCTCTGTGTTATATCTCTCACTTATGTGAGTAATCTAGTTGCCGTTCTTGCTCGCGGGCTTGTAGCGTGCGGGGGCGAGCGTGGTTTCCTAGCTTTAAGTATAAAGTAGCCACGACCGGGTATGCACTAATGCATGAGCTGTAGTGAGATCTGCACCCAGCCCTGCTGGGCTTTGGAATGGGTTCGGGGCCTTGTGGTCTTTACGTGGGTGATAATATTTTCTTTCCCGAGCCCTGAGTAGATCTAGTGCAGGCTTGGTGCCGCACCACTTGGCCTAGGCTTCGCTAAGGGTGGGGGGCGGTTTTCCCTTTTAAGTATAAGTACAGTGCATTGTTTCTACACCCTTGATTCAGCCTCCTCTTAAGATAGAGTCGGCCGGCCAAGGCCTTCTCTGCGTTCTGGGGTTATTGAGTAATACAGTCTAGGTGTTGCAGCAGAGATAGTGACTTTGCCAGTGGTCGTGGGGCGGGGTTAAGCGTCTGTCGCTTGTGTGCGATTAGACCTATTTTTGCTGTAATTTAGACCTATTTTGCTTGTTTTTCAGAGCATTGTGTGGCCGCCACCTTCTGGTGGCCCCCGGCCTCATCCTGGAGGATGGCACGGCCGGTGGGCTGCATATTTATATAATATGTTTACCCTTGCTCTATGTCTTCTGCTCCACCTTTCCTAGGGCTCGGGTCGAGCTGAACATCGCAATCTTCCAAACGGCGGTTTTGGTCAGATGCTCCCCTGAGGCCCGAGCATTGCCAACGCCCTTGCAGGGATCGGCATGCCGCTGTATGAGAGTAAGGCGGCCGCTCCGGAGAGGTGACGTAAGTTGTACTCCCCTTGCTTTAGAGGGTGTTTTGAGCGTTTGCTGCTGAGTGCACTGCTATTGGCAATGTGTTTAGGTTCATGTCTGTAGGCAACCTGGGCGCTCGGTTAGCCGGCTTACGCGCTATCAGGGTGTAGGCCCCGCTAGGCCTCCTGAAGGGGTTCCAGTTCCAGTCACGGAGACAAACTAGTGGACCATGAATAGGTCTCACTAGGCCTCCCTGTCAGAGCGAGTCCCATCTTCCGGCTGCCTCGAGGGCCATCTCGACTGCTATTGGGTAGCAGGCCTCATTAGGCCGACCTGAGAGCGAGCTCCACGGGTTGAGGCGCAAGCAGTCAGCCAAGGTTACCAGGGGAGGCTCCCTTTGTCCCACATAGAGTTCACCAGGTCAGGCCTCCCTGGTGGCATTCGGTGAAATCCTCCCGAATAGTGACTGGCACGGGTTCCCCCGGGTCCCCTAGCCACGCTCCCTTAAAGGAACCCCTTCGGTTGAATGGGTTGGTTCCAGGCCTTCGAAGCGGCCAGGGCAGGACTTCATATGGTATGCGAAGGTTCCTTCTCGGGTTATAGCTTGGGCTTTGACCGTAGGGAGCGCTGTCACTGACAGCCTAATGTGACCAGAAGGTGAGTGGTTCAGGCATTTCAGTTGAATTTGCTTGTCCTGACAGTTGTCACTGCCAGTGGGCATGCACTCCCTTCGGCATGGAGGCGTGGGTATATCGCTCCCGTGGCGTCAGCTGACGCGCGCGAGTTCCCTTCGAAGGAACGTCCCGGTTCGTATGTAACCTTAGTTCCCTGAGAACAGGGAACGAGACGCTGCGTCAGGTTGCCATGCCTCAGGGCCTGCCTGCCAAACAGTCCCTTCAGACGATTAGATACTGTCATGTTGGCAAGGCGCCCTTATATACTTCCTGGTCGCACCTTGATGACATCATAGGCTGTCGCCGGTCAATAGGATTGACGTTTTTCGATTGTGATTTCAGGCACCAGTCACGCTGGAGGCGTTCCCCGTAGCGTCAGCTGACGCAGCGTCTCGTTCCCTGTTCTTAGGGAACTATGGTTACATACGTAACCGGGGACGTTCTCTCATTCATGAATAATCATGTGGTAGTCCAGGGCTATTTTATACCTAAAACTTTTCCCAGTGTCCACATGTGAACGACTTCTCTCCAGTGTGAACTCTCATGTGCCTGCTAAGGTTTCCTTTTCTGTTGAAACTTAATCCACACTGTTGGCAGGTGAATGGCTTCTCTCCAGACATCTCATGTGGTCATTAAACTTTCCCATATGACTGAAACTCTTTCCACACTGTTGGCAGGTGAACGGCTTCTCTGTAGTGTGAGTTCTCATGTGGACGTTAAAGTTTCCCATTTGACTGAAATTCTTTCCACACTGAGGGGAGGTGTAAGGCTTCTCTCCAGTGTGAGTTCGCATGTACCTGTTAAGGCTTTCTTTTTCAGATAAAGTCTTTCCACACCGCAGACATGTGTAAGGTTTCCCTCAATTGTGAATTCTCATGTGTCTGTCAAGGCTTATTTTTGCAGTGAAACTGTTCCCACACTGTTTGCAGGTAAAATTACTTCTAGTTCCTTCTTTTCACCCATTTTTCATGTTTTTTCAGTCTGTGAGCAACTAAAAGGTTTTTCTCTTGTTATGAAATCATGATTCTTATATTGATCTTTCTCTTCCATTTCATTCAGTACTTCTCTCTCCTTTTTCAGCATTGTCAGGTCTAAGGAGAAAAGAGACAAATGCACATTAAAAACAGTTTAATGGTACAAAGCTACACACAACAAAACATGTAAAGCATCAAACCCAACGGAAAAGCGGACCAGAGGGCCCAGAAGTTTATGCTGGGACTATTACCCCTTTTTCACCAGAATGAACCAGGTGCTAGTTCAGAGCCAGTGCCTGTTTGGAGTCGGTTCGACTGACGAGCCTCCTAAGAACCAATTTGCCTTTCCACTGGCTAGAGAGCACTACAGAGCCACCACAGAGCCAGGTCTTATATCACTGTATACGTCTCAACTTTCTCAGCAGCGCTAGCGAAGCAGCGGGAAACACAAACACTTAAACACACCAGGCTTGTTCAAGATGCATCAGCGCTGCGCGGACCAATCCACGCATGATATCAAAATACAGCATGAGCGATTTAAACGGATAAGGAGTTGTATGCTCTCGTTGTACTTTGATGTCATACACAGATCGGTCTGCACAGCACCGATGCATCTCGAACAAGCCCTCCATCAACAATGGCAAACGTTGCGTTACTATTGATGCTAATGACTTTACGATCCTACATCGCCACCAAAAACACAGCGAATCCAACGCATTTGTGCAGCTCACCGTGATTTGTATAGACAGAGATTACAATCGAGTAGCTATTAGTTCGATTAGCAACTATTTAAAAAATGGCAGTCACAAATGTGTGTTCATCTTGTTGGTCACGGTCACCCCGTCCCCAGCCCCTGACGCAAGCGGTTATTACTTCTAGACCAGCAATGATCTGGTGCTACTTAAGAACCACCTTTCCTGGTTTGGAGCTGGTGCTTTGAGTGTGGAAAGACAAATAACCGATTTGAAACTAGGCTCTGGCTCCAAACCAACACCAGCACTGCCTTGGTGGAAAAGGGGTAATTGATATTATTAGGGGTTAACCGTTTTTGTCCCAGAGACCAGTAGTGAAAAAACCAAGAGTCAGGAGTGCAATTAATTAAATATTTTTTTTTACTGAAGAATAGTTTTCAGTTTCATCAGCAGAAGCCAGCTTCAAGTCTCACAAGGAGTTAGTAGGCCACGCTCCATCTCTACTGGTCTCGTCGTGCATCAGTACATACAATTGTCCCTACAGTTATACTGTTTTCAAGGTCTAACCACGTCATTACTTCAAGGTGTATGATTCTGATTGGCTCAGAGAAATTTAACAGTCATGTTCCAGTTCTGACCAGAACATTTCCCAAAGCATACAGATAACATGGGTTTTCTCTCAGTCAGAGGTATAGACAATAGTACAGGCAATATTCATCTTGATTCTTTAGTGGTTCAGTACAAGGAAATATAAAATATAATAAAAATGAAAGACAAATTCATTTTTAATCTCTGGAAGCCGAGCTAAATGAGCAAATACTGTTCCTGCTTTCCTGGCATGTGAGGGTTGTGTGATACCTCCAAAATCACACATCACACATCCCCAGGCCAGACCTTCAGTCACCCTGTATGTCAGTCAAAGACCAAATACAAACTTTAGGAAACATAAAGGAAGAACAAACAATCAGAGGTTCTATTGATTAAGTAAAATCATAACTGGAATGAATCGTTAGAAATCATCATAATACTATAGGAGGATAAATATTAATTAAGGCTTTGGTTATGAATTTAATTAGGATATTTACAGGTATATTGAAGCGACAATGGATTCCAGAAATCCACCTTTTAATATGAAGCCAGACTAAATTTTTGTTTAGTTCTCTCATCACTCATTTGTACTCGTGTTGTGTGTGTGCTCCAGCTCTTTGTGATATCTATCGCTCTCTTCTGGATTGCAAATAGAAACAATGTATCACAGACAGTTTAATGTTATCTCTTATTACACAGCTTTGTGAAATACTTGATTCTGATTGGTCAATCACACATTCCAGTGGTATGTCATTCACAGATAACAATCACCAAAGTGAATAACACACCGCTCATCCGGGTACTACGAGTTATCTTGACCGGTACTACTTATACGCTTAATGTGTCACTATTCTGTCGTTGACTGTCTAGCGCCATCTTGTGACTGAAAAACACTTCACAACAACTGGTTACAATGGAAGACTCCAGCATTATTTCCAACATGTACGGTAAAGACAAATCTTTTCAGCAATGGATAAAGGCTTAAAACAGTTTTGAGCTGTTTTTCTTTGCAGAAGAGCTAATAAAATATTTAAACCCCAGTCAATATTTTGAGTCTAATTAACTCGAGACAAGTAGCCGTGTCAGGGTCCTGATCACTTTGTCGGGTTTATTCTGCGATAACAACCGGCTGGATGTACATTATCCCTTACATATAAAAATGGCTGGCAAGATAACATCTATATATAAATAATAAATAGTAACGCAAGTGTATTTTCTTAATTTCTCCAGTACGAACAGCAGAATGCATGGCGGAGTTTATCGATATTACAGTCTTTCATAATTTAGCAGCGGGGCTCCTTTAAAGGGTTACTTCAGCGATTAGCATTAAGCTTCACATCAGTAGAAACCTAATAGTATATTCGAATGATTGTACTTTCTCCCATCATATCCCCCTGAGACGAGAGAATTATGTTTTATTTCTGAAAAAAAAACCTCAGATGACACAATAATTGTCATTTATGTCATTTAAGCTCGGTGTTCATAACCGATAATTTTGAATGAATTCCCATGAAAGTTAAGCTTCCATGAACTGAAAATGCACCAGACTGGACACTCACCGTGAATGACTGTGCACCTGTGAATGAATGCCAGGTGGCCGTGCTCATTTTAGTTTTGGTATAGAATTAGCACCAATTCAGGGGCAGGTTGCTTGAATTGTGGGTTCATTAGCCTATTATTCTAAATGAAAACCACAACAACAAAACGGTACAATGACAGGCATATTAAATAGGCATATTTCGCTTTGAAACCAAATATTTGCGATCATCTGGTCTGTCATCTCTTCACTCTCTGATGAATGAAATCTGACTCCTGCTGCGAGTGCGACTCTCGTTCGGCTTGTGCTGTAGTTTAGTTTTTAATTGTAGTGTCTGTTCTCTAACTGAACTAAATTATTTTATTTCTATAAAAAATCAAAATGACGATGAGATGTTGCCGTGGTGGGCAAGTTATGCAACCAGTAGGGCGTGGCTTCGGAGTGGCCTCGGGCAGCAAAGCAAGTGCATTCTGGGAGTTGTTGTCTTTCATCCACATGAACCAAAACTAAATTTTCTGGCTTTTCAAAAAGGCACCAACTTCTAAAATTATTTCACATTTCTACTACTTAAATGACCCAGTTAAAATACACATTAATCTTTCCAGCGGTTAAGTACCCCTTTAACACAGATATTTTAAGAATATGTATATATTTTTAATACACAATGCGGTTTAAGCAGAGCATAATGTTTCATATGTGCAAGCAGTAAATGTAAGGTTCAAACTAAACAAGGAAATGGGATGATTCAGGGAAGGTCTGATACAATTGAAACATCAAACAGAGGAACAGAGAGGTACAAACCAAATGTAGATGCAAGTATGCTTATAGTTAGTAAAGTAAGCTTCATTGCATTTATTTCTGAAGTAAGTAATTAACTGTACAGCACAAACAAACAAAAGAACAGAGAAATTAAAAAATCATTGTATCTGCAGCAGCTCGTCAGCTGGGTATAACGGAGGTATCAGTTGAGGAAATTCAGACTCTATTAGGGCAATCTGAAAATAATACAAGCTCTCAGGAAATCACAGACAGACTAAGGACAAACAAATAACATGACATGCAGGATAGTACAATGGAATGCTAGTAGTCTGACTGCGAATGGTCAAGAGTTTAAGAAGGTTGTGCATTAAATGAAAGATCTTCCTGATTTAATATCCATTCAGGAGACATAGCTTAAATCGCAATTAAACTTTATTATTCCGGTAATTAGAATGGGGTTTCAGATTCTCAATATCTAAAACATGTTATCAGATATTTACAAGGAGGAAAGTTAAAGAGAATAAAAAGCTACAATTATATGGGTCTTCTTTAGAGAAATTGTCAACATTTAATTATCTAGGATTGTGGTTTGATGACAAATTAATCTGGAGGGAACATATAGATTATTTATTAAAGAAATGTGGTAAAGTTTTGAATTTAATGAGAGCAGTAGCAGGACAAGATTGGGGCTGACAAACAGTCATTAAAGGGTATTTATATTGGTCTTATGCGATCAACATTAGACTATGGATGCATTGTTTATGAGTCGGCATTGGGATCGTGGTTAAAAAAACTAGATGTTATGCAAGCTAAAGCATTAAGAATAATTGTTGGTGCAGTTAAAACCACGCCCATTGCAGCATTGCAAGGAGAAACATCATGCCATTATTTATAAGACGACAAAAATTGGCTATGGCATACTGGATAAGTTTACAGGGACAAAGAGATAATCATCCTGTAAGGGAAGTGCTGAATGATTGCTGGGAAATTTTAAATGTAACAGGTAAAGGTTTTGCGTGGAAAATAAAGGGGTGGGTAAATGAAGACGGTCTAGACTCAAAATCATTTGCACCAATAGTAGTAATATCCCCAATTCCACCTTGGATATTACAGCAACCTGAAATTGACATAAAATTACATAAGAACAGAAGTGAAATGGATGAAGTTGTTAGTATAAACGGTAACACTTTACAATAAGGTTGTATTAGTTAATGCATTAGTTAACATGAACTAATGATGAACTGCACTTATAAAGCATTTATTTATCTTTGTTAATGTTAATTTCAACATTTACTAATGCATGAATAAAATCTTGTTAACATTAGTTATATGCACTGTGAACTAACATGAACAGCTGGATTTATATTAACTAACGTTAACAAAGATTAACTAATGCTGAACAGAGGTGTTGTTCGTGGTTAGTTCATGTTAACTAATGCATTAACTAATGTTAACTAATACAACCTTATTGTAAAGTGTTACCGTATAAACAAATATGTTACTGAGTATATAAATAACTCGCACTATTCATTTCTTCAAATATATACAGACGGTTCGAAGAGTATAGAGACTGGAAGAACAGGAACTGCATTCTATGTTCAAGAGTTTAAGGTGAGGAAGGCTGGAAGGATAACAGATGGCACATCAGAATATTATACAGCTGAGATGATAGCTATTCTAATGACACTAGAGTGGGTTTATGAAGTTAGACCTGATGAAGTAATAATATGCTCTGATTCAATGGGAGTTCTTGGGAGTTTACAATCATTAGAAACAAATAGAACTGACATTTTAACAGAAATCATGATCAGTTTATACAGTTTTCAACAGGTGGAAATAATAATTTGGTTTATGTGGGTTCCAGCACATGTGGGAATTCAAGGTAATGAGGAAGCAGACAAAATAGCCAAAGAATCATTAAAAATGAATGAACCAAATATAAACATTTCACTTAGTAGATCAGAAGGTAAACATTTTATTTTAAAAAACATGTAATAAGAAATGGCAGACAGTTTGGGACTCATGTCATACAGGTCGGCATTATTACAAAGTCCAAAATACCATAAAGAGAAGTAATATAATTCACAACTTAAGTAGAAGAGAACTAGTTATTTTCACACATTTAAGAACAGGACATTCATTTGATCCAAAGTCAGGAAAACAAATAAAGGCAATCATGAGATTTATTAAGAATAGTGGGTTATATAATAGGATATAGGAGTATTTAGAAAATTCTTTTCTCACTCCATCACAGTAGGTGGCGGTATGCACCTTTAAAGTTGGTTCACAATCTGCCATAAAACCAAAAAGAAGAAGAAGATTCTCACTGGTTCTCAAAATGATATGCGTGTTTCTTGATTTCAATTAGTCAGATTTGTCATATTGTAGATAATTAAAAAGGTTCATGCTCAGGTTTCTACTGGAGCTTACCCAAAGTACTTTGAGTAGATGTTTGGTGCATTCTGCTTTGCTGAAATACTTAAAAAATAGTTAAGAGTTTAAAATAATAGAGTCGCGTGTAGTTCCAAATTTAGCAACAGTCATAAACTTCTCCTCGGGGTAATCCCTGTCGCCGGTTTGAAGTGTTTCAACAATGGACAAGGGAGGTTTAAATGGACAGACCCTCGACTCCTTGGCTACGTCTGAAACAGCATAGCCTAATTCCCTACTATATAGCAATTAGTCGAGCGAATGAGTATGTCGAGCCCGATCTCACGAAAATGCGTATCAATAGTACGAGTGTGCAATCTCGTAGAATGTATACGCCAAAACTCATTTTGGCGTGCACATGGTACGCCGTTTTGACGTGCATATGATACGCACTTTATGGCGTATTATATGTACGAACCCCCCACACCCCACCCTCACCCTACCCAAAAGCGTGTCATATACACGCCATAAAGTGCGTATCATATGCATGCCAAAAACGGCGCGTACCATTTGCACGCCTAAAACTCATTTTGGCGTATACATTCTACGAGATTGCACACTCGTACTATTTATACGCATTGTCATGAGATCGTGTTGGTATGTCTGAATCCTCAGTATTTATAAAAGAGACGGCGAGAATTACCTGGATGATGTACTTATTCTTGCAAGATTCAGAGTATGTAAAAATGTTTAAATTGACCTGTATAGTAGGGATGTTACGTCTTGACACCGACACTCCGAAGCTTGCTTCAAACTCGCAACGAACCACTGCTTTGGAGCTTGTATCATTACATCACTAGCCACGTGAAAATGGCTTCTGAAGCAAACACAATGGTTCACTCCTGACTGCTTTGACAGCCCAATCAGTGTTGACAGGTTTGAAAACTGGTGGCTGTATTTCTTATAAAAGTGAAGCCATATTATAAATTATAGTGGTCTCTGTGGGTATCTAATGATATGTGTTGTGTTCTATTGGTGGGGGCATTACATCCTAATGGAATATGTCCCAAACACACTACAAAAAATAATTCTGTAGTGGTTTAAATGGTAAAAGCCAATGGTTCCTAGCACTGGCGCAATTCCCGGGGGGGACAGGGGAGACATGTCCCCCCCACTTTTTGAAAGTCACCCGCACTTTACTTAATTCTATGCTTTTGCTTTGAGAGTCGACAAAAACTTGCATTTTTCATCATCTGTGTGTAAATTAGAGGTTACAGCACTCTTGTTGTAAAAAGACAAATATATATATTTAAATTAACGTTACCTTTCAGAGCATGTGAAAGATGTGACAGTCGATGGAACGGTCAGTGCTTAATGTTTACGAAAGTTTATAATTTGCTCGTATTTAAAATTTTGCAAAAAAAAAGAAAAAGCCTGCACGCAATCGCCTCCAACAAAAATAGGTATTCTTTTACTTATTTATTTTTGTGCTTCAGTAGATAAAGGTCTATGATTTTGCATATAAGGAGAATGGAGCTGTATTAAACATTATTCACACTGAAATTTAAAACTGTTAAAAGAAAATCCTGCATAGGAGAAAAAGAAAGAAAACTGCTGCATAGGAGCGCTGCGCGCTTTGACTGTGTTGCTTCAAGCGCATCATTCTGCACATGGAATGTGCATAAGTGCTTTGTGACGCACTGTACTGGAGCCTTTCATATTATAATACTTTTGCACAATGAAAGAATATTAATGGCATATCTCGTTCTGTCCTACCTATAATATGTTGCTTCATTAAAAATCTGCGCTATACATTTAAAATAAATGTCTTTTAATTTTATAGTAGTTATTTATATATAATTAGTTTACCCTTGTTTATCAGTTTTCCTGATATTACACATTTTAGCACAAAAGCCTAAAATACTTTGATTGCTGTTATGTCACAAGCTGTCATTAGATTCCAGTGTGATTTTATTATTATTATTTATTATTATTATTATTTGTGGATGTCCCAATCAGCATGTAGGAGGATGTGACATTTTGAAATGGATGTTTATTTTATATATTTTGGTTGTAGTTATGAGTTAATAAAAATGTAACTGTTTGTGTAAAATAGGCACATAATATTGAAATATTGAATTATATAATCCTGAATGCTGAATCGTATCGCAGAGCCTTTTGAGGTTTCCTACTTCCATGGCAACAGCTCTCTTTGGGCGGGTTTATGTAGTGCCATTTAATACAGTTTTTTTATTATTATTAGTCCTTAGTCCTTTTACATTTTTGTAAAAAAAAAAAAATCCAGATTTATGGAAAGAAATATAGCCTATGGGATTCTACTTCCGGAACCTGACAGACCTCCACGAAAGATCACAGTTTAGTGCCTAAGCATGAAAAGGCAGCTTAATTTTTTGGATTTTTTCAGATATCCGAAAATAAGGAAGCGTAGCGATTATGTGAGTAATAATATATCTAACCTGTTTTACTCTAGTAAATTAATTGATTAACGTTGCCTTAATTATTATTGGAATAAATATGCTATCAAATTTTACCTCAGTAGAAATTCTGGCAGTGTCAGAAGATTTGGCGCACAATCCTGCAGTGTGACTTCTAGTACGACGACCGTCGAAGTATCTTTGTTTTCCAAGACAAACCATGACCAAAATGAGCGCTAAAGATTTCTTTGTAGCCACCATTTAAATCCCGCCTGTAATGCAGCTCACCGTCACCGAACGTCGTTCATTGATGATATAAAACTGGATGATTTTCTTGCATGCGTCAGTTTTAGCGTGCCTATTGTACAGTCTGACATTTATGACAACTTAGATCTTACAGTGTGACGTGGCTTACAGAGGGGATCATGTTCGTATAATCTGACAAGCAACAATCTTAAAAGGACTATAATAAATCGCACAGTGTGTACCCGCTAAAGTCCCAGTGAACCGGAAGTTGCAACCGACTTTATTTCAGTAATTTGACGTATTTCCGAGAGAAACGGAATACTAAATGAGCTGAACAGAGGGCGTGGTTTGTCCAGTGACCTGATTGGATATAGAAACGTAGGCGTTTCATTCAGAAATGGAGGCAGATCTGAACGCAAGTTTGCAATCAGTTGTTGAGGATTACTCTCCGCCTGATACACCACCAGCTGTCTCGTTTACGCACGATATTAGTTTGGAGCAGGACGATGGGGAAGAAGAACAGGAGTACACGGTGGATCATAATTGAGCGATTACATGAGACATGATTGATTTAAATGAATTATTCTGTATCTTTTAACATGAAGATAAATAATCGGCAACGTTGTAACGAGTCTCATCTTGATTATGTTGATTGGTGGCGCCTGCGCCAAAAAGAAAATTCAATTATTTATTATGCATAATATGACATCAAGTTATGTTGGCAGCTCTGAATGATGTTCAACGTCTAAAGAGCTTTTTGGTTTTAGCTAGTTCGACTTACCGTCAAACTTTGTGATGTGTGATTAACGTTAGATGTGCCAACAGTGTACACTGACGGGATAGCCGTATCTGTTAATGACAGATATCGTACAAATCCCATCTCGTGTTGAGTCCAGTTTTTGAAGGATTCTCGAGTGAAGTGCTTAGAACACAACCGAGACCTATCTAATATCCCTCCTTCCTCAAAATGCAAAAAATCGAGCCATCGGGACCGCAGCCAGGGATTTTTCGGGATGGGAAAAAGTGTTTCGGGAGAGCCACAACCTAAAATGCACCTCCTCGCCATCTCTGTTTATTAATCTCGCGGGCAGAGCAGAGTAGACTGTCAGTTGGATGGGCGTGTTTAATGATGGCATGTCGAAGCCAAGTCGTCCAACTGGCGTCATCAAAAATGGCTACCAATGTAGAGGAGGAGCATTTTCAGATTTTGATTAAAGATTACGAAGCCAAATAATTTTTTGATGCGGATTGACTTGCACGGGTGGATTGTTCACCACAAAACTAGCAATTTGCGCTAACAAAGTAAAGATGGTCAATTTTGATTTCATGAGGACTTTAACATAACGTTAACTGACTAAAGTCGAACTGTGGCAAGTCTGCACGTTTTATTTACATCACTTAAGTTAAAGGCTACGTTTTACTTTATTGATTTAGCCTATGTGTCTATACAAATACAGTCTTGATAACTTAAGGTTTAAAACAACTGTAGGTTAAAACTGACAATTGAGTGTTATTTAATTCTCAGAAGTGACGAAGGTAAAGTTATGCTGTTAACATTGCGTAACTCACAGCTAAATTAAGTAAGTTAATTATTTTAAAAGTTTTCTCCGTTTTCTCACATTCTTGGCTGAGCTTTTTGTGTCCAAATGACAACGCATTTTGCATTATTAAATCAATTATTCGATTATATTATATATATATATATATATATATATATATATATATATATATATATATATATATATATATATATATATATATATATATATATATCAGTTATAATGTCAGTTATCAGAAATAAGCACACCCAATTTTGTATAGTGTAATTAAAAGTAATAATGTAAATAAAAGTGATAATGTGAATTGCTTGCTGCATAATGTAAAAAGGGGTAGCAGAGGTTGTTGGGTTTTTTTTTAACCACACTTTTACAACAATTATTTACCATCAATAAATTGTTCACCCCCTGAAAATTTCTGGGCTACAATAATACTATGATTGTATCAGTGTTTATAACTGGTATTACAGTGTATAGTTACATTCATAGATCATAACTTCATAGATCATAACATGCTACATGGGTCAACATTAAAAGTAGGCTAATATTTCTGTTTTTTGACCTCTCAGAGCAATGATGAAAAACAGTTCAGGGACAAAAGTGAAAAGAACAGGAAAGAAATGCCTAGCGAGAGAGAGAGAGAGAGAGAGAGAGAGAAACAGCAGCACAGAACAGCAGAGAGAGAGAAACAGCAGCACAGAGCAGCAGAGAGAGAGAAACAGCAGCACAGACCAGCAGAGAGAGAGAAACAGCAGCATAGACCAGCAGAGAGAGAGAAACAGCAGCACAGACCAGCAGAGAGAGAGAAACAGCAGCACAGACCAGCAGAGAGAGAGAGAAACAGCAGCACAGACCAGCAGAGAGAGAGAAACAGCAGCACAGACCAGCAGAGAGAGAGAAACAGCAGCATAGACCAGCAGAGAGAGAGAAACAGCAGCACAGACCAGCAGAGAGAGAGAAACAGCAGCACAGACCAGCAGAGAGAGAAACAGCAGCACAGACCAGCAGAGAGAGAGAAACAGCAGCACAGACCAGCAGAGAGAGAGAAACAGCAGCATAGACCAGCAGAGAGAGAAAACAGCAGCACAGACCAGCAGAGAGAGAGAAACAGCAGCACAGACCAGCAGAGAGAGAGAAACAGCAGCACAGACCAGCAGAGAGAGAGAAACAGCAGCACAGACCAGCAGAGAGAGAGAAACAGCAGCACAGACCAGCAGAGAGAGAGAAACAGCAGCACAGACCAGCAGAGAGAGAGAGAAACAGCAGCATAGACCAGCAGAGAGAGAGAGAAACAGCAGCACAGACCAGCAGAGAGAGAGAGAAATAGCAGCACAGACAAGCAGAGAGAGAGAAACAGCAGCACAGACCAGCAGAGAGAGAGAGGAAAACACCAATAGAGAAGACAATGAGACGGTTCCTTTTAAACCACATCAACCCCCTTCACAGTTCATTGTTGAACAGAGGCTCAAAAACAAAATTTTGCGATTTCAAGATAAGTGGTATTGTGACTTTCCTTGGCTACACTACTCTGCAGAAGCTGGTTGTGTTTTGTGCTTTTATTGTGTAAATGCATTTAAAACTCAAACATCAGCCCTTGCTAAAAACACAGACCAGGCTTTCATCTCAGTAGGGTGCAAAAACTGGAAAAAGGCCATTGATAAATTCACAGCTCACCAGGGTAGTCAAGCACACAAAATCGCTGTCTTAAGCCACTCACAGAGGAAGAGACCTGTTGATGCCCAGCTGTCTTCTGCCAAAAACAAGCAAATGAGCGAGGCAAGAATGTGTCTCATGAAAATTGTAGGTTCGGTGCAGTTTTTGGCTCGACAGGGAAATGCTCTAAGGGGCCATACTAGCCAAGAAGGCAACCTTCAGCAGCTGCTTAAACTCAGAAGTGAAGATGACCCTGCATTTCAAAAATGACTGTTATCACATAAACATGACTATACCTCCTGGAAGATACAAAATGAAATTTTAAATGTAATGTCACATAGCATAATTAAAGAAATAGTTAGTAGCATTCAAAATTTGCCTCTTCCTCAATTTGCAATCATAATGGATGGAACGCAAGATGTAATCGGGACTGAACATGAATCAATATGTCTGAGATATGTGGACCATAACCTTGTTCCACAAGAGGCCTTCATTGGGTTTTATGAAGTTGCAGACACAACTGGTGAGAATTTAGCTAAGGTCGCTTTCGATGTTATGATGCGCTTGAATCTGCCTTTGTCTGGTCTGCGTGGGCAAGCATATGATGGTGCAGCAAACATGTCTGGAACAATCAAAGGAGCACAAGCCAAAATACTACAGCAGCAGCCACTAGCCTTATATGTGCACTGTGGCCCTCATTGCGTGAATCTGGTTGCCCAGGCTGCCTGCAAGTCATCAACACTGACATGTGACACATTGGATTGGGTCCACAGTCTTGGCTGTCAGTACAATCTTTCTGGAAAGTACAGAAATGCATTCAAAGAAATTGCAGCAACAGAGGGAAATGTCCACAGCTTAAAATCCCTGTGTCCTACTAGGTGGGTGGAGAGAACTCCTGCAATTAGGTCTGTATTAACACAGTATGAGAGTGTGTTACTCAGCTTAGAACAGATGGCAGAAAGTGACTCCCATTCTACCACAGGAGCAACTGCCAGGGGATTGTTGGATAAATTTGAGAGAGGCACCACACTCCTAGGGCTCTTGATGGCTTCAGAGGTTATTCAGGAGTTGGAATGCCTCAACTGTGCCTTGCAAAAAGAGAACAGAAACGGTGTCTGGAATGCTTGCTGCAGTGGAGTGTGTGAAAAATACACTAAATCCAAAACGATCTGAGGAACACTTCAAGAGAATCTACAAACATGCTGCAGACATGGCATCTAAACTTAATATTCAGCCCATTACACTGCCCCACCTTCGCAGACCTCCAAAACACCTTTCAGGTACTGCTGCTCCTTACATGCCTGCAACAGCTGAGGAATATTACAGGGTGGATTTCTACAGGATGTTGGACACAGCTGACCAGCAGCTAAGTGAGAGGTTTTGTCAGAGTGGCCTACATATTCTCGCTCAACTGGAGAATGTGCTTTTATCTGGAGAGGTGGATTCTTCAGTCATTGCTCCATACCCTGAGCTGAATCATGCAGCACTTCAAACACAGATCAACATTTTCAAACAAAACTACAAATACAAAAATCTAAAGGAAGCTGCAGCAGTATTACGAGATCAGATGCCTGAAGTACGTGGTCTGTTAAACCAGGTGGAGGCACTTATTAGACTGTTAACTGTTGTGCCTGCTGGAGCTGCTGAGGCAGAAAGAAGTTCCAGTGCCCTGAGAAGGCTGAAAACCTGGCTCAGAAGTACCATGTCACAGTGTCGACTCAACAGTGTGGCAGTTTGTCACATACACAAAGACAAACTTGACCTACTTGACAAAGAGACAATCTGCCAACAGTTTGTCTCAGCAAACGAACATAGAAAAACAATATTTGGTTCTTTTTTTTAGGTCAAGAAGGGGGAACATCCTTCTTAATCTTTATTTCATGTTCATCCACTGTCTTTTGCCTGATTCCTAATAGTCACATACAAAGAAACATGCATGCACATAAACTAATGCTTAAAGTAACAGTCTATAATGTTCAACTCAATATAGAGTTCTACACACACACACACAGTTTGTATATTTCTTTTACACCTTTTGTTATATTACATATATTGACACATTTGAAAGATTGACACATTTCTGGATGTATATTTAGCGAATTTATGTAGATATGAAAATTAATTCTTGAAACAAATGAAATGAATGAATTCTTTACATGATTTCCTGAAAATTAGTCTTTGTTTTAATTTTGATAAGCCATTGCATATTAATATGGTATGTTGAAACTTGAATGATAATTGAAATGTATACCTTTCCTACATAACATTAGGTTACAGCTCATTACCCAACATTCAGTTTTGGTCCCCCCCACCTGTCAGACCAGAGTTGCACCCCTGGTTCCTAGGCCTCCCCATCTGGGAATCGAATCGGCCTATCCACCTTTGTCACGGACGCGAAAGCGACCCGTTATGCTTTGCACGTATGGAGGATGCTCAAGACTTCCGGTTTGCCGCTTGATTCGTATAGTTATTAGGTGTTACAGTTACACGCATAGGCGTAGATTACGCGGGGGACGAGGGAGCGTGTCCCCACTTTATATAAAATGTAAATTCGTCCCCTCACTTTTGCATTCGGCAAACTGTGTTCAGTTGATGTTTTCACGAGGCAATGTGTATAAATCCAGATTTAAAAGTAACAATTAAAAGAGACGAGATCTATCTACATACGTGTGTCTTTCACGCTTTCCATGGTAATCAGTCCCTCACGTGTCACGGCCGACGCCCCATGCTCGCACCCGCGCTATAATCATCATTTTCATAGAGGTCGATGAGTTCAAAACGGCAAAACGATTCACTCCTTTTTACGAAAAGTCAAGCGCAGTAAGTTGGCATGTATCCGAATTGTGTTGCACAACGATGAACAACTGCCCTTTTCTTTGTTGAATAATTACGTTAGCAGGTTTTGCTGGAAATTTAAAATATTTGCTCTCCGCACAAAGCGTGCACTTATTTTTAGTGTATTTTCTTTGTAACGTCTTTTATTTTCACATATATGTTATCAAAGCTCTTAAAATTAGAATATAGATGTGATTTCTAATGTTGAATTCAGGTTTTTATATTTTATTTATAATTTTTATTATATTATACAATTCATTAGCAATGCAGTATTCAATTGTATGCATTAACATTCTAACATAGGTCTTAATTTATAGTTTTCTCTTTCTTTTATTGTTTAAAATGCAATTTTGTGTTGTCAAGATTGAACAAGACACAGGCAGTTTAGGGTTAACAGGTCAGAAACAGGATGACACACAAACAAAAGAAACGTCACAGGTGAGAAGTGATAGAGTGGCTTTTAAAAATGTTTTATATACATTGTACAATTTTTCTATACATCTATGCTTAATGTTCAACCAATATTCGTGGTACCATATAGACCAATCATAAAATTGTCATTAGGAAAATATAGGAAAGATAATTTAGGATACAAATGATTGGCTATTGTCTAGCAGTGTACATAATTTCTTCTGTATGTCATAATTCCTGTATGTACGTAGTTCAAACACTTCTTTATTGTCAATAGACAGAGCCAGAAGTTATTTCAAAGTTGAGAGAGGTTGAGGCAGAAAGTTTTGAGGAGGCTTCAGAGGTGAGGAAAAACAAACGACTGGAATAAGATAATTAATGGAATAAGTTTAGTTTTTTTCCATTAAACAATCATTATGTGTTTTATGTCTACACTGCCTTGCATAAGCAAAACAAAGTAACTACTCCGTTTGTGAAAAGTTATTACTAAAGTTATAACTAAAATCAAGTCTCTTAGGATTTGGCTTAGATTTGGGAACCAAAAAAATGGGTCTTTTGTTGTGTACTTTTTATCGTATGCATTTGCAAACTGAATGGAATGTACAAAATATTTAGCAACAATGTCTACACTGTAAAAAAAATTCCGGCCTCCAGTTGAAAATTTTCTAGTGAACGATCACATCTAAATTTTTTAGTTGGCCAAATTGAATTTCTTGAATTTTAATTGAATTAAATTGCATCAATTCACAGAAATTCAATTTGGCCAACTGAAAAATTTAGATGTGATCGTTCACTAGAAAATTTTCAACTGGAGACCTGAATTTTATTTTTACAGTGTACATTAAAATATTTCTGCTACTAATCAGACTAATTTGTAATTTTTTATAGACAGAACAGAGAGCATCAGACTTAGGGTTGACTGTTGTAGAAGGAGGCTTATTGCTTTAACATAAATATATTAAGCCAATTAAGCAAAAGATATAACATTAAAATAAAACCAGTCAATTAGACGAAAGTCAGAAAAAAACTGATATCGCTTGACATTCTGTCCCCCTCACTTTTGAAATGATGGCTACGCCCCTGGTTACACGAAAAGCTCTGAAACAAAGGTTATTATCTGTTTTTATTTCATTTAAATATCGATAATGTCAATAAGCAATGGCAACAATAGTTCACACTGGCAGCACGGGCAAGACCCGTAAACAATGTAATTTTGTCTGTCCCTCAGCCGACAAAGTGGACAAGCGCCGCCTCCTGGGTTGATGATATGAAACAATGGCCAGCAGTCACATATGCTGACATATTCAATTATCTTGTTTTGTCTAAAGGTGTAGATGGTGAAGAGCATAGAAATTATAAAATCACGGAAGCATACAATTACTTACACTGTAATAAAAGCTTTCACTGCTCGATGTGTTTGGGCTTCAGCACGTTCGGGCAGTGTTTGTGGATGTGTCATGTTCCCACTGCGGGAATGTGACCATCGCGATGTTGTGGTCGAGACTCAGTGATCTCCGTGAGGAGAGAGAGTCCCCTCTGCCACACCCCAATCTACCGTCTCCGAGAGAGGTGGTACTTTGGCTGGTGGCCAGGGTGACCTGAGGGCTGTGCTGTGGTTTAAGACTCCCGACGGTCATTCCTCGGCCACACCCCCCTCTCGCACATCGCTTCCCGCGAGTGCTGGACTGAAACAGCGGCCCGTCTCTGACGCCTCGTTCGTTCAGTTCACACTCCAGATAGCAGTGAGATTTAGATCGCCGCATCCCAAGGTGGGCTAGAGTCCTTTGGGGATGACGATTAGGCAGTGCTCCGCCTCCGGGTGTGTCAGCGCAGCCTGATCTGACCCAGAGTTGACAGCCATGTTATCTCGGGCAGCCGCGAGCCTCGGGCTGCGGTGGAACTGCGCCCTGTCACGAGTGCTCGTGGTTGCGCGATTGGTTTTTGGGACGGCACCCGACAGCAGTTGGGCCCCGCCCCAATGCCTTCGTCTCGAGGTGCATGAGGAGGTCACGCGGTCCGGGAGTCCCGTGCTTCCCGTGGCCGCTCGGCCTCCTCCGCCTTCTCTGCCCTCGATGGGGCCGTGGCCTAGGGTACACTAGGGTCCCCACTGTTGAGCACTCTGTTGCGCACTCACGGTGTCCACAGAGTGCTTCGACGTGGCGTGGCTATCCTAAGCACCTCCCAGAGCCTCAGGGCCAGTCTACTGGTGGCGTGGTCCTGCAGAGCTACGGGCAGTCCGCCGCCCCTTTGCACATGCACGCAGGGTGGAGCCGACCCAGGGCTCTTCAATGAGCTGCGTGCGCCACTGATCCCGCCCTCTGGGCGGTGAAGGTGGCCACACGCTCCCTGGGCCGGGCGATGTCCACAGTTGTGGTCCGGGAGAAACACCTGGCCTTACCTGGTGATGTGGAGGTAGTTGAGTGAGCCACCTCCTCAACTCGCCCATATCCCAGGCTGGCCTCTTCGGCGGCGCGGCTGAGAACTGCGCCCAACGGTTCTCGGCCGCCCGAGAGCAGACTGAGGCTGTAACACGTACTGCCCGCGGCCAGCTGCTGCTGCACCAGCCCGGCTCAGTCGCCTCAGTCCGCTCGCCGCCGGCGCCCTCCCCCTCCTACCCGGCCCCAGCAGCAGCCTTCACCGGGCCGTGTCATGGAGGAGGTTGCAGGATGACGCCCAGTTCCGCTGCACAGCCTGACTAAACGCCAGGCTGGAGGTGGACAACTCAGAGATGGGTTCCAGTTCTTTCCAGGAGATGGTAGCAGGGCCTCTCCTTCCCCCGGTGGAGGGCCGGGGGAAAATCCTTCGCTGCTGGCCTCCGGGCTGGCGGCGCTTGGAGAGAACTGGTGTCCCCATCCTGAGGACACAGAGACTGGTGATGGCAGTGTGCACCGCCCTCGGGCCGCGCCGCTCTCGTCCCTCTCTCTCGCCAGCCTCTCAGAGCAGACCCCAGTGGAACGCGCGTCCTTCCCTGGTCTCCTCTGTCAGGACGCAGCTGCTGGCTGTGCCCCACACCGGGGCCACGCCTCCCACGTCTGGGCCAGTCACGCTGCCTCGCTGCCCCACCCGGGGTACGTCTGTGGTTCGAGTGACCCCCGTGGTCAGTTCCTGGGAGTCTGACTACAGCTTCCAGGACTGTTCGCAGGGCCGCAAAAACCATCAGGCTCGGCTACGCGATTCAATTCGCGCAGGCTCCTCCTCGCTTTCCTCCTCCTTCCGCTCACCATGGTGGGGCCCAATGTCCCAGTCATGCGCGCGGAGGTTGCCACCCTACTGGCGAAGTGCGATCGAGCCTGTCCCTCCAGCCGAAATGAAGTCCGGGCCTCGGCCTTTACTTCATTGTACCCTAGAGAACCGGTGGGTTATGGCCAATCCTGGATCTGCCCGTCCTGAGCCGATCGTTACAGGCTTCCGTTCAGGATGTTGGCAGTGAACGCCTTCTCGAATCGTTCGTCCAGTTGATTGGATGCAGCGATTGACCTGAAGAACGCCTACTTCTTTGTCTCCTACCTCGACGCGACCGTGTTCCACAGGTCTGCTTCGAGGGGCGGACATTCAGCACGCGTCCCTCCCAATCGGGCTAGCTCTGTCCCCTCGTGACTTCACGAAGTCTGTCGAGGCAGCCCTTGCGCCACTCAGGCAGCACGGGTTCGCATCCTGAACTGCCTCGGCGACTGGCTCAGACTGAGTCACTCTCGAGAACAGGGTGCGAACACAGAGTTCTAGTGCTCCAGCACGTAGCCTGTCTGGGCCTTCAGGTCAACTGGGAGAAGAGCAACTTTGCTCCGTGCAGGGGATCTCTTTTCCCGGTATGGTTTTCAACTCGGTCGCCATGTGCGTGCAGCTTACCAGCGAGCACGCGCAGTCAATGCTGACTTGCCTCCATTAATTCGAAGCAAGAGTGCGGTTCCACTGAAGTGTTTCAGAGGCTCCTGGGGCATATGGGCATCTGCGGCCGCGTGACGCCGCTTCGGATTGCTTCATATGAGACCGCTTCAGCATTGGCTTCGCGATCGGGTCCCGAGATGGGCATGGCAGTCTGGCGCTCCGGGTCCAAGTGACTCAGGCATGCTTACAGACGCGCTCACCCGTGGTCGAACCTCAGTTTCTACGGGCCGGGGTGCCCTTAGAACAAGTTTCCAGGCATGTTGTCGTATCGACGGATGCCTCTGCCACGGGTTGGGGTGCCATGTGCAATGGACAAGCAGCCGCGGGCTCCTGGACAGGACCCCACCGCCTCCTGCATGTCAATTGCCTTGAGTTGCTGGCAGTACGGTTCGCCCTGTACCGCTTCCGAGCGTTGCTGAAGGGTCAACATGTGCTTGTCCGGACAGACAACACGGCCGTAGTAGCGCATACATCAACCACCAGGGCGGTCCACGCTCCGCCGTATGTCTCAACTCGCCCGCCATCTCGGTTTATGGAGTCAGAAGCGCCTGAGGTCCCTTCGTGCTGTCCATATTCTGGGAGTCCTGAACCTCGCAGCCGACGAGCTCGCGGTTTCAGCCTCTCCTGGGAGAATGGAGACTCCATCCCCAGTCGGTCCAGCTGATTTGGGAACAGTTCGGGGACGCGCAGGTAGATCTGTTGCCTCCCACGACTCTTCCCACTGCAGCCTGTTCTTTCCCTGTCCGAGGGCACGCTCGGCACGGATGCACTGGCGCACAGCTGGTCGCGGGGCCTACGCGAGGTATGCGTTTCCCCAGTGAGCCTACTCGCACAACTTTTGTGCAAGATCAGGAGGACAAGGAGCAGGTCCTTGGTCGCCTGCACTGGCACGGCCTGACCTGGGTCCCGAACTCGTACTCCTTGCGACAGCCCCTCCCTGGCCTATTCCTCTGAGACCTCCTCACTGGGCACCCCTTGGCACCTGCGTCCCGATCGGTGGAGCCTCCACGTGTGGCTCCTGGATGAGACGCGGCAGGTTTGAGTGGCCTGCCACCTCGGTGGTCGCCACCATCACTTCCGCTAGGGCAGAGTCCACTCGGCATGCCTATGCGTTGAAGTGGAACCTCTTCGTCACCTGGTGCTCTTCCGCCAAGAAGACCCTGAAAATGCCCGATCGGGTCTGTGCTCGTTCCTCCAAGAAGGGTTGGAGCGAAGGCTGTCTCCCTCCACCCTCAAAGTTTATGTGGCCGCTATATCTGACCACCACATTCTCTTGGAGAACAGAAAGGTAAGTCAGCACGACCTGATCATCAGGTTCCTGAGGGGGGCGAGGAGACTGAATCCTCCTCACTCTCCTCTCGTTCCCTCTTGGGACCTCTCAGTAGTTTTAAGATGCTCTGCAGAGGCCTCCCTTTGAGCCTTTGCGGTCGGCTGATATTAAGTTCCTGTCGATGAAGACGGCTCTGCTGACCGCATTGGCCTCCGTCAAGAGGGTCGGGGACCTGCAGTCATTTTCGGTTGACGAAGCGTGCCTGGAGTTCGGGCCGGCTAACTCTCACGTGATCCTGAGACCCCGGCCTGGATATGTGCCCAAGGTTCCCACCACTCCGTTCAGAGACCAGGTGGTGAACCTGCAAGCGCTGCCCGTGGAGGCAGACCCAGCCTTGGCACTGCTCTGTCCAGTACGCGCGCTCCGCGCCTACGTAGATGTGACACAGTGTTTCAGGACCTCAGACCAGCTCTTTGTCTGTTATGGTGGAGAGCGGAAGGGAAGTGCTCTCTCAAAGCAAAGGCTGTCTCACTGGATAGTGGACACCATTGTTTTGGCTTACCATCAGCAAGGTCGACCATGTCCCCTTGGGGTGCGGGCTCACTCCACTCGGAGTGTCGCCTCCTCTTGGGCTTTAGCGCATGGCGCCGCTAACAGACATCTGCAGAGCTGCAGGCTGGGCGACACCTAACACATTCGCCAGATTCTACAATCTCCGAGTGGAGCCAGTGTCCGACTATGTACTCGCCCCGAGGGCCGGTAATGGCCAGGCTCAGGTGTCTTCGCTTGCTCGCCATTCCACTCCTCGGACTGGATACGTGCGATATTCCTCAGATGAGCTCCCCGAGAGCCCTGAGTTCCTCCAGCACTGCTTACGCCGATGCCTGTGTGTCTGCCCTCTAGCGAGCCCAGACCCTCGTGTCCGGCCAGGTGCCCCGTGTGCATGGTTCCCCTCCGGCGACCCCCACACGTGTATTTCACCGTAAGCCTCCGCAGTGAGCGGGTTTCTTCCCTTGGCATGTCCCGGCCATACCTAGGGTTAAAAATCCACCTTCGGCTGGTACCTAGAGTTTTCCATATGCAACCCTTGCGGGTCATATGTGTTCTCTTAAGTCCTCCCTACGGGTAGGCATCTTGGCATTTCCTCACTGGGATATGCTTCCCAGTGTACCTTGGTATTCCTGTGATAAGTGGGAGTCCTTCGTCCGTACTAGTCTTACGACAGGGAACTCGCACTTACGCAGGGCACTGGAAGACAGCTGAGTGGCGGGATTAGATTGGACCCCATTCGTTAGTCACTAGCGTTACGTCGTAGTGACTGAGCGAAGGAACGTCTCGATTACGGATGTAACCTCGTTCCCTGAGGAGAGCGGAGGCGTAACGTCCGCCACATCAGCTGTGCTACCTGGAACGCAGGAGTTCAGTCTTGGCTCCTCAAGCAGGTAACATAATGCGATGTTGCTACGTACCTCCTTATATACTCACACGGTGAGGCGGAGTTACGTATGCAAATTCCGCATGCCCATGGCATTGGCACGCCATTGGGCGTTTTCTCTAAGCTCGAAGATGATAGGCTTCTGGCGAAACCCCCCATTCGTTAGTCACTAACGTTACGTCTCCGTTCCCTCCTCAGGGAACGAGGGTTACATCCGTAACCGAGACGTTTTCTTTAGTCATTAATATTGAGTTATGAGTTTATTCAGCGCTGGTTCACTGTTAGTGTGGTATGTAAGGTGTATGACGTCATGATTAGTCGAGCAAACTTGGATGTATCCATGGCATGATTGGAATTTGAGTGCTTACATGAACAGCATGTAACTTAAACATGAATGTAAGTTAGTGATGCTCTGTGCACATGTTGATGTACATAATTTGTATCGCATTCCAGATAAACAAATGCTGATGATTGCATCGCTTGAACTCGTGGTCATTAATCTATCATCTTTTACAGATTATTAATGAGTACTACACATGCGTTTTAAAGCCGCTCAATTTCGCTCTCAATTTTAACACACACGCTCCTGTCGCATGCGCACAAAGCTGTCAGCACATCTGTGAGTAGTCATTAAACTAGTTCCCTATCAAACAACAGAAGATAAACTGAAATTCACTCACTGCTCTTGACTGACTGAACTTTAGTAGCTTTAATAAGAACACACTTCTTACTTGAATGCTGCTGTTAATGCTCTGGAGGAAATAAACATGGCGGACTGTGAACAGCTCAGCTACAGCTCTCTGAGGGAGGGGTCTGTGCTAGTATGTCAGTGTCCATCAACACGTGTGGGCGGAGCCTCTGCAGTGCAACGTCACACTGCGGGAATCGGCTTGTTATGAGACACTGTTTATGATTTATGGGGAAAGGCTGTAAAAAGTAATGCCAGATTGTCTGGTGGAGGACAAAAGATACTTTTTGCAGACAACGTCACACTGTGTGAATCAACTAAGAATGGCTCTAATTTACATGTATTTCTTTCAGTTGCTTTCCCCCCCATCCTACTTGACCCCCTCATGCAGTGACTATCGGAAACGTATTCAAAATCTATATGATCTAAAAGTGAACAAATACTACACAGTATATATGTGTTTGATATCATTGGAAATGTCTTAGTGCGACTGGTACAAATATCTCATCTCCACAGAAGCAAACAAGAACATATTATAGGTTTTAAGAGTTTAAAGAGACCTTGCCTAGTATGGTAGGTGTGGCTTTCAACCATTTGGTCTTTTGTCAATACTACAGGTCTGAGACAGTGATTACATGTAAATTCCCTTTGTTAACATATGTTTCCATTTGAAAGAAGTGACTGTCTTGCTGATACTTAAGGTGATGTAGCAGAAAGTTCAGTGCGCAATATTGTAATTCAGATTTGCCCGTAACGTTGTGTCCAGCCAACGTTACGTATGGAAAGTCAGGAACGCATCTCTCACTCTTTACTTCAGAGTATTTGATGTTATGTATTGAGGATCTTTGAATTGATGATGTAATTGGAATTATACATGTACCTGACTGTTTAATAAATTGTAAATGCCAAATAACCAAATTGGCATTCTAAGCTAAATTCTAAATTATGATAAAATGGAGTCAGATAAAGAGGAATTGGAATTAAATCCATGTTGCCCAGCTGAGAACACCGAACGCACAAATCCCTTAACCCGCTCTTCGCTGCCGCCATTGGAGCGAACTCAGCGGTCTTACAGGGACTAAAAAAAAAATTAGTTGGTGGATTTTTACCATTATAGGGTGGTTGTGTACACACACTGCCAACACACATTTATGTTCAAACACCTTATAAAAGTGAATTATGCATAATAGATGCCCTTCAATGAGTGCTGAGTGCCCAGTCCATGCCTCGATCTCACAACTCCAAAAACGCAAGATTATTTTTTTTCTCTCTTTATAAATAAACCACAGATTTGAGCTTTAAACAACGACATTCTCACCTGAAAAATCTTAAAAACAAAATTTTGTAACACAATACAGTAGTATGTTTATATGGGGTTTCTCATCACGTCACTTTACAACGTGACAGCAGCAAGCAGGCTCCTGGTTGGTTAACGCGGCATGAATAGATGCCAAAGTTCAGATTTTTCAAGGGGAATTCGCATCAAGCGTGCAAATGCACAAAAAGCACCAAATTAAATGTAGATTGCGCAAGACGGTCGATTCGTGTCTATTGCGCTGCAAGATCTCCAGACGCATGTCAACGCGTCTTTACATTGACTTACATTGATCGCTCGCTCCAGAAGCTCTATTTGCATTTGGTGTGAACGCAGCATAAGGTAATTTACTTCCGTAACAATAATCAGCACATTATACAGTCTCTCAAACATGAGGCATTTCCTGTCTGTGAAATTAATTCCACAATGATGACATATGAAACCAATTCTCTCATTCATGATTACTTATGTGGTACTCCAGGGCTTTTTTATACCTAAAAATTTTCCCACAGCGTCCACATGTGAACGGCTTCTCTCAGTGTGAACTCTCATGTGACGATCAAGACTTCCTTTTCGGCTGAAACTTTTTCCACACTGTTGGCAAGTAAAGGCTTCTCTCCAGTGTGAATTCTCATGTGGTTTTCAAAATGATGTTTTAGAGTGAAACTCTTTCTACACTGAGGACATGTGTAAGCTTTCTCTCCAGAGTGCAGTCTCATGTGTCTTTTAAGTTTGACTTTTTCAGCAAAACTCTTTCCACACTGTTGGCAGGTGTAGGATTTATCTCCAGTGTGAACTCTCATGTGGACTTGAAAGTTTTCATGTTGATCAAAACTCTCTCCACACTGTTGGCAGGTGTAAGGCTTCTCTCCAGTGTGAATTATCATATGGACTTTAAGGTTTCCTTTTAGGTTGAAACTCTTTCCACACTGTTGGCAGGTGTAAGGCTTCTCTCCAGTGTGAACGAGCATGTGGGTGGTAAGGATTCCTTTTTCAGCAAAACTCTTTCCACACTGTTGGCAACTGTAAGGCTTCTCTCCAGTGTGAGTTCTCATGTGGACTTTAAGGTTTCCTTTTAGGTTGAAACTTCTTCCACACTGTTGGCAGGTGTAAGGCTTCACTCCGGTATGAATTATCATGTGGACTTTAAGGTATTCTTTACTACTGAAGCTCTTTCCACACTTTTGGCAAGTGTAAGGCTTCTCTCCAGTGTGAATTCTCATGTGCCTGTCAAGACGTCTTTTTAGAGTGAATTTGTTTCCACACTGTTGGCAGGTGAAATTACTTCTAGTACCCTTATTTTTAACCTTTTTTCGTGACAAAGTATTTTCAGGCTGTGAGCAACTAAAATGTTTTTCTCTTGTTATGAAATCATGATTCTTAAATTGACCTTTCTCTTCTATTTCATTCAGTACTTCACTCTCCTTTTCCAGCACCATCAGGTCTAAGACAAAAAGAGACAAATGCAAATTAAGAGGAGATTAATGGCACAAAGCAACAGACAACAAAACATTTAGAGATATAATGCATCAAAACCAACATACAACTAAAACCTATTCATGTGGGCATTGCAAGGGGACATTGATAAAGAGCACAAGTTTTCTGAAGCTGATCATGAAATTACTGACATAACCTAACACGTTTGTTTTCTTAGAGTCTTCAATGCCTAACATTCTCTCCTTCAGTCTCCTTCATTCTCTCCTTCTCACAGCATGGCTAAAGATCAGCTCTGATGGGCTGAACTTGAGAGACTCCTGCACCTTTTCATGGACTGAGAATAAAAGCAAAGGAACTCCTTCGTCCCACTCAGACCATGTCTCGATGCAGTATTTCCTAAGCATTGCTTTTAAGGTCTGATGGAACCTTTAAAATGACCCCTGACTCTCTGTACATTAAGCACCGGATATGTGAGGTGTAATTTGAGCGATTTAAAGACTTGCGCACACAATTAAGATAAAAAAGCCCCCTGATCAGTCTGGACGTGATCAGTCTCAGTAGACCAAAAATGGTAGAGAACTTTGTTAAAGCTTTAACAACTGCTGGGGATGTGATTGTTTTCGGAGTGGAATTTCTTCCGGATATCTGGTAGCTGTGCACATAATAGTCAATAAAAACTGGTTAGCAAATAATGGCATGAATGGTTAGACAATGCCTGGAACCCTCAAAGGCAGCACAGGAGACCAGACGGCACTAGCCATTTGGTTAAAGACTAGAGACGAACTTCCAATACACAAGGACATTGACTCACAATCAGTCTGTCCAAACTGTATATACAATTTCTCCTGCATTTTATGCATGTCCTCTATATTAGCCTAGTTATAATTCTTTAAAAAAAAGCCAACTCCAAAAAAAGCCAACAAGCTTAAAGTTAACCCTATAGCTCTTTACTTGTGTGGCACTGAACTTACTTGGAAAGGGTAAGGAATAATAAACTATAAGCATTTAATAAGCATTTAATTAAAAGAATAAAGACTTAATATTTTAATGTACAAATTGTATTTATATATATATATATATATATATATATATATATATATATATATATATATATATATATATATTTATTAGTATATTAGGCTATATATTTCATACTATATAGTAGGCTATTATTTATACTATATTGTATATGGATGGACTGGAAAAGGAGAGGAAATGGAAAAAGAACCAAGGCCCCCGCTTTATCAACTTCCTCAGGCCTGGGGAGAAGGCAGTCAAGGAGGACAGATGTTTAGGGATCCTTGGTATGGCAGAGGACTGGGAGATGAGAGTTGAAGGCAACTCAAGTTTCCAGAGATGATTGCCGTCACCAGCCTCCGTCCAGATATCGGGCTCTGGTCCCAAGCAACAAGGCAGGTGGTCCTAATAGAGCTGACGGTACCCTGGGAGGAAAGGATTGAGGATGCACATGAACGTAAGCTAGGAAAGTATCAGTCCCTCATCTCTGAGAGCCAGCAGAGGGGTTGGAGGGCCTGGAATCTACTGGTGGAGATGGGTTGCAGGAGGTTCCCGGGACAGTCACTTTGAGAACATTGGGGATGCTTGGGGTTAGAGGAGCCGAAAGAACCTGGTGAACAATATAAAGCGGGCAGAGACAGCATCCAGATGACTGTGAGTAAAGAGAAGCGAGCGGTGGCTAAACAAGGCTGGCAGAGGGGGCGGGGGTCAGAGCTAAGTGGTGAAGTTCTGAATAGCGGAGGGAGCAGTTCCAGGACGCTGGTTCTGCTGTCAAGTCCCATTGAGGTGTCGTGGGCTAGTTGACGAAACACCGGTTAGGTGGGGTGCCCACTTGAAAACCCAGTGAAGTCAACAGGTCTGAATCATTCAGCTCTGTCATCATATTAAGACATCTGAGGGGAGTGACTTCAATGCTAGCCACCCACATAAAGAGCAGGGCGTAACTCCTGCCAAGTGTGGTGGCTGCGATATACCTTTTAGAGACATATGGGCATCAGAAGCAAAAAAATGTGGGTGGGTG
This sequence comes from Gobiocypris rarus, assembly GCA_023029165.1. NCBI lineage: Eukaryota > Metazoa > Chordata > Actinopteri > Cypriniformes > Gobionidae > Gobiocypris > Gobiocypris rarus. The sequence goes on from CM040935.1 coordinate 15,325,501, forward strand.
CTTTAACAGAAACATTTTACTGGAGTAGATTAATGTATCGGTTTAAATATATCGGCTTGTTTAAACGTCTGTTTGAGGCAGACAAAACTACAGAAAACTTAATCCTCATCAGCAGCAAAAGTCAAGGTAAGACACATGGCGTCAAGATTTGACGCAATTTGATCAGAGGTTCGAATCCACCTTTTGCCAAACTCGCTCTAGTCCTTTTCCCCATCACATATCATATGGAAGTAAAATAATGCCAAATGTTTTTGAAATAAAAAAGCCTGTTGAATTGCACTACTTGAAAAAAATATGCATTGCATTAACCATGATTGCATAGTGCAATTCAACAGGCTTTTTTATTTCAAAAACATTTGGCATTATTTTACTTCCATAATATCAGATCATCAGAAAATATTATAAAAGTGGAAATAAAAATTTGAATCAGTGTTTATCAGGGTATGTAAACAGACATGTGCTCGATTAGAGACAATAAAAGTGTGGGTCGATGCCATCTCCTGGCAAGGTTACATGCTAGTTTCCATGGCAGAGTTCAAGATAAATCTTTTCATTATTACTGGAGCTGCCAAACAGCAAGCACAAACTGCAAAAATGGCAGCCTTTCCGGCGCACTTCACTCACTCAAAGTAGACTATATCAGTGGACTAATGTAGGAATAGTGAATGAGGGTAAAGGGCGATTTAGAACACAGCCTCAGAACATTTGAATAGTGAAACAAATCATGAACTGAGTCTTTGCATCCTTGAACAGTGAAAAGGACTCTGAATGTTTGAATTTTGAATGACTCATTTACTGTTTGAACTGTCCTGGAGTGTTTGAACTGTGTAAATTGAATCAATGCATGTTGATTTGTTTCAATTGAGATCTCATTGAATTGAAACACTTGCATTATACCAGTTTTGTTCTATAGCCTCTTGTTTAATGGTCATTAATCTTGGTTTGAATGAATTAGTTTTAGGAGAGGTACCTATAGAAAAGTGTTAGCATATGTAAATCATTTAAAATCAATTGGTTGAACACATGGTTTAACACATCTTTTTAAATAAATTTTTACCTCGGAATAATTCCGATAGAATGTGAAGGCAGCATTACAATCTAAAAACAAAATGAATAATAATGTTCTAAACTTAAACTAAAAACATGTATATATATATATATATATATATATATATATATATATATATATATATATATATATATATATATATATATATATATATATATATATATATATATATATATATATATATATATATATAGCTTTTAACAAGTCCAATTGTTTCAAAGCAGCTTCACAGTGTTAACAGGAAAATAATGCAACAGAATTTGTACAGCCGCTCTGGTGAAAACAGAAGGGGTAACAATTTTCAAACCGAACCGAAAAACCGCAATACATAGCCCACGGTTCGAACGCGATTCTCTCATGTGGAACCGAGCGAGCCCCGCCACCTGCTACCACAGCCCAGCTCTCACTTCATCTTGTGTCAGTTTTTTTCTTTTCTTCTTTGACTTTAATTAAATGGTAATGAGTGCACTTTTATCAACTAATAAGAGCTGTATTGTTGCTATATATTATTATAATAATATTATTTATTAATTATACAATAACTTTTGTCTTGTAAGTGCATGTCACGTGACTTGGGTGATCGCTCAAGCTGCCTGGTGGAAGAAAAGAGAGCAAGATTCCCAATTTAGCCAGTTATAGTTAAAATGCTACATTTGAATCCCAGTAACATTTTCGTAGCTTGAGCCTTGTTACGAAATAAAAATCTCTCACCTCAGAAAACCGCTTCCGTGTCCTGTCAGCTGTTATACTGTGCTCATAGCACACACTCTTTAGTTTCACGTGCACTCTTTTTGTATTCACCATGGTAACTGTTGTTTCCATAACCACAAAATGCCACTTTATTTTCAATTTGTTATTTTGTTTATTTTTAAATTAGTGTGATGTATGTTATTGTATTAACAAAAAACTGATATTTAATTTATAGGCCTATTTATTTATCAATATTAGTCATATAATTTAAGTGTTTGTTAATTACTTGTGTGTCATTTTTTTTATGAAATAAATGTGTTTTTCTAAACATTATGGTAAATGGTAAAATTAGATTATTTATAGTCTACAGTAGAGGTATTTATTTAATTTTTGTTTAATGGGGTATGCTAACTGCTCTAAAGAAAACGTGAAGCCAATGTATAAAGTTAATTAATATAAAGTTAATAAGTTAAATTATATGTTGTTATTATTAAGTTAAAAGTTAATCTAGTGTTATTATTGCTGCAGCCCTGCTATGAACCCTGACTCCACAGTGAACCGAACCGTGGCTACAAAACAGAGATGTGAACCGAACCGTGGCATAGGTGTATCGTTACACCCCTAGAAAACGGTGATGTTTTCCAGCTAATTTCAATTATCATATACAGGGAGTGCAGAATTATTAGGCAAATGAGTATTTTGACCACATCATCCTCGTTATGCATGTTGTCTTACTCCAGGCTGTATAGGCTGGAAAGCCTACTACCAATTAAGCATATTAGGTGATGTGCATCTCTGTAATGAGAAGGGGTGTGGTCTAATGACATCAACACCCTATATCAGGTGTGCATAATTATTAGGCAACTTCCTTTCCTTTGGCAAAATGGGTCAAAAGAAGGACTTGACAGGCTCAGAAAAGTCAAAAATAGTGAGATATATTGCAGAGGAATGCAGCAGTCTTAAAATAGCCAAGCTTCTGAAGCGTGATCATCGAACAATCAAGCGTTTCATTCAAAATAGTCAACAGGGTCGCAAGAAGCGTGTGGAAAAACCAAGGCGCAAAATAACTGCCCGTGAACTGAGAAAAGTCAAAGCGTGCAGCTGCCAAGATGCCACTTGCCACCAGTTTGGCCATATTTCAGAGCTGCAACATCACAGGAGTGCCCAAAAGCACAAGGTGTGCAATACTCAGAGACATGGCCAAGGTAAGAAAGGCAGAAAGTCGACCCCACTGAACAAGACACACAAGCTGAAATGTCAAGACTGGGCCAAGAAATATCTCAAGACTGATTTTTCTAAGGTTTTATGGACTGATGAAATGAGAGTGAGTCTTGATGGGCCAGATGGATGGGCCCGTGGCTGGATTGGTAAGGGCAGAGAGCTCCAGTCCGACTCAGACACCAGCAAGGTGGAGGTGGAGTACTGGTTTGGGCTGGTATCATCAAAGATGAGCTTGTGGGGCCTTTTCGGGTTGAGGATGGAGTCAAGCTCAACTCCCAGTCCTACTGCCAGTTTCTGGAAGACACCTTCTTCAAGCAGTGGTACAGGAAGAAGTCTGCATCCTTCAAGAAAAACATGATTTTCATGCAGGACAATGCTCCATCACACGCAGCGTCCAAGTACTCCACAGCGTGGCTGGCAAGAAAGGGTATAAAGAAGAAAATCTAATGATATGGCCTCCTTGTTCACCTGATCTGAACCCCATTGAGAACCTGTGGTCCATCATCAAATGTGCGATTTACAAGGAGGAAAACCGTACACCTCTCTGAACAGTGTCTGGGAGGCTGTGGTTGCTGCTGCACACAATGTTGATGGTGAACAGATCAAAACACTGACAGAATCCATGGATGGCAGGCTTTTGAGTGTCCTTGCAAAGAAAGGTGGCTATATTGGTCACTGATTTGTTTTTATTTGGTTTTTGAATGTCAGAAATGTATATTTGTGAATGTTGAGATTATATTGTTTCACTGGTAAAATAAATAATTGAAATGGGTATAAATTTGTTTTTTGTTAAGTTGCCTAATAATTATGCACACCTGATATAGGGTGTTGATGTCATTAGACCACACCCCTTCTCATTACAGAGATGCACATCACCTAATATGCTTAATTGGTAGTAGGCTTTCCAGCCTATACAGCTTGGAGTAAGACAACATGCATAACAAGGATGATGTGGTCAAAATACTAATTTGCCTAATAATTCTGCACTCCCTATAGTGGTCAATGTAGGCAGATCGGTAATATAGTTGAAATTTAGGTGTTTTAATTTAGGAGCATTCACAAGACATTCTTTAAAAATATCCTTCGCTTCTGAAGAGACGGACATTTTAATAATGATCAAATGACTGAGCTCAGCTTTGAGAATGAAACTAACCTGTTTGGTCCTCAGTTTCTTCATGTTTCAGACTGAAAACATTTTTAATCTTCAGGTCTTCACCCTCCTCTTTCTTTGTTTGTTCCTCAGTTTCTTCATGTTTCAGACTGAAAACATTTTTAATCTTCAGGTCTTCACTCTCCTCTTTCTTTGTTTGTTCCTCAGTTTCTTCATGTTTCAGACTGAAAACATTTCCAATCTTCACGTCTTCACTCTCCTCTTTAATAAACGGCATCTTTATAATAGTGTGTCACGTGGTTTTCAGTCGCATCTCCAGGAGTTTTTCTGTGTGTTTGTCCTATTTAAGATGAGAATAATTAACAGGAAGCAAAATAAATCCAAACTAAATCTTTGAGTCTCAATCAGCTATAGCTCTAATCGGCCCAATCACTCAAAACTAGCACTACAAAAAAAAAAAAAAAAAAATCGAGAGAAATAGAAATAGAGCGCATTGAATCACTGAATGATTTTCCAAAGCATTTGATTCAATTGACTGTTTTCATTCTGTTACTTTGCTCACACAAAGTTAATAAGTGTTAGATAAAGCAATGCAATGTTACAGTTAAGAATAAATGACCCAATCTGCGTCGCCTGTAAAACTTTTAAGAAGGTTTCTATAGTTTAAACGCTTAAAACACAAACCTCTCTTCTGCAGAATCACAACAGATGCAGAAGCGCAGCGCTGCCTTATGACGTCATACCACCACACCAAAATAAAAGTCCCGTTTCCCATACGAAAAAAAAATTCTGCCCAAAATATATTTTAAATATATGGTAAATGTATGATGATATATTTCAAAATGTATTTCAGAGACAAGAAAATATATTTTGTTCCAGCCTTCATATACTAAAATATATTTCAAAATTTCAGAGGCAAGAAAATATATTTTCAATCGTATAGTAGCCTACATAGACAAAATGCAAATATGGACGGAACATACCATATAGCGATCAAAACCTAAACTAGATTTTGTATCCATAATTTAAAATGTGGTTGGAAGTATTTTAAACAGGAAAAAAACGCATTAATTATCTGTTTTCCTCGTTATCCACTTTTGTCCACATATAATCTTCCCAAAACACAGAGCGATTGATCACTGTGCAGTCAGAAGAATCATCACAAATGTGATGGTAATTTAATGCAAGTTTAATATGGCAATTATACCATTTAAATGTACATCAAATAAAAATGTAAATATAAATTAATTGCTAGAAGACCTGTGTCATCATTTGTGCGCACAGACTTTGGACTACTGCGCATGCACTTCATTTTGCTCTTCTAAGAGGAAAAGGTAAGAGCTATAAATTTAATTTTAGTAATATTTTTTTGCATATTTTATGTTAATTGTCACTTTATCTGTTGTCTTTTCAATGTTTTGTAACATTTGTGTAGCAAAAACTACACAAAAATCGAGAAGGTCCTCACTGCAGAATACAAGATCCAGGGGGCGTGGTTGGATCCAGATCCGACTCCTCCCACTTTATATGCCGCGGTTCGTCAGGTGAACCAGCGTTGCCATTTTTGCTGTTGCATACATTTACCATATGCTGTTATTTTTTTATCACTTAAATTGCATTCATGATTTTGAAAAAGTTGTAAAAATGACAACAACAAAAAATATTCTGACAGGATTTTAGTCAGGGGAGTGTTTTTTCTGGCAGGAAAGTGTATTTTCTGAAGTATTTTTATCACTTATGCATTCATGATTTTGAAAAAGTTTAAAAATGACAAAAAGAACTTGGCAAGAATTAACATTTGAAATACATTTAATGTTGTCCAAAGATGCACAGAACAGTGTTGTGCAATGAGGAGATTGCCCTTCAGAGATGCCAGAGCTGTTGCTCTAATTACCATGGACTAGGTGCACAAGATGGTGTCGATCAACTTCCGGGATTAAAGTGTGCGCATCAGTACTTCCGCTTTAAGCGTTCCCACACTGCTAGTTTTGACATCGTCCGATCAAGTGAGTAAAATGAGTGGATTCAGTGTTAAAGAAAGGCGACTGACCTTCCAACGGGTGAAAAAGTCTGCATTACATTGCTGTGTACCTCTTTGTAATAATTCGTCACAATATAACTCAGAGATAAGTTTTCACTCGTGTTCCGTAGATACTACGGTACGGGCTCAGTGGCTAATCAAGATCCGTAGGGACAGCTCCAGCCCTACGAAAATCACTCGTGTGTGTAGCAGGCATTTTCAGTCGGGAGACATTGTAGTGACTGTTGGGGGGTTGAAAAGATTAAAAAAAGGTGCTAAAAGGTTCTCTTTTCGTGGAATGACTACGCTCTACCCACACCAAGACCTAATGTTTGGGAGCGTAAGCCGAGGGCAGAGAACATTACACCGGACTTGACAGCAATCTCCGACTCAGAGATAAAAACAGCGGTCCCTGATCATGATTACTGTGTGACTCCAGCAGCGGCGGTGATGGCAAATGAGATTGCCGACGAGAATGAAGCCTTGCGTCATAAAGTTGAGTATCTCCAACACCAACTGGAAGCGTTACAGCTGCGAACCCGTTTCGGCATACAACGCTTCGCAGGGTCAGACAAGGCCATTCGTTTTTACACCAGGTTTGTTTAGGAGGCTTTTGATATAGCATTACACTAACCTGTTAATCAATGTGTTGCGAAAATTGTTTCATTTTGAGGAAGCCAATTAAAAAAATTAAACAAAATATATTTATTATAAATTTTTAGGTTTGCATCATACAAACATTTCCAGGCTTTTTGGAAACTAGTGGAGCCTGCAGTCAACACCAAGATGGTGAGGATCACCAACAGCAAGGCTGCCTCTGCCAGCAGCTGAGTTCTCTCAAACAACAACGGTATGCACATGGACAATAATTATTATAACCAGTGGTGTAAAAGTAATACCACACTGTAAAATTACTGTTACTACATTGAATGTTACTTAAAGGGTTAGTTGACCCAAAAAAAAGAAGAAAATTCTTTCATTAATTTCTCACCCTCATGTCGTTCCAAACCCGCAAGACCTCTGTTCATCATTAGAACACAAAATATTTTTGATTAAATGGGTGTTCCGGAGATAATTAAAGGTCTTACAGGTGAGGAAGGAGATGAGAGTAATTAATGACAGAATTTTCATTTTGGGTGAACTAACCCTTTAAGTTAAAGTATGCAAGTATAATTAAGAAAATGTACTTTAAGTATTAAAAGTATTCAATGCATGAAAAGCAGCAAATCCTCAGTGGGACCCATGAAATTGTACTTGAATACATTTCACCACTGTGTATATAACAGTATCTAGGCCTAACACTTGTTTATTTTCACAGAAACTTCAACCCATAGATGAGCTGCTGCTGTTCCTTATGCATCTGTCAGTTGGCCTGCCTCTCAGGGATCTAGCAGAACGGTTTGACATTCACCGCACCACAGCCAGCAGGATTATTGCCACCTGGACGCACTTCCTATATATCCTACTTGGAAGCCAATGTCTGTGGATCCCACAGGAAACTGTCAGAGCTCAACTACCACCAGAGTTTTCAGCTTTCCCTGACACACAAGTGGTGCTTGACTGCACTGAAATATTCTGCCAGACTCCATCCTCTCTCTTGTTACAGAGTGAGGTGTTTTCCACTTACAAGTCTCATGCTACATTTAAGGCCATGATCGGCATGGCACCACATGGTGCCATTACGTTTGTGTCTGGTCTGTATGCGGGATCCATGAGTGACCGTGAGATCTTCAAGCTGTCTGGCATCGCAAACCTACTTACATCGGACATGGCAATTATGGTTGATAAAGGGTTCCTTGTGGACAATCTGGCTCCGTGCAAGGTTTACCGGCCTGCCTTTCTCTCAAAAAACACCCAAATGAGTAGAGAGGATGTCAGGAAGACTCAATCCATTGCACGTCTGAGGGTTCATGTAGAAAGGTGCATCAGGAGGGTGAAAGAAAACAAACTTTTTGATAGAGACATACCACTTTCTGTGTGTGGAAGCATTGAGGAGCTGTTCAATGTGGCTTGCTTCCTGGTCAACTACCAGTACGGACCACTGGTAAAGGCATGGGCAACTCGATGATTAACGCATGTATTAATGACATTTCACTTTTTGCTTATTCTGTGCTTGTTAATGGTTTCTAATGCATGCATTTATAATTGTAATAATTTCTTGTAAATACTATCTAATGAAAGTATTTACAAGAAATTATTACATTAGAAATGCATTCATTAGATAGTATTTACAAGAAATTATTGCAATTAGAAATGCAATCTAATGAATGCATTTCTAATTGTAATTTCTTGTAAATACTATCTAATGAATGCATTTCTAATTGTAATAATTTCTTGTAAATACTATCTAATGAATGCATTTTTAATATGTTTCTTGTAAATACTTTCTAATTAATGTTCTGTTCTGTTGTGCAAAAAGTTCCACCTACAGAACCAGCCACTGTTGAGCCATCTGCAATCAACGAACCAGTTGTCACCATTGAACCAATTGTTCCTAGTGCACCAGTTGCTTTTCAAATACCAACTGTTGCTGAAGCAGTCTCCTTGCCTGTAAAATCCCTGCCACTCAAAAATGTAGTATTCAGAAAAAAGTGCACTGCGTTCACTGTGGATTAACTGTCAACAAGAGAAATTTAGATGTTCATGTTAAAAGAAACCACTCTGTTAAGAGCTGTGATGTTATAGAAAATCGTCACCTACCTTCACAGTGCATAGACCCAGTTAGGGGCATATATGCAGTTGAAAAATCCTTTTAGAGACCATGCTCTGTAATCCATGTACAGAAAAAAACCTCAGGTCCACATCCAGTTGTTACATGTGAAACGGATTAATGCAGTTCCAACGTAGAATTTGCCTCTCGAAGTAGCTTTCAGCACTTCGAATGTATACATTTGAAGTCACTGCAGTTCTGTCCATGGCCGAACAGGACATCAGTTGTCCTTGAGGAAGATGTCCTGGTCGTCATGGTAGCTGCAAATGTGTTTGGGGAACAGACCAAGACAACCTGCTTGGCCACAAATGCAGCAGCAAATGTGGCTGGTGTTCCTCTGTCTGTAGAGGTGACTATTGGGGTCCATCTACAAAGAATTATATTTCTGTGTATGAAACCAAAGTGTCATACTACAGCAGACTTGGTAGGGTTATTGTTCTGTATTCGTAACACATGGCATTGTCCCTGTGCAAAGCCAAGAAGATCTTGTTTGCACAAAAACATAGCTAGGTGGCATGTCTTCCAACTACACAGGCAGTTCCACATCACCCCCCCGATAGACCTGCACAGGACCTAGCACAAGAACATGCATGTCTGGAAAGTACCAGACTAGAATATCCCCCCAGTGGTGAAGGTCTAAAACGGATGGTGTGTTACCTAATGAAAAACAAAACTCTGCCAGCTGAACTCCCAGACAAAATACACTACAGGCTCAATGACAATCAGTGAGATTCCCAAACACCTTGTGCCAAAGGAGACTGTTTGCACAGAATGCACAGGCAATGTGGTCCTAAGTGAGCCATTGTAAATTACTTCCAAAGGAAAGTTAATAACGTACACTGGCATTGTTGAGGGTAAGTATGAGACATCACAATGTTTAGTTGTATGTATGAGAACTTTTTTTGTGATTTGCATAATTTTTTTTTCAGGATTCTCTACATACTACCACATGTGCAGCAACTGTGGCCTAAAATACCGCTATCAAGAGTGGACTGATGGTCTTCACAATTTGAATGATCATTTGCTGATGTCATTTCATATGTGCATTATCCTGCGCCATTCACTCCAGGTTTGCTGTTATTGAAGGAATTAATTATATGGTGTTCTTTTAAATGATCTAAATGCTTCTAACTAATCTTGTCAAAACAGACTCATCATGCCATTAGCAGAGCTGTCGAGGTTTTGGAGACTGCAACACAACAGAAATTTCCTAGTAAAGACAAAATCCTTCATGCCTACATGCATTTTGAGGCACTAACAGACCATCCAGAAGTTGTTGTGATGGATCTTCACAAAAAGGCAACATTTAATATGCCTGGTAGGTAATATCAAAATTAGAGCTACTTAATAATTTTAACAATGCATGTTCTTTGTTTCATTAAGAATTTGTATTACAGTGAGTGACATTCCTGATTCACCACCTGAGTATGACGGTCGAGTCAATATGAAAGACTTTTGGACTGCGAAATAGTTTGCCGGGGCCTGTTGGGCAGTAAGGAATTATTTTGTTTCTTAAAGTTAGACATACATTGCATAATGCATAGCTGGAATTAAAATTATTGAAAAATAATTGCATTAGACTAAATTGAACAAATTAAGCTACTAACCAAATGTGTATATAGGGATGGAACGGTATGAAAATTTTATATCACGATTATAGTGACGCAAATCATCACGCTTATCAATATTATCACTATTTTTTTTTAGATGAAAGTGTTCAAAAAGAACAGACTTTAGATTTGATCCTTTTAGAAGGCTGAAAAATCTCTGTTTTTACTTATGGATTGAAATAAAATTTTCAGGTGCCTGTCAAAATCCTTTTCTGGTGCCACCATCATACCACTACTGGGCTCCTTGGATCTGTCCAAACATCAGACGAGAAGATACAGTTTTAAATACTGAGTATCCAAGATGCACGCCCCAAGACCAGCTACTGAAGATGCTGAACTTCACGTTACAGAAGAGAGGCTAGAAGAAGTCCTGACCAACCTTAAGGTTATTTATATTTTATTATTTGACACTAACAAATCAATCTTGCGGATTTTTTTTTATTGCAACCTTGTATGTGCAGGTGGATGTGGTGCGCCGCCTTTGCAAGCAGTGTGGTCTGGATCCATCAGGTTCCAAAATAGATCTTGTTATAAGACTTAGACAGGAGATGAGAAACAGGTCATCTTATGACAAGGTCTTGCAGAAGGTTTGGGGAGCTTCAGGTAGGTTTACTTTTTATAAGTATTTTACTCTATGAAATGTGAATGGTGTTGTGTTCAACGCAGTATGGAACTCATTACATTTTTTCAATGATATTGCTTTTATTATAATATTGTTTTAGACTGCTTAGAGTTATATATTTATTAGCTTAACAAATACGTATTTCTTTTCTTTTAGGGGGTTGGGCATCCATCACATGCCCCTGTGGATTTGTGTTTTCACTGAAGTTCCGTATTCGGGCAGAGTCTCCGCGTGACTACGCAGATTGTCTTTTGTCTTTTAAACATTTCCCAAATATCAATATCTATGACTTTGCAAGGGGCTTAGCCACACACACACTAACCTAAGGGAGCCAGAATGTATCCCTTTCAGACCTTATGAGGGACGACTAAAAGAGCCGACTCCTGAAAATATGGAGCTGGCCGCTGAGGGTCAACAAACCTCCTTTGGTTGAAGGAAAAGAAGGCCAACCTGGACCCAGATTGCCACCCTGTTACTGTCACGTAACGTAAAACGAGAAACAGGATCGAGGACTCAAGTGCAGTGAGAAAAAAGGAATTTAATTACAAACAAAACAAACTCAAAACAAAAACCATGAGGGGGAAAAAAAACACATAATAAGAATCACAAAAGACTTACACAACCAACAAAGATCACGGGAACTGGGAGGCGAGACATACAACGATCCGACAAGGACTGCAAACACACAGGAGCTTATAAAGGGGAGAAATCAAGCAGGGAGTGAGGCAAACACAGGTGGGGCAAATTAACCAATAACGAGATAACAAGGGGGTGGGATCTGACAATGACAGAGGCACATGGCCACACTAACAAACCCACATGTGCACACAAGACAGGACAGGCATGTGACATTACCCCCTCCTTAAGGAGCGGCTACCAGACACTCCAATAGGGACGGGAGGGACAGACCAGGGGGCACGGGAGGGACAGACCAGGGCGGCACGGGAGGGACAGACCAGGGCGGCACGGGAGGGACAGACCAGGGCGGCACGGGAGGGACAGACCAGGGCGGCACGGGAGGGACAGACCAGGGCGGGACGGACCAGGGCGGGACGGGAGGGACAGACCCGGAAGAAACAGATAAGGAAGGGGAAAACAAGGGAGGGACAGGGAACACAAAGAGTTCAGGCGGCCGGGGGGACCGGAGTGGCCAGCAGAGTTCAGGCGGCCAGGGGGCCAGAGTGGCCAGCAGAGTTCAGGCGGCCGAGGGGGCCGGAGTGGCCAGCAGAGTTCAGGTGCCCGGAGGGGCCGGAGTGGCCAGCAGAGTTCAGGCGGCCGGGGCGGCCAGCAGAGATCAGGCGGCCGGGATGGCCAGTAGAGTTCAGGTGGCCGGGTCGGTCGGAGTGGCCAACAGAGTTCAGGCGGCCGGGGGAGCCGGAGTGGCCGGCAGCGTCCCGGCTGCCGGGGCGGACTGCAGAGTTCAGGCTGCCGGGGCGGCCCGCAGAGTTCCGGCTGCCGGGGCGGCCAGCAGGGTTCAGGCGGCCGGGTTGGCCAGTAGAGTTCAGGTGGCCGGGGCGGCCAGCAGGGTTCAGGCGGCCGGGTTGGCCAGTAGAGTTCAGGCTGCCGGGGCGGCCAGCAGGGTTCAGGCGGCCGGGTTGGCCAGTAGAGTTCAGGTGGCCGGGGCGGCCAGCAGAGTTCAGGCGGCTCGGGCAGAGCAGGGCGTCGTTGCGGCTCGGGCAGAGCAGGGCGTTGTTGCGACGCAGGTAGAGCAGGACGCCGGGGTGGCGCGGCCAGAGCAGGACGCCGGGCGGCGCGGGTAGAGCAGGACGCCGGGTGGGGCGGCCAGAGCAGGGCGCCTTTGCGCGCTGGCAGGGCAGGACGCCGGGCGGCGCGCCAGAGCAGGGCGCCGGGGCGGCGCTGGAAGAGGAGGTCGTCGTTGCGCCGCGGGAAGAGCAGAGCGCCGGGGCGGCACATCCAGCACAGAGTCCGCCGGCACCGGGACCACCGGCACCCCCGGAACTGGGACCACCGGCCCAGGGACCACCGGCCCAGGGACCACCGGCACACGATCCACCGGAACAGGGACCACCGGCACTGGGACCACCGGCACTGGGACCACCGGCACTGGGACCACCGGAACAGTCACGGAGCGCTCTTTCCTTTTCCTCCTCCGCTTAGGGACCACGGGGACAGGATCCACCGGCACCGGATCCAACCGAACACGATCCACCAGAACCGGGACCACCGGAACACGATCCACCGGGACTGGGACCTCCGGAACACGATCCACCAGCACAGGGACCACCGGAACACGATCCAACGGCACAGGGACCACCGGAACACGATCCAACGGCACAGGGACCACCGGAACACGATCCACCGGCACAGGGACCACCGGAACACGATCCACCGGCACAGGGACCACCGGAACACGATCCACCAGAACAGGGGCCACCGGGACCATCGGCACACGACCCACCGGCACAGGGACCACTGGCACCGGGACCACCAGCTCAGGGACCACCGGCTCAGGGACCACTGGAGCTGGGACCACCGGAACGATCACGAAGGGAGCTTTCCTTCTCCTCCTCTGTTTCGCGACCTCCGGAACACGATCCAACGGCACAGGCACCACCGGGACTGGGACCATGGGAGGACTGGGGTCCAGGCAGTCAATGAATTCCCAGAATCCCAGACTCCCCATTCTCTCCATCACCTCCGGGCAGAGGGGCATGTCGAGACAGAGATTGAAAACCTCTGCCTTCTCTGTCTCCTTGAGGAACAGGTGATGCACCTTAATGAGGAACTGGCAGGCAAACTCTCTTACACCCGTCCCCTGCTGACGGATGTATTGCGAGTTTACCTGCCGCATCACCTGTAACCTTCTGCTCCACTCCATGAAAAAGGAAAAAAGGGAAAAAACACAAACAAAAACTCCTCAAGCTGAGTCCTCTGGGTGGTCGGATCGTTCTGTCACGTAACATAAAACGAGAAACAGGGTCGAGGACTCAAGTGCAGTGAGAAAAAAGGAATTTAATTACAAACAAAACAAACTCAAAACAAAACCCACGAGGGGGAAAAAAACACATAATAAGAATCACAAAAGACTTACACAACCAACAAAGATCACGGGGAACTGGGAGACGTAGACATACAACGATCCGACAAGGACTGCAAACACACAGGAGCTTATAAAGGGGAGAAATCAAGCAGGGAGTGAGGCAAACACAGGTGGGGCAAATTAACCAATAACGAGATAACAAGGGGGTGGGATCTGACAATGACAGAGGCACATGGCCACACTAACAAACCCACATGTGCACACAAGACAGGACAGGCATGTGACAGTTACAGGTTCAGCTGAACATTATGCACTTTACGATGTGTTTCATGAAAATAACACAAAAGATGCTCGAGATGCACTGCGTAAAATTCAGATTATCCCAGAATTGGCAGGCTGGGTGAACAGTCAATGTGCCGAACAGCTTTTTTCTGACGTGAGAAAAACGCCTCGATTACGTATGTAACCCTCGTTCCCTGAAGGAGGGAACGGAGACGTACGTCGGACGTTACCGACGAATTGGGATCACTTCAGGGAGCCCCTATCAGCTTCGAGATAAAGAGAACTGGCCAATGGCCATTGGCGTGCGTGTTTTGCATATCGCACCCGCCGCCGGGCGCGGTATAAAGCGGATGCAATCGCCACGCACCATTGTTTTTCACTGAGGAGCCGAACTAGTGACTCGCCCTGTAGTGATGGTACAGCAACTGTGGCGACGGGACGCACGCCTCGCTCCTCCTTCAGGGAACGAGGGTTACATACGTAACCGAGACGTTCCCTTTCAGTCGGTCACGTTCGACGTACGTCGGACGTTACCGACGAATTGGGATCTTTGGAAAACGCCACAGTTTACTACCACTTCCAGCGCCCGAAAGCCCCTCAGACCCGCCTGCACCGGGCGGAACTCACGCAGGGGAGTCACACTGCTGTTCCGCAAGACCCATTCAGCAGACTATTGGATAACGCTGGGAAAGCGTGCCCGGAGGACGCTGCGGAAGCCACATCAAGCCCAGAGGGAATTCCATGTGGAGAATACACGTATGGACTGGCCGTGGGCAGTACAACATACGAAAGTCCCAGGGTGGCCCCGGCAGGCGGGGAACAACACCAGACTGAGACGGCAGAGCGGGCTCTGCCGAGGGAAAGACACGGGCTCGCCGTAGGGAGCACTACCGTGGAAGAATACACATATGGGACCGCCGAGGGGGTCACAACATATGGAACCCAGCCTAACACAAGTTCCACCAATGCTTACGAGTGTTAGACCTGGCGCCTGACGCCCGCCACGTCCGACTGCCGAGGGTTGCGGAGGACTCGACAGGGTTCGCCAATCTGGGAACTCGACTGGAGCATATAAGCGCATATCCGCTCCAAGGGGAAGGGAGTGGCGCAGCAAGCCGACACTAGAACGGGCACTTCGGTGTTACTGGCTATGGGAAGCGAGCACACGGGAAGCTACCGGCTCTACACGTAGGCTATAGAATCTAGCGAACGTGTTGGGTGTCGCCAGCCCGCAGCACTACAAATATCTGTCAGCGAGGCGCCACGAGCCAGCGCCAGGAAGAGGCCACACCCTGGTGGAGTGGGCTCTAACCCAGCGGGCAGGGCACGCCTTGGGAATCATACGCCAAGACGATAGCATCCACTATCCAGTGGGCCATCCTCTGCTTGGAGACAGCCTTTCCCTTCTGCTGTCCTCCATAACAGACGAAGAGCTGCTCTGAGGTCCTAAAGCTTTGCTCTGTCCACGCATACATCCGCAGGGCACGGACGGGACAGAGAAAAGCCAGGGCTGGGTCTGCCTCCTCCGAAGGCAGCGCTTGCAGGTTCACCACCTGATCCCGAAAGGGAGTGGTGGGAACCTTGGGCACATATCCGGCCGGGTCTCAGGATTACATGAGAGTAACCGGGCCCGAATTCCAGGCACGATTCGTCGACCGAAAATGCCTGCAGGTCCCCTACCCTCTTGATGGAGGCCAATGCAGCCAGGAGAACTGTTTTCAAAGACAGGACTTTCAACTCAGCTGACTGCAAGGGCTCAAAGGGCGCTCTCTGCAGTGCTGTAAGCACCAGAGTTAAGTCCCAAGAGGGTATAGAGGGGGCGAGGCGGATTTAGTCTCCTTGCCCCCCTCAGGAACCTGACGATCAGATCGTGCTTTCCCAAGGACTTACCTTCTACCAAGTCATGATTTGCGGCTATAGCGCAACATACACCTTGAGGGTGGAGGGAGACAGCCTTCGCCCAACCCTTCTTGTAGGAAGGAAAGCACTGACCCGACCGAACACCTTCGGGGTCCTCTCGGTGAGAGGAGCACCAGTCGACGAACAGGTTCCACTTCAACGCATAGAGTCGCCTCGTAGACGGGCACAGTCTGTGGTAACCCACCTAGAACCTCCGCGTCCCGCCCAGGGACCAAACATGGAGTGACCAGAGGTCCGGACTGGGTGCCAAAGGGTGCCCGTCCTCTGAGTCAGGAGGTCCTTCCTCAGAGGAATGGGCCAAGGAGGTGCTGTCGCAAGGAGCACTAGTTCCGGGAACCAAGTCCTGCTGGGCCAATACGGAGCTACCAACAGGACCTGCTCCTCGTCCTCCTGACTTTGCACAGTGTCTGTGCGAGAAGGCTCACTGGGAAACGATACTTGCGTAGGCCCCGGGCCAGCTGTGTGCCAGGGCATCCGAGCCGAGGGTTCCTCGGTCAGGAGTAAAACAACTGGCAATGGGCCGAGTCCGGGCGGCAAACAGGTCTACCTGCGCGGTCCCGAAGTGGCTCCATATCAGCTGGACCACCTGGGGATGGAGTCTCCACTCTCCCGGGAGCACCTGCTGACGTGAGAGCTCGTCGGCTGCACGATTGAGCAGGCCCGAATGTGAGTGGCGCGGCGACCTCAGATGCTTCTGACTCCACAGAAGGAGATGGCGGGCGAGTTGTGACATGCGACGGAGCGACCACCCTGTTTGTTGATGCACGCAGCGGCGCAGTGCTGTCCGACGACCAGAACGTGCTTGCCTCTGAGCGCCCCTTGAGGCGGCTGAGTGCAAGATGAACTGCTAACAACTCCAGGCAATTGATATGCCATTGCAGTTGGGGTCCCGTCCAAAGACCCGAAACTGCAAGCCCGTTGTACGTGGCACCCCAGCCGGTGGATGAGGCATCCGTGGAGACAACAGCATGCCTGGACACTTGTTCTAGAGGCACTCCTGCCCGTAGAAATGAAGGGTCCGACCACGGGCTGAAGGTTTGGCGGCAACTCGGCGTCACTTGGACACGGAGGGAACCGCTGTGCCACGCCCATCTCGGGACTCATGTAGCCAGCGTTGAAGCGGTCTCATATGAAGCAATCCGAGCGGCGTTACCGCGGCTGCAGATGCCATATGCCCCAGGAGCCTCTGAAAATGTTTCAGTGGTACCGCTGTTCTGCGTTTGAACGAATTCAAGCAGTTCAACACCGACTGACGCGCCTCCTCGGTGAGGCGCGCTGTCTGGGCGACCGAGTCCAGCTCCATCCCGAGAAAGAGATCCTCTGCGTGGGGCAGAGTTTGCTCTTCTCCCAGTTGACCCGAAGCCCCAACTGGCTGAGGTGTCTGAGCACCCTGTCCCTGTGTTCGCACAACTGCCCTCGCGACCGCGCCAGAATCAGCCAGTCGCCGAGGTAGTTGAGGATGCGAACGCCTGCTCCTCATGGGAGCAATGGCCGCCTCCGCCACCTTCGTGAAGACGCGGGCGACAGGGCTAGCCCGGCGGGTAAGACCTTGTACTGATATGCTCGTCCGCCGAACGAAGAAATGGCCTGTGTCGAGGGAGAATCGAGACATGAAAGTACGCGTCCTTCAGGTCGATCGCTGCAAACCAATCTTGGGGACGGACGCACCTGAAGATGCGCTTTCGCGTGAGCATCTTGAACGGCAGCCTGTGAAGGGACCGGTTCGCCGCAGATCCAAGATTGGCCGTAACCCGCCGCTTTCTTGGGTACAATGAAGTACGGGCTGTAGAAGCCAGTCTTCATATCGGCTAGAGGACCGGCTCTATCGCGTCCTTCGCCAGTAGGACCGCGATCTCCCTGGAGCACAGGAGCATCCTCCTTCGACACGGAGGTGAAGTGGATGCCCTGAACTTGGGGGACGCCGGGCGAACTGAATCGCATAGCCGAGTCTGATGGTACGGATGAGCCAGCGAGACGGCCTGGGAAGCGCTAGCCAGGCTCCCAGGAACCGTGCAAGCGGGACCATCGGCACCACTGACGTACCCGCAGCAGGGCAGCGAGGCGGCATGCAGGGATCCGACTGAACGGCCTGGTGGCGGCTCGCAGTGGGACCTGTGTGTGCTGTGCAACACTCACCTGCTTCCGCTGAGGGGATGTGCGAGTGCAGGAAGGCCTCTTGAGTGCGTCCCGGCAGCCGGCATCCCCTGCTGGCGAACAGAGAGGCGCCCGAGGGTGACAAGGCATGGGAGCGCCGCCCACCGACAGACGCGCTCTCTTGGCACCCAGAGATATTGGAAACTGCTCTTTCTGGACAATTTGGGTACCGCTGGCGCTAGGACCAGCGGCGGAACAGAAAATACAGAACAAAAAATTCTCCCCCGGCCCTCCTCCGGGAAAGGAGTGGTGCTGCAGCCATCTCCTGAAGAGCAGTTTCTCCATCTCTGGGCGGCCCGCCTCAGGGTCTCTTACGACGGCGCTTGCCACCTGGCTTGGCAGCGCCTGAGCGGCTGGACGCCCTTCCCGCGGCCGGCTCCACGCCCACGGCGCGATGTAGACTGCTGCTGGGCCGGGCGGAGCGGAGGCGGCAGGTGGACGCCCTCGGCGACGGGCAGGCGGAGGTGCTGCGGCCGGCGGTGGAGCGGAGCAGCCGCTGGTCGCCGGGCAGGATGTGCCTGATAGCCTCCGCCTGCTTCTGGGCGCCGAGAACTGTTGGGCGAAGCTCTCGACGCGTCGCCGAACAACCCGGCCGGTGAAATGGGGAGTCCAGGAACCGATACTTGTCGGTCTCCTCATGTCGCCAGGTTGAGCCAGAGATGCCGCTTCCTGGACCACTAAGGTGGACATCGCCTGACCAATGGAACGGGCGGTGACTTTCGTCGCCCGGAGGGCAAGGTCCGTCGCCGTCCGGAGCTCTCGGAGGAGCTCTTGGTCAGGCCTACCCTCGCAGATCCATGAGCGCCTGGGCCTGGTGCACCTGGAGCAAACTCATGGCGTGCAGGGCGGACGCCTGTCCACAGGACCTGTAAGCCTCGCAACCAGGTTGGAAGAGAACTTACAGGCCTTGGACGGGAGACGCGGTCACCACGCCAGTTGGACGCGTCGCCGGACACAGTTGCATCGCGACGCCCGCTCAACCGGCGGGATCCCCACGTAACCCTTGGCCTGTCCGCCGTCGAGGGTAGTGAGGAGGGAGGAGCTGCTAGGTCTGTTTCTGGCGCTAAAAGGCGCCGCCCACGACCTAGTCAGCTCGTCATGCACCTCCGGGAAGAAAGGCACCGGGCGGACGCTGAGAACCAGCGCGAGCCGCCCGAGAAACCAATCATCAACCTCGAAGGTTCGGACGTGGTGGAGGGTTCCACTCAAGCCCGACCTTCTCGGCGGCCCGGAAAGCATAGCCGTCAACTCGGGTCCGACTCAACCGCTGCCACTCTCCCAGAGGAGGCAGTACAGCTGAGTCTTCATCCTCCGAGGACTGAAACTCCTCCGATGCAGCGATCGACATCTGCTCATCCGCTGGTGCCCCAAAGTCACCACTGGACGCCCAAGGGAGGGGCCAGCAGTTTCTCTCGGAAGCACCACCGCCGCGGAGCTTGTGAGGGATCAGGCCCGCGGAGGCTCGCCGGCGGGTTTGCCCTGAACGTAATCCTCAGATCACCCCGGCATCCGTGTAGGTCTATCCTGCTGTTGGGCAGGAATAGCACTAGATCGAGGTATGCGGAGGGGGACCCCACCTTCGAAGGTAGGCGAGTCTCGATCTAAGCTCCGCGATAGTCATGTTCCCGCAGTGAGAACATGAACTATCCACAAACGCTGCCTCAGTGTGCTGAACGCCCAAACACGTGAGACAGCGATTGTGACCGTCAGCGGCGAGAGGGAACGACCGATCCAGAAACGCACGGGTGGAATGACATCTTGAAAAAGACGCAGTGTCACACCCGTGTTGCTCTTTTTGTGAGGAAACGCTTCTTAATGTGCTGAAGCACCCAGGGAAAACCGCGCAGCACACAGGAAATAGTGCAGCCTGTGTGCTGCACTCACTGAAAAGTGCTGTGAGAACAGCAGTTGTTTGCTGCAGCTGTGAGCCCGCGGTCGCGCTGTTGTGTGCTGTAACGCCCGTCTTCTCTCTCTCTCTCTCTCTCTCTCTGCTGAAATGGCAGTCTTAGTCTTCGACCTGAACGCTGTTCGCCCGAAGTGAATGACAATGGTGCGTGGCGATTGCATCCGCTTTATACCGCGCGCGGGCGGGTGCGATATGCAAAACACGCACGCCAATGGCCATTGGCCAGTTCTCTTTATCTCGAAGCTGATAGGGGCTCCTGAAGTGATCCCAATTGCGTCGGTAACGTCCGACGACGTCAACGTGACCGACTGAAAGGGAACAATTACTTTCTCAACACTGTGCTAACTTTATTATTATTTTACTAGGTTGTAAACTTCTGCCTTTCATTGATATGCCACCTTGCTTGAGGTTTTTTCTACATGTAATACCTTATGTAAATGCATAGGTTCGGAAAGTCATGCTTTTGTGGTTATTACTTAATATAATTGAATGAGGAACAGATATGTTTGTATTCTACACTGTTGTTGCAGTATCAACTTTGATCTGTATAATTTTCTCTCCAACAGGCAGATGCAGCACTCAGAGACTGCATCCTATTTACAATATGGACAACTGGACACTGGGACTTGTGTGTAAGTTTTGACTGACACTTTTGTCATAATTTTGCATTTTGTATAGGTGTTTAAGACAGTTTTGCGAATAAGCCAAACCGAAGATTTGTACATTCCACTGTGAAATATACAAGTGAATGCACTTCGGCAACATTGTTTTGATTGATTTACATATATTCACAGGTCATGAAGCCCAATCTTAAAAGGATGTACATTCTTGATTCATCCGAACCTTGTGGTTTTGGGCAGGCATATTATGTGTCCACGTTCACGTGTTCTTCTACTATTTAGGGACTTTCCTTTGTCCCCTGTTCTGTGCAACGTTTGGGACTGTTCTTTGTCCCCTGTTCTGGGCAAAGTTCTGGAGGTATTAACTGCTGTTTGCGTACTTTTTAATGTACTTTTTTAGACTGAGCCAAGGTGGTTTATTTAGAAATGTGATATTACATCTTCTATGCCCTAATCTGTTGAATAGTTGTTAGTGCTAGGCAGGTTATGTAAAGATTTGATTTAGGCCTAGTCAACCAATAAAATAATGGCATGTAGCCGTTGAATTAGGATGTTTGTGGCAGTGAATACCATCTCTGAGCTTTTATTTATTGAATAGTGTTTGCTTTTTTCTGCATGTATATATTTTCCCTCTCTAACAGTAGAGTACGTCAAACTTGCTATTGCGACCCAATTAGTGGGTTTTCAAAATCTGACCTATAGAGGTTGATAAGTTTAAAACTCTGTAAAACCCTTTAGAAATTCTTTCTGTCTGTTTTTTTTACAACCTTGACTTCACCTGTGCACCAATTACCCTGGTAGATTTTACTTCTCAATAAAAAGAGCCATGCCCTTATCCCTTGCCTTTTACCCACTACATGCATACATACCAAGAACAAAGACATATAGATATAGTCTAGAACTGGGCATTGGGCCATTATCTTTTATTATAATTATGTTTTCTTTCATATTTCTCATGTTTGTTTATTTGCTTATAGTTGCCAGCATCTATTCTGGAGGACATTTTTATCGACGTGGTTCTCCAGGAGGGTGACGAGGCAATTCTGACGCTGGCCCTGGTGTGCACTCGCTTCAGAGACCTTGTCACATGGGAAGCCTTCAGGAGATGAGCTCATTTTCTGGCTTGACAGTAAGTGTCAATTGCTCTTCATTGCACACAACCATGCATGCAATGTACTACTGAATGCTGACTATTTTCCACTCGATGTACAGATGACCAGTCCACTTTTGTAAATAAAAATCTTGGAATTTACTTTACTTGTTGCTTCCACCTTTTCTGTGTTGGCAGCAAGGCAGCAATTTGTGATGGTAACAATGTGTGACTTCCTTGTATGGCAACATATCTCACCCTTAAGCTCATAAGATCTTGATTCAGGCAATTGTTTGAACTATTTATCACAGTGTTTTTGATGACTGTTCCCTATTAGTTTTTCCATAAAGTGTTATATATTTTTATAAAAATCTTAAGAAATTCAGATGATTTTTGCCACTTATTTTATTAATTCTAACCTTGTGTATTTTTAAATGTGTACAGATGTCACAAATTGGACTGTTTTACTTTATAACGTGTTAGATATGGATATTTTTCTCACACAAACCCATCAAATTATGTAGCACTTTTATAATGGATGGATGCACTTCTTTGGGCTGCCATTTATAAAGCTTAGAAGAGCCAGGCCATATTTTATTATAACTAGAATTGTGTTCGTCTGAAAGAAGAATGTCATAGACACCTGAGATAGCTTGAGCGGAGTAAATCATGGGGTCGTTTTTCATTTTTGGGTGAACTATCTACGGTGGCCTAGTAGTGTAGCCACAACACAAAGGAATTAAACCACAACACAACGGAATTAAACCACAACACAAAGAAATCGCCACAACACAACGGAATTAAACCACAACACAAAGAAATCGCCACAACACAACGGAATTAAACCACAACACAAAGAAATAACGACAACGGAAACGAGCCACAACACAACAGAATCGCCATAGCACAACGGAATCTCCGCAACACAACGGAAATGCTCCTGACCACGAGGGGGCTCTCAGAGTGCAATAAAGTTTTCCTTGCCATTGTTCTATAGATTGGCCTGTCTTACAAAGATATAAACACTACGATCAGTTTTATGTGTGTAACCATTGTATATCGACATGAAATATCAATTCAAAATCACCTACATGCATTATAGCTGCATATTTAATACTCAAAAACACTTTTACACGCTGTCACGGCGCTTGATGCCCAAGGGAACGTCTGTCAATTCCATCATGCAGTTGAAACATATAATTTGTATGAATAAAAATAACTTTAAAGCAGCACTAGGTAAATTTACAACCTTCATAATATATTTTCAAGACTCTTGTGATGATACATCGACTTGTTGAATGACACGTCTGCCATAGCCTGACGGGGTCTGTATCGTTTTTAATCCTACTTTTAAACTTCGGGTTTCGGGTA
Source organism: Gobiocypris rarus (assembly GCA_023029165.1). NCBI lineage: Eukaryota > Metazoa > Chordata > Actinopteri > Cypriniformes > Gobionidae > Gobiocypris > Gobiocypris rarus. The sequence continues at coordinate 15,348,898 of CM040935.1, forward strand.
GTAACCCGAGAACAAAAGAACGTCTCGGTTACGGATGTAACCTCGCTTCCCTGAGGAGTTAACGGAGACGTGCGTTAGTGACTAACAAATGGGGTTTCGCAGAAGCCTATCATCTTCGAGCTTAGAGAAAACGCCCAATGGCGTGCCAATGCCATGGGCATGCGGAATTTGCATACGTAACTCCGCCTCACCGTGAGAGTATATAAGGAGGTACGTAGCAACATCGCATTATGTTACCTGCTTGAGGAGCCAAGACTGAACTCCTGCGTTCCAGGTAGCACAGCTGATGTGGCAACGGACGCGTACGCTCGTTCCCTCCTCAGGGAACGAGGTTACATCCGTAATCGAGACGTTCCCTTCGTTCAGTCACTACGACGTAACGCGTTAGTGACCAAACGAATGGGGGTCCAATCTAATCCCGCCACTCAGCTGTCTTCCAGTGCCCTGCGTAAGTGCGAGTTCCCTGTCGTAAGACTAGTACGGACGAAGGACTCCCATTTATCACAGGAATACCAAGGTACACTGGGAAGCATATCCCAGTGAGGAAATGCCAAGATGCCTACCCGTAGGGGAGGACTTAAGAGTACACATATGACCCGCAAGGGTTGCATATGGAAAACTCTAGGGTACCAGCCGAAGGTGGATTTTTAACCCTAGGGATGGCCGGGACATGCCAAGGAAGAAACCCGCCACTGCGGAGGCCTACGGTGAAATACACGTGTGGGGTCGCCGGAGGGGAACCATGCACACGGGGCACCTGGCCGGACACGAGGGTCTGGGCTCGCTAGAGGGCAGACACACAGGCATCGGCGTAAGCAGTGCTGGAGGAACTCAGGGCTCTCGGGGAGCTCACCTGAGGAATATCGCACGTATCCAGTCCGAGGAGTGGAATGGCGAGCAAGCGAAGACACCTGAGCCTGGCCCATTACCGGCCCTCGGGGGGGCGAGTACATAGTCGGACACTGGCTCCACTCGGAGATTGTAGAATCTGGCGAATGTGTTAGCTCTGCAGATGTCTGTTAGCGAGGTGCCATGCGCTAAAGCCCAAGAGGAGGCGACACTCCGAGTGGAGTGAGCCCGCACCCCAAGGGGACATGGTCGACCTTGCTGCTGGTAAGCCAAAACAATGGTGTCCACTATCCAGTGAGACAGCCTTTGCTGTGAGAGAGCACTTCCTTCCGCTCCACCATAACAGACAAAGAGCTGGTCTGAGGTCCTGAAACACTGCGTCACGTCTACGTAGGCGCGGAGCGCGCGTACTGGACAGAGCAGTGCCAAGGCTGGGTCTGCCCCCTCCACGGGCAGCGCTTGCAGGTTCACCACCTGGTCTCTGAACGGAGTGGTGGGAACCTTGGGCACATATACAGGCCGGGTCTCAGGATCACGTGAGAGTTAGCCGGCCCGAACTCCAGGCACGCCGTCAACCGAAAATGCCTGCAGGTCCTCGACCCTCTTGACGGAGGCCAATGCGGTCAGCAGAGCCGTCTTCATCGACAGGAACTTAATATCAGCTGACCGCAAAGGCTCAAAGGGAGGCCTCTGCAGAGCATCTTAAAACTACTGAGAGGTCCCAAGAGGGAACAGAGGAGAGCGAGGAGGATTCAGTCTCCTCGCCCCCTCAGGAACCTGATGATCAGGTTGTGCTGACTTACCTTTCTGTTCTCCAAGAGATCGTGGTGGGCAGATATAGCGGCCTTCGCTCCAACCCTTCTTGGAGGAACGAGAGCACGGACCCGATCGGGCATTTCCAGGGTCTTCTTGGCGGGAAGAGCACCAGGTGATTTAAGAGGTTCCACTTCAACGCATAGGCATGCCGAGTGGACTCTGCCCTAGCGGAAGTGATGGTGGTGACCACCGAAGGTGGCAGTCACTCAAACCTGCCGCATCTCATCCAGGAGCCACACGTGGAGGCTCCACCGATCGGGACGCAGGTGCCAGTGAGGAGGTCTCAGAGGAATAGGCCAGGGAGGGGCTGTCGCAAGGAGTACGAGTTCGGGACCCAGGTCCGGCCGTGCCAGTACGGGGCGACCAAGGACCTGCTCCTTGTCCTCCCTGATCTTGCACAAAAGTTGTGCGAGTAGGCTCACTGGGGGAAACGCATACCTGCGTAGGCCCCGCGGCCAGCTGTGCGCCAGTGCATCCGTGCCGAGCGTGCCCTCGGACAGGGAAAGAACAGGCTGCAGTGGGAAGAGTCGTGGGAGGCAACAGATCTACCTGCGCGTCCCCGAACTGTTCCCAAATCAGCTGGACCGACTGGGGATGGAGTCTCCATTCTCCCGGGAGAGGCTGAAACCGCGGCCGCGAGGTTCAGGACTCCCAGAATATGGACAGCACGGCGGGACCTCAGGCGCTTCTGACTCCATAAACCGAGATGGCGGGCGAGTTGAGACATACGGCGGGAGCGTGGGCCGCCCTGGTGGTTGATGCGCTACACGGCCGTGTTGTCTGTCCGGACAAGCACATGTTGACCCTTCAGCAACGCCGGAAGCGGTGCAGGGCGAACCGTGCCAGCAACTCAAGGCAATTGACATGCAGGAGGCGGTGGGGTCCTGTCCAGGAGCCCGCGGCTGCTTGTCCATTGCACATGGCACCCCAACCCGTGGCAGAGGCATCCGTCGATACGACAACATGCCTGGAAACTCGTTCTAAGGGCACCCCGGCCCGTAGAAACTGAGGTTCGACCACGGGGTGAGCGTCTGTAAGCATGCCTGAGTCACTTGGACCCGGAGCGCCAGACTGCCATGCCCATCTTGGGACCCGATCGCGAAGCCAATGCTGAAGCGGTCTCATATGAAGCAATCCGAGCGGCGTCACCACGGCCGCAGATGCCCATATGCCCCAGGAGCCTCTGAAACACTTCAGTGGAACCGCACTCTTGCTTCGAATTAATGGAGGCAAGTCAGCATTGACTGCGCGTGCTCGCTGGTAAGCTGCACGCACATGGCGACCGAGTTGAAAACCATACCGGGAAAAGAGATCCCCTGCACGGAGCAGAGTTGCTCTTCTCCCAGTTGACCTGAAGGCCCAGACAGGCTACGTGCTGGAGCACTAGAACTCTGTGTTCGCACCCTGTTCTCGAGTGACTCAGTCTGAGCCAGTCGCCGAGGCAGTTCAGGATGCGAACCCCATGCTGCCTGAGTGGCGCAAGGGCTGCCTCGACAGACTTCGTGAAGTCACGAGGACAGAGCTAGCCCGAATGGGAGGGACGCGCACTGAATGTCCGCCTCGAAGCAGACCTGTAGGAATGGTCCGCGTCGAGGTAGGAGACAAAGAAGTAGGCGTTCTTCAGGTCAATCGCTGCAACCAATCAACTGGACGAACGCATTCGAGAAGGCGTCGCTGCCAACATCCTGAACGGAAGCCTGTAAGGATCGGCTCAGGACGGCAGATCCAGGATTGGCCATAACCCACCGGTTCTCTAGGGTACAATGAAGTAAAGGCCGAGGCCCGGACTTCATTTCGGCTGGAGGACAGGCTCGATCGCACCCTTCGCCACTAGGGTGGCAACCTCTGCGCGCATGACTGGGACATTGGGCCCCACCATGGTGAGCGGACTCCCCGAAAGCGAGGAGGAGCCTGCGCGAATTGAATCGCGTAGCCGAGCCTGATGGTTTTTGCGGCCCTGCGGACAGTCCTGGAAGCTGTTGTCAGACTCCCAGGAACTGACCACGGGGGTCACTCGAACCACAGACGTACCCCGGGTGGGGCAGCGAGGCAGCGTGACTGGCCCAGACGTGGGAGGCGTAGCGCCCCGGTGTGGGGCACAGCCAGCAGCTGCGTCCTGACAGAGGAGACCAGGGAAGGACGCGTGCTCCACTGGGGTCTGCTCTGAGAGGCTGGCGAGAGAGAGGCTGGCGAGAGAGAGGGACGAGAGCGGCACGGCCCGGGGGCGGTGCACACTGCCATCACCAGTCTCTGTGTCCTCAGGGATGGGGACACCAGTTCTCTCCAAGCGCCCGCCAGCCCGGAGGCCAGCAGCGAAGGATTTTCCCCGGCCCTCCACCGGGGAAGGAGAAGCCCTGCTACCATCTCCTGGAAAGAACTGGAACCCATCTCTGAGTTGTCCACCTCCAGCCTGGCGTTTAGTCAGGCTGTGCAGCGGACCGGCGTCATCCTGCAACCTCCTCCATGACATGGCCCCGGTGAAGGCTGCTGCTGGGGCCGGGTAGGAGGGGAGGGCGCCGGCGGCGAGCGGACTGAGGCGACTGAGCCGGCGGCTGGTGCAGCAGCTGGCCGCCGGGGCAGTACGTGTTACAGCCTCAGTCTGCTCGGCGGCCGAGAACCTTTGGGTGCAGTTCTCAGTCACGCCGAAGAGGCCAGCCTGGGATATGGGCGAGTTGAGGAGGTGGCTCACTCAACTACCTCCACATCACCAGGTAAGGCCAGGTGTTTCTCCCGGACCACAACTGTGGACATCGCCTGCCCAGGAGCGTGTGGCCACCTTCACGCCCAGAGGGCGGGATCAGTGGCGGCACGCAGCTCATTGAAGAGCCCTGGGTCGGCTCCACCCTCGCATGTGCAAAGGGGCGGCGGCCTGCCCTCGTAGCTCTGCAGGACCACGCCACCGAAGTACGGGCCCTGAGGCTCTGGGAGGGTGCTTAGGATAGCCACGCCACGTCCGAAGCACTCTGTGGACACCGTGAGTGCGCAACAGAGTGCTCAACAGCACCTCGGACGAAGGCATTGGGGCGGGGCCCAACAGCTGTCGGGTGCCGCCCCAAAAACCAATCGCGCAACCACGAGCACTCGTGACAGGGCGGAGTTCCACACCAGCCCGAGGCTCGCGGCTGCCCGAGATAACATGGCTGTCAACTCTGGGTCAGATCAGGCTGCGCTGACACACCCGGAGGCGGAGCACTGCGTAATCGTCATCCCCAAAGGACTCTAGCCCACCTTGGGATGCGGCGATCTAAATCTCACTGCTATCTGGAGTGTGAACTGAACGAACGAGGCGTCAGAGACAATTTCGTTGTGTTGTGCCTTGTTTCCGTTGTGTTGTGGTTTAATTCCGTTGTGTTGTGCCTTGTTTCTGTTGTGTTGTGGTTTAATTCCGTTGTGTTGTGCCTTGTTTCCATTAGGTTGTTCAATTTAGTACGGCTGCACTACTAGGCCATCGTAACTATCCCTCTAGAAAGTAGAATAAATCATTTTTAATCATTGGATTTTAATGGATTTTATTTGTTTAATTTGTGAATTATGTTCTCTACATGTGCTTATGTCTTTGTTACTATTTGTCTCTGTCAGAAACAGTTACAGCCCATCTCCACACAAGACACATCCCTGTCCACATGCTGACCGCCCCACTGGCCCAACACTTGAGCTGGAGAGGCTCTGGCTAGAAGCTTTGCTCTGCAGAGCAGTCATAGGTGCAGTATATAGTGCTCATAGTTCAGACACCTTTATTTCTATAGACAAGCAGAGTTCCTGTCAAGCGTCAACACTTCAGAAAAACATACCCGGGCAAGAGAAAATGGATCAGAGAGTCTACACAACTTCGTTAACGGATTTGCCAAATATTACATTTGATGGAAATGAACAATTAGGCCTAAAGGGAGTGCAGACTTATTAGGCAAATGAGTATTTTGACCACATCATCCTCGTTATGCATGTTGTCTTACTCCAGGCTGTATAGGCTGGAAAGCCTACTACCAATTAAGCATATAAGGTGATGTGCATCTCTGTAATGAGAAGGGGTGTGGTCTAATGACATCAACACCCTATATCAGGTGTGCAGAATTATTAGGCAACTTCCTTACTTCCTTCCTCAAAAGAAGGACTTGACAGGCTCAGAAAAGTCAAAAATAGTGAGATATATTGCAGAGGGATGCAGCAGTCTTAAAATAGCCAAGCTTCTGAAGCGTGATCATCGAACAATCAAGCGTTTCATTCAAAATAGTCAACAGGGTCGCAAGAAGCGTGTGGAAAAACCAAGGCGCAAAATAACTGCCCGTGAACTGTGAAAAGTCAAGCGTGCAGCTGCCAAGATGCCACTTGCCACCAGTTTGGCCATATTTCAGAGCTGCAACATCACTGGAGTGCCCAAAAGCACAAGGTGTGCAATACTCAGAGACATGGCCAAGGTAAGAAAGGCAGAAAGTCGACCACCACTGAACAAGACACACAAGCTGAAACGTCAAGACTGGGCCAAGAAATATCTCAAGACTGATTTTTCTAAGGTTTTATGGACTGATGAAATGAGAGTGAGTCTTGATGGGCCAGATGGATGGGCCCGTGGCTGGATTGGTAAAGGGCAGAGAGCTCCAGTCCGACTCAGACGCCAGCAAGGTGGAGGTGGAGTACTGGTTTGGGCTGGTATCATCAAAGATGAGCTTGTGGGGCCTTTTCGGGTTGAGGATGGAGTCAAGCTCAACTCCCAGTCCTACTGCCAGTTTCTGGAAGACACCTTCTTCAAGCAGTGGTACAGGAAGAAGTCTGCATCCTTCAAGAAAAACATGATTTTCATGCAGGACAATGCTCCATCACACGTGTCCAAGTACTCTACAGCGTGGCTGGCAAGAAAGGGTATAAAAGAAGAAAATCTAATGATATGGCCTCCTTGTTCACCTGATCTGAACCCCATTGAGAACCTGTGGTCCATCATCAAATGTGCGATTTACAAGGAGGGAAAACTGTACACCTCTCTGAACAGTGTCTGGGAGGCTGTGGTTGCTGCTGCACAATGTTGATGGTGAACAGATCAAAACACTGACAGAATCCATGGATGGCAGGCTTTTGAGTGTCCTTGCAAAGAAAGGTGGTTATATTGGTCACTGATTTGTTTTTGTTTGGTTTTTGAATGTCAGAAATGTATATTTGTGAATGTTGAGATGTTATATTGGTTTCAATGGTAAAATAAATAATTGAAATGGGTATAAATTAGTTTTTTGTTAAGTTGCCTAATAATTATGCACAGTAATAGTCACCTGCACACACAGATATCCCCCTAAAATAGCTAAAACTAAAAACTACTTCCTAATAAACTACAAAAATATTCAGTTTGTCACGGAATCCACTGAAGGCAAGTTTGCTGAACCCAAATGCAGTTTAATTATATCAAAATCAAAATCCAAAACAGAAACAAAAGACCTGACTAAACAATAACCAATAAACAAAAGACTTGACTTGACTATAAACTCACCAACAGAGGGTAACACATTCAATCACAGACCGTGGTTGATCAGGAGCCGTGGCGGCCATGGCGTATCAGGAGCCGTGGGCGGCCATGGCGTATCAGAGCCGTGGGCGGCCATGGCGTATCAGGAGCCGTGGCGGCCATGGCGGATCAGGAGCCGTGGCGGCCATGGCGGATCAGGAGCCGTGGGCGCCATGGCGGATCAGGAGCCGTGGGCGCCATGGCGGATCAGAGCCGTGGCGGCCCATGGCGGATCAGAGCCGTGGCGGCCATGGCGTAACTCTAGTTCAAGGGCCATGGCGGTAACTCTAGTTCAAGGGCCATGGCGGTAACTCTAGTTCAAGGGGCCATGGCGGTAACTCTAGTTCAGGGGCCATGGCGGTAACTCTAGTTCAGGGGGCCATGGCGGTAACTCTAGTTCAGGGGGCCATGGCGGTAACTCTAGTTCAAGGGGCCATGGCGGTAACTCTAGTTCAAGGGGCCATGGCGGTAACTCTAGTTCAGGGGGCCATGGCGGCGTGGCCTCAATGTACCCCTTGCCCCCAAAATTTTCTTGGGCAGGACGAAGGGGTCTTGGGCTGGAGCATGGACGTGGGCTGGAGCCAGGGCGGCCTCGTGGGCTGGAGCCTGGGCGGCCTCGTGGGCTGGAGCCTGGGCGGCCTCGTGGGCCGGGCCTGACGCGCCTCGTGGGCCGGGCCTGACGCGCCTCGTGGGCCGGGCCTGACGCGCCTCGTGGGCCGGAGCCTGGGCGGCCTCGTGGGCCGGAGCCTGGGCGGCCTCGTGGGCCGGAGCCTGGGCGGCCTCGTGGGCCGGAGCCTGGGCGGCCTCGTGGGCCGGAGCCTGGGCGGCCTCGTGGGCCGGAGCCTGGGCGGCCTCGTGGGCTGGAGCCTGGGCGGCCTCGTGGGCTGGAGCCTGGGCGGCCTCGTGGGCTGGAGCCTGGGCGGCCTCGTGGGCTGGAGCCTGGATGGCCTGGACGTGGGCTGGAGCCTGGATGGCCTGGACGTGGGCTGGAGCCTGGATGGCCTGGACGTGGGCTGGAGCCTGGATGGCCTGGACGTGGGCTGGAGCCTGGATGGCCTGGACGTGGACTGGAGCCTGGATGGCCTGGACGTGGGCTGGAGCCTGGATGGCCTGGACGTGGGCTGGAGCCTGGATGGCCTGGACGTGGGCTGGAGCCTGGATGGCCTGGACGTGGGCTGGAGCCTGGATGGCCTGGACGTGGGCTGGAGCCTGGATGGCCTGGACGCGGGCTGGAGCCTGGATGGCCTGGACGTGGGCTGGAGCCTGGATGGCCTGGACGTGGGCTGGAGCCTGGATGGCCTGGACGTGGCTGGAGCCTGGGCGGCCTCGTGGGCTGGAGCCTGGGCGGCCTCGTGGCTGGAGCCTGGGCGGCCTCGTGGGCTGGAGCCTGGGCGGCCTCGTGGGCTGGTCTGGGACTGTGGGGCTCTCGTCCACCATTCCCACAGTAAACGAGGACCCACTCAAGACCAGGGCATGGTCGAGGTATACCTCCAGGGACCAATGAATTTTACCTCCTGGAAGCTGGGAGCGTACAGGCTCATTTAGTCCATACCTAAAGATGTCCTTCAGCGCCACATCATTAAAATCGACTAGGCAGCACAGTCCACAAAAATCCTCCACGTAATCCTCTATGGAGCGGTGACCTTGGCGCACATTCAGGATGGCGACTGCTGGGTTCATGGTTGTCGGTCTGTGATTCTGTCACGGAATCCACTGAAGGCAAGTTTGCTGAACCCAAATGCAGTTTAATTATATCAAAATCAAAATCCAAACCAGAAACAAAAGACCTGACTAAACAATAACCAATAAACAAAAGACTTGACTTGACTATAAACTCACCAACAGAGGGTAACACATTCAATCACAGACAAAGACACATGGCAAACATGAGGGCTTAAATACACAGACTGAGTACAAGACAAGACACACCTGTGAACAGTGATCAACCTATTAACCAATGACAACATGACACAACAGAACACAAGACCAGGGAGCACATGGCAGGATCACATGACAAACCAGGAAGTGCATGACAACACATGACTGTGAACATGATAAACTAAAAACATGAAACGTGAACCAACACCTAAACACCCTGTGACAGATCCTCTATGGGCGCCCCAGACGCCCAAACATAATTAATTAACACCACAAAGTCTTGGGGCGGACTTGCGGGAGGGATGGTGGGCCAGGCCCGTGCCAAGGCACCGGACATGGACCCTGACGTGGCTGGGACGGGCCTGGGAGCGTGGCGGCCATGGCGGATCAGGAGCCGTGGCGGCCATGGCGGATCAGGAGCCGTGGGCGCCATGGCGGATCAGGAGCCGTGGCGGCCATGGCGGATCAGGAGCCGTGGCGGCCATGGCGGATCAGAGCCGTGGGCGCCATGGCGGATCAGGAGCCGTGGGCGGCCATGGCGGTAACTCTAGTTCAAGGGGCCATGGCGGTAACTCTAGTTCAAGGGGCCATGGCGGTAACTCTAGTTCAGGGGCCATGGCGGTAACTCTAGTTCAGGGGCCATGGCGGTAACTCTAGTTCAAGGGCCATGGCGGTAACTCTAGTTCAAGGGGCCATGGCGGTAACTCTAGTTCAAGGGGCCATGGCGGAAACTCTAGTTCAAGGGGCCATGGCGGTAACTCTAGTTCAGGGGCCATGGCGGCGTGGCCTTTGTGGCCTCAATGTACCCCTTGCCCCCAAAATTTTCTTGGGCAGGACAAAGGGTCTTGGGCTGGAGCATGGACGTGGGCTGGAGCCGGGCAGCCTCGTGGGCTGGAGCCGGAGCCTGGATGTGGGCTGAAGCCGGACGGCCTCGTGGAGTGTGAGCCTGGGCGGCCTCGTGGGCTGGAGCCTGGGCGGCCTCGTGGGCTGGAGCCTGGGCGGCCTCGTGGGCTGGAGCCTGGGCGGCCTCGTGGGCTGGAGCCTGGGCGGCCTCGTGGGCTGGAGCCTGGGCGGCCTCGTGGGCTGGAGCCTGGGCGGCCTCGTGGGCTGGAGCCTGGGCGGCCTCGTGGGGCTGGAGCCTGGGCGGCCTCGTGGGCTGGAGCCTGGGCGGCCTCGTGGGCTGGAGCCTGGGCGGCCTCGTGGGCTGGAGCCTGGGCGGCCTCGTGGTCGTGGGCTGGAGCCTGGGCGGCCTCGTGGGCTGGAGCCTGGGCGGCCTCGTGGGCTGGAGCCTGGGCGGCCTCGTGGGCTGGAGCCTGGGCGGCCTCGTGGGCTGGAGCCTGGGCGGCCTCGTGGGCTGGAGCCTGGGCGGCCTCGTGGGCTGGAGCCTGGGCGGCCTCGTGGGCTGGAGCCTGGGCGCCTCGTGGGCTGGAGCCTGGGCGGCCTCGTGGGCTGGAGCCTGGGCGGCCTCGTGGGCTGGAGCCTGGGCGGCCTCGTGGGCTGGAGCCTGGATGGCCTGGACGTGGGCTGGAGCCTGTATGGCCTGGACGTGGGCTGGAGCCTGGATGGCCTGGACGTGGGCTGGAGCCTGGATGGCCTGGACGTGGGCTGGAGCCTGGATGGCCTGGACGTGGGCTGGAGCCTGGATGGCCTGGACGTGGGCTGGAGCCTGGATGGCCTGGACGTGGGCTGGAGCCTGGATGGCCTGGACGTGGGCTGGAGCCTGGGTGGCCTGGACGTGGGCTGGAGCCTGGGTGGCCTCGTGGGCTGGAGCCTGGGCGGCCTCGTGGGCTGGAGCCTGGGCGGCCTCGTGGGCTGGAGCCTGGGCGGCCTCGTGGGCTGGAGCCTGGGCGGCCTCGTGGGCTGGTCTGGGACTGTGGGGCTCGTCCACCATTCCCACAGTGAACGAGGACCCACTCAAGACCAGGGCATGGTCGAGGTATACTTCCAGGGACCAATGAATTTTACCTCCTGGAAGCTGGGAGCGTACAGGCTCATTTAGTCCATACCTAAAGATGTCCTTCAGCGCCACATCATTAAAATCGACAAGGCAGCACAGTCCACAAAAATCCTCCACGTAATCCTCTATGGAGCGGTGACCTTGGCATACATTCAGGATGGCGACTGCTGGGTTCATGGTTGTCGGTCTGTGATTCTGTCACGGAATCCACTGAAGGCAAGTTTGCTGAACCCACATGCAGTTTAATTATATCAAAATCAAAATCCAAAACAGAAAAAAAGACCTGACTAAACAATAAACAATAAACAAAAGACTTGACTTGACTTGACTATAAACTCACCAACAGAGGGTAACACATTCAATCACAGACCAAGACACATGGCAAACATGAGGGCTTAAATACACAGACTGAGTACAAGACAAGACACACCTGTGAACAGTGATCAACCTATTAACCAATGACAACATGACACAACAGAACACAAGACCAGGAGCACATGGGATCACATGACAAACCAGGAAGTGCATGACAACACATGACTGTGAACATGATAAACTAAAAACATGAAACGTGAACCAACACCTAAACACCCTGTGACACAGTTTGATATTAATGAGTTTTTGTGTTCATTGATAACATGGTTGTTGTTCAATAATAAAATGAATCCTCAAAAATACAACTTGCCTAATAATTCTGCACTCCCTGTATTTACATAAGTCTCAGATTACGTATCTATGAAGAATCAGCGCTACATGACACATCTGTTTTTAACAAAATGATATCCGGACTTTGGCTACAGTTCAAAATTGTTTAAACATCACGCAGTGCACAATTCAATTTTTAACATAATACTTTTCATAAAATTATAGATATATTTTTATTTTAAAAGACAATCTGTAATAATAAAATGCTTACAACATTTGTTTAGAGAAGGCATATGATATAACTGAATATGAATAAATGCTAAATATTAATAAACATGAAACAAAATATAATAAAAAATAATATTGATTAACATCACGGTTATATATTTTAAAACAAAATATATTCACAATACGTATGGAGGCATTTTGCAAAAGTGAATTTGCTTAATTTGATCATGTTTAAGTATACACACACACACACACACACACACACACACACACACACACACACACACACACACACACACACACATCCCTCATCATTAAATCAAATAGCATACATTTTGAACATAAATATAAACGAGGCTCAAACATCCATTTAAGCATGCGTGTTTATTTTTAGTAACGTCAGTTCTGTCATTGAAACAATACTACAGCCTGTAAAACATTTAAATAGATATCAGTAAATAATGGTAGTAAAATAATATAAGTAAAATATTAGTTAAAAAAATCTTGGTTTTATATTTCCCCACAGAGGTACATCATAGGTCGCTATGCACTGAAAGGGATGTAGGATCACAGACAGTAAAAGAAAGTGTAGGACACGAGCAGGAAAGTTTGGTCCTTCATTTCGACGGATAGCCTGAATCCGTTTCCGTCGAACTTCACCATCAACAGGAAGGAATAAAACAGCAGATATGACTGCTTTTGGAAATAAAAAGAGCAGCCCGGTAAGCTACAATAACTCTTGCTTGTTGCTTGTGCCATTTGTTTACCTGTTGCCCTGACCGATGCGGAAGTAGGTTACCACGACGATTACGTATTTGCGGTCACAAATACGGAAGCTGTGAAAAAGGTCTGTAGGACTTTATACAAGACAGCTTCATGATAATTAACAGGAAAATACTCCACCGAAAATATAAAATTCTTTCAGAATATGATTTTCTTTATTCAGAAGAATATAAATGTTGATTTTTAGAAAAATATATGTATATATGAATAATTCATGTCTGTGAGTGGACTTGACCCCCAAAGTTGACGCTTCAAAAACCACACATAGTGAACACAAACAGTGATCAGAATGAGCCTAGTTGATGAAGTGAAACAAGGTGTGTTAGAAAAAATAGACATTTTTAAAACTCTCACTTCTCAAGCTTCAACATGCATTTACATCACAAATCACATGCAGACGTTGAGCCCATATTTGACTGATTTGACCGAAACAATGGTTTGTACTGCTTTGGAAGTCATTGATTTGGCTGAATCTCTAAGTTAACTAGGGTTAGTTGACCCAAAAATGTAAATGTCATGTATTCCTTACCCTCGCGCTGTTCTACACCTGTAAGACCTCCGTTCATCTTCGGAACACACATTAAGATATTTGTGTTGAAATCCGAAGGCTGCATAGCCAGCAATGACATTTACTCTCTCAAGATCCATTAATGTACTAAAACATATTTAAATCAGTTCATGTGAGAACAGTGGTTATTAATATTATAAAGCGATGAGAATATTTTCGGTGCACCAAAAAAAAAAAAAAACTAAATAATGACTTGTTTAATGATAACCGATTTCGATTGGCGGGATGGGGCCCAGACAGAGGGACAAAAAAAATAAAAATAAAAAAATAAATAAAATGTACAAATGTCCTATCTGCAATTTATTTAAATATTTATTAATTAACTAAAAATAGTGACGATGTGTATCTTAACTGTGTGAGACGCGCGCAATCTCCGCGTGATGTGCGATTGGTGTGTCGTGATGTGTGTGCGTTGTAATGCAGCGCACATTAGTCTAGCGTGATGATCAACTTACTTGTACAATAAGCGTGCATTCTCCCGATCAATTTTGAGCATCCAGATGGTATAATCAAACATATCTAGTGGAGAGCTCTCGGAGTATGCATTTATGTCATTTTTAACGGTTGAAAATGTATCTTTATTTTGAAGACATCATCGAGGACTTCACCTCATCAAAACTCAGCAGAAAGCATCTGTAAATGTAAGTTTTCCATTTAAACATATAAATCTGAACAAGTAAAGTGAATATTAAAATCAAATGTAAGATGCATATAAATGAAATGTATAATATGGGGCTATAGTATTATGTTATATAAACCCTTGTCAACCATTTATACTGTAATAGTTTAAGCCGCGTGTTTATAATTTGTTTTTGCGCCTTTAAACAAGCTTCAGTAATATTCAAATTCCTCTCTTTCTTCTTGAATGTCTTTCATCCATGCGTTTATTTTGTCTACAGCAGACTCTTTAAAGTTTGACATTATTAAATTATAATATTTTGACAATTGGCCCTTTTCACCTCTTTTTTCAATTATTTCCTCAATTAATGACAGTTTCGGGAATGTACATAATATCTGTAGACCTGGAAGACATAAAACTTTTAAGCTGTGAAAATTTATAAAAAAATGTTTTGAGGGAATCTGGTGTTTATCACACAATTCTTGAAATTTAAGAAGTATTCCATCCATATACAAGTCTTTAATAGTCTGAATACCTTTACTTTTCCATAGTTTAAATCCTCCATCCTTATATTTATTATTATTTATAGTTTCTAAATGGTCTTGATGAATGTGAAGGGGTCATGTTTGCCTTCTTGTTCTTAATTACATCATTTATAAATGACGTATAAATAATGAATATCAAAAAATAGTCTGATAGACTGTTTAATATACAACACAACCAATTTGTAACCAAAGACTAGGCTATGTAAAATGTGAATTAACTTTTATTTGTAACTTTGGTAAGTTTCAGATTTCAATTCATAAATAACATCGATGGAGGGGGGCCCAAAAAATGCAGCCTGCCTAGTGTAGTCTATTTATTTAATCTGGCTCTGGATGCGATCCAAATCATGAATCGACTCACTGATTCGATACACTCAGAAACTTCATGAAACATTGTTTTGAAATCGGTTATCACTATATAAGTCTTTTTTTTTTTGGTGCACTAAAAATATTCTCATCGCTTTAGAATATTAATACTGAACCACTGTACTCACATGAACTGATTTAAATATGTTTTAGTACATTAATGGATCTTGAGAGAGTAAATGTCATTGCTGGCTATGCAGGCCTCACTGATATCTTTCAACACAGATATCTTAATGTGTGTTTCGAAGATGAACGGAGGTCTTACGGGTGTCGAACGGCATAAAGGTGAGTAATAAATGTCTAATAAATTTCATTTTTGGGTGAACTAACCCTTAAATTAATCTGCCTTTGTGAGATTCCAGTATCCCTTTATTTTAAATTAAAATGCAGTGCAGAAGTGTAAAAAAGGCTGATTCTACCTCTCCTGCATTTTTAGTTTCTTAACCGCACGGTCCAAAAAAATCAAACAAAGCTATAATGGTTTTAGTTCCCCTGTGAACAAAAATATCAGGAAATCCAAAACTAGTCAAAAGACAATGTGTGCATGCCCTCTGTTACCCTGTTCAGATGTTTATGTATTGTGATGTCTTCGGTAGGAGGGAAGAGCAACACTGACAGTGGTGCAGAGAAGTGCCCATGACAAGGCAATCATGGCCGACATATACGGTAAGTCAATACTTGGTGAAAGGGAAAAATGTATCAAAAAAATTCAGTTAAAATATAGCTGTGATTTTTGTCTCCTGCAGTGGCAGTCAAGAAGAGATTTCTAAATGTGTCCAAAGAGACTTTGGTGATTACAGTTAATTCTTATCAGTGGGAATTCACTGCTTGAAAGGGGAAAAAACTTTACAACTTTTGAATATACTGTATTATTGTACGTTTTTTGAACATTGTAAAGTATGTTTCTTGGATTTTTTTATTCAAATGTTTGTGTAGCAGACAAATAAAATAGTTTTTATTGAAATGTGACATGTGAATGTATTTCCTAACCCTAACCTACCCCAAAACATATTTTTACATGGTTTTGAAAAATATATTTATATTTTGAAAATGTATTTTAAAAATGACCAAAAAAATATATTTTCACATATATTACAAAATATACAAAAAATGGCCCAAAAATATATTTTCACATTTCATATGTGTGAAAATATATTTTCAAATATATTTTTTTACCATATGGGTTACGCGCTACAGGCTACAATTAAAGAAGTACACATATACAAACAATAAAATATGTCAGAAATTCAGAGTGGAATGTATTGGTGAAATAAATATTTAAATAAATCTTCATTGATATGCTGAAAATATCAGGAAACAAGTAAAGACTGAGAGACTTTATCTAAAAGTTAAAACTCTATTGTTTAGGAGTATATATAATATATATATTTAGACCATAATATTTTACATCTAAATATCTAGATATTCTCTCAATGATAAATATATTGTTGATTAATAAATATGTAATTTTAAAATCTCAATTTCTGAATGACAGGGAAGAGAAGACATTGTTGAATAAAGTCATTTTTTTTGTTTATTTGTTTGCGCACGAAAAGTATTCTCATCGCTTCATAACATTAAGGTTGAGCCATTGAAGACACATGGACTATTTTAATGAAGTTTTTTCTACCTTTCTGGGAAATAAAGTGTTAATTAAATTGTTGTCCATGGAGGGGTCAGAGAGCTCATGGATTTCATTAGAAATATCTTAATTTGTGTCCTGAAGATGATCGAAGGTATTACGGGTTTTGTACTCTACTGTAGGATCAGTCTAGGCTGTTCCCTCATGTAATGTCACATATATCAGGAGAAGTGGATGATCTTGTGTTGTGAATCCAGCAGGCTCTGTCTCCCTGTCAGTGTAGTAAACATGTAATGGCAGTGCCACGCCCACAGCCCGTGATAACCTACCGATTGTGGTGATCAGTGAGGCTGAGGGACTGTGAGAGAGGGACTGTGAGAGAGGGACTGTTGACCAGTTTTTAACTACTTCAGAGAAAATGACAGACAATTTATTTAAAAGAAGAAAACTAACAAATGAGGAAATTGAGGACATTATTTTTCAATTCTGATGAGGAGAATTTTAACAGTGAGGCAGAAAGTGACAGCGATGAGGACCTTCCCCTGAACCTTGAAGCTCTTGACAACACTGAAGACAAGACTTCATCCACAACACCAGTCCATGTTTTACCCATGTCAAATGACGCAGCCGGTAAACTCAACATCCTGGAAGGTAACCAACATTTGTAATCCTCCTGGCCCAGCCAATTTTGACAACCAACTTTGGTGTGCAACATCCACCAGAATCCCCCAGTGAGGTCAATTGTTTTAAATTGCTTCTCACTGAAGAAATTGTGGAGGAAACAAACCGCTATGCCTCTGACTTGCAAGAAAAAGAAGTGAAAGGAAAACTGGTTAAATGGGTTCCAACAAATATCCACAAAATGTACACATTTTTAGTGACGGTTCTCCTAATGGAGGTGATCAAAAAACCATCACTTGGTGATTACTGGAGCACAGACCCGTTCTCATCAATATGCATGCAAATGACACAACTTTACACTTTCCAAATGCATGTAATAACAACAACAACATTTACTTATAAAACACATTATATGTAAACATTATATGTGAAAAGCATATGCCAAAGTCCAATTTTGTGTGCATATGATACGCCAATCCTTCCCATTAACTTCAGTGGAGAACAGATGTGTACAAATACCACACATCATCTTCAATGGCAATGATGTGACCAGAGAGGCTCAGTTCTGTCAGTATATAAATTAAAAGAATCTAAAAGCAGAGGTGACAGGATACAAACAGTATTTAATGATAACTCAAAACAAGGCAGTCTGTCATTATGGCACAGTACTGGAAAAAACAAACTCAGAAGTAGCAGAGATGTTTCTGTCATGGAGACGGATGCTATCTGGACTCCTGTGAAGGTGGAGGCTGCTCCTTTATGGGTAGCAAGGCCAGGAAAGACGTCCACAAAGGCTCAAATGCAGCAGATACAGGGCAGAGACAAGACTAGGGGCTAGGCTGAACCAGACAAACAAGACAATGTGAGTTCTTTCAAAACTTAATCAGACAAGCTAAACAGCAGCAGCATAGCATGACAAGAAACAATAATCCGACAAGAAGCAGTAAGAGCAAACACTAGATAAAGGGTGAGTATTTAAGGGTGAGTGGGAACAGGTGTCATCGCAAGGCAGCGGGAGCGCTGAGTGCAATGACTGACAGGTGCAGGAAGAGAGAGAGAGCGCATGAAGAGGTGTGTGTGTGTGAGAGAGAGATCATGGTGTTAACAGAATAATTTTAATTATTTCAGTGTTTCTACATCACGTCACATGGGGTCATGTGTCAAAATTTCAGCGTATCTGCGTTTAAATGAGTTGGAATAGTGGCTGTGTCTCAATTCGGGGGCTACATCCTTGGAAGGCCGCATTTGAAGGTGTCTTCGAATGCGCGCAGCCTGCCGTCAGTGTTGCCAAGCCCGCGTTTTTTCCGCAGAATTGGGCTACTTTTAGTTGTTGCCGCGGGTAAACATTATTTCCACCCCTGTAAGTAAGATTTCGGCACTCCAACAAACCTAAACGCTCATGGAGAATTTGGCTGCTCAACGGAGAAAATCGCATTGGGAGTTTTGGACTACTTTTGTTGCAGAGACCTGGCAACCCTACCCACTGCTCTTCTCCCTGGGCCGTGAAGGATAGAACCAGAGCAAGTGGATGCTCCGCAGCCTAGCCTATCCCACGGCCGAGGAATACACTTATAAATGTAAGTATTATGTTTTAATTTACTCAAACAACGAAACACGTGTTAAAAGCCAGGGTCTTTATTTCTTAAAACATTAACCACCACTGCTGCTTCATTGCTAGGTGATCTGTGTAATATTTCGTTTTAATATTTCTCCAGGTAACTTAGCAGACAGCTTTATTAAAATGAGGACCGCAAATTAGTATTTATTTACCGGGCCGAGAACCTCGGGCAGTGTGGATTGGACGACCCATTTGTGACAATAGTCTGTCATGCAAACTGTGTTTACAAATGTTTTAACCAAAATTGAGTATCCATATTTTGTGCTGCATCATATATTTCATTTTCTTAAGATTGCACCCCTGCCTTGCATGTTATACACAGGTCCTTCTAAAAAAAAATTAGCATATTGTGATAAAAGTTCATTATTTTCCATAATGTAATGATACAAATTTAACTTTCATATATTTTAGATTCATTGCACACCAACTGAAATATTTCAGGTCTTTTATTGTTTTAATACTGATGATTTTGGCATACAGCTCATGAAAACCCAAAATTCCTGTCTCAAAAAATTAGCATATCATGGAAAAGGTTCTCTAAACGAGCTATTAACCTAATCATCTGAATCAACTAATTAACTCTAAACACCTGCAAAAGATTCCTGAGGCTTTTACAAAACTCCCAGCCTGGTTCATTACTCAAAACCGCAATCATGGGTAAGACTGCCGACCTGACTGCTGTCCAGAAGGCCATCATTGACACCCTCAAGCGAGAGGGTAAGACACAGAAATAAATTTCTGAACGAATAGGCTGTTCCCAGAGTGCTGTATCAAGGCACCTCAGTGGGAAGTCTGTGGGAACGAAAAAGTGTGGCAACAAATGCTGCACAACGAGAAGAGGTGACCAGACCCTGAGGAAGATTGTGGAGAAGGACCGATTCCAGACCTTGGGGGACCTGCAGAAGCAGTGGACTGAGTCTGGAGTAGAAACTTCCAGATCCACCGTGCACAGGCGTGTGCAGGAAATGGGCTACAGGTGCCGCATTCCCCAGGTCAAGCCACTTTTGAACCAGAAACAGCGGCAGAAGCACCTGACCTGGGCTACAGAGAAGGAAGGGGAGAAGGAAATGCCAAAATGCCTGAAGTCCAGTGTCAAGTACCCACAGTCAATGATGGTCTGGGGTGCCATGTCAGCTGCTGGTGTTGGTCCACTGTGTTTTATCAAGGGCAGAGTCAATGCAGCTAGCTATCAGGAGATTTTGGAGCACTTCATGCTTCCATCTGCTGAAAAGCTTTATGGAGATGAAGATTTCGTTTTTCAGCACGACCTGGCACCTGCTCACAGTGCCAAAACCACTGGTAAATGATTTACTGACCATGGTATTACTGTGCTCAATTGGCCTGCCAACTCTCCTGACCTGAACCCCATAGAGAATCTGTGGATATTGTGAAGAGAGAGTTGAGAGACGCAAGACCCAACACTCTGGATGAGCTTAAGGCCGCTATCGAAGCATCCTGGGCCTACATAACACCTCAGCAGTGACAGACTGATTGCCTCCATGCCAGGCCACACTGAAGCAGTAATTTCTGCAAAAGGATTCCCGACCAAGTATTGAGTGCATAACTGAACATAATTATTTGAAGGTTGACTTTTTTTGTATTAAAAACACTTTTCTTTTATTGGTCGGATGAAATATGCTAATTTTTTGAGATAGGAATTTTGGGTTTTCATGAGTTGTATGCCAAAATCATCAGTATTAAAACAATAAAAGACCTGAAATATTTCAGTTGGTGTGCAATGAATCTAAAATATATGAAAGTTTAATTTTATCATAACATTATGGAAAATAATGAACTTTCATCACAATATGCTAATTTTTTGAGAAGGACCTGTACATTGCAAAATAATTTACCTCCAACCCTCTCAGAAGAACACAATGCTTACTCCCCGCATCTCCACTACCATTTCCTCCTCCGTGATCTTATTTTTACAGGGTATTCCAGTTCCTGCCAATATCCAGAAACTTCACACAGCCATTGAAGAGGAGTGGACCTACAATCCACAGGCAACAATCAACAACCTGATCAACTCTATGCGAAGATGTGTTGCACTGCGTCAGGCAAATGGTGGTCACACCAGATACCAGATTGTTTTTGGACCCTTGTTTTAGGTGTAAAACGCATGAAAAGTGCATGTTAGACCAGCGCATCAGCACGCAAATGAAATGTTTAACTGGCAAGGCTTTAAAGCACATGCAAATAATGAACTTTTGTGAATTGCAGTGTCCCGTGAGTTTACAGTGCATCCAGAATGTATTTACAGCACTTCACTTTTCCCACATTTTATGTTACAGCCTTATTCCAAAATGGATTAAGTTCAAGTTCATGATTTTTTTCATAAATTCTACAAACAATACCCCATAATGACAAAATGAAACAAGTTTGTTTGTATTGGGGAAAAAAAGTCACACGTAGATAAGTATTCCCAGCCTTTAATTGATACTTTATTGAAGCCCCTTTGGCACTAAATACAGCCTCAAGTCTTTTTGAGTATGATGCTACAAGCTTGGTACACCTATTTTTGGGCAGTTTCTCCCATTCTTCTTTGCAGGACCTCTCAAGCTCCATCAGGTTGGATGAGGAGCGTCGGTGCACTCTGTGCAGATATATCTGTAAATTGCTGCATTCATCTTTCCCTCGATCCTGACTTGTCTCTCGGTTCCTGCCGCTGAAATACATCCCCACAGCATGATGCTGCCACCACAATGCTTCACTGTAGGGATGGTGTTGTCCAGGTGATGGGTGTTACCTTATATCCTTCAGACATTCAATCTTTGTTTCATCAGACCAGATAATTTTGTTTCTCTTGGTCTGAGAGTCCTTCAGGTGCCTTTTGGCAAACTCCAGGCAGGCTGTCATGTGCCTTTTACTGAGGAGTAGCTTCTGTCTGGTCCCTCTACCATACATGCCTGATTGGTGGAGTGCTGCAGAGATGATTGTTCTTCTGGAAGGTTCTCCTCTTCCCAAAGGGAAACACTGGAGCTCTGTTCAAGTGACCATTGGGTTCTTGGCCACCTCCTGACTAATGTCCTTCACCCCAATTGCTCAGTTTGGTCGGCCAGCCAGCACTAGGAAGAGTCCTGGTGATTCCAAACTTCATCCATTTACTGGAACCTTCAATGCTGCACAAATTGTTCTGTTCTCTGACATGCACTGGTAACTGTGGGACCTTAAATAGACAAATCATGTCCAATACACTGAATTTACCACAGGTGGACTTCAATCAAGTTGTAGAAACATCTCAGGGATCATCAGTGGAAACAGGAGCACCTGAGCTCAATTTTGAGTGTCATGTCCAAGGCTGCGAATACTTATGTACATGTGAATTGAGATTTACTCTGATATATTATATATATCATGGAGATGGTGGTCCAGTGTGTTAAACCATGGAAGTGATATGCAGAAGGTTGCTGATTCAATCCCATTGGTCACCACCAATGTGTCCTTGAGCTAGGCACCATGTTGCTCCAGGGGGATTGTCCCTGTAATAAGGGCACTGTAAGTCGCGTGGCATAATGCATAAGTGTAAAATGTAAATTAAAGGTCATGGTAATACAAGAATAGCCTGTAAGTTTCAGAGCTGAAAACGTCCTTGTTAGTAAAATAAAAGCTTTTATTTATACCGGGTCAATGACGTAATAGAAGGGGGAAACTCTGCCTCTACAGATAAATGTGTACCCCTGCTTCTGTAGCCCCGCCCACCGACTCATGGAACTAAACTGATCACGCAACAGAGCAATAAACATGCCGAAGATAGCAAGATATTGTGCTGTGCATGGTTGCAGAAGAACACAGTCGCTGCATATGCTTCCTTTGGATTCCAATATTAAGAATGCATGGATGAACTTTATTTTTAATGATATCCAGCTCACTTGCGTAAGACATTGCACGTCTGTTCACTTCATTTCACTGCGGAATCATTTGTAAACAAGAGACAGGTCGACACTGGATTTGCAGACATATTGAGATTAAAACAATTCTGTGCCTTCTATATTGGATCTGACAGGAATGATGCAACACACTTATGTGAGTAAAAAAAAATATTTTATGTGATAGTATTGCATTGTTACAGATAGTTTTGATTATGTGAAACATACCTTAGAACATACCTTGGCACGTTGTCACAGGCTGGAGAATCCCTTATTTGTTGGTTCATTGTGATTCGTGATCAGACTCAGACTTGTTATGGCCATTTGTTTCTTGATCTGCGTTGTTCACTCTCTTGTTCACTCTCTTGACACACACGCGTGCACCGCGTGTGTTTGCGGTTTGCACTTATATCCACCGATGTGGAGGGTCTTCTTATCTATCCCGGGTGGTGAGAGATAAATCATTGTGTTTCTTTGATAAATACGGTTTGAGAGCTGTGAGAGAAACTTTCCGGTTGCTGCTTTCAAAACAATCCCTCACGTAAACTGACAGGGGAGCTGATGCTCAATAAATATGCAAATCTCATCCAATCCTAGCCGTGGGTGTTTACTTCCAAGTCTTTAGTGCTGCACACCCATCAACACGAGCGTCAAAACCAGTTTAGAAAATAGCCTATTACTTATTCATTATGATATTTTTAAATGTAAAAACCTCGTGAACGTCATAAGTTGAACACAGACAACAGTATATAGAAAATAAAAAAGCCAGTTCATGACACCTTCTAAAGACCTTTGTATTTGCAGGCCTTAATTGGACCTTCGTGGACAAATTTGGGCACGAGGGTCTAATGTGTGATCCAAAAAAAAATTTCAAATAAATGTTATATGACTATCTTCGATAATATTTAAACTATCCATTTATGCAGTTTTTTTTTATTTTTGAATTTATTTACCTCTAAAAGTACCATATTTTTAATGTAAAATATACCTATTTTTATGTTATATTTAATATTCTTTTAAAAAAGTTTTTCAAAAAACATTTTGGTATGTTCTCAAAACTAAAATCTAAAAATTTGGTGACTTTGGTGACATCTTGTGACCAACAATGGTATCAATTTTATAAAAAAGAAAAGAAATATCAAGCCACTAGATGGCATAATAGTACTCAATGGCTGCATATAGGCTTGAACTCAGAAAACCAATGTTTTAAAGAATTTAACGGCTATAAATATCTAAGTTTTAGATTTTTTATATAATAGCTCAAATGCTCTTTCAATCGTTTGTTTTTGTATGTGTGAGTGACACAGTGAATAAAATAACAGCTTTGTTATAGGCTCATGGAATGCATTGTTTGTGTGTGTATGTATGTGTTTGTGTGAGAGAATTAAAAAAAATTCTCTATATTCTAGTTTTCCCCATTCATTCCTATGGGTGCCCATTTTTTACCCAAAGGTCCCTTTAGTTAAAAAAGTAAAAATTAAACCTAAAAAAGTGGTGACTTTGGCGACATCTTGTGACCAAAAATTGGTATCAATTTTATTTAAAAAAATCAGGAATATCTATTGCAACTAGATGGCATAATAGTACTCAATGGCTTCATACAGGCTGAACTCAGTAAACAAATGTTATTAGAAATTTAACTGCTATAAATATCTAAGTTTTAGATTTTATCACAAATAAAAAATTGTAAATAAAAAAAAGACCTCTGTTAGACTATACAAAAATACCAAAACATGCTTAAAAAAATGCATGCAATAAGGAAAAGACAAGTAAGAGATGATATATTTTATGATAAAATTGTCAAATTTCAATATTTTAAAAAGGTTAATGGTACCAAATCGATAAAAATAAACAATAAACCTAACAATAACTCAAATGCTCTTTCAATCCTTTGTTTTTGTATGTGTGAGTGACACAGTGAATTAGGGGTGAAACGATTCCTCGAGTAACTCGAATTGAAAAAATCCTCGAGGCAAAATCATCTGCCTCGATGCTTCATTTAGTTCATTTAACTACACACGGATGATGCAGAAATATTTTTTTTTGTGTAAGGACTCAGTATACGCGGATTGCGGTTAAATCCGCGATTCAGGTGGGTAAACATCCCAAAAATTGCGGGTGGATGAGAGAAATCATTGATGTGGTGATTTTAATTAAGACGCGGAACTCATTTCACGGGAAAACGCAATGAATGTGTCGCTCTTTAACTTTCGTTTTTAGCTCATGGCGAGATCAAAGACCGCAATGCGAGAGAGACTGGCATCAGCACTGCTAATATCATTTAGTCTCGCTATTTTTGAATGAAGACAACTGTGTGTTGAGCTTCAGGATACGACACAGAACATTTAGGCTTCATTTGCGGCAGTTCGCGCGGCAGCTGAGGAGATACGAGCAATATTTATAGCTACTAACTTAATTAAACAAGCTGTGTTACAATGATGAATATGATTAGCTCAAAATGTAGATCTGTATGTGCGATGTAGGCTACTTTATCTGAATTAAACACAAACTCATCTATCGCGTTTGCGAGGTAGAGGTGTCAACCCGTTTGGGTTATTTAAAACGTGTAATTTCGCCAATTAAAGCAACCTACTTCAGTGTAGCCAAAACGGTAGCATCGCGCTTACACTGAGGATTTGAGTTTATGACGATCGGGTGCGGATGGATGGTTTGTTTATAACAGCGAATTCGGTGAAGTTATCAGCGCATCTCTAGTATGACCATCTCTACTCTTGTTCTTATTTCAAGTTATCTTCCTGTCCAATATTTTTTGCTTCTTACAAAAGCCTCACAGCCTTCAGAAGAAAGTAAAGGCTTGTCATGCCTGAACTGAAGCTGAAACTTTAAAGTTAAGCTTTAAACATACATGCAATGTTTAGGCATTGTTGCTATTTATATTAATATTATTTTGGTTTATTGGTTGTAGGTTTAGTTTTAGACTGAACTTTTTAAACTAATTTGAAATAGATTTTTATAATGTGGCAATTGAATGCATTAAAATGGGTTATTTTCACAGTTATTATGTATGCAATTTCAGCAATAAAATGTTATTTTTCTAAAAAGAAAACAAATTAGATGTTAATTTTAAGATACCTGTCTTATTTTCTCTTATATTAGTATTGCTCTTTAATAAAGAAAAAAGTAATTATTATCCGATTACTCGATTAATCGATGGAATAAACGGTAGAATACTCGATTACTAAAAGAATCGATAGCTACAGCCCTACAGTGAATAAAATAACAGCTTTGTTATAGGCTCATTGAATGCATTGTTTGTGTGTGTATGTATGTGTTTGTGTGTGTGTGTGTGTGTGTGTGTGAGAGTGTGAGTGTGAGTGATTGCCACATTGAAAATGTTGTACAGACTCACCACTTCATGTATGTGTATGTTTGATCAGCATTGTTTTGGATTTATTATTTTTTATTGAAAAAGTAATAAAAAAAATTCTCTGTATTCTAGTTTTTCCCATTCATTCCTATGGGTGTCCACGAAGGACCAATTAAGGACTTAAAAAAAAAAAAACACTTAACATTGTAGAATCGAGTCATTAACTCTTTTTGTGTGTTCAGGTGACAAACTTAGAAAAAGTAGCCAAGCCTTGTACCGCTCAAATTAAGGGAAGTATTTTTTAAAAAATAAAATAAAATGATTCGGCCTCCATTTGTCCCGAAGGTCCTTTGAGGGTTAAATCATATAAAAGGCAATTTCCCAACAGTGAAAATGCTGAGTGGCAAATAACTTTGGAAAACGACTAGTCACAGTGACTGGTGAATGAAAGTTAATGTCAAGCCCAGCTTGTATTATTGGACAAACATTAGCCTGGTTTAGCTCCTATCTGACCAAATTGCCCCAGCAAAGATTTTGTGGGCGGGGCTAAATTTGGCTGGCATCCAGGCTATCTTAATGTAATTTTTCACAGGAAATAATACTATTAAAAATAAAAAAATGAATGAATACAATGATAACATTGAAATAAATGTTAATAGATGTAGCGTTATAGTCTTAAAAATATAAATAATACATAATTAATTTACAGCAGCGCCTATCCCACCACACGCCACTGGCTTTATTTTTAAAATCATAAAAGAATTATGGTTAGGGCACCAAAATGCCTAGCAGCTGCACTGAACATATATAAACCGTGATAAGATCTCGTGAATAAATGTTGATGAAACAGCTTCTCTGCTGCAGCCCGACTTGCAGAAAGAATCGTGCTGTTGCACGAAAGATGCATCCAGTTGAAATGCATTAGTTTAAAAAAACGAAAATTACGAAATAAATGTCCCTGTTACGAATAAATAGATTAAATTACGTGACCAAATCAAATCACATAAACGACATGTTCACGTATATTTAATTTATCAATGGAGCATGCAACTTCCCACATGTACATTTTTTAAAACAGACTCATTCTGGATCATATATGTATGGCTGAATCTGATTGATAGCCATTGTTTATTTAGGACAACGTTTCTCACAGCTTTCACAGGATCTCACAACTTTCAAACGCTCTCAGCGCAATAGCTGCGCGTGCTCATGACTTTTTAGCTACGCCCACGATATGCCTCCAGCCACTCTGTTTTATTCAGAAAGACTCTGTATAGTGTATCTTCTTTTGAGTAATATTTTATAAAATTAAAGACTTTCTGAGACATGAAGGGTCCAGTACCCTTCATATGTAACAATAATAAGCACATTATATAGTTTCTAAAACACAAGTTGTTTTCTATCTATGTGGAAATTCACTCCACACTGATGACATATGAAACCAGTTCTCTCATTCATGAATACTCATGTGGTGCTCCAGGGCTATTTTATACTTAAAACTTTCCCCACAGTGTCCACATATAAATGGTTTCTCTCCAGTGTGAACTCTCATGTGGACATTGAAGTTTCCCATATGACTGAAAGTCTTTCCACACTGACTACATGTGTAAGGCCTCTCTCCAGTGTGAACTCTCATGTGGACATTAAAGTTTCCCATATGACTGAAACTCTTTCCACACTGAGTACATGTGTAAGGCTTCTCTCCAGTGTGAGTTCGCATGTGCCTGTTAAGGGTTTCATTTTCAGAAAAGTCTTTCCACACCGCAGACATGTGAAAGGCTTCTCTCCAGTGTGAATTCTCATGTGCCTTTCATGGCTTCGTTTGTCAGCAAATCTCTTTCCACACTGTTGGCAAGTGAACAGGCTCTCTCCTGTGTGGACTCTCATGTGGACTTTAAGGTATCCTTTACTACTGAAACTCTTTCCACAGTGAGGGCAGATGTAAGGCTTCTCTCCAGTGTGAACTCTCATGTGGACTTTAAGGTATCCTTTACGTCTGAAACTCTTTCCACAGTGTTGGCAGGTACAACCCTTCTCTCCAGTGTGAACTCTCATGTGCCGGTTAAGGCTTCCTTTTCGGTTGAAACTTTTTCCACACTGCTGGCAGGTGAATGGCTTCTCTCCAGTGTGAACTCTTATGTGGTCTTCAAAGTGTTGTTTTTGATTGAAACTCTTTCCACACTGAGGGCAGGTGTAGCGTTGCTCCCCAGAGTGACGTCTCATGTGACTGGTAAGATTTCCTTTACTACTGAAACTCTTTCCACACTGATGGCAGGTGTAGCGTTGCTCCCCAGAGTGACGTCTCATGTGACTGGTAAGGTTTCCTTTACTACTGAAACTCCTTCCACACTGCTGGCAGGTGAAATTACTTCTAATTCCCTTCTTTTCACCCATTTTTAGTGTTTTTCCAGCCTGTGAGCAACTAAAAGTTTTTTCTCTTGTTATGAAATCATGATTCTTATTTTGATCTTTCTCTTCCATTTCATTCAGTACTTCACTCTCCTCTTTCAGCATTTTCAGGTCTAAGGTGAAAAGAGACAAATGCACATTAACACCAGTTTAATTGTACAAAGAAATTTTTTTGACATAAAGACATGTATCAAAACCAACAAAAAAGGGGACCAGAGGGCCCAAAAGTTTATGGGGGACATTGATATGAAGCCAGACTAAACTTGAATTTAGTTCTCTCATCACTCAAAGCATGTTGTGTGCGCACTCTAGCTATGTGTGATCTTTATCTCTCTCTTCTGGATTGCAAATAGCAAAAAAGTATCACAGACAGTTTAATATTCTCACTTATTACGGCTCTGTGGAAAACTGGTCAATTGTGCATTCCAGCAGTATATTATTCCCAGATAACCACTTAAGTGAATAACACACCGCTCATCCGGGTACTACGAGTTATCATGACCGGTACTACTTATATGCTTAATGTGTCACTATGCTGTCATTCAGTAATGCGTTTACACGGACAACAATACTCCGATATTAATCTGATTAAGACCATACTCTGATTAAGAAACTACCATGTAAACAGCGATTTCTAATTACCTTAATCCGATTAAAGCCATACTCGAATTAAACAAAAATCGAATTAAGACATGTGGAGTATGCCTATTTTAGTCGCATTATCGAAGTACATTGTAGACATGTACACACCTTAATCTAACTATTAACGTCGTTTGGATTTTTCGCCGCATTTTGCGACAGGACACATACACTCAGTGGTCAACCGTTTGACGGCAAACAAGAGAAGCATGGCTTCAAGCAAGAATGACATGCTGCCGACTGAAAGCACAGAGGAGGCCTGTTGCTGGAGAATTTGTATCCGCCGTCGTCTATTTGCACGTATAGCATGGACAATTAACTGCACTTGAAACTCTCGTAAAATTAAAAATGAAACACCCAAAACTGTATGTGGTACCATAACAAAGACGAACTGCGTGAAATTCTTGAGGGAACGTCGGACGGCGTGGCATGGAGACGTAATGCGTGTGCTCTTAATCGATTTATGTTCTATAACATGTAAAATGGGAACATGAGCGGATTACTCTAAAAGCAACTCATGTAAACACCTTAATCAGATTATTGTCTTATTCAGAATAAGGTCAATAATTAGATTACTGCTGTCCATGTAAGCGTAGTCATTGACTGTTAGCGCCATCTTGTGACTGAAAAACACTTCACAACCACGGGTTACAATAGAAGACTTCAGCATTAATTTCAGCAACATGTATGGTAAAAAAAAATATTTTCAGCAATGGATAAAGGCTTAAAACAGTTTTGAGCTGTTTTTCTTTGCGGAAGAGCTAATACAATATTTAAACTCAAGACAATATTTAGTGTCTAATTTACTTGAGACAAGTAGCCGTTTCAGGGTCCTGATCACTCTGTCGGGGTTTATTCTGCGATAACAACCGGCTGGATGTACATTGTGCATTACATATAGAAATGCCTGGCAAGATAACATCTATATATCAAAAAAAAAATAGTAATGCAAGTGTATTTTCTTAATTTCTCCAGTACGAACAGCAAAACGGGTAGTGTTGGAGTTTATCGATACTACAATCTTTCATAATTTAGCATCGGAGTTACTTCAGCGATTAGCATTAGGCTAATTAATGTCCTATGAATACTTGACGGTCGAAGTATTCATAGGACTGTTAGAAGCAAGCGTGGAGGCAGGGTGGGGAGTCACAATGACAGTAATCCATCCGAGCTGTGCACACTCGGTGGCGGCCGATCGCATGACACAGATCTGGCGCTGCTCATAGCAGGAGCAGGCGGGGCAGTGGGGCTATTATGCATAATGTATCATATATATGTGCCACATAAATGGAATCAGAGTGCCTACTGTATGTATGTAACGTTAGTAAATGGAAAATCCCTACAGCAAAAGGCCAACCGCAACATGCATTCGGTTTGTTTCTACCATTTATTAGTAATGATTTACACAGTTTGTTTACTATTTACTATTTACCTGAGCATTCAGTATTGTGTAATATATCATACAGAAGTTGGGGAACATTTTGGGGGGAAAGAAGTGCTGCATTTTATCATTTAAACGTGACTTTTCATGAAAATTCTATAATCTATGATGGACACCACCATATGACGTCATAATATGCAAATTAGATGGGAAAATGGAATCCCTACATAAACTTTGGGTCATCCTTAATATTTCTCTAATTTACAGGAAGAATTTAGCATCGGAGTTACTTCGGCGATTAGCATTAGGCTAATGAATGCCTAATTTATATTTTAAATACTTAATGCGGTTCGTAGTTATTTGGTGAGGGGCACAACCCTTAAATGACTGAGTTCAGCTTTGAGAATGAAACCAACCTGTTTGTTCCTCAGTTTCTTTATGTTTCACTCTGAACATTTCTTCAATCTTCATTTCTTCACTCTCCTCTTTAATAAACGCCATCTTTATAATAGTGTGTCAGGTGGATCTCAGTCACTTCTCCAGGAGTTTTTCTGAGTTTGTTCTGTATAAAATGGGAGTAATTAACAGAAAGAAAAATAAATCCAAACTAAATCTCTAGTTCAGTAGTTCTAGGGGTATTCTGATGTTTAAATTATTCTGATTTAAACATCAGAATAATAAACCAGGTACTCATCTTTCATCTCCTATCGTGCAGATCAGATCAGACCAATCCAAAAAACAACAGCATACATGTCCGTGTAAGAGTCCACTCTTCAAAATGCATCCCACTTTTTAATCCAAAACAACAAAAAAATAAGGAAAACAAAAAAACTCCTTTGTTTGAATGAGCGTTTGGATTTAAGAGTAATCAATCGTGTCCATTTTCAATGAAATATCGATTTTAGTCATTATTCTGACGATACGTTGGACTCTTCCTGTCAAGTTAAACCCTCCCATGTCTCTCTGCTTCAATCACAGGCTTTTCGATGACTCATAATACACAGGAACCACCGGCTCCGCGATCTGTCCGTCAAAGCGCCCATGGTTTTCGTTGGATAATGGTAATCTATGCCTAGCCAATGCCTTGCCAGCAAAGGTTTAATTGATGAATGTAGTAACCAATCAAAAGGCATTATCTTGCGCTGTTTGTTAGCATTATTAGTGAATACCCCTCTGCTCACAGTCTCCATGGCATCCGTCGCCTGCCTGAGAGATTGCGCAACACCACAGTGGAGCGCCCAGGCTATATGACAGACTGTTTTTATCAACTAAATTAGTTTTTTATGCTTTGTAAATTCTGTAAATAGTTGACTTAGTTTTTCAGTAACTGTAAATTAATCATAATCAGCAGTTTATTGCAGATTTATTTGAATAAAAAACTACTTTTTACAATTACACGTTTTGAAATAAAAGGCCTTTTGAAAAGGACGCCTAGTCTTTTCTTGACATAAAAGCTTACAGAAGCTACATTTTTTAGAGAATCATACTCAAATTTGAATCAAAACATGATCAGACATTCAGTTTTTATACTTTGGATATTTTCAGGGCCTCAACATTAAAATCTAAATTTTTTTCCTAAGTGAAAAACAAAACAAAACGTGACTCTCATGTATATTAACATGTATATTACTCTGTTCATATACTACTTTGAGCTATTATGACTCATGGGTAACAATATTTGAAGTGTCTAGTTTAAAATTTATTAATATAGACCATAGGGTTTAAGAGCTGCAGACGTTTTCATTTGGGTATGACGTTTTCAAAAAATTCTCAAAGAAAAAAAAAGGGCGCTAGTTAAGAGGTTAAAGGATTAGTTCACTTTAAAAAAAACTTTAGCTGATAATTTACTCACCTCCATTTCATCCAAGATCTCCATGTCTTTCTTTTTTCGCATCAAAAACTTAATTTCTTTTCGACTGAAGAAAGAAAGACATGGACATCTTGGATGACATGAGGGTGAGTAAAATATCAGCAAAAGTTTAATCCTTTAAGGCTTTATTTAATGTAAATGAATGAGTTATACACAAATATTCACCCCCCTCACAGTTGTCATGAAGGGCCAAATTAACCGTTTAGACCAAAACTAGAATTTGTACCAGGCTGTAAACATTTTCTGCTGTAATGTAGGGCATTTTAACATGGAGCGCAATGAGATTCTGCTCCCTTCTGGAGCCTGTCCCTAGCGTCCAGTCGATGAGCTGCAGTTTAATTCACTTCCGTATTGGCTTCAAGAGAGATCGAGAGAGGTTGCCACTTGGTTCTAACACAACAAATAAGAGAATGCTAATTATACAGACTCTTGATATGTCAGTTTAGCTATTTAATAATTACTAGAAATCGAGATAGAAGAAGAAAAGCAGCACGAATTACTGAATCGTTTGTTTCTAATCAATTCTATTGACTCGGAGAGTCTAAAGCTCCGGTTCTCTCGTCACTCGAGACTGAATTAATGTTTGAACTGATTCACGATAAAGAGTGAAATGAGACGTTCTGTTACTCATGAGTTTGTTACTGTACTCACACAACGCTGATAAATGTTAGATAAAGCTATACAGTGTTACATCTAATAATATACCATTCATTCTGCTTCACTTTAAACGCTTAAAACACAAACCTTTCTTCAGCAGAATCACAACAAATGCAGGAGAGCGGCGCGGCCTTATGACGTCACACTTGGATACCACAATAAAAGTCCCGTTCATTGCTGAGTCTAAAATTACAAAAGTGCATAGAAATGTGTGTAGAAAAAATTCTATTAAAAAATGAAAAACATAGTTGAATGTATTATTGAAATACGTTTAATAACACAATGGTAAGTTACGTTTAACATTGCGAGGAGACATGGTAACATGAAAAAAAAACGTTATAAATATGTTGAAACGTGAAAAAAATATACAGCAGATAAAAATGTTATCACAACCTTTTCACACACACACAAAAAAAGATTATACAACAAAGTTGTATTTGCTGGGGGCACTGGATCTACTTCTAGAGTTACAGTGTTTCCAATAAACTGATTATTGCATCATGTATCTAGGAACAAAACACTATTCGCTCTTAATATCAGATGAAATGTTAACCATTACGTTTGGATTTTCCATCGTCAAGTTTACGTTAAAAAGAGTCATGAAAGTGAGCAGAGTGAATAATGAAACATGAACACATTTACTGACAGCAAATAATCTCAGTAATCTCAAAATTAACTCTATTTCACAATAATTTTTCTTGTGTGTTTGCCACTTTATATATTAATCTTACAAATACTTTCAGGAAAACCCATTAATACAATAAGAAGACAATATTTTTTTTTATTTGTGTATCATTAATAAACAGGACATTTATTGAACTGGCAGATTTTTATAATAGAAATTATATAATTATATAGATTATATAATAGAAACAGGAGAATGTGTGAATTGAATCTGTGTTCACTCATTAGTGAGCGACTACATATGAATCACTACATAGGCAGCAACTCACACAAATGACTCTTGACATTGAAGACTTTTGATTTCATTAAAATTCTGTGAAATATTACATTTTGTATGAATCTTTAAAGCTACAGTTGGTAACTTTTGTAAAAATGTATTTTTTTACATACAGTATTTGTTAAACCTGTTATTATGTTCTGACAGTAGAATATGAGACAGATAATCTGTGAAAAAATTACCGCTCCCGGTAAGAAACAACCACTCAGAGCCAGGAGGAGTGTCTTATCAAGCTTAGCAGTGTAAATCAAGCTCATGCGCACTGATCACAGCCCTCTCACGCACACCGCGAGCGCTCAGAAATGCAGTGAAACACTAAACAAGACTTTGCAGTGACTGACAGAGTGAACATGGTTTATATAGTGTGAGCTAACTAGGTGATGGGGTGCAGGTGGATGTAATTAATGAGTGCTAATGAGTCTGGGCAAAGGATTATGGGAGATGTAGTCTATGATAGAATGACAGTCCGGGTTGGAGTGCCCTCTGGTGGTGATCGCGGGCACTCACACTGGTCAATTGTGACCATATTGGAACGGCTTTTCCGAGGTGGAGAGCTACGTGTCCTGAAAGGATTAAAAACCGATGCAGAGTTAGCCACATTTCTGCTTGACAAGAGTTAGACCCACTCAGCGACCTCTGCCCCGTCTCCCACGTCCCCTGCCTGATGCACCACGCACACCATGGCTTCCTCTTCTCTCCACCCGTTGACTCCTCGAAGTCACTGTGGGTGTAAATTCCTTGTCGGAGCCCGGACTCAGTGTCAAAACTCTAGCCGCATAACATACAGGTAAAATGTCTTGCACTGTGCAAAGCAACTATTAATACCTACTAATTCACTGGCTTGTCATGTTGCTGAAATAATGTACTAGCAAACCTTATTCAGGATTATATATCAATAGAATAATTACTTGCATACTGTAATGTTCATGGGCGTCGGAATCATTGTACGATCAATGATATTGGACCCACTCACTTTTATCGTCTCTAACATTCAGCACGTTATATACCCCTAATCGATAAACACAATTATTAAACACTTGTTAGATGCTTTATTTCCACTTATCTAATATTTTCTACATTTTTATTGAAAATAAATGTCTATCCGATCTGATATGTGATGGGAAAAGGGAGAAGATTAAGTTCGGCGAAAGGCGGACTCGAACCGCGGGTCGATTTGTCAAAACTAGATGCCCTGCATCTTACCCCTACACTACTGCCGCTCTCAATGATATGGTAATTTCCGTAATTTTGTCTTTTCTAACTATACGTTTAGCAAACAAAGCGGTATATTTGTACTTAATGTAATTGGCATCTCCAGTAAAAATTTTCTGAGGACCCAACCACATTTTTTTTGCTTCCGACGCCCATGGTAAGGTTAGTTACCGTTATATTATATTACTAGCTATTTTTTACTTAGAAATAGAAATAGTGCAACGTCATATAGTTACATTACATGTATTACAAAATATGTAATGTTTTGAGGACCAAGTTTGTAGTCAAAGTATGGGCAGGCCATAGTCAATGTAAATCATATTGTTGATGTTTCGTCCGTACCAGTGAATGTGCTTAGTGAACTGTTTATCCGCCATCATCGGTGGCCCTGCTTGAGTACTAGCCTGCGTATGGAGGGAGGGCTGTAGCGCAGCAGAGAGAAAGGGGGAGTGACCTGTGAGTTGTGCTTGTTCAGATATTTCCACTAATACAGTTCACTTGAAGGAGTGAATGAAAATGAGTGCGTGAAGTCGGACATCCACTGTCGGCTGTACAATCGTTATTGCGTTGCAACGTGGGATTGAATGAGTGCACTCGAACATGTAGGCCTACATTATTATGGTTTCGGACACCCCTACAAATGGCTGTCCCCTCAAATAGTGCCCTATTTTAGGGTATAGGGGGCGATTTCGGATTCCGCTAAGATCTCTATACAGGCGCTGAGAGACAGTCCAAGGGACCGTCTGAAAAGTGCAAAACCCGATTTTATTATGTATATTTTTATTATGAATAATTCAGCTACATTCACTGAAATGCACTGCACTGTCACCAAATTCAGTTCACTGTCCTGCTGGTTATACTACAACGCTTAGTTTGGCAAGTATAGGCTATAACGGCACATACAAATAATAAAAGTAATAGCACAGCTGCCTATTCTTTACACATATGATGTACCAAGCCAAAATACAGTAGTTGCAATAGCTTTTGAAAAATAATTGCTTACTGATTTTGATGGCATTACACTAAGAGTGAAGTTATTGAATTTTTTTTTTCTTATAACAGTGAAGGTATTGATTTTATTTTATAATAATCTTTTATCAAACTAAGTGTTGCAGTATGACCAGTAGGAGAGCACTGATGTGTAAACTGAATTTGGAGACACAACATTGTGTAACATTGTTATTGCCTATTTTGTAGTAGGCATAACTTTTTTCGGGTTTTGCACTTTGCATACGGTCCCTTCGTACTTGTCTCTCATATTATAAGGCTCGTTTTGAGGAAAATGGGTTGTAGCTCGTTACGTTCTGAGGTTTGTGTTTTAACAACGTTTAGCTCACGAGTTATTAATCCGGGAAGTTTGAATCTATGAATATATTGGCAATTTTATTAAGTCTAAGTTCAAAATAAAACTCTAATTCCTCCCTCCCTGCTTATTTTCCACCACTGTCACGTCCCGTTTAGGGGCTCAGTGCAAAAACCGAGCTCTTCTGATTGGCTCTCTGCTCTCTGAACAGTCACAGGGCCTGCCGCTGCCTCACAGATGCACAAATCACTTTTGCTCCACATTTCGCGGAGTATATGGTGCAAAAGTGAGAGCATGCGGAACCTGTCACGTGAAGGCGGAAAAACTGCGTCTGAGACTCGTAGCAGCAGATTCAAGCACTTGTAGAAATTGGACTTGTGATTGTGTTATAAACATATCCAAGAAAAGTAATGTATTTGTGATCAAATATTCTACAAGTGTGCAACTCTCATTGCATGGATTCATGTATTAATTTGCGGATGTGCAAAATCTGTCCGTGACTTCACATGTTTGATACGGGTGTGTGAATGCGTTTTGCACCATATACACTGCAGCAACTGGAGCAGAAATGTGTGCGTATGAGTTTCTTGATGTGTGACTCGTAGAATAGGATTTGTGCACCTGCAGTGAAGAATGTGTGAAGGTGTAACTGTTGTGTTGTGTTTGTAGAAATCTACAAGTTTACAACTCCTAAAAGATTTTTCTCTGTGACTTCAAATTTATTGATACACATGTGTGGATATGCTCTACAACTACAAATTCCACTCGCACACGTGTTCAGTTGTTTTGCACCAAAAATACCTTCATACACACTGCCTGTCACAGTTCTCATTCTCGAGTCAAGAATCAGTTGCAACAGTTATCGGATCACCAGTACACTGAACCGAGAACTGTTTAATTCGGACATGTCCGATTGGAGAAACGATGAGCTGATACTAGGTATGTTGACATAGCAACCGCGCAGCGCTTAACATTCGGTCTCAATAATTTGTTCACTACTGCGCGGTACTGTTAATATGTGTGTCATGCAATATCCACTCCTCGCCGCCTGGTGGGGGTATGTTTTTCCTAAGTACAACAGTTGCTATGTCTAGTACAACCACCGGAAGCGTTAGACATTTCGAGCTTTCATCCCTGAGTTATTTTCAGTTCACTGTAACTCTCAGAAGATTTGAGTGGCTTTCAACCGTTCGGTGGGCTTCTAAGCTGTGGACACTAATGAAAGGTTAGTTGGACATGAATATATACCTTTTATCTTGTTACTGACAAATTTTCATTGAAATCCATCGAGTAGAAGGTATTTAACTAAATCGCGGAAATTTGTTAGTCAGATTTGTGGTGGGTAGATTAGCGAACGTCCTGTCAGATCCTGTCGTTCTAGTCTCAATTTTAACTCAATCTCACCGTGTTTTCCTTGAAATTATTACTGATGCTATGTAGTTTAATATGTAATATTAATATGTATGTCATGGTTTTCCTGACATAGTAACATAGTGTACATCACTTCGAATTACATTCCTTACTGAAGACTAACAGTTAGTCTGTAACTAGTCTTCAGTAAGAGAAAGAGCTTAAAGAAATGAATACATTTATTCAGCATTAAATTGACCAAGTGACAGTATAAACATTTATAATGTTTCAAAAGCGTTATATTACAAGATAAATTATGTTCTTTTGAACTTTCTATTCATTAAATACACTGATAATAATAATAATAACTGTTTGTTGAGCAGCAAATCATCATAATAATACTGTTTTTGCTGTATTTTGGATCAAATAAATAAATAGCCTTGATGAGCATAAGAGACTTCTATAAAAACATTTAAAAAAATCTTACTGTTCTTATACTTTTGACCGGTAGTGTAAGAACATGATAAAGTTATGCTTGCTTGTTGTCTGTATTAATTTCATGTACTATTTTATTCAAAGTACCCTGCAACATATAAGCCATGTCAACACGATCTCATGACAATGCGTATAAATAGTACGAGTGTGCAATCTCGTAGAATGTATACGCCAAAATGAGTTTTGGCGTGCAAATGGTACGCCGTTTTTGGCGTGCATATGATACGCACTTTATGGCGTGTATATGACACGCTTTTGGGTAGGGTTAGGGTGGGGGTGTGGGGGGTTCGTACATATAATACGCCATAAAGTGCGTATCATATGCACGCCAAAAACGGCGTACCATGTGCACGCCAAAATGAGTTTTGGCGTATACATTCTACGAGATTGCACACTCATTACTATTGATACGCATTTCGTGAGATCGGGCTCGCCATGTTTATTATTCCAATTTCCCTGAATCATGTAGATTATGTAGAGTAATATTTGATGTTATGTCTTTACAGTTAATTATGAAAAGAAGAAAGGGCCCAACACACAGCCAGGTCTAGCCAGACAGCACCTCCTGGACAAGTACAGTGATCTACCATCTCCTCATTTGATCCTAAATGGACACATTCTCTTTCTTTATATCACAACAGAATCCAGCAGAGCTGCAACTGCAAGAGAAATAATACGATACATACCAGAAATAACTGAAGAACAGGCAAAAAATAAAGTGAAGCTACTTGTTGAAAAAACTTTAACAAAATTCAAAAAGCTAACTTATGAGCAAGAATTCAGTCAGTTTGAAGAGGTATGTAGCCAAAGATTTTGTGGAATACCACTACCACCACAGTTCCCCGTGCAAAGTCTCATTCTGCTGAACAAGAAGTTCCCAAACTTAGTCCTTTGAAGACAAGACCGGTTGCTAGAGTCAATTGTCCTTCTTGTACCAGATTTAAGGAGTCTCTGAAAAACATGAGGCAGAAACATCTGCAGACACAGAGAAGCAAGTATCTGGCGATTAAGACACTCATAGCACAGCAGAAAAGAAGGAGCAATAAGGATACTAAATCAGAAACTGAAAAGGAAAGAAAAGCAAATATCCGACTTGAAAAAATCAGCTGAAATCACATGAGGCAGAAACCATTGCTAAATTAAAAACAATACAAAGTGAAAGCAAGAAGTCATATGCGGCTGAAGAAATCCTTACACACATGAGGCAAGAGGTCAAATCAAGTTCTGTTGATGAACAAAGATGCTGCGAGTTCAAAGAAAGAATTAATTCAATGAACAGTGAGATTCATGATCTTCAGGTTGAATACCTTCTTTTGAGAGAAAAAATACAGGATTTGGAAAGTGAAAAAGCATACAAAAACTGGCGAAGTCATAATCGAATAAAATGCGATTGATGGTGTTTGACGCAATATAATATCCAATCAGGTGCCCACTGCCAACATCCACAATTTGATTAAAAGTTTGGGCTGCGCTTCACCATTAGTTTAAGTGATGTGCCAAAAGGGCTACTGTGGAAGCCATGACCAGAGAATTGGGAGCAATAAGTGACCTCCAGACTGCTGAAGCACTTTTAGCGAACCCACATTCTACCCTGGGTTTTGATGCAACCACACAGGAGGGAATCCACTTGAACAGCATACATTTCACCACCAAAGAGAACTGTTATGTTGTTGCTGTAGATGAACTTCCAGGAGGCTCTGCTGAGGATTACCAGATCCATATATGTGACTCCATCAGTAACCTTGCACATGTCTACTGTCATTTTTGAGGCAGACTACGAAAACATTCTTCAAAAAATGATAGGGAATATATCTAACACATTCACTGACCGTTGTGCTGCTAATCATGCAGCAATCCGTTTAGTCTGTGCGTCTTGGAACAATGCCTTGAATGAGCTGAATTGCAACCTTCAATTCTGGAAACAATTGCTTCTAAGTCAAAGAGTGCTCTGAAGGACATAGAGAAATCCATAGGGATTACTGGCAAAATCAAGGGGAAAGACTGCATTGGGGCCAACATTGTGGTTCAGATAAATAAAATGAGGTACATGGATGGCATGGGTGACCCTCGTGGCTTTAAGATCTTTCTGAGTAACAACAATCTCCCTCTCGGCCTCATACCACGCTACAGAGGTAATCGACTGCACATTCTTTTCCATATATGTGAGATATTCTCAAGTCATCATGCTGCAGTAAAGTCATATCTCTGTGGAGGAACATCCTGTGGAGGCCTGCGTGCTAGTATACTGGAAGACTTCAACTCGAAAAACAACACTGTGGACTATTTGGACAGCTTGGACAAGGAAAAACAAGAGCTGGTCATCAGGAAAGCAGTGAAGCTGGGAGTAATGCAAAGAAGAAAGAGGAGGAAGAAGCAAGCACAGCTACAGGAGGAATTGCACAAACGCCAAGCCACAAAAGAAAGGAAGAGAAGTGAACAAGAGCGGAAAGTGTTAGAGAAAAAGTTTGAAGAATTAGGTGCAGACAAGATCGAGGAAGCGTTTCCAGAACTCCCAGAAGAAAAAATCAGTTTGATCAAGGAGTTGTTGGGTGGCAGAGGAGTGGGGGCATTTATATGTCATGCGTGGGATTTGGGTGGCAACAGGGTCATTTTCAATGGGAAATTTGAACATTTCCATGCTAAACTAAAGAAATACACTGTTGGCTATTGGGCCATGAGCGGAGAGGGGTATGAATTTGATGCACATGACACTGATGTATCTGTCTATGCGATGGCAGCAGATGTCATCTTGGATGACTTAGTTGCACAATAGCCTGTCAATAACCAGTTATCAACTCCGTCAGCTCAATCACACAGCCTGTTTATTTGTCATACCTATTTTTTATTGTTAGTATGAAAAAAAGAATGAATATGAATGTATATTTGCATTTTCAGCATGTATAAATAGGATTTCAACAGGATTTCAAGTTAAATGACAAGCACTGCATGGTCTCAGCCGGCTCTTGAATGCCCCTTACCATCATAACTCTTTCGCTCAGGGTCTTTCTTCCTGGCACTCAATTTATGCAGTTATTGGTAGCGGTATAGAGGAGCATAATTAGGGCAGGCCTGCTGTGTCCTGTCTGGACTCTCGGCCCCCACAAGCACAGCTTCCCCCCTTGACTAATGCTGCTGGCCTCACAGACATCGCTCCACTCTCATACACACCTCACATAAAACCCCAAGTGACTTTACGTGATTTCCCTGGCTTGGGTTGCTCCCTGTCAGGCCATAGGAAGTCTTACCCATCTTCGGGAAAACCACCTCGTGCCCACTTGGTCATCGCTTGAGATCATTGACCCTCAACAGGATCCAATATTTTCTGGAGCCTAGGGGAAAGTGCATTCAAGAGTCACCAGAGCCAATTAGTCTGCTTACTATAGGTAGAACATGGAGACAGGTTAATCATAACACAACTTAATCACTAAAATCCATCATACCTCTTCAAAGACGCAATCTAACAGTGCGTGGGTTACACTCAGTGAATTTAGCCATAAAACTGTCCATTCATTTTAGAGTTTGACTATGAACAAAGCCATTTTCTGTACATGGTGGAGGCTAAGATCAGACACCGAAGTTACTGGTCATATGTTAAACATTAATCAACAAAATCTTTCATTTAAGGTGTGTAAAATCATCTTATACCTCTTTAACCACTAAAACATATCTTAATATTTTCAAGTGATGCCCTGTGCTTTTACTTATCAATATCTTATCACAGGCTCAGATATCAGCTTTGAGCTTGTTTCGAAAGAGAGAGACACT
The DNA here is from genome assembly GCA_023029165.1 of Gobiocypris rarus. NCBI lineage: Eukaryota > Metazoa > Chordata > Actinopteri > Cypriniformes > Gobionidae > Gobiocypris > Gobiocypris rarus. Next base: position 15,390,700 of record CM040935.1, read on the forward strand.
CCTAGGCATTCAGGACTGGTACTGCATTTTCATAAAATATTAATTAAGGATTTGATTATGAATCTGATTAAGATATTTACAGGTATATTGAAGCGGCAGGGGATTTCAGACTCCCAATCCCCCACCCCCTTCAAGTCAAAGCCATGGAGAAAAACAGTAACATCCAGTAGTTTATACCAATCTTCACCAGAAAATGCAAACTACAGCAAAAAAGATGAATAATTCATGACGTGTGGTTTGCAGTTGAAGAAGTGACTTCTACGACCAGAGTGCTGCCGTCACCTGACACCTTTGACTAAAATCAAACAACGATTACATTCATGCTTCAAGTCCACATGAGCATAAAACACACAGTCAGTCACACAGAGTGTGCAGATACTTTCAGTAGGAAACAGTAAACATTCATGTTATATTAGAGGTGGTGTGTGGCATGCATAATGAATTAATGCTGATGGGAAAGTTGTAACGATTTGACATTCTGACATTCACAGTCCCAACATTAAATACACCAATTTTGGTGTCTCTAACTCAATTCCTCTAGCGCCACCAACTGTCCAAAGTTGCATAATGTTTATGCTAATAACTCTTGAACCTTAAGGGCTAGAAACAAAATAAATTTTTCCTCTGATTTCTGAGCTAATTCCTATTCGATGACGTCATTTCCGTCATTATTAATTTCCCGCACATTTAGAATTTTGCGAAAAACCTAGTTTTGCGAACTCGTCCTAGACGATTCGTCCAATTCGCACAAAAACTGAACCAGATCATCTTTAGCCAGTGCAGACAAAAAGTTATGGAATTCAAGTTGATTCACAATTTGTTTCCGATAAATGCGTGAATACATTTTACGTAGCACTTGCGAAAACAGACGTAAGGCTGTATCTTCGCAAAGCTTTATCGTATTCAGACCAAACTTGGTACATGTCAGCAGAAGCATGTCCTGAGGCAACATGCAGCATTTTGGCACAGTGCCACCTACTGGTCCGGAGAAAAGACAATATGCTTTTTTGGAATATCACTTCTGTACCGTTTGTCCAAAAATCATAAAAGTGGTCTTGTTAGATTCGGGACATTGTGCCGAGTCGACCGATATCTAGACATTTTGTCTGTCGGCCATCTTGAATTATGTGCTAAAATGCTGTATTTTATGAACGCATAAACGAATTGTTACGAAACTCGGTATGGGTCATCACCACGATACCTTGAAGTAGCCTGAGAAGTTTCGAAACAGCGCCAGCTAGTGGAGATTTTTAAAAAAAATGCTTATAACTTTGGGTGTGGTCGACTTATTTTCACAAGACTCATCTCCTTAGACTCCTGAATCGTTGCCGAGTCCAACGATACCACACTTGCCAGGTTTCGGCATATGGTTTGTGCGGCATTGTAATTTAGCGCTTAAAAACAATTAGCTGATATCTTCGAAAGCGCTAGTCCGATCGAGACGAAACCAGAGTCAGAAGTTCGGAAACATAGGTCGTTAGGCATGATCTCTAGCCCAAATGTCAAAATTTTGATCGTAAGGGGTAGTAAAATCCAATCAAAGTCAGGTGTCAGGCCAACACCATATTGTAACTGTTCATTGTCCCATGATGCATCATTTTCCAGCTAAAACAGATAGGGCAGGCCAAACCGTAAGTCGTAGAGACTTGAAATTTTCAGGGCTGGAAGTACTCACAACAACTACGTCACGGAAGCCCGCCCCGATCGGCCTGACGGGGGCCAGTGGTCAAAAGTACGAAACAGCGACCAAAAGTATGAAACGGCTCATAACTCCTCAACCATAAGGCGTAGCCTTGAGTGTCCTATATCGCTGGAATCCTTGGCTCAAGGCGGAAAAAACGAATGCCTCAGATTTGCTCGCCCTTCAGGCGGCAATTTCAAGATATTTTAGTTTTTTTGTAAAACCTACGATTGATCACTTGTTGCCGCTATAACAGGGAATAACACATGAAATGGCAATATATGCACCCAAACATTAGTCCGATGAAAAGGAGCCTAAGAAATTTCAAGCCAGCGTTTTTCACAGCATTCACCTCCTTAGACTCCTGAATCCTTGCCGAGTCCAATGATACCAAACATGCCAGGTTTAACCTTATGGTTTGGGAAAAGCTGTACTTTAGCACCTAAAAAAACCTTTGTGAATGTCTTCGAAACATTTAGTCCGATCAAAACAAAACCACAACAGGAAATTCGGAACCATATGTCAATAGCTAACCAATAATGACTTAAAGCCAACATTTTGAAAGGAAGTGGCAAAAAAATCCAATCAGTACATCCCATCCTCTTATAAATATGAGTGGCTATAACTTTAAAACAAAATTAGATATTTATAACAAATTTGACACATATTTATGGCCACACTTTGAGGACACACCTAAAAAAAGAGCAGAAATGTGTTATAACCGTCAAAAAAAAAACTTTTTTCGTTAGTTAAATTGCCTGTATTGCCGTGAATGCTCTTACCCATCTATGATCTAAGTTTATTTGGATCCCCATTAGCCAATACCTAGGCAGTGACTACTCTTCCTGAAGTCCCAAAAAGTAAAAAAACAAATCTACATTAAAGCTGCAAGAGCAATGAAAGGGTCCTCGCACCTGTGCCACCACCACCTTGTGGCTTTAGGAACACAGAGCACGTTGAGCAATACACATCTAAGTACATAAATATAGGAGGACTATATCAATCATTTGTATTTGCCGCATTTCCTGTTACCAGCTGGTGGTACTATGACTAACTAAAATTTTGCAGAAACATCAGACTTTGTCAGGATGCCAAGGACACATCATTCAACAGAATTTAAGATCTTTGAAATTTAACATCACTAAGGCTTAAGATTAGACTGACCAAATATGTTGTTTTGGTTCAATCTTAATGAGGAGTTGATCACAGTTTCATACCTGTTTTGGATTTGAAAATAAGGGAAATTTTTCGTCACCCACCGCAATCAGTCCCACCACCCCAACCAAGCTCCAGTATCCCTTACATTTTAAGACAGGTGTTATAGCCCAAATGAAAACACAAAAGGGTATATATGAAGAGCATTTATTTAAAGGCTTATTTGCATATTTTCTGTTCATTTAACATTGCTTGTCTTTACATTTTATTTTCATTCCACACATTCTTTTTAATTTCAAATTGCTTTTCTTTTACGGTTTTTCTTTTCATTTCACATAACTTTTCTTTACTCTTTTAGTGAGTTATTGTACAATTTGTTGCAGACTTTGCATTCTTTAAAACTGTTTTGGAAGGAGTGTATTTGTGGGCTGGGCCAGAGTGGTTCATTTTACATTAGAGTGGAGCGCAAACAGTTCTGTTGTCTAATGTCATCCTATTCTCTGTAACAATCTTTCTTACCATGCTTAATACCCTTTCTGAACTCGCAGATGGCAGTTACGCCGGCGACACACTGCAAGCGTGGCGTGAGCGTGGCGTTTCTGCTGTGTATCAGCTGCGAGGCATTTTCTACGTCTTTGCACACCAGAAGCGTGTCTGATGCGGTGCTGCTGCTCCTAGGTGACGTACAGGGAAGGTCTATACTTAATGTATACTTCATGTTAAACATAAATAGCCTACTGATACAGCAAAGCGTCAGCAGTATTGACCATGCTACAGAATTTTCGTTCTGTATTGACATGTATTGAAAATTGATAATTATTATTATTAGTTATATCTGCATTTGTCTCAAAACCTAGAGACTTTCAAACATCAAAATTTTATTTATTAATATGTATTTGTGTCAAAATTACATATAAAAATATTTTCCTATTCTATTTTCCCTGGAAACGCTTCCAACACGCTTGATTGTCGCGTGAAAAATAGGGGTCGGTTCTATTTCTAGCATGCACACGTTTTCCACGCAGGCAGTGTGCACGCTAACCTGTTAACATGGGAGCAGGAAAAAAACGGACACGCCACGCAGCTGATACGCTCATGCCACGCTTGCAGTGTGTCGCCGGCCTTATCGCGAGGCTAGTTACAGGGCTCAGATTGGAAATGCTTTTGTTTTTTTTACTCCGGTATTATTATTTTTAATAATTCAGGTTAAAATACGGGATATTTACAGGAAAAGACTAATACGGGAGGGCGGGAAAGAAGGTTAAAATACGGGACTTTCCCGGCCAAAACGGGATACTTGACAAGTATGCACAGTTTACTGTTGCCCACAGGTGGCACTATAACTAACTAAATATTGGCATGTAGACCACCATCGGTGCTCGGGAATTTATTAAAACAACCTATTGTAATGATACATAATACACTCCTTGGGTTCTGCCGGCAAAATAGATACCAATTTTGCCATATTTGGCCAAACTTCCTCTCCATCTTAATTGTTGAAAACCTACATTTTCAAACTCTTCCTAGCAAAACAAATAGTTATGGATGATCACCAAACTTTGCATTTGTCATTGTTCCCTCATTCTGACCGCACCACATCAATTTTGTAACTGTGCCACCTATTGGTCGAAAGTGATAAACCATTAAATCATTATTATTGACTGTATTTATGATTTTACAGATTTACAGTGCGTGCAGTGAATGAACAGCTCCTCCAACACGTCAGTGTAAGTGTGTGAAACATCTGTCAGTCTGTGAGCCGCTCCACAAACCTTCTGCCTTGACTCATCTGTCTGGGCTCTCAGTGGTGGATTCCTCCTGCCTGATCGATTGCTCCTGATCGATTGCTTCAGTCTCCTGTCTCCAGTCTCCTGTCTGCCTCCTGCTCAGCTAGTGTTTGTAGCTCTGTACAGTCTTGCTTTTGAATCTCTATTTGATATATTTTCTTTGTTCTACTGCTAAATATAACTTACTCATCACCATATATTGTTTAAATATTGCCAATCACGTTAAATTTGACATCACTAGCTTTTAATCTAAATCACCATCACACATTAGCATTTCGCTAGCCTGTTAGCTTGTCATCTTTGCACCCGGGTCTCCTGTTTTCTGACAAACCGCAGCAGGGAAACTGGGTAACGGTGAGGCGGCATAGTCGCAGATCAAAAAAACACTCTTCCGTTCCGATTAGAATATCAAACAGGTTCTCCCCACTCAGTGACGCACCCACTGAGAATCCTGTTGAAAGTGCCCTAGTTATTGGTGATTTTATTACACGGAATGTGAAAATAGAGACACCAGCCACCATAGACACATGTTTACCGGGAGCCAGAGCGCCTGAGATCAAAGCAAATTTAAAAGTGCTGCCTAATGCTAATCGTAAATTCTCTAAGATTATTATTCATGTCGGCACTAATGATGTTCGACTTCGCCAGTCGGAGATCACCAAAATTAACATTAAAGAGGTGTGTGAACTCGCTAGTACGATGGCAGGTTCAGTTTTTTGGTCTGGTCCGCTCCCCGTTAAAAGGAGTGATGAGATAGTTAGCAGATTATCATCACTCAATGGCTGGTTGTCTAAGTGGTGTCTGCAAAATAACATAGGGTTCATAGACTATTGGAAAAGCTTTTGGGGCAGACCTGGCCTGTTAAAACACGACGGCATCCATCCTTCTTGGAGTGGTGCCGCCCTTCTCTCTAGTAATTTGGCATATAGTCTTAGAGCTAAATCTTGACTCACTAGGGCCCAGGTCAGGAAGCAGACGGACTGGCTTACCCGACCGCCTGCTAGCTTCCTCCCGTTACAGAAGTCAGGTAAATCCCAACACATAGACACTCTTTTACCTAGATATTATCACATAGAGACTGTGTCTGTTCCGCGAATTAGTAATTACAAAAAAACATCAAAACCATTCAAAGGTAATAATTTAATTGATGTACAACAAATAAACAATATATATAATACGGATAATCAAATGATAAAGCTTGGGTTGCTGAATATTCGATCCCTTTCCCCAAAAGCGCTTATTGTTAATGATATCATTACAGATAATAATCTAGATGTGCTGTGTTTGACAGAAACCTGGCTAAAACCTGACGACTACATTACTTTAAATGAGTCCAACCCACAAGATTATTGTTATAAACACGAGCCGCGTCTGAGAGGTAAAGGGGGAGGGGTTGCTGTAATTTATAATAATATCTTCAGTATTACTCAGAAGTCTAGTTTCAAATATAATTCCTTTGAAGTTTTGGTGCTTTATGTAACGTTATGTAGTGCAAATTATAAATCCTGTGTAACATTTGTGTTAACTACTGTATATAGGCCACCAGGGCACAATACAGACTTTATCAAAGAATTTGCTGATTTTCTATCAGAGCTAGTTCTGGCCATAGATAAATTACTTATTGTTGGTGATTTTAATATCCATGTAGACAACGAAAAAGACACATTGGGATTTGCATTTAAAGACATTCTAAACTCTATTGGAGTTAGGCAACACGTGTCAGGACCTACTCATCGCCATAATCATACTTTAGACCTAATATTGTCACATGGAATAAATGTTGATATCGTTGAAATTCTGCAGCAGAGCGACGACATCTCAGATCATTACCTAGTATCATGTATACTTTATTTAGCTAAAGCTACAAAGCCGTCCACCCGTTTAAAAAAATTCCTCATCAGTATCATCTCCTCAGCATTCCAAATAGCTTAGAGGAACTCGATGTTGCAACAGAAACTATTGACTCTCTCTTTTCCAGTACTTTAGACACAGTCGCTCCCCTGCGCTTAAAGAAGATTAAAGAAAATAATCCAATGCCGTGGTACAACGAGCACACCCGGGCCCTTAAAACAGCAGCCAGAAAAATGGAGCGCAGCTAGAAGAAAACAAAACTAGAGGTCTTTCGTAATTCATGGAAAGAACGTATGATCGCATACAGAAAGGCCGTAAAAACTGCTAGATATGCTTATTTCTCGACTCTCTTAGAAGAAAACAAACACAAACCTAGGTATTTATTCGATACAGTGGCTAAATTGACCAAGAATAAAGCTTCAACTTCTGATGTTTGTAAACAGCACAGCAGTAATGACTTTATGAACTTCTTTACGTGTAAGATTGACAATATTAGGAAGAAAATTATAACCATGCAGCTGTCTACTACAGTATCACATCAGACAGAGCATCGTAGTGTCACTGAGGAAAAATTACACTCATTCACTGCTATAGGAGAGGAAGAATTGGCTAAACTCTTTAATTCATCTAAATCAACAACATGTATGCTTGACCCTATACCGACTAGGCTATTAAAAAGAGATGCTACCAGAGGTCATGGATCCTCTTCTTAATATCATTAATTCATCTTTGTCATTAGGATATGTAAAACTTTTAAGTTGGCTATTATTAAACCACTTATTAAAAACGCAACTTGATCCTACAGAATTAGTCAATTACAGGCCAATCTCAAATCTACCCTTTCTTTCAAAAATACTTGAAAAGGCAGTGTCTTCACAATTATGTTCCTTTTTAGAAAGAAATGGTATCTGTGAGGATTTCAAGTCAGGATTTAGACCATATCATAGTACTGAGACTGCTCTCATCAGAGTTACAAATGATTTACTCTTATCATCCGATCGTGGTTGTATCTCTTTGTTAGTGTTACTCGATCTTAGTGCTGCATTCGACACTATCGACCACAACATTCTTTTGAATAGACTCAAAAATTATGTAGGCATTAGTGGACCTGCATTGGCATGGTTTAAATCATACCTATGTGACCGTTATCAATTTGTAGCAGTAAATGAAGAGATGTCACACCGATCACAAGTTCAGTATGGAGTAAAAAACAGAAATTTTTATCATTCGACAAAAAATCTCCACAAGTAGTAACCTAGAATATTGTCTAACCCTCGATGGCTGCTCTGTCAAGTCCTCGTCGTCAGTGAGGAACCTGGGTGTGCTCTTTGATACCAATCTTTCGTTTGAAAGCCACGTTTCTAGCATCGGTAAAACTGCATTCTGCCATCTTAAAAATATATCTAAATTACAGCACATGCTCTCAATGCAAAATGCTGAACAGTTAATACATGCGTTCATGAGCTCAAGGCTAGATTATTGTAATACTCTACTGGGTGGTTGCCCTACTCACTTAAACAAACTCCAGCTGGTCCAAAACGCAGCAGCTCGAGTTCTTACTAGAAGCAGGAAGTATGAACACATTAGCCCGGTTCTGTCAACACTGCACTGACTCCCTATTAAACATCGCATACATTTTAAAATCTTGCTTATTACTTACAAAGCACTAAATGGTTTACCTCCCCAGTACTTAAGTGAGCTCTTAACACATTATACTCCATCACGTCTACTGCGGTCTCTAAACTCTGACCTGCTGATAATACCTAGAATATCAAAATCAACTGCAGGTGGTCGATCCTTTTCCTATTTAGCACCTAAACTCTGGAACAGTCTCCCTAGCATTGTTCGGGAAGCAGACACACTCTGTCAGTTTAAATCTAGACTTAAAACACATCTCTTTTCTATGGCATACACATAAAACACTTTTTCAATTAAATGATTATTAGGCTGCATTATCTAGGTCAGCGGAACACTTCCCATAACACCTGATGTACTCGTTACATCATCAGAAGAATAGCATCTACGCTAATATTAGTGTCTCTGTTTTATCCCGAGGTCTACTGCAGTCCGCCGGATCCAGGCTGTATCCAGATCAGACGGTGGACCTGCACCCAGATGTGACCAACACATGACCCCAAAGTGTCTGCAGAGACCGTGTCATTTAGGCTCCACCTTGCTGCCTCATCGACCACGGCATCCTCAATCTCGCGTAATGACTCCGATATTTCAAATTATTTATTTTTAATAATTATTTAATCGATACATCATCCTCAATGAACCCGTCTCCGGCGCGTTGCCTCAGATCTTTCGAATATTCAGATCAATTATGACCTCTGACCTTTAAAATTGGCAGAATAATAATAATACGCTGTTTGTTAATTGGCCAGAGGAGAACTGGCCCCCCGACAGCCTGGTTTCTCCCAAGGTTTATTTTTCTCCATTAGGTCTCCTGATGGGGTCCTTGCAACTGTCGCCTCTGGCTTGGCTTGGCTTGCTCAGTTGGGGAAAAACTATTTTTTAAATATATTTCAAAATAAATCTAATTATTAAACTAAATTAACCATATAGACCAAATTACTATCTAAATCTAAAGCCCACATTGTTACTGTATGATAATCGAAATATATTCTGTTGCATTATTTTTCTGTTTAACACTGTGAAGCTGCTTTGAAACAATCTGCATTGTTAAGAGCGCTATATAAATAAAGTTGACTTGACTCGCTTTGACCTGCAGACGAAACACAAAAACTACCGTCAGTAACGTAAGTTCTTCAATATTTATTATATGTTTAATAAACCACTGTACACTTGCAGTTATGCTAAATATTCAGAACAACATCATTCTTGCTTGTGTGATATTGTTCAAATGCAGGATTTTCAATCTTCAAGCTAATCTTTTACATGTGTAGCGCCCCCACGGAGTCAAATTTCCGCCAAAAATAATGCGGTCACGGTTCACAAAACAATAAACATGATTTCAAAATGTAAAAACACAAAAAATATATATATTGCACAAAATGAAAAAAAAAAAAAAGTAATGCAAATATAATTTTTATAAGCATAAATCATAAAATTAAAGGGCATTAAAAAAAACGAGCATGAATACAAATTTTAAACACATAAAAAATTACATTATACTGTAAAGTGTTGCTAAAAACTATGTTTCCTTGGTTTTATTACTCTCTTACATTTTCTGCTCATATTAAATTTGTTGTATGCTTATGCTGTTTTTATCTTCGCTCTTATGTTCTGCTCGTGTTTATCCAAATCTTGCAGTTGGAGTTTCATGTAAATAAGTTCGGGCTTAAGCGTCACCATTGGTCCACTAGTTCTAGATTGACAGCTCCTCCTCTAGCCAATCAATCGAAGAGGGGAGTTGACATCACTTCTGTGCGACTCAGGGCTATTTTACAGGCAAGAACCACCAACTAGATTATACATTTACTGAAGAAAACCTGTGGTGATTGCAGGGTGCACCCTACACTGCGTGTTTTTAGCAAGAAGGTAACATAATTAGCATGATGCTAACATGATTAGCATGCTAACATTTTGCTTGCATGCTAGCATGATGTTAACACATTTTGACTTGTTTTTAACCCTTTGATACGTACGATCAAACCCGTGTGATCAATCTAGGCTGGTCCCTGGTGCGTACGATCACACGGGTGTGATTAGAACGCTCAGAGATCAACTGCCAAATTCAAATTTAAAATCTGCTTTAACGCGCTGAGTGTGACTGGCGCAGAGCCAAAGGCTGAGTGAGAGAGTGACTGAGCTCAGTGTCTTTTAATGTTTATTTTAGGTTTCATTCACTTCAAATTCACTTCAAATTAGATTACAACCACAAAAATATCAACAAATAGTAAATATAGTTTGTAATTGCATACTAATATATATATATATATATATATATATATATATATATATATATATATATATATATATATATATATATATATATATATATATATATATAACTGCAAGATATCAGTGTTGTAAACATATGATGGCCCGTGATAACATTACCGATCAACTAACACAACCATTTTCTACCCTTTTCCCTCACATAATGTCACATATATCAGGAGAAGTGGATGATCTTGTGTTGTAAATCCAGCAGGCTCCGACTCCCTGTCAGTGATAACTTTACCGATCAACTAACTAACACAAGAATCATTTTCTACACTGTTCCCTCACATAATGTCACATAGGGTGAATTCAGGGTGATTGGGACAATTTTCCCAAGTCATCAACGCCAAAAGGGTCCAAACCACCTTGAATTCACCCTATATCAGGAGCAGTGGATGATCTTGTGTTGTAAATCCAGCAGGCTCCGTCAGCGTTGTAAAAATAATGGCGGAGCGGACGACACAGCCCGTGATAGCTTTACAGATCAACTAACACTATTTTTTTTACCCTGTTCCCTCACGTAATGTCACATATATCAGGAGAAGTGGATGATCTTGTGTTGTAAATCCCACAGGCTCCGACTCCCTGTCAGTGTTGAAAACATATAATGGCGGCGCCCCGCCCACAGCCCGTGATAACTTATCGATCAACAAACATATAATTTATTTGTTTTTATTTTTATTATTTAAACCATAAGGAGTTCACTTGAATGTATTTAATTTAGTCAGTAAGTATTTTGAATAAAAAAATAATAAAAAATAAAACATCATGTGTCAAGTTTGATGTGTTACCATGGAAATTAGAACGCATGTCATTTTATAATAACGGTCGCATTAAAAAACTCACGCCAGGCTGCCAGTCTGAATATTTAGAACGTGCGAAAGGGTTAACATGTTTTAACCCTAAGCTAATTGATATTAGCATGTAGCTATTCACTGATAGCATGTGTAACATGTTTTTCAGTCCAGTTTGCTAGCATTAGTCAAACGAGCCAACCGTCATGTCTCTTTAGAAGCATCTGGCTGCAGACTATGGGCGAGTGGAGCTCCACTCGCGAACAGGAAATACGTCATCTCCAGTTTTACGCCCCTGTTGTTCCTCAATGTCGACTTTTGTGATTGGCCAATGCCTGCAGAATGCAGTCAATGGAAATGCTTCACCATCGGGCGAATTCATACATACCGCTGTGATTTTGACCGAAAATCTGAATAGAAACCATTACTCTAGATGCCATTACAGAAACTTTGAAATTCCTGTGAGAATATATTTTATGATACAGTCATTCTTTCACAACTTTATAAAAAGCATAAATGCAATTTGAAAAAAGTTGAACAACAAAAACTTTTTTTTTTCCGTCAGAAACAAAAAACAGAAACCCTTCTTTGACACCAAATCCTGTCGGAATATACTGCAATTCCTTCACAACTTTATAAAAATCATGAATGCAACGTATATTGCCACTGTCATCTAGTCCTTATCACTTTCATTTTATATTTTCTGAAGTAATTATTCACCTTATTTTAAATTGCATTCATGATTTTTATAAAGCTGAGAAGGAATTGCAGTATATTCTGACAGGATTTGGTGTCAAAGAAGGGTTTCTGACAGAAAAAAATATTTTCTACACTGTAAAAAATTTCAAGTGCTTTCAACTAATTATTATTTAGTAACTAGTTCCACAGATTTTTTTACGTTCATTCAATTTCGCTCAACAAATTGTTACCTGAATTAATATTTTTTAATTGGCTCAAAGTTGACTTAAACTTTAAAATGTATGTTTGCTCAATTAGTTTTAAAGTTACCTGAATTAATATTTATTAGTTGGTTCAAACTTGACTTCAACTTTAAAATGTATGTTTACACAACCTGCTTTATAATTAATTCAACTAAAACGTTTAAATTAGGGTTTTCATCATTTTTTTATTGTTTTAATCATTAAATCATAGAAATTGCTATGGATTATATACAAATGAAAACATTGTATCAGCTGCATTTATAACATTTGTCATACAAACAATACATTCTCATTACAACAACAAAATGCATTTCAAATTCTTCACTTTCAGACCTATTAAAACTCATGTTGTCAAACTTTAACATTAAAGATTATATTTTGAAGAATATGGGTGAGAAAATGGCAGAACTGTTTAAACATTTAAATCATTGTTTTCATGACATTTTCATGACTGAATTTTCCCTCTAAACATTTACTAATATTTCATGAACTGAGAACAATAAATCAAATATTAAATAAAAAAACTGTAGTAAAATGGTAGAAAGTTAGTTTGATATTGCATTGCATATTAAAAACAAATTTGACTAACTATTGTATCAAAAGTTTTCAAAAACAACATTCAACTGAATATTATTTGACACACACACACACACACATATATATATATATATATATATATATATATATATATATATATATATATATATATATTATATATATATATATATATATATATTACATCTGGAGCAATCTGGTTCTCAGTGACTGCACTCAGCAGAACACACTTCACAATCAAGGCCCAGAAAGACTTTCTGCACAGCTTCAAACAGGTACTTCCACTGTTTGGGATAGTCAATGTACAGGGCATACATCAATCCAAAAGAACACCAAAGGCAGTCGGAATAATCTGCCAGGTTGTTTAGGATCACTTTTTCCTCCACTACTACAGCCACATCCAATGCTGAATCGAGGCCTCCAGCTTCAATCACAGTCTCCAGAAGACCAATTTGCATCCCTCTGGTCTGTAGTTCAACATCATGGCCTTTCTGGTTTGAAGCATGTTAGATAAAAGAAATAGAAATACACAGTTTAACACAAATTTAAAGAGTTGTGGTCAAGTGCTCACAAGCACCTTGAAGAATCAGTAAAATGGTATTTTACTCATATACAGGGCTGATAGTGAAAAAAAATTCCTGAGCCTGAACTTTTTTTCCTTGCCCCCCCGAGAGGGTACTATGTATGCGACGCACTTTTAACACAACTTGTTGGCCCCTGGGCCCAAATATATAAACAGCCTAAGTATGTATAACCCTGATCATCATTATTGACAAGTGGCTCTTTAGATATTTTCATATTTGCATTATGCCCTCAGTATTATTCAAGAAAACACAGCATTTTCTTCTCAATATGTTCAGTGCCTACATTGACCAGCCCATCTCAGTACAATCACTGGAAGTAAATGCTGCAGATGCTACAGTCATACCAAGACAGGTCAGTAAGTGGCAATAATAGTACTCCAAAGTACACAGGAATTGATTACCTAAAGGACATGAAAAGGACACACATTCATTTTTCTTTACCAAATTTAATTGCAAAATATGCACCATTCAACTGAAAAACTATAAAAAATGAATATACTTATATCATTCATGATGAAAATAAAACTAAATGTCATTCTCCATGATTTCAATGAATAATCCACCTGGTCAACATAATGTTTTATTCATTGATTCCTATAATGCCTATCACTTGAAACAGTTTTGCTGATTTGTATTTATTTAAACAATGTATTTTAAATTTATATTAGTCTACATCAGTGGTTTTCAAACTTTTTAAGAGCGACCCTCTTTTTTCTTAAGTTGTCGCGACCCATATATAGGCATAATACTTATATACAATGGGCCATTTGACTGTATTCTCCATTAAACCACTAGATGGCACAAAAGTTCAGCTCAGCACTTTTCCACACAACCGCATTTGATCATTGACGCGTTCGCAAATTAAAGTTGATTCTGCACTAATTTGATTTAGGCCTATATATGGGACGCTAATTAACTGGTTAACCATTAACCAACAAGAATTTTAACCAATTAATTGTTTGCTGCATGCTTCAAAATACACTACAACTACACTATAACAATATATATTATGTTTTTGAGAGAGAAAAAATCAGGTAGGCCTAAGTCATGTACAAGTCGCATTTGATTGCATCCAGAAAAAAAACTGTATATAAAGCGAAATAATGTACAAACATTATAAACACTACAGACTAAGCTATTTTAGTTCCCCTCACTCCACAACAAATCCTTCAAAGTGAACAGTATTCAGAATGGATCAAGAATTTAAAAAATAGCCTACAATTAGGCTATAAGTATAAAGCCAAAACGAAATAATTTAATGAGAAACTGAAAGTAAGCAGCTTTGGTCTCGCGTAGCCTGACTCCCTCATTCGAAACCAATTTCCATATTCGCGATGTAGCCTATTTCATTTGGATGCATAACCATTATTTATTATAGGCTTTGTACTTCACTCGCGTCCCAATATTGATGGAAAAAATCATCCTCTTCACTTGCGCAAAAATGTGCTTGGGAATAGAGACCTGGACTCCCGCGGGACTCGCGGGACCCAACGATAGAGTGCGGCGCGGGACTAGATTTGATGGCTGAGTGCGGGTGCAGGCGGTAAGGTATTCGTGTGTGTGCGGGTTGCGGGAGAATAAAACTATTCGCGGGACTCCCGCAAATTAGAAATTTCTAAAAAATAATAAAACATCAACAAATAAATTGTTATGCATCTATTGCACAAATCAACAAGAACAACTTAAACAAAATAAAAACGATTTAGCTACGGGTGCAAGTATAGGCAGAGTTTCTGTTTATAAATTGTTTTGCTGCACTGTGCAATGTCACGAATAGTCCTACGTGTTTATTTCTAGAGCGCAATAGCCAAACAGATGCATTTAAGATAGAATCCACTCACCGCTCAAAACATCTGAGTTTTTGCTCAGTTCTGAATCCTGAATGCTGGCAAATCCTCTGATTATAACAAATACAATTTATACATTATGGAAGATTCATTGCGCAGTCAGTTTTATTGATAACAGAGCTTTGTGAGATCGCGATCAACTGAGATGTCATCTTTTTTTTAAATTATGAATGGAGCGCACTTTGCGCGCATTCTGCCACGCCAAACCACACACTGGCTTGCTTTTACATTAAATTACTTGAAATAGTGTCATGGACGTACAGAAAAAAACGTTTTATACTTTAATGCGGGCGGGAGCGGGAGAAGGTAACATCCGTCCCGCGCAGGTCTCTATATTTGGGAACAACATAGTGGAGCAGTGCTCACGCTGAATGGCACGAATTGTTGGCTTTTACTGACTATTTGAACTGAGCTGTGTAACTTTTTATATATTCGGTTAACTATTTTATTTTGATGATGAACTGACTGACTGTGATGTCAAGTTTGCAATGCTGGAATGTTTGTTTCTTGTGCGGCGCAAAATGTGACGCAAGATCCTTAATAGAAATCTCCACACTCAAAAAAATGATTCAAGCCCTTCTTAGATATGACACATTTATATTGTTTTCACTTTATTTAAATATATCTAATTAGGATGAATACTTATATAAATTTAACAAGTCTAACGTAAAATATATAAACAGCTTCATCAATGAGATTTATTTTAATTCGATGAACTCATATTAATTTTGGTTTTGGAGCGCGCCATTTGAGCATGCGCATAACAAGCTCAGAGAATGGAAAAGAACAAGCTCACGTGTGGCCACCATTTTCTCATCTGGTGCGGCGAGGATGGTGCTGCAAGGACTGTTAAGGCGTATTCCTTATTGGTAAGTATTATTTTTTTTGTTTTGTTTTTGTAGTAAAGAATTTACCTCACTGTCAAAATAATGTGTATAGGCCTATCGTAATTCTGAGTGAACAGCTGTGAAAGTTATGCGAGGTGGATTGTTCAAAGTGCGTATGATCGTTTTGGCGCGTTTATTTGTTGCTGCGTCACGAATTGGTGAAATGTTCTCGATCAAATTTGACCTGATTAACACGAAAAATAACACATTTAGACATATAAATTAATCGTGTAAGTGAGATGTTCAGTATTTCTCAATCTTCAAATGACTTTAAGCCCTGTGTGGAAAATACACGAAAACTCGACCCAAAAATAATTGCCCAGGTAGCAAAAATTGTGCGGGCCGAAGGCGGCCCAATTAAGGCTAAAACACTCGGCCGTTCCTCGGCATGAATCTAGGTCCGATTGCTCTGCGAGCGCTCGGTTTTGACGCGGCCCGAGCACTCGGTTATAATGCAGCCCGCATGCTCTGTTTTAAAGCGGCCCGATTACGGAACCCAGTGAGGACGTAAAGCCCCCCCTCCCCCATCCAGTTCCATGTTCGGGCTTATTTCATCTTTAATTATTTACACTCATGTCAAGTTAATAATTACATTTATGAGTAGGCGTTCATTATGCAACATAAACTGAAAACAAAACAGCACAAGAGAGAGTTTTCATGTTCAATGAATTTTTTTATTGGAAAAAGGTAATTTAACTATGCTTTATTTAAAAACGGGGCTTGTGATTCAGACAAAAAAAAAAAAAAAAAACTAATACCATTGTAATAACCACAGAATTAATGTTAATTCAACAATGTAAATTTAAAAACCATTTTACAAAACATTTAATTCTGGCACACTGCATTGGAGTTGTCTCTAGGTCTGCCTGTGTTCGCCCTCTGGCTTCGGCCACCATCCCGGTCAGAGGCTAGCTGCAGCCACCTGGTGATGAGGAGCTCCATTTCCTTTTCTGTAGAGTCTTTGGTCAGGGCATTCCGGCGGACTGCATCTGAGAAAAACAAAAGACAGAAGAGGGCAGCATGACCATGTTACTCAGCAACCACCAAAACTTAATTTGGATGTCACCACATTGAAGTTATCCAGCACTGACACTCACCCAGAACCACACTTTTTAAAATGAGCCTTTTGAATGCAGGCTTTCGGTTGGCCCCACTCCAATTAATGAGTCTAGCCAGCGGGGTGTTCATTGCTCTTTTCATGACTCGCCCCACAGTGTCTTTAAGGGTCATGCCTCCGACCATTCCAAGGAGAGCAGTCTGAAACAAAAGATATGTACCGGAAAATCTGGCCACACCTCGGTACTTATTAAAATAAATAAATGTAAAAAAAAAAAAACACATTAAAAGGAATACATACTGTTGTCCTGTAAAAGTAAAAAGCAGCATTTAATAAAATTTCATATTATAAAAATATTATTAGAATTGTTCAAGTACATGTCAAAAGTTTGGATACAATGATTTTGAAAGTCTCTTCTGCTCACCAAGTCTGCATTTATTAGATCAAAAATACAATAAACAGCAATATTGTGAAATTGTCATAAAAATAAAAACCTTTTAAACTTGAAAAATGTTATTTATTGTGATGCAAAGCAGAATTTATTTTACATGCAGTGATATGATCTTTCAGAAATCATTACAATTTGATACTCAAACTTTTCTGATTGTTATCAGTTATGTATTTATGATGTACATTATTTTTCAGGATTCTTTTGGGGATGGGGTTCAATGAACAGCATTTACTTTTATTTATCAAAAATACTACATGTAATAAAGCATTGATTAAATATACATTTTGTAAAATTTTAAAGTCACTTTTCATCACTTTAATGAATGATGAATTAAAGTTAATTTCTCTTTTTTAAATCTTTCTACAAATGTTTGATCGTTAGTCTATCGTTGTTTCCACAAATTAAGCAGCAACATTTTTTAACACTGATAAATAGTAAATGTTTGAGCATCCAATCAGCATACGAGAATGATTTCTGAAAGATCATGTGACAAACTGTGTTAATACCAACATATTTATAAACGATTCTAATGACAAAATTCTGATTAATGCATCATTAAACTCACTAAATTCTTCTTCTCCTCTGGATTCTTTAATGTCTCTTCCAAACGTTGTAACTGCTCAATAGTTGAAAGTGGGAGCCCAAAATGTGTTGGGTCTGGCATGATGTCTGGAACCGCTTGACTGCTGGAAATTTTTGGAGCTGCACCAGGATGAGCAACTGCTGCTCTCTGATAGAATCCAGCTGGATGAGGATCTCTTTGGCAATTGCTGTAAAACAAGAACAACCAGGCATATCAAATTAGTAGCAAAACACCGTACGTATAAGAGTAAACTGAAAGTGATCACTTTGTAGAATTCCTACCTGAAGGCACAGCCTCCCGAGAAGACCTGTTGTGTGCGTCATGTGCTTGCGGGGTGTTCTAAAAGAAAAGAAAAAGATGTTAATCTCATCACACATACCGTGAATTTTTGTTTCAATGAGCTATAGAATAGCTTTCTTGCCCCTCTTACTTGATATCCATTTTGGCCTGATGACTGACTTCTGCCAGCTGCTGCATTGGTTGGGGTGGCAGTAGGAAGTGTAGCCCATTGACTATGGTAGTTGGTACTGGAGACTGAAGACCACGGTGGTGGACTAGCTGCTGGGATGTTCCCTGAAGGGGGAGAAGCCCACAGACCTACAGAATTTCTTACTTTGGGCACAGCCTCCTCATAAGACCTGTCCTGTGTGCCATGTACAGGTGGGGTGTGCTAAAAGAAAAGAAGAAAACTATTTTTAATCTCACACATACCAAAGTGTTTTTTCCCCATGAGCTATAGAGAATTCAAACTTTCTTGCCCTTACTTCAGATACAGTTTGGCCTGATTGACTTCCCAACCATGCAGCAGCTGGCAGGTGTCAGCTATCGGGCTGTTGGTAGTGGAGACTGGAGACCACGGTGGTGGACTAGCCGCTGGGATGTTCCTTGAAGGGGGAGAAGCCCACAGACCTGCTGCCAAGCTATTTGCATCAGAAGGGGGATCAAGTGAAATATGGCCAGGGGACCAAAAACCTTGACCAGCTGGCTGACTCCCTTCACCTAGAGCTGTCACAAAGGTGCAATTGGCCGTTATGTTAGTTTAAACCCAGATGCTTAATAAAAGCTTAATGAAAACCACTGTAACGGGCCTACCACCAAGAGATGGGATGCAGGGGGCTGGTGCAAGTGGGGTGTAATTTTTTTTGGTTTGAGCACCTGGTGCAGCAGTCCTCCCCTGCTCCTCCTCCTCCTCTTCACTGCTGCTTACTATTCTTTTACAGCCTCTAAAATTGATTATATTGGGATGTCTGTTGATCATGGGAGTAAATAAATTATATTTGATACTTTTTTAAAAGTTGGTTTTGTCAGATGGTTGGGGGGTGCATTGTAAGGCCTTCTAGCTTGCGGTCTAATTGTTTGCCCAGGTGTATTGTAACTTTTGAGGAAATTACCTATTCTTTCTCTTCATGTACTCTGGCCTGTTGTCCTCATCTTCAGTATTTAGATCAGAGGTAATTGTTGCCTCTAGCAGCTTTGCACAGGCAATCTCATATACATCTGTCAACACAAATGCAGATTCGGTCTAAATGGAAGGGCTCCTTATGTTACTTGTGCAGTAAGTTTTCAATTCAATAAGTGTGAAATTGTGTAGTTTAAGAATGAAGCATTACTTTACCATGTGAATACATCACACGGACTCTGAATTGAGTCCAGTCAGCACCAGGCATCATCCCCTCTTTAGTTGCCCTACGCAGCTTTGCAAGAGATACAAAAGGGGCCAGAAACTTTGGCCTCCTTTCAGCCAATTAGAGTGAACAACTTCAACCTCCTTTGAATTTACAAACTCCACGACGTGATACATTCTGTAAAGAAGAAATGTAGGTCGCCAGGTATAGAACATATTAAAAGAAACACGCAGACTTTTTGGGACTTTAGCTTATTCACCGTATCCTCCAGAGTAAGATAAATCCATATATACCACAATCATCTCCGTGCGTCCCATAACTGTCTGACGCACATATCGCTAGCCTAGCTTAGCACAAAGACTGGCGGTAAACAGCTCCATCTAGCCTACTGCTCAATAAGTGACAAAACACTATCATTTTCATGTTGTGATGTGTATGGTTACATTGTGTACGAAGACCTATGTAATAATCAAGGAACTTTGTGCTGTAATTTTCCATCTGTCTTAGTACATGTAACTATACACATCAAAAAAGTAAACAGGAAAATGTTGGCGTTATTTTGTCACTTATTGAGCAGTCGGCTAGCTGGAGCCGCTTACCTTCGGTCTTTGTGCTAAGCTAGGCTAGCAGTGGGTGCGTCAAACAGAGATATGGGACGCACAGAGATGAGAATGGTATGTATGGACTTATCTAACTAAGGGGGATACGGTGAATAAGTCCCAAAAAGTCTGCATGTTCCTTTAAAATACAGCACCATTTTAAAATAAAGCAGTAAATGGGGCACCAATTATTATTAGCAATGAATCACATATGCTAAAAAAATAAAAATAAAAAGTCACAAATCAGATGAAAAACCTGCCTAACTAAGTGGTAATCAGTGGCATAATTAACAAGCCAGAACAATATCGCAAAAAAATTACATTTGATCTCAACATGATTAAGCCTAATGTAAATGCAACAAAGGCATTCCCACATGTTTGTCTTTGAAGGGGAGGAGGACATATTTTCGAAGGCCACCATCAACTTTAACACACTTCAAACTCTCTGACAACTGTGAGAGAAGAAACACACCCAGGCTAGATGAACTGAGGGGATATGTGTAGAATGGCTCAACAGCATAGAACTGATAGTACACCAAGTGCATATTACCTTCAAGCAAGATGATATTCTGAAGCAAGCCAATGTCATTACCCATTTTAATACAGTTATCCCCTTCTGTAATTTTAACACAAAATTGATCCGTGTGCAACTCTTTAAACTCCTGTATTCCTCCTCTAATACCCTGTGGTAAGGGACCACCAACATGTTCTTTCCTTAATACAGTTCCTGCTTTCACATGCCCATCATGGACCCTTTTGTTATTGGCACGCTCAGACAAGCGGCGGACAATCTGGGCAACTGGGAAATTTGCCCCCCTCACCATGCGCTTTACCTCACCAAGAAAATTCTCAAAGGAACCCAGATATCACATCAATACATCCATGTCTCTTAACATCATCGCTCAAATGAACGAGGCCATGCAAATTGTACACCAGAAACCCCTCACCATAAAGTCTGCCAAAATGTTCAACAAATGACACAAGTACTGTCTTTGCACAGTCACAGATCCCTACATCCACCTCAGGATTAGCCAGCATAAAAATAGCAACCGACAGCAGCATAAAGTTGTGGTAGACTGGAGCAGCCAGAACATCTACGAGAACGACAGGGCCTGTATACAACAAGAACTGTCGTAGCTCTGTAGCCTTCCATCTCCCTCTTTCCTCAAAAGCTCTAGGCTTTCTAGCAAACTCACACGGAATGCTTTTCTTCAGTTCCTGTAGTTTCTGAGATAGTGCTTTAACCAGCTGACCAGACAAGCGAGTTGGCAAAGGCCCAGTACACCACAGGTCAAACAAACGACGTACAACCCCAAGACACACCAAATGCATGTAATCGTGAGGAAAATCAAGTACCATGTCAATACCAAGTCCAGTCAGAGGAGACTGTGCTACATGATGATCTTCATCCAACATTTGCCTGAAACTAGCATCCGTTCTCAAGGCGGAGTCAATCTGTGGAAACGTCATGCGACTTCTTACATATACACCTGTCTGTACACATTTATCACAAGCTGAATAGCCTGAATGACTCTTTATGCCTTTGACAAAAGCCCGGGCTGGAGCGTCACACACAACAGAACAGACTACTTGAAAAAACAGCTTTCCTTTGAACCAAAACCCAGACTGAAGACTACTCAACTCGCTAACCAGGTCCCTTAAGTACTCAGAGTGATTTGGGTTTGCAATCCCCTCCAAAAATGCCAATCATGAATGGACATTTACTTACTTCCCTCAATAAACCTAGAATGGGCCACAGCTGCTGGTTATTACTCTTAAACAATGGGAGGCCATCAAAGTTTAATTGTAACTGCAGGCAATGCTTGCTAGGGAGTTTCATCCACACATTTTCAAGAAGGCCTGTTATAGCATTCAATACACCAAAGTAAAAGAATGCGCCTCCTGCTACAGGTAGGATTTTGTAGTTGGTGGCTGTTTTGAGGAGAGTCCTCCCATCTCTTGGCAAATTGGGGTGGTGAAAATGTAGGATAGACAACAAGGCAGTAAGTGCAACCATGGTGATATTAAACTCCAAAGCCCAATTGACCAAATCATCAGCAAGGTCAGGTCTATGCTCAGATGGGCCCTCTCTATCATCACAGTCACTGTCGAAGTTCCTGTCACGCATCAAGTCACTGTCATCACAGTTTACAACAACGTCTAAGTCATGTACAGTGTTGTCATCAGTCAGATCATCAACAAGATTATCAATACCTTCCAGCAAGTTAGACACCGATTTAACTGCCTTGCGTCTCAGATTAGATTTGAAAGAATGTATTTGATCAGCCATTCTTACCTTTGAAGTGTTTGTTAAAATGGAAAAGCAAAAGCAAGATTACCTGAGGGAAAAAAGAAATGGTCATTGATTTAGTCCATTTAAAAGATATTAATTTGAACTAAATAGAAAATTTGAATTGAATAAGTTAACATCTTATTCATCAAGACTTTTTCATTATTGGATTGAATCAGCATTTGTTAATACATGTTTTAAAGTCCGCAAGATGCAACCAACTTTATTTCAGCGTTCATTGTGATGCATTTCCAAGTGAAACAATATTGATTAGAGGTTGGGATTATGCTTTAGCACTCCCGGCCATCATTCAGTAACATAGGCAGCTTTTCAGAGAGAAAAAGAAAATGCAGTAAAAAAGTAAAACTGAAATATCTGAATGTAAGCAGCTGTTATCTATGTGAAGAGTTAAAATATTTATAATTTATTCCTGTGATGAGCTGAAATCATCATCATTACTCCAGTCTTCAGTGTCACAATCCTTCAGAAATTATAATATGCGGATTTGATTATTAACAAACATTTATGATTATTAGTGTTAAATAAGTTGTGCTATTCAAACATTTGTGGCAAGATTTAAAAAATACATTATTCAAACATGCATTAAATTGATCACAAGTGACAATATCACAAAACATTTCTATTTAATGTTAATTAACTTTGTTCATTAAATCCTAGAAAATAAAATGCATCATGGTTTCCACAACTTTTAGGCAACAACTGTTTTAAAATCAAATCCTCTTATGAAAATGATTTGTGAAGGATCATGTGACACTGAAAACTTGAGTACTGACTAGAGTAATGATGATAAATTCAACTTTGATCGCAGGAATACATAAATTATATTTAACAGCTGTTCAGATTTGTAAAGATATTTCGCAATATCACCGTTTTAACCATTTTTATTAAATAAAGGCAGCCTTAGTAAGCAGAAGATACTAAAACATTAAAAGGGCTGTCAAGTTAGCACTGATTTATTCACATACTTTGTCAATAAATACCTTGAGACGGCTTGAAAAACACCATATATTATCGCAATCGTGCACCTATCAGTTATAACGAATCGTGGCAACGGCACTGCTGCGCTAAGAAATCCATTCATTTCAATGGCTTGCGCGCTCAAGGACGGTTTGTTGCTGCGCCCAAAAAGAGCACCTTTGACGAGCTTGCGCGCCGCGGTCAAAGTTCAAAATATTTTCACTTTTGCGCGGCGCTCTGTGACGATTACCCAGCGGCGATGGAAAGCGGTACATCGAAACAAGCATGGAAAGCAAAATGGATGAACAGCTTGTACTGTGCTTGTCGGAATTTCCGGAACTTAGTAATACAAGTTTGCGGTCATGTAGGGACATCGGGAGAAAAGCTGTCATGGAGACACATCTCAGTTCAAGTTGGCATGTCAGGTGTGTTTTAAGGTAGCTTAGATAGGCGAATAAGAGCTTTAAAGTGTAAAAAAAAAAATAATTTTGAAACCGTTTTTAATTTTTCATCTTTACTAAGTGTTAACAATAAGATTATCATGAGGAATTGTATTCAGCATTGTCTTGAATCTAGTCTTGATCAATGTTTTACCTAAAATTTTAAATGCTGTTTTACTAAACGAGGTTCAGGAGGAACATGTCAGATAATTGACACAGGTGGAGAGTACTCAGCCAATCAACAAAGAGGTATAAATACGAAGCCGTCTTACCTCCATTTTGTTGACAGTTTTTCCAGCATAGATGGCATTTCTTGCAGTTCGCTCCACCCGCCTCCTATTCACGCTGCCTACACGGATCGCGCTCAACACATTTCTACAATGCTACAATCTTTATAAGCTACCTAAAAGCAGCCGCTCCATCAGCATTCGGGGTAAAATATTATTTTTATGAGATGTAATTGTGTTTGACGATCCACAATCGTGAGTGTCTTCTAACAATTCTAATCGATTCACAAACTTCAATAAGTGATGCTTTGTAACGTGGTGCGTTGGAGCCATGACTATAGAGTCAGCTGCGAGAGCAGTGCTCAGACAGCGTGAAGAGTGCACATCGCACAGACTTGCAACAGGGAGAACTACAACAGTCCCTGTTTTAAGATAACGTATATTGCACACATCAAGCTTTTCTTGATGTCTTTTTCGCCTCTGTGTACAAAGCGTTACAGATATCCAGACAGATACTTTGTCACACAAGAAGTGTTCACCAAGGGCGCGAACGGGGTTGCCGTGATAAACAATAAATATACGTTGCGGGTAAAGCGGTGACTGTATCGTGAGGTTAAATCACTAAAATGATGCAGTGCAACAGCACACGTTATGCCAAACAATCATCCATTGGGATCAGCTGAAAATCACTGCATTGGATTCAATATTTCTCAACTTGATGCACACATAAGCTTGGTCACAGCGCGACCATACTCGCATTGCGACTATTTAGATATGTGCAAACTGTACAATGTATTTGGGAGCTCCTGTTTTTCTTAAATGTAACATCAATACCTACAGTAGGCTATTGTATAACAATTGTATCAATGATTATTGTATGCCATCTTATATTTTGGGGATGAAAAACCATAATTCACAACACTGCAGATTCAAAGGCTGATTTCATTGAATAATGTGAGATCTCACATTTCAAAATCTGAATTTGGTGCAGTTTTGCATTATACTGGCTTGCAAAATCAGTGCTTCAGAATGCTTCAGTTCAGAGCATTTGAACCAATGAATAAGGCACACTCATGCAAAGCATTTTCTTCATCGTGGTTTATATTGTTACATGTTGTATAATTTAAGTTTGTATATTATATCCCATATGATTTTGAATGAGCCTCCTGCAATAATAAGGCATGGACATTTCAAAATAAGAGTCCCATTCGGTTACACAAATATGTTTCTCCATTTGTCCATCTAACTTTCCCCTTTCTCTCCCACAGGAACTCAGGTTCTCTGGATAATTTTCTCCACTATTACAGCAGTGCTGTTCCCTCTGCTCCCACAGGAGCTCAGTTTCTCTGGCTAATTTTTTCCACTATTACAGCAGTGCTGTTCCCTCTGCTCCCGCAGGAGCTCAGTTTCTCTGGTCAATTCCTCCACTACCACAGCAGTGCTGTGCCCTCTGCTCCAACAGGAGGTCAGTTTCTCTGATTAATATCTCCACTGCCACAGCAGTGCCGTTCCCTCTGCTCCCACAGGAGCCCAGTTTCTCTGGTCAATTCCTCCACTACCACAGCAGTGCTGTTCCCTCCGCTCCCGCAGGAGCTCAGTTTCTCTGGTCAATTCCTCCACTACCACAGCAGTGCTGTTCCTTCTGCTCCCACAGGAGCCCAGTTTCTCTGGCTAATTTCTCCACTGCCTAAGCAGCAATGTTTCCTCCCAGAAATCTCCAATCCTACGTGACCTTCTTTTCTCTCCATGCTCCCGCAGACCAGACCACCAATTAGACTGGAGATTTCTATGTTACCCTTAAAACCACAAACATACATTTATCCTGGGTTCAATAGCCTTTCTCATTTTACTGGAATTATCTGCTCCGCTTTCCCCCACAGGTGGCACAAACTAAATGATTACCTGGCAAGCATAGCCAAGCACACGCTATCCAATGGGGGAGGGCATTTCTACGATTACCATACATGTTTTTATTTATTTATTTTTCAGCTAAAAAGTGCCGTGTGAGTCACACAGTAGAACCAGTACACATACTGCAGGTCAGACGCTAGCATGAGGCTGCATCTGCTAGCTGCACAGGCCAATCATTTCAACAGTTTTATCCAACAGGTTATAACCCCACCTACGTCCAGTGGCCTGCAGCTCCAGAGGCACAAATAAGCACAAGCCTTTCTCTGCTTAAGTCCACCTAAGTAAAAGCCCACATTTTCTTCCATCATCCAGATAACTTTTCTTTCCAAACCACAGAGGAAAACCCAAGTGTGAGGCCGCCGCCGACATCCGCAGCCCCGGATTATAACCCTCCCACCTCCATCTGCAATACAGATGCCCGTGCCATCCAACGACCCTGGCCATGGAACTGCCACCAGTGTCCCAAAACATCCGCGCACAGATCCTCGCTGAAATTCAGGAAGTTGGCTGACCAATTTCTAACTCCAGTACCATGCTATTCGCAACTCATTTTCCCGTAACCCTCCTGTTAAAACCCCCTCCTTGAAGCATCGCTCGATACCATTGTCCAAGCAGTTTCTCTCAGGACCCTCCAAACCTGTGTCCATTTTTCTCTCCTTTCAATTACCTTGTTCATTTCTTATCTTAACAACATCAAGAGCCTCCAAGTAGGGTTCATCAAAGGTTACCTGAGCGGCATTCAGTTCTCCGTTAACTCCCTCTCTCTAGATAAATAATTCTCAGACCTCCCTCCAGATCAAGGGATCTGAAGATCCCAGCCAATCCGTCCCAATGCTAGACATCCTCACTACACACATCCTCGCACAGGGTACCAGTCTCTCAGTACCACCTGACCACTCGACACCATGTTTGTCTTAGCCTTCTTTGGTTCCCTTAGATGTTCGGAACTCGCTATCACATCAAAATTCGACCCAAAAAATCCACCCCACCATCTCCGACTTATCATTAATAGATGGGGAAACATTCTCTTATCTGATCAAGCAAAGTGAGACTGACCAAATAAAAAAGGGTAATTTTATCAAAATTTTTAAACTCTCATCACTGATCCAACCATACCAGTCAGTTCTGACATATCTTCAATGGAGAAGTTCTCAAACAAAATTGCCCCTGTTCACGGATGAATCCAACAAACCGGTGACACGCTTTTGGTTCCAGAAACATCCCAAATCTGTTCTCCAACAGTCAGGCCGCAAGCTCAGCAGCTCAAAAAGGCCTCTCCCAACAGCAGATCCAAGCTCTTGGGAGATGGTCCTCAGATACTTTTCAAAATCCCCTGGGTCGTCCACCGAGGGATTTGTTTCTGTCCAGCCAACATGTAATCTCATGCTTTTCTTTTCTGTTCTTAGTATTTCCAGGAGAAATTGAAAGGTTCACGCGGTGAGCCAAGCGGAAAGGTTCACGCGGTGAGCCAGCGGAAAGGTTCCATGCAGTGAGCCAGCGGAAAGGTTCACGCGGTGAGCCAGCGGAAAGTTGCCACGCGGTGAGTCAAGCGGAAAGTTTCCACACAGTGATTCAGTGGAAAGTTTCCACGCGGTGAAACGGAAACTTTCCACACAGTGATTCAGTGGAAAGTTTCACGCAGTGAGTAAACGGAAAGTTTCCACACAGTGAGTCAACGGAGTTTCCATGCAGTGAGTAAACGGAAAGTTTCCTCACAGTGATTCAGTGGAAAGTTTCCACGCAGTGAGCCAACGGAAAGTTTCCACACAGTGAGTCAACGGAGTTTCCATGCAGTGAGTAAACGGAAAGTTTCCACACAGTGATTCAGTGGAAAGTTTCCACGCGGTGAGCCAGCGGAAAGTTTCCACGCGGTGATTCAGTGGAAACTTTCACGCAGCGAGTCAGCGGAAAGTGTCCATGCAGGAGTCAGCAGGAAGTTTCCACAGTGAGTCAACGGAGTTTCCATGCAGTGAGTAAACGGAAAGTTTCCTCACAGTGATTCAGTGGAAAGTTTCCACACAGTGGGCCAGTGAAAAGTTTCCGAGCAGTGAGTCAGCGGAAAGATTTTACATTGAGTCAGCGGCAAAATCCAAGTGATTCACGCAGTGAGCCAACGGAAAGTTTCCACACAGTGAGTCAACGGAGTTTCCATGCAGTGAGTAAACGGAAAGTTTCCACACAGTGATTCAGTGGAAAGTTTCCACGCAGTGAGCCAACGGAAAGTTTCCACGCAGTGAGCCAACGGAAAGTTTCCACGCAGTGAGCCAATGGAAAGTTTCCACACAGTGATTCAGTGGAAACTTTCCATGCAGCGAGTCAGCGGAAAGTGTCCATGCAGTGAGTCAGCAGGAAGTTTCCACAGTGATTCAGCGGAAAGTTTCCACGCGGGAGTCAGCAGGAAGTTTCCACACAGTGATTCAATGGAAAGTTTCCACACAGTGGGCCAGTGAAAAGTTTCCGAGCAGTGAGTCAGCGGAAAGATTTTACATTGAGTCAGCGGCAAAATCCACGCAACAAGAAAAGCAAATAGAGTAAGATAGTGGATAGCTGTCCACGCAATAAGATACTAGACACGCAGTAAGAAGTTCCCCATGCTGTAAGATGGTGGATAGTCGCCCACGCAGTAAGATGGTGGATAGTCGCCCACGCAGTAAGATGGTGGATTGTTGTCCACGCAGTAAGATGGTGGATAGTCGTCTCACGGAGTAAGATACTGGATAGTCGTTCACGCAGTAAAATACTGGATAGTCGTTCACGCAGTAAGATAGTGGACAGTCGTCCACGCAGTAAGATAGTGGACAGTCGTCACGCGGTAAGATAGTGGACCGTAGTCCACGCGGTAAGATACTGGACAGTCGTCCTCCGCAGTAAGATACAGGACAGTCGTCCACGCAGTAGGATACTGGACAGTCGTCCACACAGTAGGATACTGGACCGGCGTCCACGCAGTAATATACAGGACAGTCGTCCACGCAGTAAGATACTGGACAGTCGTCCACGCAGTAAGATACTGGACAGTCGTCCACGCAGTAAGATACTGGACAGTCGTCCACGCAGTAAGATAGTGGACAGTCGTCCACGCAGTAAGATAGTGGACAGTCGTCCACGCAGTAAGATAGTGGACAGTCGTCCTCCGCGGTAAGATAGTGGACAGTCGCCCTCCGCAGTAAGATAGTGGACAGTCGCCCTCCGCACAAGATAGTGGACAGTCGTCCTCCGCAGTAAGATAGTGGACAGTCGTCCTCCGCAGTAAGATAGTGGACAGTCGTCCTCCGCAGTAAGATAGTGGACAGTCGTCTCCGCAGTAAGATAGTGGACAGTCGTCCTCCGCAGTAAGATAGTGGACAGTCGTCCTCCGCAGTAAGATGGTGGACAGTCGTCCTCCGCAGTAAGATAGTGGACAGTCGTCCTCCGCAGTAAGATAGTGGACAGTCGTCCTCCGCAGTAAGATAGTGGACAGTCGTCCTCCGCAGTAGGATACTGGACCGGCGCCCACGCAGTAAGATGGTGAACAGTCTCCTCAAGCGAATAAGTCCAACTAAGTGAGAAGTAGAAGATTCCACAGCGAGATAGTGAATACGATTATTTTTTTATCTTATTTTGAAGAGTCAATGCAGCGAAAAATGTAAGATTACATGCAGCATGAAAGTGAATTATTTTCCACACAGCGAGAAATAGAAGTTTTATAAACACCGCAAGGAAACGGATAGTTTTTTCCACAGCAAGAAAGCGGATACATTTCACCCAGCGAGGAGTGGACAGTTTTCCACACAGCAAGGAAGTGGATAAAACCCTCTAGATTGATAGTTTGCACGAGTTGAAAGTTTCCACTTAGTAAGGAAGTGGACCAATTCATTGCAGCAAGAAAATGGAAAGTTTCCATGCAGCAAGGAAAGGGTAAGTGCCAAAAAATCTCTAAATCAAGATCTCATTTCTTTTTCCCATTTTTCTTCCAGGGGGTCTCCCACGTACAAGCCCACACGCTGCTCCTGTCAAGAACCATGTGATTTGTGAACCAACAAGGGCCGCCCATAGGCGACACAAGCCGCTAACGGGCCCTCCGAATCAAATAACCAGGCCCCTCTCTCATGCCAGCCGCCAAGCTCGGCACTTCTTGGGGGTATTTAGGCGGCTGTCCTATGCTTTCTAGCTTTTGGGGTACTCTGGGTTCGGGCCAAAGTCCGAGCTCGAAGCCCTCCCCCCGGACAGCACGCCACATACGCAATTAAATGTACTCTATAAATTATATGTAAGTGTGAACTAGTGAAATGCTGTTTTACTAAACGAGGTTCAGGAGGAACATGTCAGATAATTGACACAGGTGGAGAGTACTCAGCCAATCAACAAAAGAGGTATAAATACGAAGCCGTCTTACCTCCATTTTGTTGACAGTTTTTCCAGCATCCCTCCACCACCCCTTCTCCACATTCTGCTCTTTTTTTCCTTTTTAAGTTCTAAACCACTTACATACGGGGGGTACTCTGGGTTCGGGCCAAAGTCCGAGCTCGAAGCCCTCCCCCCGGACAGCACGCCACATACGCAATTAAATGTACTCTATAAATTATATGTAAGTGTGAACTAGTGAATTAACCTTTTGATTCAATAAAAGAGATCAAATTGTACTATCATTAGGCTACTCTGGATGTCATCTTTGTTTTGTTTTTATTATTATTAAAGTCTTGGACAAAAAAAAAAAAAAAAAATATATATATATATATATATATGTGTGTGTGTGTCCCGCCACATCTTTGACCTGTAAACATTGGTTTTGATAGGTGTTCTCCCAAAATAGCGACTTTGCTCTGGCCAGCAAAGCGCATATCGCGTTATCGGAAGGGCTAACGTTACGCTGAACCCCGCGGCAAGCGCAGCGCATTCCGCGTCCTGTGTGAAAGCCTCATGCATTTGTTAAAATTGCGTCCTGTACCCCAATGGGCAGCGGCAAAATATGCACGGTCCATGCATGATCACAATGTGAAATACGAGCATAAAAGACATAGGCCTATTTAAGAATATTTTAACGGTAATCGTTCAGTTACGAGTGCGACAAATTCTTTGCCGAGCTAGTCAATGTTTGCCACGTGCTAAATAGTGTTAACGTTAGCTAGCGTCGTTCGAGCCATAAGTCGGAGCCAATTTCATATTAACGTACCCTCAACTTGCACTAGGCTACTTTACTCAGACATGATAAACAAGTTCTGTTGTTTTAATAATTAGATTTATGAATAATTTATTTTCGTTTCATCTGGAGGAAGCACCGTTGAATTGAACTAATGTTACACGAACAAATTTAAACGGATCGATAATCGAAATTTAATCAGCAACAGTTCGAAATACGTACAGTATGGATGTTAAGAGAACTCTATTGAAACCATGCTTGGCTTGAAATAATGTTATTGTAAGGAAATATGGAACACAAGACTTACCTCAAGTTCACCGTAATGGCGCAGGATCGAAAAGGGGTGATTCACGTCAGGCGTTGAGTTTTATCTCACCCAAAATTGTGCGTGCACACGTCACTCCAGTGACGCTTGCTGCAATGTCGTTGAAATCTGCATTGTTGGAAATGTTATAGATTTCAAAGACTATTTTGAAAAAGACGTGTTTGCACTATTGTAATTTGTTGTTACATGAATAATAATTAAAATAATAATAATAAAATAAAATAAAAAATCTGTTGAAATCGGCTTCATACTGGTAAAAAGGGTATGAGCCGAGTGCCCAGAGTTTAACAACAGCTGTCACCGGTGCTGGTAAAAATTTTAATTGGCCAGTAAAATGAATTGTAGACTCGATATTGCTAACAAGACATTGTACATGTATGTTAGGTTAGCAATCCTGTTAACACAGGATTACAAGTCTAACGTCACACCTTAAAAATAGGTAGAAAAATATTTTGACATCTAAAACTGATGTTGGCCGGTAGAAAAATATTTTGGCCGGCATTTAGTTTCTGTTACCCAATTGGTAGATGAGCCAAAAGTGAACAAGTGCCTGTCTGCAGGTGGCAAAATGACGTGGCCCAATTGCGCTGCCACAACTCAGCCGATGCGCGACACAGCCGACAGCGCCGCAGGTTTTACGGAAGCGGCCCGCTTCTAATTGCTAGCTGGGTGTATGGATCCCTTAACACTAACCCCAAACCTAAACATACCAATTTTATACAGAATATAAAGAGAATAAAACGTAATGGACAGAATGTGATGGAAAATGACGATTTTAGTAACCATATAGCTTTAAAATAACGTGAACAAAGTTAACAAACACAGAATTAATGACCACAAATTCATAGATTTAATTATAAAAAATGAACAACAAAGTCAACAATTAACACAGAACATAGTTAACAACAAACACAGAATTAATGGATAAAAAACGCCTATTGCTACAACATGTTGCTGCTCCTGCTGCCATGGCGCCCTCGATCCTCTCCTGTCCGCCGAAAGGCTATCTATCCACCGTGTCTCGGTTCAAATCAGAAGAAAAAAAACATATGTTGCGGTAGGCTACATAAATCGCGAAGTATAAAAATATAATCGTTTTATTTCCCACTGACCTCACTTTCAGAAGTGTCGCTTAACTGTGATAAGATCTTAAGGATTTTGATTGTGATAGAGCTGAATACAGTTCCGTCGTGGCGGTTTGCCATAGCTGACCAGGATAACGTTACACCGTCGACAGCCACGTCGTCCGTAGAAGCGAATGTTCACCGGTCCAAAAGTGTTGAACGATCGTACCTCAACACAGATGAAACGATCACGAAACCAAACACGTTATTAACGCAAATAACAGCCTGTGTACTGCTATCTAAGCAAACATCATTTCCCTTGCACGTTTAAGTAATAGACAGTAAATTAGAATAAACACATACAAATAGATGTACATAATAAACACATACAAACGTACGTGTGGTAGCCAGCTCGTCAGATAAATCTGCGTTGAAAGCTTGGTTTGGTGATTTTTTTTTAAATAATTTTTTGGCGCTTCTGCCTGAAGTCCGTGAAATACGGATGTGGACCGTATCTGCAAGACGACAGTCAAGCGAGACCTAACGTTCACTTGGCGCTGTCGTAAAACGGAGCTCAAACGGACCTGTGCTGTAACGGACATAGCATCACAAAATGTTGCTGTATAGTTTTTAAACACTGATAATTTTGCTCAGCTTAATGACAATGCATTTATCTCATGCTCTAGACATAAAAAAAAAAAATGCAGACAGGTAGGCCTAAGCATGTTGTTTTGAAAATGTTTATTCCACGGAGTTCTTCACACAGTTTGAGAAGGTATTTCGTATGTGGTCCACATCAGGTAGTCTATGTCAAAACAGTGTTGGCTCAAATCCGTTTTGCAGATATGGGCCAGAGCAGTTTTTAGCCCTTGTTTAAATGCAGTCGGCTCAGATATGTATCACAGATTCGGGCCACACCAGTGTAGCCTATGTGAAAACTGTATCGGCTCAGATTTATATTGCAGATCTGGACCAAATCAGTGTCAGACACAGCTAATGTCTTTCGGTTACCTATGGGAAAAGTGATCTGGGCCAGATCTGTAAAATGATATAAATACTGAGCTGATGGCAGTGTGAATTTTTTTCTAAAATGTTCTTATTTATATTACAATTAGTGTAGTATTTCAGGTTAAAAAAGAGAATTCCAATGCAACGAGGCAAATTAGAGTCATTTTGTGGCTGGAAAATAAAAAAATTAATTTGTAATGCAATTACCCACTATAGGTACCTGTATGGCTCTTTAATATAATACATATTTAGACATGATCAAACACTAGATTTCTTTAAATGTGAAATTGTAAAACGTTAATAACTTGCATTCTATTATTTTATTTTTAATTATACTTTTATAAGTGAATATTAATGAATGCAAGCTAACGTAATTTAACCCAAGTAAAGTTTAAAATAGTGCTAAATTGTTTTCCTTATATGTACAGTAGGCTATATACATATGAATTGATACAATTTAGTTTCTAATCTGTAGGAAACACTCATTTAACATGATCTACTCATCTGAAATGAGTCTGCAGCAGAAGTCACAAACAGAGCAAAATGTTATTTTATATTAAGTAGATTAGTAAAATCATGATAAAAAACATGATGTGACAATTGAATACAATAGAAACAAAACATTAATGCCATTTTAAATTAGTTTAAAAAAAAATAATTACTTGTGAGAAGTGTCATAATAAGTTAATTAATTTGGTAAAATAGATCCATGTAAACAAAAGACATATTTTCATAGTATTGGTACTGGTTCCCATTCCTAATCGACATCATCTTTTTTTACAATTTGATGAACATCACCAAGGAACCAGAAACCTCCTAGTTATAGTAAGTCATATACAAATAATGTGATTTACTTGTGTCATTTGTTAAATATTGTATCTAATAATACTTTTCTATTCTTTTTAGGATTGTGAATGTGGCAGTGCAAAGAATGCCCATCGAAACTAGCTAGCAGGTATTTGTTGCTGCAGCATTTTAGGCAGACTCATGTGTGTTTTAGGAGCAGTTCTCACTATCCATGTCCATACACAGATTGCCCATGCACGTTTAGTACATGGAGTAAGCTTCTTAATCACACATACAAAAAACATGCTAAACAGGATACTCCAAAACCAGAAAAAATAACCACATTCCAGTGTCATGTGTGCTTATGCAAGGAGCTAGCAACAGAAAGAGATTATTTTCTACACATTAATGGACATCTCAGGCATAATGAAACAGTTCAGTGTATGTTTGTAGGATGTGCATTTGAAAGTAATATTTACAGCACATTTAACACCCACCGATACAGGAAACACAATCCACATTCATTGAAAGACTTCAAAGCCATTGCCATTAGTTCAAGTCATCATTTGTGTCAGTCAGACAATTCTGTAGATGGGCCAGCAGAGTCTGTGGATACAGATTATGAATTTGAAACTTTATCTGGTGATGAAACTGTAGAAGTAGACCTGTCAAAGTGTATTGAAGAAAAGGTTGCTTGCATTTTATTGAAGTTGGAAAATAATGTTCACGTTCCAAAGTCAGCTGTAGATGAGGTCCTTTCTGAACTCCACTATATATTAAGTACAGCATCTTTGCCCATCACAAAGGCAGTTGTATCTGATCTATTCCAAAGTCACAATATTCAAGTTGAGGAATCGTTAGTTGATGAGCTTTCTACAGTTATATGCACATCTAATCCACTGGGCAGAGCTATTTCTAAGGAGGGCTCTCTTGCTACTGCATATAAACGTAAACAGTACTACACAACTCATTTTGCTGTTGTAGAGCCAGTTGAGTACATTCTAGAATTACAGAAGAGCAGGACGTTTCAATATATTCCTATTTTACAGTCTTTGCAAAATCTGCTCAGTCAAAAAGATGTCCTTGAACATCTTGACGTTCAGATAACTGAAGACCATCAATTGACTGGTCTCAAGTATTACAAAACCATAAGAGATGGTGAGTACTGGAAGCAAAATCAGTTTCTTTCCGGAGAAGGTTTGAGAATAGCCATTAATCTTTATGTTGATGATTTTGAGTTGTGTAACCCACTTGGGACATCTCGAAAAAAGCACAAACTCTGTGGTGTGTATTGGGTCTTGGGTAATTTGCCACCCGGTTACCATTCAACTCTATCTTCAATCTATCTTGCTGCTCTTTGCAAATCTGATGATATCAAGACTTATGGCTATGGAAAAGTTTTGGAGCCTCTTTTGCAAGACCTACAAGTTTTAGAACAGCATGGTGTTTTCGTTTCTCAGCTTGGTCAATTGGTTAAAGGAACTGTCCAGTGTGTAATAGGACAACCTTGGAGCCCACTCAATAGGTGGATTTGTAGAGAGTTTTTCTGGAGGTTCAATATGTAGATTCTGCACTGGACAAAAGTCAGAATATCAAACTAAGGATGTCGGGTCGGGGGCTTTCCAACTTAGATCCAGAGATAACCATGATGCTCATGTACAGACAGCACAGGCGAATGAAAGTATCTGTTGTGGTGTCAAAAAACAATGTGTTTTAACTGAGCACCTTTCACATTTTCATGTCAGCACTGGCTATCCTCCAGATATTATGCATGATCTCTTTGAGGGTGTTGTTCCAGTTGAACTGGCGCGTTGTATTAGTTTGTTGATCTCCAAAAAGTATTTTACTCTTGACATTCTCAATAAACTGATACAGGCATTTCCATACAAATGGAGAGACAAAACTAATCGCCCACACGCCATACCACGCTCTTTTGCATCCAACAACACAATAGGTGGCAATGCACATGAAAACTGGACCCTGTTAAGATTATTTCCTTCTATTATTGGGCAGTTGTTGCCAGATGATGAGCCAGCATGGCAGGTGATCTTAGATCTTAAAGATATAGTCGAACTGGTTGTAGCCCCTGTTCACACAGACGAGACGATTGCATATCTGGAGGCCAAGATATTTGAACACAGACAGCGCTATCTTGAACTCTTTCCTCATGTCAAGCTCCTACCAAAGCATCACTATTTAGAGCACTATCCGCAAATGATTCGTTGCTTCGGACCTCTAATTGGACTGTGGACAATGAGATTTGAAGCAAAACATAGCTTCTTCAAGCAGGTTGCTCGTCACACTAATTGTTTTAAAAATATAGCTCGCTCACTAGCTATTAAACACCAGTTCATGCTTGCCTATCACACACATTCCTCGAGTCTCAAGAAATCATCCTTGGAGGTCACAGATGTTTCAGTTGTGCCTGTCGATGTCCTTAATGAGAGATTAATGTGTACATTGAAACAAAAATACCCAAATGTGACTCAGGTTCATATGGCAAAAAATGTGTCTTGCAGTGGTATACATTACACTGAGGGGATGCTTATTGTACATGGATCTGTAGATGGACTGCCTAAATTCACTGAAATCCTAAAACTCTGTATTCATAAGGATAAGCTGTGTTTCCTAGTGAAACCTTTATGTACTTGGTACAGGGAGCATTATAGAGGATTTGAGGTGACTGCCTTACCACTACAGAGGTTGACCTGATTGAGCTTGGTGACTTGAAAGACCCATATCCCCTTGTGGATTACATGGTTGGGGTTTGCGTATGGTGAGCTTGAGAAGATTCATCATCATTGAAGGTTAGTATAATCATTTTAGTCTAGTCTGCGGCCTGGAGGCCAATGTCTACCATATTGCTTTAAGGGATAGTTCACCCAAAAATGAAAATTTGATGTTTATCTGCTTACCCCCAGGGCATCAAAGATGTAGGTGTGTGCCAGTCGTATAATTTATGTCAATAGTAAAAGATTCTAAGGGATTACAAAAATCATGACACATTGATGTCTTAAGACTTGAAACGATCGTTTTGTCATGAAATTTTGACCTCAAATACAACACTCTGTACATCAGCCGCCCCCGCGCCATCACTGCTTGTTTGTGAGGTCAAATTACATGATATGGTGTAGAGATACGTGCAAGAGATCACTTCCGCCGCTTGTATCCCATTGAGATACACCATATTGTGTAATTTGACCTCATTTGTTCTACTGAAGAAACAAAGACACCTACATCTTGGATGCCCTGGGGCTAAGCAGATAAACATCACATTTGTATTTTTTGGGTGAACTATCACTTTAAGCTCTTTCTTGCAAAATCTCTGATTATATTTTAATTTAAAATGAAAATGTATATATATTTTTGTATAATTTCTTGTTCTCTTCTATTTTTCTATTTTTTCCCCTCTAGTTTAAAGGTGTTCCATTATGGCGAATCCTGTTGCTATGCGGATTATCTTTGGTGACGACACTGACTCCAGGAAACTGTCCCTGATGTCTGGAATTCCAGATACTGTGGAAGAACTTCATTCTTTTATAAAGACAGTCTTTATGAATGAGGACTTCCGTTTGCAATACATGGATGCTGACTTCAAAGAGTTTATGAACTTAACTTCAGTTTCTGAAATTGAACACAAAAGTACACTGAAGGTGATATACCTGCCTGCATTGTCTCCGGTTGAGCTCCAGATCAATGAGCCCTGCATCACATTGTACCCAGTGAATTCATTTTGTGAGACTCTTACTGATTCAGAGCCACAAACCTCATCACTTGTCTCATCCTTTGATGATGTACAGTATGCATCTATTCCTTACTCATCTACAGAAACTCCCTCAGGTTTGACCGCATGGCCCAAAGCGTTTGTTGTCCCGATGTTTACTTATGACGCAGAATTTGAGCTAAACATAAAGAATACTGAGTTTGAGGCCAATGGGACTTACTTTAATCCGGCCCAAAGCTGAAAGGTATCATTCTTAATGGCCTAGCCCAAGAAATGGTAAAATACACAAAATATCCTAAAGACTATCAGTGTGAAGAGGTAGCAGCAGCTTTAACTAGGGTCCATCCTTGTTTGGGGCAACTTGGTTCCAAGACAGGATTTTGGGGATGGAAGCAGTCACTTAAGTACAAGATGCAAAATTATCGCACAAAGCTTGGCGGCTCACATCCTGAAATCCTTGTAAATTCCTTGAAGTACAAAAGAAAAGGACAAGGCAAGGTTGCTGCCAACATCAAGAAACCAAGGAAGGCTGAGGTCAATTACATTCCTCTGCATCCAAAAGGTGAATCCACAGAAAGCTTGGAGGACGAGAGAATTTCTTTATTGTCGGAAGTGAAAAAGCGTGACAATTTAGTGGTGATAAAAGCAAAAATGGAAAGAACATTCTCCCACAGACGTCAGCTGATCGTGGAGCAAAACCGATTAGAGGAGATAAAGATTCAATGGCCAGCTCTTTTTCAGCAAAGTGAAGTAAGTAAATGTTATCTAGTCTTTTATTTTAGACGTTATTGGGTTATTTTTGTAGTAAGAATAAACACAAAAAATTGCTGTGTTTTGTTTTTCATTTTGAAGGTAAACTCAGAGTTCATGCGGATCACTACTAAGCTGCTGCAATCAACGTTCCTATCACAGCTGGACCACTTTTCAGATAAGCTGATGCTGATCTTGAAGAGCAAAGGAGGAGTGAAGGGGCAAAAGATCAAAAATGCCCTGGCGATCAATGACTTGGTTAGTAGAAATGCATGCAATGTCTTCTTTATTGTGCAACTTAATGCATTTGGCTAAATTCAGTCTTGATTTTCCCTCTGCTGTAGTGTGACAACATAAACATCAGAAGAGAGTGCATCCTGAAAGGCCTGATTATCTACCTCACTGAAGATCCAGACACTTTCTTCAAGGAGTATGTGGTATGTGAATCCCCACCCAAGTAATAATAACAATTCTGTTAATACTTTTGTTTTATAATATAATTTATGATTGATTATTAGATACTCAATTTTTTAATTGTACAGTAAAAAAGTATGTATTGGGTATTGGTGCAATATATATATATATATATATATATATATATTTTTTTTAATTCATTTTAATAAAATATTATTTGTAATAGTAATAATTTTGCATGGGGGAGGGTCCTTATTTTCTGTCTTTAGCTGATCACATGCCTGGTAGATGTATAAGCAGGGTTTTAAAGGAATAGTCCACCTTGAGTTAATTTCAAAACACGTCGGTACTGAAATGTAAAAAATGTGACGCTCGGAACAGATTTGTAAACAAACATTGGCCATTGTGTTGACACGCTCTTTGCATTTGTCTGTGATTGGCTTGTATTATTAAAGGTTTAGCTCACCCAAAAATAAAAATTAACCCATGATTTACTCACTCAAGTGACATTCTTCTTTCAGATGACTTTCATCAGTTATATTAAAAAAAATTTCCTGGCTCTTAAAAGCTTTATAATGGCAGTCCATATTTAAAAGCAACATCGAAGCTAGTTATTTTAGTTTATAACGTTTTAAATATGGATATTTTTCTTTTCTTACACAAAGGCCTTCATTAACCCCTGGAGCCATGTGGAGAAGTTATATGATGGATAAATGCAATTATGGACTTCAAAAACAGAGCAACACTCACTGCCATTATTAAGCTTGGAAGAGCCAGGACTTTATTTTAATATAACTCTGATTGTATTCGTCTGAAAGAAGAAATGTCATATACACCTTGGATGACTTGAGGGTGAGTAAATTATGGGATAATTTTCATTCTTGGGTGAACTTACCCTTTAATGCTTCAAAAACGCTGTAAATGGTCATCAATGTCTTCACCGAGTGCTTACACTGGTAAGCGACACATGGGAGCACTTGAAAGCAGGTGTTTATCACGGACCAGTCCGCTGATAGACGGCAGCTTTCAAACGCTCCCGTGTTTTGATCACTGAAGCCAATCACAGTCATATCCGATGAGCGCGTCAACACAATGGCCAATCAGAGGTGTTTATGAATCCGCTCAAAGCATCACTTTTATTTATTTTTTTACCGATTGGTACCGAAGTTGGTACATTTGACAACTCTAGGTCCACCCAAAATGAAAACTCTCATTTATAGTCACGTGATTTCAGCAGTTTAGCCGCTTGACAGGAGATCCGAATCACATTTAAAATTGGCCCATCACTAGATATTGTTGGCACAAAAAAAAAAAATTATTGTCGCTCTACAATATTAAGGTTGAACCACTGCAGTCACATTAACTGTTTTAAATTAAAAGCAATGCAGTTTGCTGATTACTTTTAAAAAAAAAGGGTAAAATTCAGCTTGGCTTAACCGGAGTGTTTTGTGTTTTTGTCCAGGCCACTGAGGATGCAGAAAAGGAAATTTTAAGCACCGTAATGGGGATTTACACATTGCATAGAGA
Source organism: Gobiocypris rarus (assembly GCA_023029165.1). Classification (NCBI taxonomy): domain Eukaryota; kingdom Metazoa; phylum Chordata; class Actinopteri; order Cypriniformes; family Gobionidae; genus Gobiocypris; species Gobiocypris rarus. The sequence goes on from CM040935.1 coordinate 15,431,569, forward strand.
TTCTGCAGGAACAGATGATATCGGAATTGTGATAGAGGGCATTAAGGTTTTGAGAAACCTAGACTGTGTAATCGTGGCATTCATCACGCTGTTCGGTCTCATTTATGCACTTGATCTAAGCTTTCCTGAAAACCTCAAATACACCTTTGAGTTTATCCAGAAAATCCTAATGAACTTGGATGGACATAAGCTGAATGCAAAGGTACAACAGCTTAAAATTAAGCTGTTTGCATGAGATGTACACTTTTGAGAACACATCATTCCAAAGTGAGGATTGGTGAGAGTTGTTTGCACGTACACACCACACACACATAAAAAGTACAAACGTGTTTATTTTTGATACACTTACCTTTTTTCTTTCTTTTTTTAATGGAAAACTAAGTGAACGAATACAAGTATTTCTACTTAGTTTTTCTAGTTATACAGGCCATACATGTGTCCTTGTAATATGGGTCAAGTTTTATTATTACACTTATTAATAGTCAAGTTTGTTATGACTTAACAATATTGATTAGTTTACATAATGGCATGCACAGAAAAAGTACCGTTTTTTTTAAAAAGTGAACTGATACATGAATTTCTAGTTTGTGGTTTTAGTCTGTTTCGAGTTACACATGGCCTAATTAATTGTATATACTACTTGTAATAAGGGGTCAAGTTTTATTATTACACTGTGTTATTAATAGTCAAGTTTATTTTGACTTAACAATATTGATTAGTTTACATAATGACATGCACAGAAAAAGTACAGTTTTTAAAAAAAGTGAACTGATACATGAATTTCTAGTTAGTGGTTTTAGTCTGTTTCGAGTTATACAATTAATTAGGCCATAAATGTGTATGCTACTTGTAATAAGGGGTCAAGTTTTATTATTACACTGTTATTAATAGTTAAGTTTGTTTTGACTTTGCAATATTGATTAGTTTACATAATGACATGCACAGAAAAAGTACAGTTTTTAAAAAAAAAACTATAAATGAATTTCTAGTTAGTGGTTTTAGTCTGTTTCGAGTTACACATTTATGGCCTAATTAATTGTATATGCTACTTGTAATAAGGGGTCAAGTTTTATTATTACATTGTGTTATTAATAGATTCTTAAATTATTATTACGCTTATTTTAGAATAAAGTTTTTTTGACTTAATAGTCAAGTTTCCAGACTGAAAAAAAAGGTTTTCAAAATATGTATTTTCACTGTCACAACTAACTTATTTAGTTAAATAATAAATTTAAAAAATACATTTTACAGTAAATAACTTGCAAACTTGTTTGAGTTTTAAATAAAAAATATTTCAGTCAAGATTTGTCTTGTGTCTGTGGGGTACAAAGAAGGATTTCTTCATAATATTTGATTTTCCAATTCAATTATTTAATTCAAGTTTGACAAGCATGAAATCATTTTATAAGTGTATATTTAATTTTAAGTATTTGGTCAAATTAAGTTGGACCAACTCAATTAAATTGGTTCAAACTGAGTTGGACCAACGCAATTAAATTGGTTCAAATTGAGTTGGACCAACTCAATTAAATTGGTTCAAACTGAGTTGGACCAACTCAATTAAATTGGTTCAAATTGAGTTGGAACAACTCACCTACATTTCATTGCATTAATTAGTTTTTTATGAGTTCGGGCTACACATATTTATTGGATGGAAAACCTGCCCTCAATTAAATTGAGTTTGTCCAATGAGTTATTGCATCTTTACAGATATAATGAAAGAGTTTTTGGTTTGATTTGTTTTATTTCGTTAAGCAATAATTTAAATCTCTCCATCTATGTATTTGATGTCGGTAAGGCATGTATAGTTTTGAGGATAATTCGTTTCCACTGGATAAAAAAAAGTGCAAGTGACGGCTCTGGCGCCTCTGTATTGCATTGTGCAAGCTTCCACTCTCCGCACAAACCAATGGATATGCGCCTATACCTTATTTATATCTGACGAATAAAAAATCTTCCCATTACAACTTAATTAATAAAAACAGAAACAAAATCACCTTGCCATAGCCTACATACAAAACGGAACTATTTTAATAGCTGAAACGATGTCTAACATAAAAGCACATATTCTCTTCCGTGCTTTTAAAAACAGACATCAAATAAACATTAGACAATCTTTTTTATTATTATTATTTATTTTTTTTTAACATGGCACTAAAATGCCGCCATAGACCAATATAACCAGAACCTGATTTTTTTTTTTTTTCAGCAGCCACAGTAGCCTACGCCGGAAATCCTGCGTGGTGCCGGAACGCTATCACCCCTGCATATAAAATATAATATAAAATGAAGGTTTTTGTTTATTAAGCACTCTCTTGAATAAGGTACTTCACATAAATTATGTTCACTAGGGTTTGGGGGTGGGGTAATTTTTGTAATAAAACAAGAATAAATATATTACAAGCAGTAGCATAAATAAATACACACATGAATATAATATAAAATATGCACTAAGTGCAAATATTTACCAAGTGCAAATAGCAAATAGATTCTATTTACACTTAGGGAAAATAGCATATTTTCTTAATGATAATTGCTATTTGTCACTAAGTGCAAACATAAACAGTCATAGATGATATTTACACCAAGTGCAAATAGCTGTAGATGCTATTTACTAAGTTAAATAGCATACTAAATTGATATATTCAATATAAGTTGTCATATTCAACACCATATTAAAGAAGCATTTATTTGCAATATGTGTAAATAATTTATACTTTATTTTGACAGATACATACTATTTGCACCTCAGTATTCTTGTACATTAAGAGGATGCAATAACATTGAGTGTAAATGATTATATTCATTAAAATTATTGAATGGATGCCGCCTTAATGGGACAATAAAAGCCCTCCCTACACCTACCGCTAACCCTACCCAATAAAGGCTTTTATTATTATTAAACATTTCGTTAGGCACTTTATTTCCACATTTTTATTGAAAGTAAATGCATTTCTGTTGTGATTTGTGATAAAAAAAAAGAGATATGAAAAAACTGCACAAGGTGGATTCGAACCCAGTCAATCGAGTCAAAATCTTGCTTAAGCACGCATTTTACTGATTACTGATTGTGCCACTGAAGATGTTGAAATCTAAGCGCTTTTTTAAATCTTGTTTGGCCAAATTGTTAGGCAGAGCTATTGCGAATAGCACTTGCCAACAAGGCACGCTATTTGAACTTAGTGTGAATAGACACTCCCTTTAAAAAATGGTGTATATTTTCTAAGCCTGCCCCCTTAATAGTCGACAAACCATTAGCCGGTGAGTAGAAGCTGTCGACCAAAATTATATTAGACCTTTAATAAATTAATAAAACTTTTATAGTTTGTTTTACAATTTAAAACAAACAGTTGAAGGTAGCTGTCACTAAAATACACGGAGGATCCAATAATTATAGACATGCATTTTCTCAACTGCTAACAATAACCGTAACAATAACCAACTTTATTTACACGAATATACACACAAAGAGTGACATTTTGAGATAATTTGGAGTGAATTTATTTGTGTAGGCGCAAGGATGTGAAATAACTCATTTTATTATTTGCATGCTGTCTGATTGAGACGCACAGCTGTGAGTTCGGGTGTGTGAACTTCTCACATAGCACGTGTGAGTTTTCTTTTACTTGAATGCTTAAATTGTCAAGGCATGACATTTTTTTTTTTTTACAATTAATAAACTTTCATGACCTTGCAGCATTGGCCCGATCAATGCCACTAACAGGATGACATCTACCAGAGAAGACTAGTAATTAGATTAACATCAATATATAACAATATATACTAAATAGAGTACTTAATTACAGGAATTACATTTTTGGGTAAAGAAACCCTTTGGGCATAACCCAAATAACCACATGCTTACATGAATATGGCCAGTGACATAACTGTGTTTTTGAATGTTTCTGTGCAATATGCCACAAAAATAAGCCATCTCTCAAAAAGCATGAGAACAATTTACAATTTAAAATAATTTGAATGTTTAAACGGGAGTGACTTAAAAGAACGTGCAATACGAAATCACTCAGTTTCTGAAATTATGTTTTTAAATAAATTTTTGAATTTTTTTTTTTTAACTGATCTGCTCTAAAAATCTATTTAGATTAAGCCTACATGCTGTAGAATACACATTTTAGCATGATTTTTCTGCTGCAAAACCTGTGGAATATGTAGAATTACCCATAATCCCTAACTAAAAAAAAATCAGCCTGTGATTTGTGACTGATGTGAGACATTTTGTGCTTTTTGGACAAACCAACCTTTAGTTACTGAGAGAGTGTGATAATTTACCTTTTCATCTAGGCTCATAAGCACAGCTTTCAACCTTCATCTTCATTATCTCCTCTTCTGGCATGATACATCTGGATCAGACCTTTTGCATTGGCTTCCAGGGCTTTGTGAAAAGTTGATTGCAAATCAACACCAGTGATTCTTTTAAATTCTTCATAGACCTGGATAGCTAAATTTGATAAGAGAGATAAATATTAAAAGGTATAGTTCACCCAAAAATTATAATTCTGTCATAATTTATTTAACCTGAAGTTGCTCCAAACTTGTATAAATTGTAGATGAGAAACAGACATCCACATGGCTCAGAGGGAATAATAAAAGCCTTGTGAAGCAAATCGATGCATTTTGTACAAATAATATCCATATTTAAAGCTTTATCAATTAGATTGTGGAGCTCACATCTAGCCCACATTCCGTATCTAACGAATGTAGAGAGCGTATCTTTACGTGAATCTGACGAGACAGTAAACAGGAAGCCTTTTGAATTGCGAGAAGCGTTATGATCTGTAAGGATGTTTCGTATGATTAGCGATCACGGTGCAAGCTCCAGAAATGTACTAAATAAAGCTTTGCCACAGTCTACCATTTTCCTGTCAACGGCAGGCGAGGGAAGCAGAAGTGAAGCCAAGTTAATGTCCTTACCTTGGACAATGTTCACTCTAATAAGAGGGGACACTGTAGCTGCAGCTGGAGAGACGAAACGCCTGCCGAAAGACTGAGCTGGGACTGCTGAAGAGAGGTTAAAGGAGGAAGTTTCGGGTGTGGCAGAGGCCTCCTGAAATGTTGGCTCTATCAGCTGTAGACAAGTTGGGACGGCTGAAGTAGAAGGCACGTTCGATAAATGGCTTAATCTGATGGCTGGCGAAGGAAGCTGGGAGGTTGCAGAGACGTTAATCGCTGGGACCGAGCTATTGGAGTTGTTAAGTGAGTGTTCAAACTTTGACATCTTAGATTCCAAGGTCTTAACGGATTGAGAGAGACTTTGGACGGCTTGGAGAATTTGGGAGTTAACTCCTGCGGACTCGGATGGATCCAGTGATCCAGAATGCTGCATAGCTCTTTTGTTGGGTGTGGTGACGAGGATTTAGCGGTTCTCTTCCTGCCGACTTGTTTCGTCTGGCAGGGTGCGGCATCGGTTGCTGGGCTGAGAGGAGCAGGTTCTGGTGGATTGCCCAGAGTATTAAAAGCCAGTAGCAGCAAATCCTCTCTGGATAAACCTCGGCTGATGGGAATACCGGCAGCTTCCACGGCTATGACAATGTCCTCCGTAGGCCAGCTTGACCAAGGTGAGCCGCGGCATTGAATGCGCGAGCTGCGTCGTGTTGGAAGAGGAGAAGGCGGAACGAATTCGTCGTCGGTATCCGAGTACTCACACACGGCGGGCGTGTCAGCGGACATGGCGGTTTAGCAGGTGAGCGAGACGTAATCGTCGCTTCAGTATCTGCGAACTCAAACATGTGTAAGTACCAAGCTTTTATACAGTGAGCATGCGAATATAATTGGATTGGAGTGAAGGCGATAAGTGACGTAGTAATTGAGTCTTCCCAGCGGAACTTATGCTAAAGCTTTCATATCTTATTGGGCTTACATTAACGTTACACGTTTGTCATGTTTCAGTAAATTTGCTCGTATAAAAAGCAGCACTAATTCCCTTGACATTTAATGAGAGAGATAGCACAAAACACGCTGAGATTAAATCTAAAATACATTATAGTATTATAGTTTTTTAACACTAAATTAAGTTTTATTACTTAAACATGGTTAAAGACCACGTTAACGTAACATAAATAACACTCACTCACATTGACGTTTTTAACTAAGATAATTAAAGTTAACGTTAGTTTTATACGAGCATTTATTCGGTGACGAGAGAACTTGACGTAGACATCACTTAAATATCTCTATTTCCCTTGGGTATAGGCTACAACTTACGTTAAATATCCACACAAATAACATTAAATATGTTGTATGCTTTTATCAACATATTTTGTCAGCAATTTAATAATTACCACTTACCTGAAACGTGAACTGCACCCTCAAAATTGTTGCTGTTGTGCTGTCTCCTGGTGAAACCCGGCACGAAGTCCTTTCCTTCGATCTGTACAATCCTTCCGCGAAGTCAAACGAGCAATACAGATCCTTCCGCGAAGTCAAATGAGCTCTTGTATGTATTTATTCATTAAAATTAGGCAGATTAAATTCAACAATTAACTACATATGTTAATGAACTATATTTATATTAAATATGTAATATAAAAGTTTTGTAGGATCCATCTTCTCATCATAATGCAGATACCATCTTATACAAAACATCGAAAATACATCTAATTTCACAAATGTTGTTTTGATATATTATCAAATGTTTCTAACAGCCCATTTCAACAGCACAAACAAAAATATATTTACCGTAGTAAAATATTTTGCGTTAAATATTGTGTTGGCCTTAATACTTTTATAAATATTGACTGAATTTGCATTTTTTAGTCGAGTCAATATTTGCCATTCTAAATGTTAACTGGATTTGAAAATATAACTTACTTTAATGTTTTTCAAATATATTTCTGTAGACTTAATATATTATGTCTTCTTAACTAAGCAAAAGAAAGAAAATTAGTTCAACATATATATTTTTGCTCTTTCAACACTTTATTAATTGGCTTTTTTTTAGAGTGTACAGTAATTATTCACCTTATTTTAAATTGCATTCATGATTTTTATAAAGCTGTGAAGGAATTGCAGTATATTCTGACAGGATTTAGTGTCAAAGAAGGGTTTCTGACAAAAAAACAATATTTTCTGAAGTAATTATTCACCTTATTTCAAATTGCATTCATGATTTTTATAAAGTTGTGAAGGAATTGCAGTATATTCTGACAGGATTTGGTGTCCTGATATTAAAAAATATATGTTGCTCTGTTGGTAATACTACAACACTTATTTTGGATGAAAATCTTTTTGCCTGTTTTTTAATTTTTTTTATTACGAAAAATATTCAGTAACTTCACTGTTACATGTTTTTTTTCCACACTAAAAGTTGTCCTGGAAATTTGAATCTGTGAATATATTAAAAGGTTATTTTCATATTTAATTTCTCTCACTCGCTTCTTAACTTCTTACTTCCAGGGCTAGGATTAGCATGCAGCACTCTTTGCATTTTAAAGGTATGTTGCCACCCTAAAACTCAAAGTCTTTTTGAATGTGCACATTGACATGTAAGTATCTAGTTTTCCTATTTTATTGTTATATTACTCTTTTGTTTGACTTTTTTTGTTTCAGGCCAAATTTTGTACAGGTGCAGATTATCATGCCATGTGTAACGGAGTGTAAATGTGTTAAATTATGCATAAATGGGGACAGTGCCATCTGCAGGAATACGTGATGGCATTTAGAGTGTGGAATGGGGACCGCCCACAGCAGAACTAACGAGATATGCTGTGGGTAAGTTGCACGTTTTGAGCAGGCAGAGAATTATCAGTTAAAAGTGTATAAAACGCATAAATACTTCCTTTGTTGGGGATGTGTCTTTCAATGAACTCCTTAGGGAACTCTTTTTATGCATTTGGCGTCGAATGTGTCATTTTAAAATGATTTGTTTTGACTTTGTAATATGTGGCACAATCGTAATTAATGTGTGCATTGTCTTATGTTTGATGTAGAACTGATTTATTCTCCGTGCATTGGATCCTTAATTTCAAAGTTGTTTCCTCATTGTGCAGGTATGTTTGTAAAATGTTACGTGTTTATTTGATTAATTGTTTTATTCATGTATTGCACATGTTCACCCGCTAGGTGGGGATGTTTTCCTTTATATTGAATCTAATTATTGTATTGTTCTGTTTTTCATTGAGTTGATTTGTGATTAATTCATTGAAACTGTTTACTATAACTTCTCAGCTTCAAAAAATTATCCACTATACGATCACAAAGCTTAAGAAAGAAAATTGTTTTAAATAAACAGCAGAACTAACGAGATATGCTGTGGAACTGATTTATTCTCCGTGCATTGGATCCTTAATTTCCATGTTGTTTCCTCATTGTGCAGACCGCCCAGGCAAGACCGTCACATTGGTGCCGTGAAGTTGTGGTGTCGCTGTGTTGCTATGGGCCGCGTCTTCAATCAAGTTGATAGACATCGCCGTGCTGCTACATATGGATTGGAAGCATCCTTCATCAGTTGAACAGTTCGTTTTTTGGTCCTCAGCTTTTCGTGATCAAAGGACTCATTCGCTTTATCCTTTTTCAGTTTATGGGACTTTTTGCACTGATCATTGATTTTGGGTTTATGTTTGTATGTGTGTGCTTGTGAACTTTCAGCACCTCTTATTTGCCCATAATGAGTAACAGCAATATACATTTGCCTAACCATTTCACTCCTAGTCCGACAGAGGCAGAGGGATTTTAGGTGTTCCGATTCCCTTTTCAATGGACAGCCCCAATACTGGCAATAGTGATGATAGACATGACATTATGAGAAGGGTGTGTCCTGTAAGAGAGTATGATGCAGCAGACATGCAGACAAATGTCAGTCATAAGTTTTCAGGGGCCTGCACGTCAACACCTAATGCTGAACATGGTGTGTCTGATATGTTAGGGCAAATGAGTTCAATTGTCCATCAGATTGGTGAACAGTTAGCAGACAACATTATCCCTCATCTTAGTCCTTATAGCTTGGACACTGGCCTGCTAAATAGACAACACCCTGAAGATTCAAAGGCTAGTAGCCCTTCAGGCATGTTGAATCTATCACAAAACCAAGTAATTCAGCACAGAAAAGTCAAAGAGCCACCTTCATTCAGAGGGGATAGTTCCGACACAATTGAAATTGAGGAATGGGAAGATTTGATGAGGACATTTGTTAAAAAGAGCAACATGAATGCTGATGAACACGTGGAGGAAATCCTTGTGCACCTGCGTGGTAAAGCAAAAGATGTTGTCAAATTCTGGATCAGGAACTGTGATTCTGCTACCACTGTCTGCCCAAATTCTGTCTATAGCCTACTGCGCAAACATTTCAGTTGTAATCATTATTTACCTGTCCCGCTTGCTGATTTTTACACTACCTTACCTGAGGAAGATGAGAACCCCTACGACTACTGGCTGAGACTCAACAAGGCAGCTGATGTTGTTTCTGAATGTCTGCGTGAGCAAGGTAAAACGCTTGACAAGCCCAGTGTGGAAGTGGTCCACATGTTTATCAGACACTGCCCGAGTAAAGACTTAGCCCTAACCTTCAGGTCCAAACCAATTGACAAGTGGTCAGCACATGAAGTACTGGCTGTACTTAACGATTATCAGTCTGATTTATCTTTCAAAGCCAACAGTACAGTGCATCGAAGCCAAAGTGAAAGCATTTCGGTCAACACGATTGATTTTAATACAGTTCCAGTGCCCGCTCCAACGTTGTGCGAACAACAACAGAAAATTACAGATTTCTCTGCTCTTGAAAAGGTCATTGACATGCTTGAAAAAGTCCTGCTGACCAACACTAACAGACCTCAGTCTCATCCAAAACGCCAGTCTTATAGGAGTCTCCCTAGGATTGAAGGTTTTGATGCTTTGCCGTGTGCTATCTGCAAAGATGCTGCTCATTCTGCCTTAACGCATTGACTGTGTTTCCAGTGTCAGTCACCAGGTCATTCCAGACGTTTCTGTCCTAGGTGGAGAAGACAATCGTCTCAGCCCGATCAGGAAAACTAGTAGGTCTGTGCGTAAGGGAGGTTAGTACAGACCAGATTGATAACCCTCCCATCTTTGACACACCAGATTATGAGTCTGTATATGAGCAGCACAAACCCAGTGTCTCTCCTGATAAAACTGCTGTCTTTCAAGGCATAACGAGTCCCCAGAGCCGATTCATTGTTTTACACAACTGTAGCTGTTGAAAATGGCCCGTCTTTCACTGCATTACTCGACAGTGGTTCAATGGCCTGTACTCTCAGCGAGGCTGCTGAAGCTAGTTTGTTGGCAAGTGCTTCAACACTGACAAAATGTTCTGCCGATGATGTTGTGATTATTGGATGTGGTGGTCATCGAGTCACACCAACTGCAATGTATGATCTGTCTGTCTGTGTTTACGGATGTAAAATGATAATACCTGTGCTGATCGTTCCAGGCCAGACAGATGAGATGATCTTGGGCAGTAATGCCATCAAAAGCCTACTGACTCTCCTGAAGAATACAGATGACTACTGGAAATTGATTTCACTTCCAAGTGGTAATGGAGAGAATGAGAGTTTAGAGTTCATTTCTTTGCTGTCCAACACACAGAGATGGAGAGGTGATCATGCACCTGAAAAAGTAGGTACTGTTAAGCTCAAGCATTGTGTGACACTTCAACATCAGAGTGAACATCTTGTTTGGGGCAAGCGCCCTGCTAATACCGTGATGTCTGTGGCAAGTACAGTGCTTGTGGAACCCACACAATTCAAATGTGGCCCTAAACAGATCATGGTAGGCCGAGTCATTACACCTTTATGGGGTGACGGATGGGTGCCTGTGAAGGTTATAAATCCTACAAACAATGTGTTGACACTAAGAAGAAATGCAAAGATCGCAGATATTTCTCCATGCATCGCAGTGGAAGATCCTCCAGAGAGTAACCATATTAAGTCTCAAGTTCAACACTTTCAACATGAGGAAGCTTCTCAGGAATCTGAGGATGAGATGGTTCGGATCCTGAACGACTTGGGTTTGAAAGACCTGGATCTGACAGTGTGTGAAGTGTCTTCACCATTGAAAAGTGAATTAATTTGTCTCGTGAAATATGAGTCAATATTTTAAAGGAACAAGATGGACTGTGGTGAAGCCAAAGATTTTGTACATCGGATCCACCTAGTGGACGACAAACCCTTTCGTCTTCCCTACCGCCGTGTACCTCCAAGTCATTATGAGAAGTTGAGAGTAGCGCTGGATGAAATGGAAGAGAAGGGTGTTATCAGAAAATCAAATAGTGAGTATGTTTCTCCTCTTGTCCTGGTGTGGAAAAAGAATGTGATCTGAGGATCTGTACCGACTTTCGATGGTTGAATGCCAGAACTGTGAAAGACGCCCATCCTCTGCCACACCAGTCAGACGCCTTAGCTGCTCTTGGGGGGAATGCCTTCTTCTCCACTATGGACCTCACCTCAGGTTTCTATAATGTTCCACTTCACGAGGACGATAGGAAATACACTGCTTTCTCGTCGCCATTTGGACTGCATGAATATAACAGGATGCTGCAGGGCCTCTGCAATAGTCCAGCTACATTCATGCGCATGATGATGTCAATCTTTGGTGACAAGAACTTCACAAGTTTACTGTGCTACCTTGATGATCTTACGGTCTTTGCTCCCAATGAGCAGGTTGCACTTAACAGGCTGGAGATGGTGTTCTCAAGACTCAAGGCCCACAATATCAAACTTTCCCCTAAAAAATGCCACTTCTTGAGAAAGTCAGTAAATTTTCTTGGACATGTCATTTGTGACAGACTCTGAGAAAGTAAAGGCCATTACAGATGTTCAAGCAGTGGACTTAATGGACTCTGATGGTATCACTCCATGCCACAAGAAAATCAGATCGTTCTTAGGTATGGTATTATACTACCAACATTTTATAGAGAGATGCTCTGTTAAAGCCAAACCCTTGTTCGATCTTATTTCAAAGACAGACACTAAGGGCTCCAGAGGCAGGAGAAGGAAACTCGCCGCAAAGGCTGTGTGCGTTAAGCTCTTACCAACAGACTGGACGGACAAATGCCAGAAATCATTTGACACTTTGAAGGAAGACCTGCTCACAAGTGTAACGTTAGCTCACCCAGACTTCGGATGTGACTTTATACTGGCTGTAGATGCTTCATTTGATGGATTGGGTGCTGTTCTTTCCCAGATCCCAGAGGGTAGCACTATGGCCAGGCCGGTGGCATTTGCTAGCAAGACACTGTCACGTTCTCAGATGAATTACCCAGCTCACAGGCTGGAATTCCTTGCACTTAAGTGGGCGATATGCGACAAGTTCCATTATTGGTTAAAGGGGCGCCATTTTACAGCGTGGACGGATAATAATCCCCTCACGTACATCCTTACCAAGCCGAGACTCGGCGCTTGCGAGCAACGCTGGGTTGCTAAGCTAGCCTCCTTCAGCTTTGACCTGAGATACGTACCCGGTTCTAAAAACATAGTCGCAGACGCGTTGAGCAGGGAGCAGTCCAATCCATTGTAAGGCACAGACTCGTGACAGAACCTTACCAGTCTTTGCTTAATCAGGTCGATGGAGTTGTAGATCAAGTCGTCCAAGATTCCTTCCGGCTTACCACTAATTGTCAAGTACTGAGTCCTGCTGATGATTCTTCTGATGCAGCTGGAGTTGGCAGTCGATGTCAGGTGTCTACCAATGCTTTGAGTTCACAGGATGTAGCTGCAGTATTAGACGCACATTGTTCTGGTGGTGTAGGACAATTTATGGGCGTGGAATCCATTCCGCCATTCCCTGATGTTGACCAGACTGTTGCACTCAATGCGAGCACACTTTCAGCTGCACAAGAACAGGATACCGCTGTGAGTAGGGCGCTCTTTTATGTTCTGAGGCACCAACGTCCTGACAAGCATGAACGTGCTAGTGAGCCTCGTACTGTCCTGAGAATTCTTAAGCATTGGAGTAAACTTACCATCAGAGATGGCATGCTTTTCAAAGTCAAGAGACAATCAAATGAACAAAAAGTTGCATCAATTCATTGTCCCTGATGCTTTGAAACTACAAGTGCTTCATGGTTTACATGATGCAGCTGGTCATCAAGGGCGCTCCAGAACTTTGTCATTGGCCAGACAACGATTCTTTTGGACTGGCATGGAACACGACATAGCGAATTATGTGAGGAACTGCATGAGATGTATTGTAGGCAAGACACCTGAACCGAAAGATTGTGCTCCCCTTGAGAACATACACACTTCTGAGCCAATGGAACGCATCTGTATTGATTTCTGGACAGCAGAGCAGGGTGATAAGAGTGTGGATGTCTTGGTAGCAACAGACCATTTCACCAAATTAGCCTATGCTTTTCCCTGTAAGAACCAGTCTGCAAAACAGGTTGCTCATCCTTTATGGAATGGTCTCTTCTGCATTTATGGATTCCCTAGGCGTGTGCATTTACATTTATTTACATTTATGCATTTGGCAGACGCTTTTATCCAAAGCAACTTACAGTGCACTAATTTCAGGGACAATCACCCTGAAGCAACGTGGAGTAAAGTGCCTTGCTCAAGGACACACTGGTGGTGACCTGGGATTGAACCAGCATACTTGCATACTTCCTATGGAGGAATTTTGAAATTGATATTTGTTACAGTGTGTCAAGGAGTTTCACAGTGTGCATTCAGATCAAGGTCCAAGTTTTGAGAGCAAACTGATGAAGGAGTTGCTGAATATGGCAGGTGTCAATAAATCACACACCACTCCTTACCACCCAATGGGAAACGGGATCACTGAACGCTTCAACAGAACCTTAGGGAACATGATAAGAGCCTTACCTCCCCAGTCCAAAGCCAAGTGGCCACAGTCTTTGCAGATGCTGACATTCTGTTATAACTGCACCGTTCACGAGACCACAGGCTTTGCGCCTTTCTATCTGATGTTTGGGAGAGTTCCGCGTCTTCCAATTGATGTGATGTTCCAACGTGTCCTGATGGATGATGCTGTTGTTAAGTATTCAGATGTCGTGTCCTAGCTTAAATGTGACCTTTGTGAAGCTGCAAAAATTGCACAGAAGCACAGTTCAACTGAGCAAGCCCGGCATGCAAGGATCTAAAAGTGAAAGTGAAGGGATCACCTTTGGACATAGGCGACAGAGTCCTTTTGGCGAATCGTGGTGAGCGTGGCAAACGGAAAATTACAGACAAATGGGAGTCCAATCTCTACGTGAGTGATGTCCGTGAGATTGCCCATTAATGTGTATCGGATAAGAGACACTGAAACAGGCAGAGAAAAGATTGTACACAGGAACCTCTTACTCCCTGTCAACTTTTTGTATAAGGATGGAGTTGGTTCATCATCTGAGTTTTGTTCAAGTGATTCAACTGCAGACTTGCTTGATCTTCCAGAGAGTGATGCAAGAACAGCTCATTGGGTTATGCAGTCTGATCAGCATGACAGCCTTGATAATAACAGTGACTCAGTTGCTTTGTCCAGAGCTCAGTGTTCTTTGGATGTGCAGAATTCCAATTCGGAGGCAGATTCTGATACCTGTAACAACTCCGTACACATTGAACTGGGAAGTGATCTTCTGCATTTTTTAGATGAAGGACTACCTCCTGATGGTGAGAGAGATCAGAGTTCCTCTCAGCCCTCTTTGACGACGCCAGTTTTTCCACTTCCACATATAGTCAATAACCCTGTTCCGGATACAGTTGACCCTGTAATTTGCAATCAACCACAAAACTTTCAGACAGGCACACTTAGGACTAGGGCTGGTAGGACCATTAAACCTCCACAAAGATTGATTTGTGAGATGAATACTCAGTTTGTGGACGATTTGTCACCACCAGTGATTTCACTTTTTGATGTGGTGAAAAGCCTTTTTCATGGGTGAAATTATGAGTTGGAATTAGTTTTGAGTGGAGATTTTGTCTCTTAAGTAATTTCAATCATTGAATTGTGTATGTGAAGAGAAAGTTTAGGGCATCTCTTTAGTCTATGTTAGGTTTGGATTTTGGTACCGGTCCATACTTGCATACTTCCTATGGAGGAATTTTGAAATTGATATTTGTTACAGTGTGTCAAGGAGTTTCACAGTTTCATTTTCTTTACTCTTTCCCTTTCCCTTTTCTGGTTCTTGTATTAAGTTTTCTGTACAGGCGCTTCCCCAGTTTAGCATCATTTAAGGGGGGTGCATGTAACGGAGTGTAAATGTGTTAAATTATGCATAAATGGGGACAGTGCCATCTGCAGGAATACGTGATGGCATTTAGAGTGTGGAATGGGGACCGCCCACAGCAGAACTAACGAGATATGCTGTGGGTAAGTTGCACGTTTTGAGCAGGCAGAGAATTATCATTTAAAAGTGTATAAAACGCATAAATACTTCCTTTGTTGGGGATGTGTATCTCAATGAACTCCTTAGGGAACTCTTTTTATGCATTTGGCATCGAATGTGTCATTTTAAAATGATTTGTTTTGACTTTGTAATATGTGGCACAATCGTAATTAATGTGTGCATTGTCTTATGTTTGATGTAGAACTGATTTATTCTCCGTGCATTGGATCCTTAATTTCAAAGTTGTTTCCTCATTGTGCAGGTATGTTTGTAAAATGTTACGTGTTTATTTGATTAATTGTTTTATTCATGTATTGCACATGTTCACCGCTAGGTGGGGATGTTTTCCTTTATATTGAATCTAATTGTATTGTTCTGTTTTTCATTGAGTTGATTTGTGATTAATTCATTGAAACTGTTTACTATACTTCTCAGCTTCAAAAATTATCCACTATCGATCACAAAGCTTAAGAAAGAAAATTGTTTTAAATAAACAGCAGAACTAACAAGATATGCTGTGGAACTGATTTATTCTCTGTGCATTGGATCCTTAATTTCCATGTTGTTTCCTCATTGTGCAGACCGCCCAGGCAAGACCGTGCTGCAGGGCATTACCACTGCCTCTACTGTTTATGGACTGTTATAAGAAGAGTGGATCTGGACAAGCATTTGGTCTTGTGCTGCAATCAACTGACCTCACTGTCTATGGAGCCTGGCCTGTCTCGTGCCACCCCATCAGCGGAGCATGGCCTGTCTCGTGCCAGCCCATCAGCTGAGCCTTACCTGTCTCGTGCCACCCCATCAGTGGAGCCTGGCCTGTCTTGTGCCACCCCATCAGTGGAGCATGCCCTGTCTCGTGCCACCCCATCAGCGGAGCATGGCCTGTCTCGTGCCACCCCATCAGCTGAGCCTTACCTGTCTCGTGCCACCCCATCAGCGGAGCCTGGCCTGTCTTGTGCCACCCCATCAGCGGAGCCTGGCCTGTCTTGTGCCACCCCATCAGCGGAGCCTGGCCTGTCTTGTGCCACCCCATCAGTGGAGCATGGCCTGTCTCGTGCCACCCCATCAGCGGAGCATGGCCTGTCTCGTGCCACCCCATCAGCTGAGCCTTACCTGTCTCGTGCCACCCCATCAGCGGAGCATGGCCTGTCTCGTGCCACCCCATCAGCGGAGCATGGCCTGTCTCGTGCCACCCCATCAGCGGAGCCTGGCCTGTCTCGTGCCACCCCATCAGCGGAGCATGGCCTGTCTCGTGCCACCCCATCAGCGGAGCATGGCCTGTCTCGTGCCACCCCATCAGCGGAGCATGGCCTGTCTCGTGCCACCCCATCAGCGGAGCCTGGCCTGTCTTGTGCCACCCCATCAGCTGAGCCTTACCTGTCTCGTGCCACCCCATCAGCTGAGCCTTACCTGTCTCGTGCCACCCCATCAGCGGAGCATGGCCTGCCTCGTGCCACCCCATCAGCTGAGCCTTACCTGCCTGTACAAGACCACTTGTATGCACGGCAACTGGTGCAAGGTGCAGCAGAGGTTTATGGGAAGTCTGCCAGGTGTCCCCATTGCAACCTTAATCTCCTCAAGAAGAATTATAACACACACCTCTTGAGGAGACATGCAGATTTGTCTCGCGATATCACTCAGGCCTGTCATCTGCAGAGTGTTGCTGTTGATGAGACAAATGGCATATTTGATGTGCAAAAAACTGAACATGGGTTTTCTGTGCCAGTCCATGTCCAAAGAAAAACATGGGGAAAAATACACCAAGTTAGATGTGAGCTAGAGGAATGTATGCAGTATCAGTTGTTGGCTCAGCGGAGTGGATTAAGCTACAGTTTGTGCTCTCACATTCGCTCTGTAGACTACTGTAGAGAGACAGCTGCAGAGACATTTTTTTGGAGAAGACATCCTGAGGGATATGATGACATTCAAATTTTTTGGAGAGGCAAATGCAGCTATATGTGTGAAGAGGCAAAAGGCTGCTTGTGCAGTGCATGCTCCTCTTTGTGTGCCTGTGGACTTTTGTGGGTCTCCATCACAAATATGCTTATCAATACATGAGCCCGACATTCATAGTTTTAGCCGACTTGGGAGGATAATGGTCACCTATAACACTCAAAGGAACACCTGGCATTGTCCCTGCACAAAGCCACGGACATCTTGTCCACACATACACATCTCAAAGTGGCATCTTTGGCCAAAGAGACCAGTCAGAGGTGCCTACAGCACCAAGCTCAGAGGGTTGCAGTCTCCTAGACACCACTGATATGAAGAGAAGTGTGCAGTACATTTTCAAAGAGAAAAAAATTCCAGAAGCACTGCCAAAAGAAGTTTTAACACCGAGAATGAAGGCGGAATATCCAAAGCAGTTCTTTCCTCTTGAGACGAGTATTAATCTTTTCTCCTTCAAAATAAATTGACTATGGGCTATATGTACATGGAACATTACATATTGTTTTTATGTTGTTGTTATTTTGAAGTTTCCATCCTTAAGCAACAAGAACACAATGTGTCACTGTCTAATCTCAGACTTATTTGTGTTTGCTTCACACTTTAGAATCATGTGTCAGTGTCAAGAGTTGTGGATTCATTGGAGGGGTTAAGAGGAGAGACGTTTCCATCCAGGAATGTCATATTTCATGCTTATTGCCACTTTGAGGCTTTGACTGACACAGAGTACACTTACTCCTTTATCAGTTGTGGATTTTACCCACCTGTTGTAGTCATGGATTTACACAGGAAAGGGGTTTTCAAGCTGGCAGCTAAGTGAAATTGTGATTTGTTTGTGTGTTTACAGTTCAGAGGTTCTGCTTTTCCCTTATGGTGTGATTCATTACAGTCAGTGACCTCAAAGCACCACCTGATGACTTCAACGGTGAACATGACATTGAGAGTTTTTGGAATTCTGTTTATCTGACTATGATAAGTCAAGGTTTTTTCCAAAGTGAGTTATGGTGAACACTATAGTACATCAGATTCTACACTGTAAACACAATTTGGATTACAAATAATGGATCACATTTTGCTGGGAGTGCAAACAATCCTTTCACTGTCAATCCAAACTACGAACACTGGGCACCCTGGATAGGGAGTGAAACACGTCAAAGTGGCACTGTTCTTAACACAGAGTTAAAAAAAGTGAGAACATGCCCCTCTTCATCTGAAGCACAGCTTAGCAGTGTTACTGAGGACCATCTGATTGATGAGCTGGCAAAACAAAAGGTGATGTTGCCTGGTGATGAAGCTCTCTGGATTTGAGGGGTAAGAAAGTGTCCAGTAAATGGTCTGTTTACTGTTTGTCATAAATTTGATCAGGTTGGAGTTGTGCGAAAATTGTGCAGAGCCTGCAACATCGACACCAAGGGCTCCCGCCTTGATCTCATAACAAGACTGAAGGAGAACATGAAGAGCAAACAAACATATGACAAGGTCTTCCAAAGCATATGGGGTGCATCTGGTAAGTTACAATGTTGCTCTGTAAACCATGGTATTAAGGTGTTGTAAGTTACACACTTTACAATCTATTGAATCTTTATTCTCAGGTGGATGGTCTGTAGTACTTTGCCCACATGGCATTGCATACAGCATCAAATTTAATCTACGTGCTAAAAGTCCAATGGACTTTGCAGATCTTCTGCTCTCCTGGAAGCACTTCCAAAATGTCTGCGTTTATGATTTTCAAGAGGTTTGGCGACACACCAATTTGCGGGTTCCTCATTCACTGCCTTTCCAGCCTTATGAGGGCAGACTGTCCGAACCCACAGAAGAGAATGTGAAGGCAACCAGGGATGGAAAATTGCAGGTGTCACTGCCATGGCTACATGAAAGGGTGCATTGTGGGGAGGAAGATGCTCATCCGATCACTGGATCATCTGAGCACTATGTTTTATATGATCGTTTCCATGAGAAAAACGCCACAGATCGAAAGGACATACTGTGCAGGATCCAACTTGTCCCTGAGCTGAAAGGGTGGTTAAATAGCCAAGTTGCCGAGCAGTTCTTTGCCAAAATGCGCAAAAGTAATTACTTCTTCAAAAACATGGCTCCATCAACTCATGTTTTTCTTATGAGAAGTGTTATCCATCGTCATAACACCTCCACAAATAGAGCACTTCTGGAGAGGCAGTTAAACTTTGGACGCCGGCTGGAACTTCTGAGCACCATCACCTTGTCTGCTTTGGGACAAGCTGTCATAGGTGAATGATGCAGTACTTTTCTGTGTTGAATTTACATAACATTAGTACACAGACATAGTTTTGTTCTGGTTTTGCTGTGCTCATGTCATCTTTGTGTCCTTAGCCCAGCAATCAGATGCATCAAAACAACAAAGCACAACTGTGGTGGCACAGGCACCTTCAGCAACAAGTAAACTGCTTTAACATTAATAATATAAAGTCAGTCATGTAATTAGGCTTGATCCATGTGACGTAATTGTTCATGTTTTGTCAAAAATGTAAAATATCAACTGTACTGCATATTCTAGTAATGTACTTGGTTCATAACATCAGGTGCTCTTTTGCTCAACCTTAAGGACCTCATCTTCCTCCAGCTGATACAAGATCGATTGAAAGCACAGCTGCACAACCACCCACTGATGATGCACCAACACGCAGTGAGCATTATGAATACAAGTTGAAAAAACTAACGCCTACTAACTGGGAACAGTTTATTACGTTTATTATTGAGGTGAATGCTACTGTTTGATTAAATGCAGTGAGATTAATGAATACTAGCATTAATAAGACTAAGGGCCAGATTTACTAACTATTAATATATTTACTATATTAAATCATGTTTCATATATACAGTTTCCAGATAACATTTTGGAGGATCCTTGTCTTTGTCATTCTAAAAGACGGCTGCTCTGCAATCCTCAGGCTGGCTCTGTCATGCCAGAGATTTAACAGCATTGTCAGCCAGGAGCATTTTCAGCCGGAGGCACACTTCTGCAGGTTTGATAGTGAGTTATATAAGTGTGGTCGCCCCATCTTGTTTTTGGGGATATAACAATTTGGCTAGGTTGATCTCACTCTTATTTTTCCTAACATGAAACTTCTACCAGTTTCAGATTTGTTAAATTATTGTCTAAATTGTGACTTAATGTGCTGTCATAATTGTTTTGTGATACTGAACAGGTGTAGTGAATTGGAAAAGACTTTCAGAGAGCCACTGTCAAAGTTACAGGAAGTAAACCATCTCTAGATGCAGCCATCTACAGTGCAGCCGGCTTTACAAAGACTGTGGGGCTGGCTACCAGGGAAATGGACAACGGGGAGTGCTTTTGGGGTTTTACTCTTCAGATGACCACCCTGGCTACTGTAGCTGGGATTGCTTTATAGATGATGGAGGTCTTGAACCATGAAGTGTGTGAATGCACGCAATGTGTCTTTACTGTAACCATTGTGGTCATTTGCAGTTAATGTGTGTTGTCAATATAGTTTAATATGTGTTTTTAAATTAAATTAAAACTAATAAATTGTTTGTAAATGTTGTTGTTTTGCTTTAAATACAAAATCTTGGTTAAGTCCTAAATTATTTATGTTCACATTTGAATATAAACTAATGTATTTAACATTATGTTTCTTAGATTTCTTTAATAACTTTCTAAGATGTATGAATGTTACATTGGTATTTGAACTCTATGGTAAAAAAAAACATGAACAAAAGGCTGAGGCCCTCAAAATACGGATTTTTAACCTGCTGCTAATTTTTCATGTCATAAACCATAAAAGCTTAGTATGCCGCTTTGAAATTATTAGTTCAAGTTATTTTTAATAAATGTAATATTTTAATTTAATAAATAATTTACATTTTCAGTTTATTTCTTAGTATGCTGCTTTGATACGATTGTTTTTTATTTTTATAAAATAACAAAACAATTACAAGGATGGCTTTAAATGCTTAGATTTTCCTCAAACCTTAGGGTTTTCTTATTCTTTATGTAATAATGAGATTTAAGAAGTGAATTTAATTCAATTTCAAAGTGGGTGTAGGATGGAGAAAAGAGATTTCCATATAAAAAATATTAGCGCCCCAGCATATATATACGTCATCCAACCCAACCGTCACGCATAAGGAAGTAGTTGAAATAATCGCAACAAACCCCAAATATATATATATATATATATATACTATGGGTATATATATATTTGGGGTTTGTTGCGATTATTTCAACTACTTCCTTATGCGTGACGGTTGGGTTGGTTGACGTATATATGCTGGGGCGCTCTACTAGTGGAGGTGACGTATTTCCACTCTTGAGTGGAGCTCCACTTGTCCTCTGAGTCTGCAGCCAGCCCCTATAGTGTCTCTTTGGTGTTCTGATGCAGAGATATAGGTCTTGTTAAACGCTTGCTAGGGTACTCTAGGGAGTATCATGGCAGCTGCCAATGATGCTACTCCAAAATCCCCTTTGCTAGTATGAATGATAACAAACCCCATGCCTCTATGACATTCAGATTAAAAGATATCCCTCTTTGGATTTGGATTGCTAGGGTGCTCGACAATGGTTTCTAGGGCATGGCTCGAAAGTGCTTAAGGTGATTTGTTATTGACTGTTGTTGCCCTGAATCACACGACCCCACCTGTGTGTTTATATGACACTTCTATCTAAAGATCCCTTTGATCTCTTTTAATGGATGTCAATGGGTTCAGTTGCTAGAGGGATCTAAATGGTTTCTAGGGTGAGGATTGATAGCTTCACAATGACCCAGAGATAGTGATTGGTTGCCTGAGTAAATTGAGTCCACCCCCTTGTTTCTATGACACTGTGAACCAGAGTTATGGTCAATACAAAATCCCTATGCAAGTTACCACAGTAGGAAAAGCACATGCGTTTAAGTCTATGGGGCAAATTTGGGCAGCTCTTGCGCCCCTGAGGTAAAACCTACACCCCATTGTGATGTATGTTCTGACAGGGCCTGTCAGCCTCTTCAAATGTGGTAACCCACCAATTTCTAAGAAATCCTTGTCGAGAGCTATGACTGATCAAAGTTAGGTTATTTGAATCATTTGAACATTACACAGATCTCCTCTTAAGAGAATGGAAAGCAAACTGAGGAAACTGTATTTCAACAATCACACAGAAAACACATTATGCCATACATATTTCCCTGTTGTGTTTAATAAAGACAAATCTCTTTTTACAATAGGAAATGTTTCTGTTCTTAACTAATGACTGGTTTGTTATTTAGTGCTGCCTGTCAAGATCTCCTGAAGCAATGGCAGAACAAAACGGCAGCATCAGCGGATCAATTGAATATTATTATCACAGTTGGTGGACACCTGAGGACAGGGAGAGAGAGGAATTTTTCAGAAAACAGGTGTTTGCAGAATCAGTATTTATCTGGATCATTTCAGCCGTTGAGATTCCCATCATGCTCTTAACTCCGTTTGCATTGTGTTCTTATCAAATCTCAACGCTCTGCTCCAGTTTTTGTCATTCATTTGATTCTTTCAGATCTCATTCAGATCATTTGTACATTAATGTGGACATCCAAACTGTTTCAATTGTAAGATTAACTGGTTAATGCATATCGGTATAGTTTAGTTTGAACGATATCTTCTGGTTTCTCATCCTATCTGGTACAAAACTCATCATTCACTGAAAGTCTGCTGTGTTATTTCTGTGATCATCTGGTTTGTTCCTCTGATTTTTGCAGATTTAAACTTTGATTTGCTGTTAAATCTTCGGTGCTGATTGATCGACAGTTTGATCCCCTGCCTGATAGTCAATCTGTGTTTTGTTGGCACTTGTCGCGGTCTTTCACACGCAATATCTATTACCCCTCTAAAGCGCAAATACATTTTGGGCAGTTTGTTCCTGGTGCTGCTGACACATGTCTCATTCTCCCCTATGTAGTCCTGGGTTTGATTAGAAAGATTCTTCTCTGGAACAGTTTAAAAGTTTCTATTTTTCCCACTGGCTGACTGTTTATTGTACTTGTTCATGAGACCTGATGTTGGTGATTTAATGGAGTCTGTTCACTGCTGTTGTAGAACTGACACACGTCAGAATTCAACACACAGCCGGGACGAACACTCACGAGACAGTAGTGGTTTTAGAGTAAAGAATGTTTTGTAAAATAGATATTATTATAAAATATTATTATAAAATATTTTTACATTTTCATAAACTTAAACTTTTATAACTTTTTTCTATTTTACTTTCATAATTTATTTGATTTAAATACAATAATCTGGCAAATGTCTTCTTTAAAACAGGACCAACCTTAGGTCTATATTACAAAGCATTCTTGAGTTACAGCCATTTAAGTTTGGACAGGGCATTTTCATGTCAATGCGAAAAAAAGGGGGTGACGGTTATTTAAACCTGTTTTTCTCAAAATACCGTTCCTAAAATTATAGCGATCAGCCGACTTCAGATAATCATAACTTATGTTTCAGACAAGCCATGAAATAAATAAAAAATATATTTAAAAAGGACTTGATCCTAGCTTTCATATGATATCAAAAGCTGTAAAAGGTTAAATTTCAAAATGTGATGGGTTTTTGTAGATCACATCACATATTTTAAGTAATATATAGAATATCAAAGCATAAAATGACAAATGAAAATTAATAATAATAAAATAAAATATCAAATGATGAATCCAATGATTATACAGTAAAAAAAGGAATTAGAGTCATTCTACGAAACGGGTGCCATTTCCACGTTGCAATTTTTTAAATTTTCATTAAGAACAAACTTTAAAAAAGAAAACCTATAACTTGAAAGATATCTTGATCGTCCCAAATAACATATTTTCCCACCTCAGGAACAAAATTCTTATTAATATTATCCTTTTTATTTATGCAAAGGAGCCTTTCTTGTACCACCCCATTACGGACAATATGTACACAATTAGAGTAGTAAGACAAGATATAATTTTTTTTATTCTAATGTTTTTCTAATAGTAAAATGTCCCTTTTTTGGAAACTAAAAATAGAAACTCTGTAATTTAATAAATTTTTATATTTTTAGGTTTTTAATCTTGAAATATGAATTTGACATTTCAATGACCTAATTGTTTGTACTGAAAAAAAACAAAATAACTTTAGAAAATACAAATTTTTCACATTTATTTGATTAGTCCACACAACAAGAACATCATACAACGTAAAAGTTTAAGGAAAAGAAAACGAAATGTTACATAAATTTAAACAAAATGACCCTGTGACGGGGTGGTAACTGATGTGACGGGGTGGTAACTGATGTGACGGGGTGGTACACTGTGACGGTGGTATAGACAGTGTTTCTGTGATCTGCTGGTGTTAAACTTTAAAAACTGGGGTAAGGGGAGACATGAACATTGGAGATATAATGGAAAACTGGAAATCTTCGGTCATGAAAAACTCTAAACACTGGAAAAGAGCATCACAACAGAGACTGGGAAAGTCGCATCCACACGTCCTTCTGTATTTCCATGTGCCGGGATGTCACAGGCTGTGGTGCCTGAATGATTTCCAGCACATCATCAAAGAGATACCACAGGAAGTCATCTCTTGGAGGCCAGAAGAACCTGTTGGCACCAACACGATGCATACATTTTACAAGTGCATGCATCTCATCCGTATCCATGATGATCCCAGAATATAGGTCGTCATCATATTTTAGCACACACCACTTTCCAATAAGACCTCCACTTTCCCACGCAATTGCATCTGTTGGCTCCTTTTGGGGTGTCTTGTTGAAAGTAAAGTGCTGTGTGGTGAAGCACTGACATCTCAGCTGCTTTTGTGTGGAGCACATGCAACTTACTTCCCGGTAAAGGATTTCTCCTGGACTGATTGTGACTACTTGGTGAGTTTTCACAGGTTTTTGACAGGTTCTTTTTCAACTCTCTGCAGTAGGAGTACTGTTGATTTATGTTGAAAGTGTGTCTTTTGAATTTATGAAGAAGAGTGTGGAATAACTCCACAAGATTGTCTTGTGTTTCCTCCATAGTTTTCTTCACTGTGATCTTGACAGTGGTAGGACCCTCCCTCGCATCTTCCCTTACTTTCTCTGCTGTAGCCCATTGAGTGAATGCAACCTTTGTTGCGCCATCAAATCTGGAGAGCTGAACGGTCTTGTCTTTGCATTCCTCACACTCATCATACATGCACACTTTCCTAGAGGTGTCACAGGTTATCATTCTAGTCAAACTCTCGAGATCTGAAGTATCTATGAGCCTCAAATGATGCAACTTGTCAACGACAAATATGAGATTTTCATGGATCTTGCACAGACATGTGTTCCGTTCAGAGAGAGTGGGATGTACAACCCAAAATGGACGAAGCTTACAGAAAAGGGAGTATGATATGTTGTTTGTGTTTTCAGTAAGAAATTTTTTGTGAAGATTTTTAGTTGTGTCAACCAGAAACCTTTTCTGCTTCTTCACCTTGTTCCTGGTAATTGTTTGTTTTCGTCCAGTCGTTATCCGACTGTTGTCATCTCGAGTGAAGAAGGTTTTGACTTTGGACTTGAAAGCGGCAGTGAACCTGTTTGTGGGATTTCTGTTGGTGGAACAGAGGTCTTCATAGTCTTCTTCGAAAAACCGAGGGCATTTTCAGCGAATCCTTGTAGCCTGTACTTCTTCACAATCCTCCCTGCTGTTACCTTTGCTATTAGTTGTTTTTCTTTTTCTTTTCTTGCTTTACAGTACTTATTCTTTATGTCTTCAATCAAGGCTTCATGATATAATAGTGTTTTTCTGATTTTAGAGCTTACTCTGCCTGTCTTAGTTAATACATTTACTTTTGAACGAGGGGAGTCATTCTTATTTAAGTGCTTATATCTTTTTCTGTATTTGTCAGCAGCACGTTTTCTTTCCTTCTCTAGCGATTTCTTTAGTTTTTCAATTTCTTTGTGTAGTGTATCCCTGTTCTTTCTGGAAATTCGCTTTCCTTCTTTTTGTTGCATGAAACAAAATAAAAATACACTAGTAACTTAGGGGTTCAAGTCATGTACCATATGTAAAAACAATTACTCCTCAGTTATAGGCCTGGTTCTAATTCTACATTCATAAGTCCACATCTGTTACATCTGTCCATTTATTTAATACTAACTGCATACTATCCTGACCTTGAAGATCCTAACTGCTGTTTTGACTGTTGGACAGGATCTGGACTCATTGGCTAGGTGTCCAGACTGTCCTTCCTAGCCTCTGCTTTCTCTTTTCTCTTCTTGTTCTGCTTCCTCCACTTTTTACGCAGCTGACGCTTCCCTCGCTCACTTAGATCACTAATCTTCTTTTTTCCTTGCTCTATATCTCACCTCCATCGCTGACGCTCACTCTCTACATATTTTTGCCTCCTCTCTGGATCAGCATTCCGACGTGCCCGGCATCGCCGTTGTCTCTCAGCTAGAGGTGGGCAGATCGATACTAAAATCGATAATATTGATACCAACGTTGGTATCGGTATTGATCGATACCAACGTGAAAATATCGATACTTAAGTTTCAGTTTCTCTCGTTTTGCGACCTGGCCGTGTTTGTCAAAATGCTGCTGCTGTCACAGAGCAGAGGAAGCTCAAGAGTGCTTCTCGTGCTCGACACTGCTCTCCTCCCCTTCTCCTGTTTTGTACCGTCACGTGACTCACCACTAGCGCTACCACCAGCAGTCAGGCGCGCGCGCCGCTCAGCCGCACATTTCTAACAGCAGTCAGTCAGAGGCGGAGAAAGGCAGCAGAGAGAAAGAGGAGCATGGGCGGCGCTAGGGATGGGCTAGCAGATGCTTCAGCACCCTCAAGAAGGACCAAAGCACCCCCATAGCACCCCCAAATATTTTTTTGCTGGAAGTAATTATATACAGGCTGTATTCTAATTAATACAAAAGTAAATATTTTAAAACAACAAATAACTTTTTACTCATTAAACGTGTGTTATATGGTGTCACGTGGATTAGCTACGCTGTTGCGCATTTCATTCACAAAAAAATGGAGCGGTTCCTTCAAGTAAAGCGGTCTCGTGATTCAAATTTAGATCCTAGTAAAAAACGAGAAAATAAATTTGTCTCAGCTAGAGGTTGAGAACGGTTCAGATGATTTTAAGGAGTCTGATACGGAGTAGTCCACTGACGCGTTTGCCGCTGAAACAGAGTTTCATGTATTTTCCCTCAGTCACAACAACCGTCGCATCGTCCTGATGAGAGAGTGTAAATAGGCTAACGCCCGTTTCACACATACTCCGTTTGCAGTGCGTATGCGGTGCCGGAGCTGCATGCCCTCTTGTGCTTTCACATATGCTGCGTTTGCAGTGCGCAACTGATCTGCTGCTGTAGCCTATACCACAAACACAGCTTTTATTCATTATTTTTTATTTAAAATCCAAAAGTTGTTACTGAACATGGCTCGTCAGAATTGCAATTCTCTTCGTTTACACTTTCATAGATGTCAGGGTTAAACGTACTACATTTAAACAACGTTTTATTCAATCCATTAATTCATATTTATACAGCCTTTACTTTAGATTTAGCTCACACAAGTGGCAAAACATTTAAACATAGGTTAGGCTAGCCTAAAATCACAAACATTTTAAATTAGAAACTTAGGCTATTCAAAAACAGCCGACTCCCGTCTTTTCTTTCGTTTTTAAACCCTTTTAAAAGAAATCCTGCAGGTCATGAAGAACTTTATTTTTCCACCTCCAAGAAAGGACGAGTGCTATATGTCACTTTTTTTTTTACCTAAATGCCAGGTAATGTGTCGTTTCCATGCTTTACCAAAGAAAAAGAAAAAAAGCCATGTGTTGACTTTGAAACAAGAGTATATTTTAAATTAGAGGCCCATATCTGTGTTGAAATTACTAGATTTTCACGTCAGTACATGTTTATTTTAATGCGAACAATGCTCTGTCACTTTAATGCAGCAGTGCAGCACAGCAGAAAATAGACTCGGTACGGAAATGATCACCGCACTGCTGCAGACGCACTGCACCTGAAACGGACTGACGGACAGCATCCGCGTGCAGTGTGAAAGATGTAATCCGTTAACATGGGTACGGACAAAAATACACACCGCACACGCACTGCAGACGGAGTATGTGTGAAACGGGCGTAAGTGTCGCCAATTTGGTGAATACTATACTGATATTTCCCCGATGCAATGGGTGCTTTTTGATGGCATAGCCTATTGTCCTCAACTGAATTTTAGTATAATGAATTTTGTTCTTGTTCAATTTAATACCGTTAAAACTTAAACTGTGATAAATAAAATAATTGAATGTTAAAAATTGAGTGGCCAAGTTTTGCTCATATTTATTAATAGTAGGCCTATTTATAAATATATAATTGCGATGCGTAGCTCCCCCTGTCAATGATCTAGCGCCCCCTCAGCACCTGCGTTCAAAATTCTCCAGCGCCGCCCCTGAAGAGGAGCGTTGTATGGCTGTATTTTCAGGCCGAAAATGAGACAACAGCGACTTGTACCATTTGTAGAAAGTCTTTAAAATACAGTGGCAATACAACTAATTTGTACAAACATATGAAAAATCACTGACCAGAAAATGCAGAGCTGCAGAAACGGAGAGAGGAGGAGAAAAATCCCCCTACCAAAAGTTGTTTCTGAACAAAAGCTTTTGTAGTACTGATTAATAACCCAAAATGCAAATCACAAAACCAAATTAAAAGTCATGAAAATTCATTTAGATTTAGGTTGAAGACGCATCCACCTTAATTATTAAAAAGTATCGATATTGGTATCGGTATCGGCGATACTGGCCCTGTATTTACTTGGTATCGGATCGATACCAAATCTAGCGATATCGCACATCCTCTACTCTCAGCAGCACTTAATGGAGCCATGAAGGAGACAGATCTATCTGCAAATGTAACATTATTACATAATTTTATATTTTAATTTGCATTTATACATAATTTGAAAGATACATAAATAAGCTTTTTGTTGATGTGTGGTTTGTTAGGCTAGGACAATATTTGGCCGAGATACAACTATTTGAAAATCTGGAATCATCATAAATCATACATTGTCCTTGACTTGTCCTTGACTATTGTCACAGGACTATTGTCCTGTGCGACTTATGACTTGTTTTGTGGTCAAGGGTCACACATTAAAATTCTTGATTTCACACTCACACATTCAAACTAGGAGCAGAACAACCCCATCACATCCCTTACCACCACGTCACAATAAAACGTGACGGGGTGGTAAATTTCATCCCAAAATGGCCGCTAATCTCCCATGTGGTCAAATTCCTCAGCTAGCATACATGCATTCAATCTAAATTATAATTTTCTTTGCATTAATAATGTTAAAAAATTTATAAAAAACAGTTTTCCCTCTCTGTTTTGCGTAACGGGGTGGTTGATTTGAGCTTGACGGACCCTGCCTAACATTAAAAAGCAAGAAATTAACAATGTCAAAGAATGTCTGTACTTGCCTGCTTTTGTTCTTGGTGGTTATGAGGCTCAGATGATGTCACTTCAGCTTTGTGATGTCATTTAAAGCAACAGTACATTATTTATAGATAAAACAAGTTAGTGTGACGGGGTGGTAAGTCAAACTGAAGGACACACACAAATCATAACATTTACAAAAAAATAAGGTTTATTTTAATACATATAACTTATGTAAGCAGGAACACACATATTATCCTGAAAATAATAATAATAAAAAAATATATATATACATCTTATTTGGTGATATTTTAGATGCAAATGTCACCTTGGTCAACACAGACACGTGAAATTTGCTATGTCCTAATGAAAAATTATAAAAAATAGTACATTACTCTTTAAAAACAGAATTTGATCATACACCATGTTAACAAGAACACCTGAATTAATAACTTTGAACTTTGGAAACACACTTTGGTACATTTTGTGTACCTTGCATCTCATCAAACACTGCGGACCCAAATGGCACCCGTTTCGTAGAATGACTCATTAATCAGTTAATTAGTTTTTTTTGTTGTTTTTTTGTATTATTGTCTTGTTAAATCTATTTCACCAATACATTCAAATATGATTTGTCATCTTACTTTATTCATATATTTTAACAACGTAAATTTTTATGCACTTTTGTGATTTTTAGACTCATCAGTAAACGGGACTTTTATTTTGGTATTGGTGTATGACGTCATTAGGCTGCGCCACGCTCGTACATCTGTTGTGATTCGGCTGAAGAAAGGTTTGTGTTTTAGGTGTTTAAAGCGAAACAGAATTAATTATGTATTATTAAATGTAACACTCGATTGCTTTATCTAACATTTATCAACGTTGTGTGAGTAAAGTAACAGAATAAACCCATAAGTAACAGAAGGAGCGTCTCATTTCACTCTTCATCGTGAATCAGTTCAAACATGAATTCAGTCTCTGGCGAGATGGAACCGGAGCTTTAGATTATCAGATTCAATTGAACCGATTAAATCGTAACAAATGATTCAGTGATTCGAAGCGCTCAATTTCTATTTCTGTCTAGACTTCTGCAAATCATTAAATAGCTAAACTGCCTAATATGTCAAGGGTCTGTATAATTTGCATTATTTTATTATTTTTGTCCAATCAAGTCCATTAATAGACTATCACTCAATACAATATTCTTTAACAGAAAGACTCTCTTACCTAAACTACTGAACTATGAGAGATTTACTGTGGATTTATTTTTCTTTCTGTTAATTATTCTTATCTTAAACAGGACAAACACAGAAAAACTCCTGGAGAAGTGACTGAGATCCACGTGACACTATTCTAGAGATGGATTTCATTAAAGAGGAAAGTGAAGATGTGAATGTGTTGATTATTAAAGAGGAGAGTGAAGACATGAGGATTGAAGAAATATTGAGAGTGAAAGATGAAGAAACTGAGGAACAAACAGGTTGGTTTCATTCTCAAAACTGAACTCACACATTTGATCATTACTAAAATCTCTAGCTCTACAGAAATGAAGGATATTTTTGAAGAATGTCAGTAATATTTTCCCTTTATAAATATTTATAATAATAAAATCCTCAATATAATAAATATATACATCTGAATTATGCACCATTTATCATCTGCAATATCAAGGTGTAAGCACTAGATAGCTGTATAGCCTTGGATATGAATATAAACAGTTTCTGCTGAGTGAGAACACAAGACAAAGTTCATTACTAATTTGGATATCTGTAACCGGTCCTTAAAACCGGAGTCTTTAGTGTGGCAGGAGGGCTAACAAGGATGCTAAAGGGGAATGTGCAATACTGCCACTGGTGAGTGAGTGATCGACAAACACTGAACATTAGATTGTCAAACAATGGAATTTTAAAAGTAGGAAATTAGCATAGGAGGAATATAGCAGCTTTTAACTTCAGTTGTTAGAAATAGAAATGTGCAATGTGTGAATGCAATGATATAGTTTCCCAAGACCAAAAAAAAAAAAAGGGTTAGCTGACTACGTCTGATACTCCTCATTGGAGTAACATCCATGTGTGAATTTTAGTCTCATTGACACCTTGTCCTGAAATTTGAAACCGAGTAGCAATGGCATAAGAGTCAAAATTAATTATAATGGGACATGGATACAAGGAGAAAAGCAGAGGACCTAATACTGAGCCATGTGGCACACCACACATGGGCTTGGTTTCACAAACAGGGCTTAGTTTAAGCCAGGATTAGGCCTTAGTTACATTAGGGCATTTAAGTAGCTTTTATAAACATGCCTTAAAAAAAACAATTACTGGTGTGAATCATGAGACAAAACAATGGCACTGACATGTTTTAAGATATGCCAGTGCCAGTTGCTTTCAATTAAAACAGCTCAAACATGCATTTTAGTCTGGGACTAGGCCTAAGCCTTGTCTGTGAAACCGGGGGATGGTGTTTTAGTGTTTGAGATTTCTCTTCATATTAAAAGTTTGTAGAGGTCTGATAGGAGCTCTGATAGGAGCTCTGATAGGTCTGATAGGAGCTAAACCAGGCTAATGTTTGTCCACTAATACAAGCAGGGCTTGACATTAACTTTCAATCACCAGTCACTGTGACTAGTGGTTTTCCAAAGTTATTTGCACCTCAGCATTTTCACTGGCCAATTGTTTGTTTGTAAAATGCATTTTATATGATTTAAAGGTGTCATGAACTGGCTTTTTTATTTACTATATACACTCACAGGGTTTTTCCTGGGTCAAAAATGGTCTTCGGTGGTGGCTGACAGACATGGTCAAAAAGTACCATATTACCCACATGATCTGAAATACTGACAATACATTTAAAATAAATACAAAGAAACAGTTTGTGATTGTTTTGCTTATCCTATTTATTCATGAAAAAAACCAACAACAACAATCACTGTCAGGACAGATAATAAAAGAAAGTGATTACAACTTATTTTACATAAACGCCACCATTACCGAAGTATAGCCAAAAAATGTAGAACTGAAATGTCAAACATGTCACAATTTGTCTATTTACAAATATCACAGCCTGGAAATGAGCATTTAACTCGTCTCTTTTTATTAACACTGTAGAACCTTTTTACAAGGTTTCTGTAGTCAATTTCATCCTGATGGGGCCCATCCACAGTCACCTTGCAGCATACATCCAAATTCTGGTCCTTCAGCCTGTTCCTCAGAGCTGTTTTCACCTGTAAAGGTATACAATTACACAGATCTCTCACAAATATTTAACACGTAAATCAGCAACATTTTAACAAGTTTAAATACCAATTTCAGGGATGAAAAAAGCCTCTATACATCCACAGTCTGGACAGGTGCTGTCAGGGCTATAGCTGCAGCTAAACTCAGGGATGGGTAAATGTCCTTGATATCTTCAGAAACAAGCCACTGAAATGTCTCCTCTAGTGATTTCATCTATACAAAGCATGGTAAAGCATGGGTTATTACCTCAAATACACTGCAAAGGTGGCAAACTGCAATTGTTACCTTAAAAAAACTATTTGTACTTGATATAAAATAATTTATTGGTATAAAGACTATTTAGGTTAATTTCAGTGACGTAAGAATGTGATGGTACTTGATAGTACTTTGACCTGAGTAAAACAAGCTCATGTAAGTAGTGTATAATTGTACACCTACCTTCAAATCTGGACTCTAAACTCTCTGTTTGAAGGTATCCCACTCAGAAAGTAGTGGCTCCTCAGAAAAACCTAGGAATCTCTTTTGCAAGAGCTTTCATATCCTCATCACCATAATTTGGTTCAAGGCTAGTGAGGATAAACCTTGGTGTCATGACAGAGAAATGATTGAGACTGCCCATATTTTGAAATTTCTCACTGACATTTTCAATCAGCATGTCAATGAATGGGTTTTTGAAATCTTTCCCAGATACCATCCTGGAAATATGAAGGGATTTCCTCCTTCATTGGATTTAGGCCTGTCTCTGAAGTGAGCCAAGACTCCCACCTATCCTTCTCTGTGCTTTTGATTTTGAGATCCCCAAGGGATGACTGAAGTGCTGTCACCTAAATACAGAAAAATAGCACAGCTCTAAATAGGCTATACAATTTTCAAATAAGCAAGTCTGGGGTATTGTGTTCAGACCTCCTGTTCAACTTGAGAAAAGAAGAGGTTGCGTCTTTGGAACACTTGAAACTGTCTGTGCAGCTTCTAATGAACAATCTGGACTACATCAGTGTACTACATCAGTGGACTTTTTGTTACTCTCCCATCTAGTTTGGTTACCACCCTATTTTAAATAACAAAATTTACTTCAAAATGTATTTATATTACTGTTATACAACTCAAATATTGCTTGCATTTCTCAAATTACTTTTTATTCTATAATTCAGATTCATACCTGCAGTTTTAGTTGTGGAAGCTCAAATAATTTCTCCATCTCTCTGAGACTGCTAGTTCTTGTACTGCTTGCTTGAAAGAACCAAAACATTGTTGACATGGTTCTGCAGTTTTTGGTTAGGTAAGACACCCCTTTTTGTTCATGCAATCTGACACTGCAAGATTAAGGCGATGGGCAGTGGACAGAGATAAGTCCAGGGAAATGGTCTTTAAGCCTCTTACTCCCTCCAGATTTCTTTCCTTCAAAAGTTAAAATGTATAACATTAAATGTAGTCTAATAGAACTATCAACACTTACCAATCATAACAGAAGCACCATCACTGGCAAATGATGCAAAAGTGGCCGTAGGAAGGCATTTTTCTGCTATGACGTTGAGTATGGTTTCTGTTATGGTCGCAGCATCTCCAGCCTTAACCTTAGCCACCTGTAAAACTTTTGATTTTGGCACTGTCTGACCAACATCATCTAAACCAAGAAAACTGAAAAGATTATTAGTTTGTGCATAAATTAAAAGTGAATTGACAAAGAAAAACTGACAAAGAAAACGTTCTTTGTCAGTTAAGATGGCTAAAACAAATCATACTTGATTAGAACACCAAGTTGTTTTTCAACGGAGATGTCTGTGGTCTCATCCACCATAAGGCCCCAGGCAGATGACTGTGCTACTTCAGTCCTTAGCTGGTCATTCATCCACTTCCCTATGATCTCTAACTGCTCATCAATAATGTGGCTGCTACTGTATGTTGTGTTTGAACTAGCCTAAAAGAAGTGCATTTAAGAATAGAGGTCTCAAGTTAAAAATACCTGCAGTCCCTGAAAGTAAGTGCATCCGAGTCTCTTCCTCAGATGAATAAGTGGTTCATAACTTGCATGATGGGGCCATTTACGCTTCAAACACTCATACATTATTTTAAAACAACGTTTGAGTGCTTTGTGCTCCATATCAACTTGTGGTGCAAAGGCCTTTTCTAAAGTTTTCCCTTTTAAAAGAAAAAAAATATAGATGAGATCTAAAATGCAGAGATAGAAAGGCAATGTAATTATATAATAACACAACTCATATTTTGGTAATATTTTGAGAAATGTAATTTACATTTAAAGCCAAACAATACCTTTTTTGAGGAGCTCTTCCTTCTTTGTTGCTTCCAAGTGAATTCCTGATGCTGTGTGGCTGGTCAGTGCATCTAGTCTGTAGCAAGTACTGGGTTGTTTTACCCATACACCTGTCTTGTAGTGTTTTTTGCATAAAACACAGGTCATGCCATATTCATCATGGTGAAGCCATGGATATGTTTTCAGCCACTCTGTATCAAAGCCACTGGTACGATGTTTACTGTTAATAATAAATAAATATTAGTCAGAAAACTAATATTTCAAGCTACAATCAAAGGCTTACATGCTATGTCATATTATGTATAATCTCTTACCTTGATGTTTGTTTCTTTTGTTCCTCGTTGTTCATTCTTTTCTTTTTCTTTTTTTGGGCCATAATTTTCTTCCAGACTATGGCTAAGAATTATTCAGTTTTACAACCTCTTCCAAATTATATGCAGACTATGCTATTATCAGACACCGATATTACCTGTCACTCTCAGTGTCATCCTTTCTTGCCCTCTTTGCAAAAAAAGCTGTGATTTTTCCACTGGCTTTCATAGCTTTGAAAGATACGATCCTTTGATAGACCTGATAATTATTTTGGTATATATATAAATATCAATATTAAACATTAAAAAGTTTAACAAATAGTCAAATTTTCTACTATTTACAATTGAATAAAATTAGCACCTGTGCTTTGATCTGGTTTCATCTCACTCCAGTCTAAACTAAATGATTTATAAGTAATTTACTATACATTGTCAATATAAATTACCTGAAAATACTGTGAATTATTAGGCTAAATGTTACTAATCACTCTTGCTAAATGGGGTAAGCACACTTACGTTCACATTTCAGAGATGTAAATCATGTTATACATCGATTCAGACAGTGAAAAACCAGTTGTTTTAACCATTCATTAAAATTAATTGGTTCAAAGGAGTCATTATTGTGAACCAGACTTTAGCGGACTCGTGTACAAAGCTGGCTGTAGAACATCGCGAAAGATTAGTCAACAAAGAAAACACTATATCACTGGATAGGATTTTTTTTGTTTGTTTGTTTATTGAAAGTGTGGTTTATATCAGATGCATGTGCGGAATGCGTGTCACAAGTTCTAAGAGAAGATAAGGTGACGTTTTTAAGCACAATTCACACCCAGCAGCGGTAATCAGGAAAAAAATATCTTAATTCGCCGCGTGAAACATTCCAACCTTTTTACCATCGTATCAGTTGATTTTGATTAATATGTGCGAGGGTGACAGCGCAAATGCAGTAGTTAGTTTGAAGACAGAGAGAGTGTGTGCGCGGTGGGAGGGGCTCTCTGATCGTTCTCTCTGTCAGTTGACATCTACATCACTCATAATTAACAATAACTGGTCAAATAAGGCTTTGGCGGGACAAGAAATCGTTTTGCCGGCCGCCAAAAAAATTTCAATGTAGGAAAAACCCTGCACTCACCTAAAGGATTATTAGGAACACTTGTATAATTTCTCATTAATGCAATTATCTAATCAACCAATCACATGGCAGTTGCTTCAATGCATTTAGGGGTGTGGTGCTGGTCAAGACAATCTCCTGAACTCCAAACTGAATGTCAGAATGGGAAAGAAAGGTGATTTAAGCAATTTTGAGCGTGGCATGGTTGTTGGTGCCAGACGGGCCAGTCTGAGTATTTCACAATCTGCTCAGTTACTGGGATTTTCATGCTCAACCATTTCTAGGGTTTACAAAGACTGGTGTGAAAGGGAAAAACATCCAGTATGAGGCAGTCCTGTGGGTGAAAATGCCTTGTTGATGCTAGAGGTCAGAGGAGAATGGGCCGACTGATTCAAGCTGATAGAAGAGCAACTTTGACTGAAATAACCACTCGTTACAACCGAGGTATGCAGCAAAGCATTTGTGAAGCCACAACACGCACAACCTTGAGGCGGATGGGCTACAACAGCAGAAGACCCCACCGGTTACCACTCATCTCCACTACAAATAGGAAAAAGAGGCTACAAATTGCACAAGCTTACAAAAATTGGACAGTTTGGACAGACTGAAAAAATTTTGCCTGGTCTGATGAGTCTTTCTGTTAAAACATTCAGATGGTAGAGTCAGAATTTGGCGTAAACAGAATGAGAACATGGATCCATTATGCTTTGTTACCACTGTGCAGGCTGGTGGTGGTGGTGTAATGGTGTGGGGGATGTTTTCTTGGCACACTTTAGGCCCCTTAGTGCCAATTGGGCATTATTTAAATGCCACGGCCTACCTGAGCATTGTTTCTGACCATGTCCATCCCTTTATGACCACCATGTACCCATCCTCTGATGGCTACTTCCAGCAGGATAATGCACCATGTCACAGAGCTCGAATCATTTCAAATTGGTTTCTTGAACATGACAATGAATTCACTGTACTAAAATGGCCCCCATTGACACCAGATCTCAACCCAATAGAGCATCTTTGGGATGTGGTGGAACGGGAGCTTTGTGCCCTGGATCTGCATCCCTATCCCACAAATCTCCATAAACTGCAAGATGCTATCCTGTCAATATGGTCCAACATTTCTAAAGAATGCTTTCAGCACCTTGTTGAATCAATGCCACGTAGAATTAAGACAGTTCTGAAGGCGAAAGGGGGTCAAACACAGTATTAGTATGGTGTTCCTAATAATCCTTTAGGTGAGTGTACTGTTATCTGAGTTCAACTTATGACGTCCATGTGGTTTTTACATTCAAAAACATTATAATGAATAAGTAATAGGCTATTTTCTACCCTGGTTTTGATGGGTGTGCCGCACTGAAAACTTGGAAGTAAACGCCCACGGCTAGGATTGGATATGATTTGCATATTTAATGAGCTTCAACTCCTCTGTCAGTGCATATGAGGGATTGTTTTAAAGCGGCAACTGGAAAGATTCTTTCACAGGGCTCTCAAACCATATTTATCAAACAAACACAATGATTTATCTCTCATCCACCCGGGATTGATAAGAATTTTTTTTTTATTACTTGGCCCACCACATCGGTAGTTATAAGTAAGATCACGAATTGCAATGAACCAACAAATAAGGAATTCTCCAGCCTGTGAAAACGTGCTAAGGTTTGTTCTGTTAGACACATAAACATAATCAAAACTATCTGTAACAATGCAATACTATCACATAAAATATTTTTTTTTTACTCACATAAGTGTGCTGCACCATTCCTGTCGGATCCAATATAGAAGGCACAGCATTGTTTTAATCTCAGTATCATTAAAAATAAAGTTCATCCATGCATGCATAATATTAGATTCCGAAGGAAGCTTATGCAGCGACTGTGTTCTTCTGCAACCAGGCACAGCACAATATCTTGCTATCTTCGGCATGTTTATTGCTCAATTGTGTGATCCGTTTAGTTCCACGAGTCGGTGTGTGGGGCTACAGAAGCAGGGGTACACATTTATCTGTAGAGGCGGCAATTCCCCCTTCTTTTCGTCATTGATCAGTATATACTGTATATGAGAGCTCTCGTTTTCTGGGCCTGGTGTCAATTAAAGCTTTTCTTTGACTAACAAGGAAGTTTTCAGCTCTGAAACTGACAGGATATTATTATATTACCATGACCTTTAATATATCAAAGGCTCAAGGGAAATATGTTAATTTAGGTAAAAGGACTTTGTGATTA
Organism: Gobiocypris rarus; assembly: GCA_023029165.1. Taxonomy (NCBI): domain Eukaryota; kingdom Metazoa; phylum Chordata; class Actinopteri; order Cypriniformes; family Gobionidae; genus Gobiocypris; species Gobiocypris rarus. The sequence goes on from CM040935.1 coordinate 15,470,343, forward strand.
AAAGTATCAAGAGCTCACTTTAGGTCTAAAAAGACAGCGCCAAAATAACTTATCTAGGTAGCCTTTAATCTTTTCTAGAAACAAGCAATTAGCTGTTTCTGTTGAATGATGGACCCTGCACCCCAATTACATAGGGTTTTAATGTTTTGCGTGTCTAAATGTTTTGATGTCTGTTGATTTGTGGCACTAAACTGGGATTAACTTTTGTCTTTTTTTTTTGCCTTAGACCTGATGGAGTTGAAAGAGGAAGAGAAAGATCAGCACAAGACACACCATGATTTCATTACTGAAGAAAAATCTTTTAATTGCTCACAGACTGAAAAAACTACATCAGGAAAAGGGGCTCAAAAGACAGGGACTTTAAATGATTTCACCTGCCATCAGTGTGGACTATGTTTCAAAAAGCATGGATACCTTAAAGTCCACTTGAGAGTTCACACTAGAATAAACCTTTACACCTGCCAACAGTGTGGAGTAACTTTCAATCAACAAGGAAACCTTCAAGCTCACATGAGAATTCACACAGGAGAGAAGCCTTACTCCTGCCAACAGTGTGGAAAGAGTTTCACTCGAAAAGGAAGCCTTGAAGTCCACATTAGGGTTCACACTGGAGAGAAGCCTTACACCTGCCAACAGTGTGGAAAGAGTTTCAGACAAATAGGACACCTTAATTACCACATGGAAATTCACACTGGAAAGAAGCCTTACACATGCCCTCATTGTGGAAAGAGTTTCACTGAAAAAGAAAGCCTTACAGTCCACATGAGAATTCACACTGGAGAGAAGCCTTACTCCTGCCAAAAGTGTGGAATGAGTTTCACTGAAAAAGGAAGCCTTATAGCCCACATGAGATTTCACACTGGAGAGAAGCCTTACATCTGCCAACAGTGTGGAAAGAGTTTCACTCAAAAAGAACATCTCAAATGCCACATGACACTTTGCACTGCAGAGAAGCCATTCACATGCCAACAGTGTGGAAAGAGTTTCAGGCAAAAGGACACCTTAGTTACCACATGGCAATTCATACTGGAGAGAAGCCTTACACGTGTGCTCAGTGTGGAAAGAGATTCAGTCGAAATGGAAACCTTAAAGCCCATATGATAATTCACACTGGAGTGAAATCTTTCATCTGCCCTCACTGTGGAGACAGTTTCAGTCAGGATGGAAACCTTAAATCCCACATGAAAATTCACACTTTGGAGAAGTAGAATAAAGAAAACCTTTCTATATTTCTAATGTTGTTCATATGTAAAACTGATCATAAGCTGTACATACCTTGATGTGTGTTAGTGTTTATGCAAACGCAAGTATGTCACACAGACTTTGCCTACTAATAAGCTCATGAGATCATGTTAGACACATAACTTGTAACAAGAAGATCTGTAAGTGATATGAAACATGTTTATGTGATGAATAGTTTAGACTTTAGATGCAGAATAGCAGAAAGCTATTTATTCATCTGTTACACATCATGTATTACAGGTGTACTGTAGTGTGTACAGCAATGTAAGTGCTGACTGGTGAGGGCACAGACAATGGTATTTTCTGATTTAAAAAAAATTCAATGACAGTATTTATCTTGCACTCTGCCATGGAACCTAGCATGTATAAACTGTAATTACACAATTTAATGATCAATAAAAAAGGAATGGATATCTGTATGATATTACACTGGACAAGCGCGGTTTGGAAAATGAATGGATTCCCCTCTTCTGGCAAGACGTGAGAATTCATTCAGCTCGCAACTCTGACAGTGCATTATGGGTATTCTCTAGCCGTTAAGCATACATCAGTTGTACTCCCGTTATTGCGCTGCAATCTAGGATTGAATGAGAATGAGGCCTGTTGCGATGATAATTAGTCGACATCAATATTTTAAGTTGACTGGGTAAGTTGGCTACAATATGAAATTTTATTAGTACCGGTGCTTTAAAAATGATAGCACTCTAATAAAAGCAGTATTTCTTCATTTACATCAATCTGTGACAGCAGGAGTGAGGACGTGTGTGTGTGCTCTGCTTCCACCGTTCACTAAACAACAGAAATGTTTGTATTACAAAATAAAGTGCAGTGCTGCCGGACTCTGAGGAGCACGCACAACCACGCACGCGCCTACGCCTTTCACACAGACAGATCGCAACCTCGGTTTCACAGATTATTGGGTTGAATTATCAAAAATATGTAGGAATGCACATCCTAGCAAGTATTCAGGTAAACACAGTCAGGTATGTCTTTAGTGAATGTATACAGAGTTGAGAAATCGTGGGTTACAATGATTTTGGTCCGTGCAGCTCTTAAAGGGCCGGGGATAATATTCTGTGTGATTAATGTTAATCAAACAACAAAAGAAAATAGAAAATCACCCCATGGTTGACTTTAATATGTTTACTAAGAATCAGTGCATAGTTATTTTACGGAGTGACTATGCAGGTATTTTTGTTTTTACATTTGATTATTTAATTTCTTTATTGAATGCTCTACTGTTAATTAGAGCTACTGGGGTCAAAAAGCAGGGCAGGAACATGCTGTCCAAGTGATTTTTAGGGGTATATATATATTTACACTCACCTAAAGGATTATTAGGAACACCATACTAATACTGTGTTTGACCCCTTTCGCCTTCAGAACTGCCTTAATTCTACGTGGCATTGATTCAACAAGGTGCTGAAAGCATTCTTTAGAAATGTTGGCCCATATTGATAGGATAGCATCTTGCAGTTGATGGAGATTTGTGGGATAGGGATAGGCACAAAGCTCTCGTTCCACCACATCCCAAAGATGCTCTATTGGGTTGAGATCTGATGACTGTGGGGGCCATTTTAGTACAGTGAACTCATTGTCATGTTCAAGAAACCAATTTGAAATGATTCGAGCTTTGACATGGTGCATTATCCTGCTGTAGGTAGCCATCAGAGGATGGGTACATGGTGGTCAAAAAGGGATGGACATGGTCAAAAACAATGCTCAGGTAGGCTGTGATATTTAAACGATGCCCAATTGGCACTAAGGGGCCTAAAGTGTGCCAAGAAAACATCCCCCACACCATTACACCACCACCACCAGCCTGCACAGTGGTAACAAGGCATGATGGATCCATGTTCTCATTCTGTTTACGACAAATTCTGATTCATCTGAATGTCTCAACAGAAATCGAGACTCATCAGACCAGGCAACATTTTTTCCAGTCTTCAACTGTCCAATTTTGGTGAGCTCGTGCAAATTGTAGCCTCTTTTTCCTATTTGTAGTGGAGATGAGTGGTACCCGGTGGGGTCTTCTGCTGTTGTAGCCCATCCGCCTCAAGGTTGTGCGTGTTGTGGCTTCACAAATGCTTTGCTGCATACCTCGGTTGTAACGAGTGGTTATTTCAGTCAAAGTTGCTCTTCTATCAGCTTGAATCAGTCGGCCCATTCTCCTCTGACCTCTAGCATCAACAAGGCCACAGGACTGCCGCATACTGCATGTTTTTCCATTTTCACACCATTCTTTGTAAACCCTAGAAATGGTTGTGCGTGAAAATCCCAGTAACTGAGCAGATTGTGAAATACTCAGACTGGCCCATCTGGCACCAACAACCATGCCACGCTCAAAATTGTTTAAATTACCTTTCTTTCCCATTCTGACATTCAGTATGGAGTTCAGGAGATTGTCTTGACCAGGACCACACCCCTAAATGCATTGAAGCAACTGCCATGTGATTGGTTGATTAGATAATTGCATTAATGGGAAATTGAACAGGTGTTCCTAATAATCCTTTAGGTGAGTGTATATATATATAATATATATATAGATACAGGTGCAGGTCATATAATTAGAATATCATCAAAAAGTTTATTTATTTCACCAATTCCATTCAAAAAGTGAAACTTTTCATTTAAAATGTGAAACCTTTCATTCATTACACACAGACTAATATATTTCAAATGGTCATTTCTTTTAATTTTGATGATTATAACTGACAACTGAGGAAAACCCAAATTCAGTATCTCATAAAATTTGAATATTACTTAAGACCAATACAAAGAAAGGATTTTTAGAAATCTTGGCCAACTCAAAAGTATGAACATGAAAAGTATGAGCATGTACAGCACTCAATACTTAGTTGGGGCTCCTTTTGCCTGAATTACTGCGGCAAAGTAGCGTGGCATGGAGTCGATCAGTCTGTGGCACTGCTCAAGTGTTCTGAGAGCCCAGGTTGCTCTGATAGTGGCCTTCAGCTCTTCTGCATTGTTGGGTTTGGCATATCGCATCTTCCTCTTCACAATACCCCATAGATCTTTTATGGGGTTAAGGTCAGGCGAGTTTGCTGTCCAATTAAGAACAGGGATACCAAGGTCCTTAAACCAGGTACTGGTTGCTTTGGCACTGTGTGCAGGTTCCAAGTCCTGTTGAAAATGAAATCTGCATATCCTTAAAGTTGGTCAGCAGCAGGAAGCATGAAGTGCTCTAAAACTTCCTGGTATACAGCTGCGTTGACCTTGGACCTCAGAAAACACAGTGGACCAACAACAGCAGATGACATGGCACCCCAAACCATCACTGACTGTGGAAACTTTACACTGGACCTTAAGCAACGTGAACTGTGTGCCTCTCCTCTCTTCCTCCAGACTCTGGGACCCTGATTTCCAAGGAAATGCTAAATGTACTTTCATCAGAGAACATAACTTTGGACCACTCAGCAGCAGTCCAGTCTTGTTTGTCTTTATCCCAGGCGGGACGCTTCTGACACTGTCAAGAGTGGCTTGACACAAGGAATGCGACAGCTGAAACCCATGTCTTGCATACGTCTGTACGTAGTGGTTCTTGAATCACTAACTCCATCTGCAGTCCACTCTTTGTGAATCTCCCCCACATTTTTGAATGGGTTTTGTTTCACAATCCTCTCCAGGGTGTGGTTATCCCTATTGTTTGTACACTTTTTTTTCTACCACATCTTTTCCTTCCCTTCGCCTCTCTATTAATGTGCTTGGACACAGAGCTCTCCTTGTGCAAGGGGTCAATGGTCGTCTTTTGGACAACAGTCAAGTCAGCAGTGTTCTCCATTATTGTGTAGCCTACTGAACTAGAGTGAGAGGCCTTTGCAGGTGTTTTGAGTTAATTAACTGATTAGAGTGTGGCACCAGGTGTCTTCAATATTTATCCTTTTCACAATATTCTAATTTTCTGAGATACTAAATTAGAGATTTTCCTTAGTTGTCAGTTATAATCATCAAAATCATCATAAAAGAAATAGACATTTGAAATATATATCTGTGTAATGAATGAATTGTCTCATTCAGTCTGTGTTGTGTGGTTTTGTTGGAGGCGTAGTCACTGATTACTCATAATCAGATCACTCTCACCTGCTGCACCTCATTACCTGGCCTATTTATTCGTGTGTCTCACTCAGTCTTGTTGTCAGATCGTTGCAGTGTGTCCTGTGTGTTTCGTGTTCGTCGTGGGATTGCTTCGCTCCGGTTCCGGTTCCGGTTGCAGCCAACTGTGTCTGCCTGTTTGCCTCCCTGCTTCACGGAGAAACATCCAGCACCCTGCCATCCTCCTTTATGGACTAGTGTTGCACGATATACTGGTACTAGAAAAGTATTGCGATACCCTGCTATTAAAAACGGTACGATATGGAATTTTATTAGTACCGGTACTTTAAGAAGGACCGTGCGTTAATAAGAGCTGTATTTATTTGTGTCGATGAGTGACAGCAGGAGTCAGGATGTGTGTGCAGAGCTCTGCTTCCACCGTTCACTAAACATTGGACGCAGAAGAGTTAAATATACACGCGCAGCGCATGACAAAGAAAGAAACAGAAACATGCGCGCATGAGAAAATATAGCGCGGCGCGCGGGATGTGAGCAAATGATCTGAATACTTAGGACCATGTGATATTTTAGTTTTTCTTTTTTAATAAATCCGCAAAAATGTCAACAATTCTGTGTTTTTCTGTCAATATGGGGTGTTGTGTGTAAAATAAATGAGAAAAAAAGAAAATAAAACCTCTTAACCAGCACCCCTATTTTTGCGAATTTTCTGAAAACGACATACCCAAAAAATAAAAATGTCTGCAGCTCTTAAACCTTATGGTCTATATTCATAACTCTGGTCTTATTTTAAACTAGACACTTGAAATTGTTACCCAAGATTCATAATAATTCAAAGTAGTATAGGAATAAAGTAAAAAAAGGGGAAATATACATGAAAGTGACTCATGTTTTATTATTTATTATTTCCTTAGGGAAAAAAATGAGATTTTAATGTTGAGGCCCTGAAAATAACCTAAATATAAAAATAAATGTCTGATCATGTTTTGATTCAAATCTGATGATGATTCTCTCATAAATATAGCTTCTTTGAGCCAAAAGGCCTTTTATTTCAAAACATGTGTAATTGTAAAGAGTTAATAAACTGCTAATCATAATGCATTTACAGTTCCTGAAAAACTAAAGCAACTATTTACAGAATTTACAAAGTGTAAAAAACTTGATAAAAACAGTCTGTAAAACACTGAGCAAGATAATGCCTTTTGATTAGTTCCTACGTCCATCAATCAAACCTTTGCTGGCAAGGCATTGATAGCCTTTATCCAACGAAAGCCATGGACGGTTTGATTGACAGCTCGTGAACCAGTATGCACTTCCTATTTTTGATGACTCCTCAGAAAGCCTGTGATTGGACATGAAGAAACAACATGAGGCAAAGCGGACACGCTGCTCGCAGTGAGGGAAGTGACATCACGGGTAGTTGTTCTCACTTGACAGTTGTTTGTGAGAGTAAAACTTTCATTTGACGGGTCTGCATAAACTGTACTGTGAATGTAACATCATGTCAAATAGTTTAGATAGGGATGAAATGGATTGGATAATGTCAAAATCTACAAGACTGAAAAGAGCTTTAAGAGAAAGAAATAAAGGAAAAAGTTGGTCAGAACATAGTGAGTTTGGTGAGGGAAAAACTGCAAAAAACTGAGAGCTAACCAGCATGAGAAACAGAAACATGAGAATACAGAGAAAACACAAGGAAACAATTGGAAAGTTATAATAGAGTTTAACCAGGATGGTGGGCACTACCACCCAATCAAACTTACCAGGGCAATTGAGAAGTTGATTGATAAAAATACAATTTGCAAGGTTTAAGAACAATAAACGAGTACTGATACATGCATTCAGCAAACAACAACAAGAGAAGATTCTCAGTGTGTCCTCACTTCAAGGGGAAAGGATGAAGGCTCACATCCCAGGAGTATTGGCAAAGGTGAGAGGAGATATCCCATTGATTATGTCAATGGAAGATGTAAAAAATGAGATTCAGGGAGGCAAAGTAGTTGAGCACGGCTAAAAACTAAACAAGATGGATCATTAAAAGAAACTTTATCTGTGGTAATACAATTTGAGAGAACCCTCCCCAAGTCAGTACAAATGGGCTACTTGAATTAGAGTGTGAGAGAGTACATACCTAAACCTCCAAGGTGTTATAAATGTCAAAGAATGGGGCACACGGCACAGCAATGCAAAGGAAAGATACGGTGTGCAAGATGTGGAGGTCAACATGAGTATGGCAAATGTGAAAAGGATGCAAAGGTTAAATGCTGTAACTGTGGAGTAGAGCATAGTGCTGCGTTTGGAGGATGTGAAGTGTAGAGGGAAGCCAGAGAAGGCCAGAAGTTAAGGTATTTGAATAAAGTACCATGCAGAAGCATTAAAGAAAGCAAGAGAAACAGGATCAAATGACAGAAAATCCAGTGGAATGGTACAAAGAAACAGTACAGCAGTTAAACAGGCACAAGTCCAGTGTCCAGGCCATACACAGAATGGTTATGAACACAAATGTAAAGTTGATGATTATACTTTGATAGTGAAGAAGGTGAACTTTGTGGATTTCATTTGTCACACTATAAATGTTGGATCACAGTTTAAAAAGAAAAGTGACAGAATTAAGGCTATAGTTGAGGCAGACGGAAAATTCCTTGACATGAGAGATGTCAAAGCAGATCAGATACATGCATTGTTAACAATAACTGAACATGGAGAAAATTCACAAGTTAAGGGTTAAGATAATAATTATGGTACTACATAGGGTGCAAGAATAGATGTGAATAGGGGGTAATACATCATGTTTGGAACTTACTTTGGTGTCAGATAATTTAGTTAATATATGTGATTGGTATGACAAGAGTGATTCTAACACAGGAAGTGATCACTTCCCAGTCCTCGCTATAATTAATACAAATGTATGTATTCAAGAGGGAAGTACAATAAACAGATGGTGCTTTGAGAAAGCGGACTGGGAAAAATGTAGGTCGTGTTGTGAGAAGTCAGTAAACTTGGTTACGTTAGAAGGAGACAGATGAATCCACACAGGAAATTACAGAACACATTTTAAATGCAGCAATTTTGAGTATTTCCAAAAGAACAACAAATAGTAGGAAGAAAGTGGTTCCTTGGTGGAATGAGCATGTAGTAGAGCAGTAAAAGAGCGAAACAAGGCGTTTAGAATGTTGAAGAAGAATCTGTCACGAGGAAATGTTATGGAATATCAAAGAAAATGCAGTGGCACATAGGATAATTAAATATACCAAAAAGAGAAACTGGAGAGAGTTCTGTTCCACCATAGGTAGAAGAGTAGAGTTATGGGATATATGGTCTACACTCAACTAAAGGATTATTAGTTGAGTTTTATTAGTTATTAAAAGGATTATTAGTTATTTTGCCCACAGGACTGCCGCATACTGCATGTTTTTCCATTTTCACACCATTCTTTGTAAACCCTAGAAATGGTTGAGCATGAAAATCCCAGTAACTGAGCAGATTGTGAATTACTCAGACTGGCCCGTCTGGCACCAACAACCATGCCACGCTCAAAATTGCTTAAATCACCTTTCTTTCCCATTCTGACATTCAGTTTGGAGTTCAGGAGATTGTCTTGACCAGGACCACACCCCTAAATGCATTGAAGCAACTGCCATGTGATTGGTTGATTAGATAATTGCATTAATGAGAAATTGAACAGGTGTTCTTAATTCTTTAGGCGAGTGTATGTTTAAGAGAATGTGTGGAAAAAGGAAAGCTGTTAAAATTCCAGCTTTGATTGATGGTTAAATTATAGCAATGTCTTATAAAGAAAAGGCAGTGGTGTTAGGTAGGGCTTTTGTGGCAGTGCACAGTGGTGATCACCTTACGGATACTCATAAACAATAGAAAGACCTGGCACTCAGAGGAATAAGAATATAAAGTTGAAGAGGGAGGATGGTTTATCATCACTAGATGTGGATTTTACAATGTCTTAATATAGCCTTGATAGGCACTGGGTACACAGCACCAGGACAAGATCAGTTATGTTATGCCATGTTTCGACAGCTACCAATAGAATCTTTAAAGTTAGTGATAAGACTCTTCAATAAAATATGGAGGGATGGAATGAGAACTGATGATAATAATAGTATATTTTGTATAATAGTATATATCCCTAACTCTACTCCTCTACTGATGATGATAATAGTATATTTTAAGGCATATGACACTATGTGGAGGGAAGGACTGCTTATTAAATTAAGTAGAATGGGGTTTGGAGGAAGGATGTATAATTGGATAATGGACTTTTTATCAAACAGGAAAATTAGAGTGAAAGTTGGATCAGAGGTATCAATGGAGTTTAGTGTAAACAATGGTATTCCTCGGGAGTGCAATCAGCCCTGTGTTGTTTAATATTATGATAAATTACATGTTTTTAAATGTAGATGAACACATCAAATCAGTGTTAATGTAGATGATGAGGCAATATGGATGAGAGGAAGAAATGTGGCATACGTGTTAGAGAACATAAGGAAAGCAGTAGGGAAAGTAGATAAGTGGTCATATGAGTGGGGGTTTAAGATATCGACAAGCAAATCCTGTTACATGATGTTTACAAACAAACGTAAGTGTCATATTGAAAAGATAACATTAATTTACTTTCTCCATTGGCTGCTGATATAATTTAAATATCTGGGGTTGTGGTTTGATAGCAAGTATTCATGGAAAACACACAAAGCAAATAGAAACTAAATGCAAAAAGGTTATTCATTTACTGAGAGCTGTGGCCGGATGTGATTGGGGTGCAGACAAACATTCACTAATAGAGAATGCCATATATAGAGAATGCATGAGGTCATCAATTGACTATGGTTGCATAGTTTGTGGTGCAGCAGCAAAAATAACATTGGAAAAAATTAATAGACTACAGAATAGGGCATTGCGTTTATGCAGTGGAGCTATTAAGTTAACGCCATTAATGCAATACTTAGAAACTTGAGAGACTCCTCTGAATTTAAGAAGAGAAAACGTACTCGGTTACTCACGTAACCTCGGTTCCCTGAGAGAGGAACGAGTATTGCGTATGGGGAAAACTCCTTTTCTCAAGAATATGAAGCAAAAAACTTTATTTTATAAAGTGTCAATGTAAAACGCAGTGCAGCTGCACAGCAGATTAATGAAGAGAAGAAGAAGAAGAGGGGAGGGAGGCGTGTGTTTGGTCACTCATGTTCAAAAGCGTCTTGAAGGTTAATAATCGATGATTTATTCATCTGTGTTTTGTTCAAATGTGTAAATGAGCTGCATGAGTATGTTACCTTTCCTCAGAGTCGAGTTTAAAGGCGTTTTATCAGCAGAAGTGTGATTTGAACCGATTATGAAGATTAATGTGAGCGGATCTCCTGTGAAGATGAATTTTTTTCTCCGGTGCTTAAATTTTTGGCACATTCATAATACACTGATTAATAACTGCATGCTTGTGCAGGCATGGTTATGTGTTTGATGTGTTTTTGTGATTTATTCATCATGTGTGTTTAAAACTGATAATGTTTTTGAGTCATGAACAATTATAAATGTATCTAAACTTGTTTCATCTGTTCAATAACATTTCAAAGTGCTCATTCATTTTCAGACAACAGAATTCATTTTGTAATTAATCTTTACATCAGGTGTTAATAATAGTTGTGTGTAAATGCTGTCGTAGAACCGCCTGACGTGGAAAGTGTATCAACTTATTAACTCTTGAAATGATCAGTTTTTACAGTATTTGAGAGAGATCTACAAACCTTTTCACTGCTCTAGGATTTGAGGTCCTCTGAATGATCATTATCATCTTTACTGTTATTACCTTATCATGTTTACCATGTCATGTTTGCTGTTGTGCCACCCTCACATTTGTAAAATGTGTTTATATGAGAGGTTTCAAACCTAAAATTATCCCATAGTATTACGTTTTTATTTTATTATCAAGACACATTTCAAATAGTTTTCGTAGTCTGTTCATTTGTTTGGACAGTTGCACCACCTGACATTTTGGGGTTTAAGATTTGTTGTAAGCAGACAGGTCAGAATTTGGAAAGGATTATAGGTACAAACATATTGTATTTTACTTTACAATGAGTAGAATAATTACAATTGTTTATAATTAATTGTCAGAATGAGCAGTCAAGCAAGACACACCATAGCAACACGTCATGGCAACGACATCTCAGACTGACAGATAGGATACGTTAAAAATAAAGGGGAATTTTAGACACACTAGAGGTCTGCAACCTGATCAGTTTTCTTGCGGCGCGGGAGTAAATTACCAAATTAAAGACGAAAGCGGTCGGTAACTCTGGTGTACTTAGCATGGCAATAGGCTGGCCACTCCTGACATCCTTTGACAGCGTATCCACGCTTGAACTTGACGTGAACATAACATCCTGCAGTGGTGGTGTTCCCACAGTTCCCACATAATGTAGTTAAATCGACAATTTCTGCTTATTATTCATTTGTATTTTTGGCTTATGTTTAATGAGAGAATTTAGCCTGTTTTTATTTGACATATTTTTACGGTGTTGAGAGTATTAGACAAAAATAACAAAGACAACATTTTATATTTCTTATCCCAGTCACTCTCTTTCTATAGAGGAAATTTAAAGGTGCCCTAGAATGATTTAAAACAATATTTTAAATTGTTCTCTGATATCTACATAGAGTGTGTGGCTTATTTAAGGGCAAAAATTGTCCAGATACAGTTTTACAGGTCCATTTACAACCCTAGAAATTGTGCCTAGGATGTAATGCTGTTTTTGCATTATTTGGAAGGGTCATGAATATTAATGATGAGCTCTTTCTCTGACTGGCTTATTTCAGCAGCTCACACAAGTGCAGTTGTTCAGCTAGCTAACACAATCACAAACAGCACAACCAGCTCATGAGTCCTGACTCCTGACAGAACACAGACCTGACAAACGTTACATATTGCAAGTTTGTTGTCCTCATCTGAAAATTTAAAATAGTTCCATACCGCTGACATGCTTAATCTTTTGCAGACGCGTGCAATCAGCTCGACCATGAGTGAAACCGGCTTGAGCACGGAGGGGAGGGGTGGGTGACGAGTGATAACAGCTTGACCTTGAGTGAAACCCAAGTGCTAGAACATGGATGGGAGGCGCGGATGACATTCATTTTCGGTTGACATTTTCGGCTGGATTTTTTATTTCGGCCCGAAACCGATAATGCCATTTTCAGCCAAAATTTTCGGCGACCGTAATTTCGGTGCACCCCTAGTTTTTACGAAAAAAGACGAGTCTAAAATGTAGTCGGTTTTGCACCTAAGTACTGGTTTTGGTTTTGTCGGGGTGAAAAGAGGAGCTTTCGAGTCGTTGTGCTTGTGGTTGCCAGAGTTCAGTAATTTTAATCCCCCAATCAGAGCTTTTCTGTGAAAAGAACACGTAATCTATCCGCTGTTTTACCTTAACATGTGCAATCTGGGAACCATTTGCACGCAAGCTCTCTCGCGCGAGTGCGGTGATCTGAAAACACCAATAAACAAGTAAGCTGCATTTGAGCGATCTCCATTTGAGATGTTCTGCTTAAAGGGTCATTCAGTCGGTCTCGGGCGAAATAAGAAATCCGCCGAAAATGTCAACCGAAAATGAATGTCAACCGCGCCCCTCCCATCCATGCTAGCATCCGTGCTAGCACTTGGGTTTCACTCAAGGTCGAGCTGTTATCACTCGTCACCCACCCCTCCCTTCCGTGCTCAAGCAGGTTTCACTCATGGTCGAGCTGATTGCACGCGTCTGCAAAGATTAAGCATGTCAGCGGTATGGAACTATTTTAAATTTTCAGATGAGGACAACAAACTTGCAATATGTAACGTTTGTTCTGCAAAAGTCTCAAGAGAATGCGGTGCCAAAGAACTTTTCGACAACAGGTTTGATACACCACCTGAAAACACGACATCCAATTGAACATGAGGAGTACCGCAAAACAACATTGGTTAAAAGTACCCCAACTACATCACAAACACCCTCTGTGGCCACGTTATTTGAAAAGACTAAGAAATTTGAGGAAGATGGTGTCAAAGCACGTGGCATTACTGAGAAAGTGATGGAATTCATTGCCTTAGATGACCAGCCGTTTTCTGTGGTGGAGGACATTGGATTTCGTAGGCTCATACAACATATTGAGCCACGTTTTACACTGCCAAGCAGACGCTATTTTGCATAAGCAAGTCTACCTGCAATGTATGACCGAGTTGCAAAAAACGTTCATGAGCTCATATCCACAGACAGACAAACTCTAAGTTTTACCACAGACATTTGGAGCTCAGACGTTAGCCCAACTAGCATGCTTACCTTAACAGCGCAGTGGATTGACTGCAAAACATTTTGCTTCACTCACGGGAGTTTGTTGGGTCACACACCGCAGCAGCGATATCTGATGCTTTGTCTACAATGTTTGACACTTGGCACATTGAGAAATCTAATATGTGATTGTCTGAGATAATGCACGGAACATGTTAAAGGCTATGGAGGACAGTGGACTGAACAGCATACCATACATGGCACACACGCTTCAGTTGGCTGTGAATGAAGGATTGCTGAGTCAACGCAGCATTTCTGAAATAACAGCAATCGGGAGAAAGATTGTGGACACTTTAAACATTCTCCACTTGCTTATTCCCGACTGCAAGATTTGCAAATACAGTTTGGGATGCCACCCAACGTCTCCAGCAAGATGTAGCTACTCGCTGGAATAGTACGTACTACATGTTGCAAAGTCTACTTGAGCAGAAGCGGGTCATAGCTGCCTATAAGACAGATTACGATCTGCCCGCTACTTTGAGTGCACACCAGTGGATGCTAATGGAAAACATAGTGTCTCTTCTCGCCCCATTCGAACAGATGACCAAGGAAATAAGCTCGGCTAAAGCCTCGGCTGCAGAGGTTATTCCTTTGATAGCAGCACTGAAGCGTCTGCTGGGAAAAGAGGTGGAAACAGATCACGGTGTAAAAACAGCTAAAAAGACTCTTTTGGAGGCTGTTAACAAGCGCTTCGAGACACGAGTCCAACCCTCTATACTGTATTGCAACTATACTACACCCGTGCTTTAAAGAACATTATTTCGACGAAGAGAAAAGGCAGAGAGTCGTGAAATGACACAAAACAGCTGACGGAGATTGAAACATCTGGTGAAGGAAGAGACTCGACGGGGAGCGCACCGCAAACGGTGCCCGAGAAACGGTCGCGTACAAGTGAGGAGGCGTACACTCCCTCACTTTCGGAGATGTTTGACGAAATTTTACAGGAAAGCACCCCAATTCGAAGCGGTGTTGAAACAAAGCGCAGCCGCTGACAAATAGAGATGTATCTAGCTGAACAACCCATTGCCAGAAGCGACAATCCTCTGGACTACTGGCACGCAAACAAAGACCGCTTTCCATTGCTTGCACAGATTGCACGCAGGTATTTATGTGCCCCAAGCACCAGCACAGACAGTAAGAGACTATTCAGTGCAGCATCTCATGTTCTTAATGAGAAGAGGAACCGTCTTTCTTGTCAAAAAGCTGAGCAACTTTTGTTCTTAAAGAGAAACCTGACACGTTTCCTTAAATAAACAGCAGTCAAATTTTCTTTTTAAATAGTTACATTAAAATTTGTGTAGCACTGCACAACTGTGTTTTCTAAGGCTACATAGGCTTACATGTTGTTTACAGTTTGAGTTTGGATTAAGTTCTATTGCTGTTTTTGCACTGTTGTTTTGCATTGTTTTGCACAGAAATTTAAAATGCAAGTAAATAATTGTTTACATGCAGCAACAGAAAAGAGGCCCATTGCCATTCTGTGATTTTTGTTTTGTTTTTGTTTGCAGTTATTCAGATAATTGTGGATTTTTTTTCCCCCACAAATGTTAAACTATTTTATTCAATGGAAGAAAACTTGAAGAACAATATTATTTATTTATTGTTAAAAAATATTTTAGGTTTTGTTATGTAACTGTAAGTGTTAATAAAAGTTTGATGATTATTCTATTTGTTTGTGATTTTTTTTTCTTTTCATTTCAGATCCAAAGAAGCCATTTTCGGCTTCAGTTTCGATTTCTGCCAAGTGCATCCTAAATTTTCGGTTTCGGGCTAGAATTTTCATTTCGGTGCATCACTAGTAAAAACGATACTGCATGTTTATATAGTCACAATGGCCCTCATTTATCAAAAATGCGTACACCAAATTTCCAGCGTTCACCTGGCGTACACCCAAAACCACAGTGACTATAGCCCGTTTCCACCGAAATTACCCAGAACAATTTGTACTAGGAACTTTTCCCCCAGACCTGCTACTGTCTGCGTTTCCACGCGGTCTAAAGTACCGTGAAGATTAGGCAAATTATATGTCCGGTGATGTAGAATTGCGCGCGACCGCTCCTCCCAGTCACCGACGGACAGTAATAATTTTTGCGTGACACTGTATGCAACAATAACAAGTATGGAGAGATTAAAGCAGCGCTGCTTTTGCGTTATGTAGGCCTACTGGTTTACTAAAGAGGTAGCCTAGTTAACAAAACGCGGAAAAGAGCACTGATACTAAATTGTAGGGCTGAAAGCGATTCCTCGAGTAACTCGAGTTACTCGAATTGAAAAAATCCTCGAGGCAAAATCATCTGCCTCGATGCTTCGTTTAGTTCATTTAACTACACATAGATGTTGCAGAAATATTTTTTTTGTGTATAAGGACTCGGAGTATGCGCGGATTGCGGTTAAATCCAGATTCAGGTGGGTAAACATCCCAAAAATTGCGGGTGGATGAGAGAAATCATTGATGTGTTGATTTTAATTAAGACGCTGAACTCATTTCACGGTAAAAGACAATGAATGTGTCGCTCTTTAACTTTCGTTTTTATCTCATGGCGAGATCAAAGACCGCAATGCGAGAGAGACTGGCATCAGCACTGCTAATATCATTTAGTCTCGCTATTTTTAAATGAAGACAACTGTGTGTTGAGCTTCAGGATACAACACTGAACATTTAGGTTTCATTTGCGGCAGTTCGCGCGGCAGCTGAGAAAATACGAGCAATATTTATAGCTATTAACTTAATAAAACAAGCTGTGTTACAATGATGAATAGGATTAGCTCAAAATGTAGATCTGTATGCGATGTAGGCTACTTTATCTGAATTAAACACAAACTCATCTCTCGCGTTTGCGAGGTGATGTAGAGGTGTCAACCCGTTTGGGTTATTTAAAACGTGTACCTACTTCAGTGTAGCTAAAATGTGACGGTAGCATCGCGCTTACACTGAGGATTTGAGTTTATGACGATCGGGTGTGGATGGATGGTTTGTTTTTAACAGTGGATTCGGTGAAGTTATCCACGCATCTCTAGTATGACCATCTGTACTCTTGTTCTTATTTCAAGTTTCCTTCCTGTCCAATATTTTTTGCTTCTTACAAAAGCCTCACAGCCTTCAGAAGACAGTAAAGGCTTGTCATGCCTGAACTGAAGCTGAAACTTTAAAGTTAAGTTGCACAACATACATGCAATGTTTAGGCATTATTGCTATTTATATTAATATTATTTTGGTTTATTGGTTGTAGGTTTAGTTTTAGACTGAACTTTTAAAACTAATTTGAAATAGATTTTTATAATGTGGCAATTGAATGCATTAAAATGGGTTATTTTCACAGTTATTATGTATGCAATTTCAGCAATAAAACTTTATTTTTCGAAAAAGAAAACAAATTAGATGTTTATTTTAAGATACCTGTCTTATTTTCTCTTATATATTTAGTATTGCTCTTTAATAAAGAAAAAAGTAATTATTATCCGATTACTCGATTAATCGATGGAATAAACGGTAGAATACTCGAAGAATCGATAGCTACAGCCCTACTAAAGCGTATTCTGCTTTAAGTGAGTAAAGCTAGATTTAAAATAAGACGTATGTTTTTATCAGCTATTATGGACATTGACCGTGAGATGGCGAGACGAGCAGCGCCACCGGACAGAAAGAGCAATACTTTTAAAGAGCAAGATACTTTTAAAAATGCCGGTTGAAATAAAATGCGTGAACTCAACCAATCAGCATGTTCAGCGCCCAAGTTCCACCCCCCGAAAGTTCCTGAACTTTGAAAAAGTAAAACTTCACGAGCAGGGACTATCGGAGGGGGAAATATTTACCCGGACCTTCATTTAGACCCTGGTTTCTGCGGTGGAAACACACCGAGTACCACCCCAAAGTTCCTAGTTCCTGCGGTGGAAATGCGGCTTTTGAGATTTATCAATATGGACATTGGCGTACGGCAGTGATTTTCAAACGTTTTTAAGAGCGAACCTCTTTTTTATTTTTTTTTGTTGTCGCAACCCATATATAGGCATAATACTTATATACGATGGGCCATTTGACTGTATTCTCCATTAAACCACTAGATGGCACAAAATTTCAGCTCAGCACTTTTCCACACAACCACTTTTGATCATTGACGCGTTCGCAAAGTAAAGTTGATTCTGCACTAATTTGATATAGGCCTATATATGGGACGCTAATTAACTGGTTAACCCTTAACAACCAAGAATTTTAACCAATTAATCGTTTGCTGCATGCTTCAAAATACACTACAAAAAATATATATATATATATATAATGTTTTGAGAAAGAAAAAGGTAGGCCTAAGTCATGTACAAATCGCATTTGATTGCATTCAGAAAATACCAGTAAATAAAGCAAAATAATGTACAAACATTATAAACACTACAAACATAGCTATTTTAGTTCCCTCTTACTCCAAACCAAATCCTGATTAGTGAACAGTATTCAGAACGGATCAAGAATTTAAAAATAGCCTACAATTAGGCTATAACTATAAAGCCAAAACGAAATAATTTATTGAGAAACTGAAAGTAACCAGCTTATTTGGTCTTGCGTAGCCTGACTCCCTCATTCAAATCCAAATGTTTCCATATTCGTGATGTAGGCCTAGCCTATATAGATGCATAACCATTATTTATTAAAGGCTTTGTACTTCACTCGTGTCCCAATATTGATGAAAAAAAAATCATCCTCTTCACTTGCGCAAAAATGTTCTTGGGAATAGAGACCTCGCGGGACCCACGTCAAACCATGCACGCACACGCTTGCTTTTACATTAAATTACTTGAAATAGTGTCATGGACGTACAGAAAAAAACTTTTTATACTTTCATGCGGACGGGAGCGGGACAAAACATGAATTTCATGTCTCATGAATGTGAGTGGTTGAGCGCTATTTTTCTGTACAGTTGCTACTAGAGACATGTCGAGAGACTGTTTTAGATGAAGATCTTTCTCCTTGGCGTGGGGAAACAGCCCCTTTTTTCCTATTTTTCAGTTTTCTTCTATGTTCTTTTTTCTTGTATTTCTATCTTTGCCTTCCTCGTTGCCATTTTGGCTTGTTTCAATATTTGTTACTGTCTACAGTGTTGACAACTAAGCCACTTTGTCTCTATATTTAACAACTTTTAAAAAAAAAGCGACTAGCGACAAATCTAGCGACCTTTTGGACAAACGTCAGTTACTAAAAAATGTCGCCAGTACTGTCCTGAGCATGATGTCTTGCTTTCTCCCTGCCGTCACACCTCTCTCTGGGTCTACCCTCTTCAGTGAATGGCTGAGAGAAGCAGCAGCGCATGCCGGTGAACGCACAGCAGCTGAGAGACGTGAATGAGCAAACTACACATGAGCACACAGTGTTGCCATATATTTATCACTTATCTGCTTCCTTTGTTTTATATTTAAATAATTTAGTTTGACCTGTTATGACTTCCATTCTTCTCTTGTGCTTATCATAAATATTACTCTTTAGAGCTTTAGTTCATCCAGTTTCTGACCTCTCTGAATTCAGATTATTTTAAACATATATAAATTGAGTAATTCACTATATCATTCTCGTTCTGTTGTATACAAAAGTATATAGGAAATGAGAACGTCTTTATTATGTGAGCACGGGTTATTAGGAGAGAAAACACATATGCAGGCAGCGACTTTTTGGGCCGGCTTTAGCTACTTTCCTTGGAAAATAGTTGGCAACACTGATTGTCTATTGTAATGCCTCGACACATGCATATTCATTTACTGGATCTAAAGACGGTAATGTTTGTAGACATTATCGATAGGGGGAGTGCATTATGTTATATTATACAAAAGCTGTATGAATAAGGCAGTAAACCTAATAAATATTTAGCAAATCTGACAGTCTAATTCTGACTCACAATTTATCACTTTTATAGTAGACCCCAAAGGAATGCGTTATTTAGATTCTCTCATCATTAACAGTACTTTTAAACAATTCTACTCTGTTCTCTATCAGTCTCATTACTCTTCCCAAAAGCATGAATATATGGTGTCATTCTTTGATTGCCTAACTTGCCCTGTTGTCTCAGAAGGGCAAATAGAACTTCTTAATGCACATATTTCAAGAGAGGAAGCTATAGTTTTACTCCACAGTTTGAAGTCTGGTAAATATCCTCAGCTGGATGGCCTTGCGTGTGAATTCTACAAAGCATCCGAGCATGTGCTTCTAGACCCTCTCTTAGCTATGTTTAATCATTCATTTTTTGACTAACAGTTGCCCCCTCGCTTCACGGGCAAATATTTCTCTTATTTTAAAAAGGGTAAGGACCCAGAAAATGGTGGCTCCTATAGAGCTATTGCTTTGCTTAATTCAGATTTAAAACTCTCATCTAAAATGTTATTGCTAAGTGTAACGCAGCCTGCATGCACGAGCACGACCCTCCCTCCTAAACAGTGAATAACGGAAATGAGTGGAAAAGGAATACACTATCTCTAAATTTGGACCAGCGATCAGAAGAATCAGATTCGCTCAAGAGACTGTGTCAGCAACAACGGTAGAAGGAGCAGCGACAACACTGGCTGCATTAGAAACAGGCAAGTTGTATTAGGCAGATATTAATAATGCAATTATAATAATATCAGAGGTTCAATACATCTGAAACAATAGAGAAAAAAGAAATAGTGACAAAAGGGGGCAATGGATAATTAAATAAATATAAGAATGAATGTATTCTTATAATCCTTATATATTTAAATTTCTATTTAGTTTACTTATTATTTATATATTTATTTTTGACCTATTTAGGTTAAAGCTAATAAAATTAACTGAATCTTATTTTCACCTATTAATTCAATTTGTTTCTAATTAGCTTAATATAAAGAACAACTTTGGGTTTGAGTATGAATACAATTTACCCCAAATTACACTTGAAATACTCTTTCACTCTGGCTCTTCAGAAAACAACAACAGAAATAAAATGAAACAAAATATATATATAAAAAAAAACAAAATATAAAACAAAAGGACAGTGAAATTAAAAGTGGAAAGTCAGTAGACAATAAATCACAATGGATCAATCTTAATGCTCACGATACAGTCCCAATGTGGATTAGGGTTTCACTGGAGTTCAGCTCACGTTCGATGCTGTTTACACGAGATCCTTCTTCCGTAACTTAGTTCTGAGCAACACAGTTCAGGTCAGAAAAGCGAAGGAAAAGCGTGTGCACAATCATACCACTCTGTTTCTTGGTTCTCGTAGCTCGATCCTTATATGGGCATGGCTCGCCAGTTCCTGCTTGCAAGAGTTACTCTCGGAGTGAAGCAGGGACAACACAGGTTCAAAATCCTCTTTGAGTTCGTCTAGTGTCCATCAAACGTGCAGCATCCGACTCATGAAGTGATTAGGAAAATAGCAGAATAGAAGAGAAGAAATGGGAAAAGAGAGCAAAGGAAAGAAAGGAAGAAAAAAAACCCAACCAAGAGAATTCAAATTTTCTAATTATGAAGTTTCTTATCAGGCGAAACTCCAACCTCTGGAAGTTTCTCTCTCTTCAATAACAGTTGAACTAGCACCAGCCGTGACGATCGACTGACGACATTCAATGAACACTCAAAATCTGTTTCTCTTGACACACTCTCTAATTTATGTGTTTTTTGATCTGTTTCTTCTATCTTTTTCAGGACCGCGTTGGAACTGCAGCTTCTCTCATGCATCGAGCATTCTCTCTCTTACATCTCTCCCGCAAAGTCCCGATCATAGGGCGGGGCTAAGTCTACACTCTCTTCATTGGTCTAAACTGCACTGTGTTTTATTTAAACATCAACTTTTCAAATGAATTTTATTTATTTATTTTTCTATTTCTCAATTGCTATTCAAATAAAGTACTGACTTTACATATTTGAGTGCTAGTTTTTATTCCCTTTTATATTTTATATTAACAGGGCTCTTGGTAACGTGGGTTACATAAGACTGGAAAAGGTTCTACCGTCTATTATTCATGAGGACCAGACAGGGTTTATTAAAGGTAGAAGCTCCACCCATAATGTCAGGAGGCTTTTAAACATTATTGAGCTTTCCTATAACCTCAGTACAAGCTCTTTAATTTTGTCCCTAGATGCGGAAAAAGCTTTTGATTCCATTGAGTTCTCCACACTGGAAAAATTTGGCAAAATAAAATTTGAAAAATATTTTATTAAGTGGGTGCAAATACATTATATGGATCCCTCTCTGCGGTCATTACCAATGGTCACAAATCTGATCATTTCTCTTTATACCGGGTACTAGGCAAGAATGTCCCTCTCTCCATTGCTGTCACATGCCTGTCCTGTCTCGTGTAGCACATGTGGTGTTTTGTTATTTTGGGCCATGTGCTCCTGTCTTTGTCTAGATCCCACCCCCCTTGTTAGCTCCTCATTGATTTAATTTGGCCCACCTGTGTTCCTTCATTACCTCCCTGATTTTTTCCCTTTATAAGCTCCTTGTGTTTGTTAGTCTTGTCTACGTCTCCCGGTTTCCTGTTATTTCCCAGTTGGTATGTTTGAGTTTGTATTTTGTTCTTTGATTGTGTTTTTGCCCCATTATGGGTTTTGTTTTGTGTGTATGTTTATTTTATAATCAAATTCCCTTCTTATTTTCTGCACAAGTTCTCACTCCAGTTTCATTTTAGTCTGAATGTGACATAATGAGCCGACCCTCAGAGAGCTCAGCAGAATGGGCATCTTCCTTTTCCCATCTCTCTGCCCCTCCACTGCAGTGAAGGAAGCACGACATAGCAGACTCCATTGCCTTCAGCAGGAGGGAGCCAGCATAAAGGAGTTTGCTCACCTGTTCTTGTTTATAGAAGAGGCGCTCAACATCAGTCAGGCAGAGCTCTAGGACATTTTTAACAACCTCCTTAATGAGCCTATCATCGCCTGGGAGATGGGAATGCTAGGGATGGTGGAGGAGTGCCCTGGCAGGGTGGTATTCCACCTCTTGGGCCTCCCCCAGTTTTCCCCAAAGACTGCCAAGTCCCCAGTCCTTCGATGACCCCTCTGGGGAGAGGGAGGAGGAAGAACAGGGTACCCACATCTGCCACCTACCTGGTGGTCCCTGTTCCAGTGGTCCAGGTTCCAGTGGTCTCTAAGCGGAGGAGGAGGAGGAAGGCACCATCCGTGACTGCTCCGGTGGTCCTGACCATTCCAGACGCGCCACCCAGGTGTCTTGCGGCGTGATTCATCAGACCAGGCCACCTTCTTCCATTGCTCCGTGGTCCAGTTCTGATGCTCACGTGCCACTGTTGGTTTTTTCAGCGGTGGACAGGGGTCCTCATGGGCACCCTGACTGGTTTGCGGCTATGCCGCCCCATACGCAACAAACTGTGATGCACTGTGTATTCTCAAACCTTTCAGAACTAGCATTAACATCTTAAGCAATTTGAACTACAGTAGCTTGTCTGTTTGACTTCGATCTTTCGAATATTCCTATCTAATAATTGCCTACCTGACACAAGTTGATGGCCAGAGGAGAAATGGCACCCGACTGAGCCTAGTTTCTCACAAGGTTTATTTTTCTCCATTATGCCACCTGATGGAGTTTTGGATCATAGCCCCTGTCGCCTTTGGTTTGGCTTGGCTTGCTCAGTTAGGGACACTAAAATGTTCAACTAAATTACTGATCTGCCCGCATCACTAGCTGGATAACATCACCTTTTTCTTCAGAGCAGCTGTACAGCAAATTCTGCTGCACTATTTTCCTGTTTAACACTGTGAAAGCTGCTTTGAAACAATCAGCACTGTAAAAAGCGTTATATAAGTAAAAGTGACTTGACTGTTTCAAACGCTTCATGTTTTTCTGATGTTTTTTGAGATTTACCTTTGCTAGTTCTCTAGCCTGAGTCAGTTTGTTTTTAAAACCTAAAATGTATGACGCCAAATTCTTAGGAGGCTCTGGAGCTTTACCAAACTCCTGAAACACAGACTAAAGTCCACAAACTTTTTGGCCAAAAACCAAATCATTAGGGCTAAAACCCATACTTTCCTGTACTACTTCTAGCATCATCCATGGTAAACCCTCTTTCCAATCTCTATCCAACTGCACACAGTACGCACGGAGAAGTGCCTTTAACGACTGATGGAATCTCTCCAACGCACCCTGACTTTGTGCATGATACGCAGTAGATTGATTACGAATGTGCAGCTGTTTTAACACTTGCAGGAAGAGATGAAGTAAGGTTTGAACCCTGATCACTTTGGAATTCCAGAGACCGATATAAATTGGGTTAAAGCTTTCACAATAAAAGCGAGGCGTGATAGTACGCAGTGGATATGCCGCAGGAAATCGTGTGTTCAAACACATCACTGTAAACAAATAAGTGCTAACGGACTTCGAGCGTGAAAGTGGCCCAACACAATCGACAATAAGATGTTCAAAGGTTCACCAGTGGCTGCAATTGGTTTCAAAGGAGCAGGTTTCAAAACTTGGTTCGGTTTACTCGTTAATTGGCAGGTTTTACATGTCTTTATGTAAGCAGAGATGTCTCGTTTTAAGCGTGGCCAAAAGAAATAACGCAACAACCGATCGTAAGTCTTGCGCACTCCCTGATGACCTGGTTGATCATGCGCAATTTCAATCATCATCTGTCGAAACTTAGATGGAACCACTACTTGAATAACAGGATCTCCAACAAAATCCTGGTGAGGAATCCACTTCCTCAACAACACATCATTGTGAACAAAATATCCATGGGCAATGTTACACTCTTCTGCTGGAAGAACAGCACTCTGGAAGAGTTCATCCAATGACAAGTCACTTCGCTGCTCTTTTCCCAATTCCTCTGCAGAAACAGGAAAAGACAAGGCAGACAAATCAGGCAAAAACTAACTAGTACAGACTATATCAGATTGGCTCTCTTTTTGATAACACAGTTCATCATTTGCACGTTGCATTGCACGAGTCACTACACATATGGTGTCCTGAACCAAAAAACTCTGTTCAGTTTCTATTTCCTTATTAGAGGTTACTATAGGGAACACTGAGCTGTCAGCCCAAAGACGTTCACCTACCAGTCCATTTCCCAAAATAATATGGAACCCCTCGACTGGCAAAGCTGGTCGTACTCCCACTACAACCTCACCTTGAATCAACTCGGACTGAAGTCTTACCTTATGAAGAGGCACAGCAAAGTATTCAGTCCTATACCCCGAATTAAAACATTCTCACCCGTATGAGACTGCGAGGAAAAATGTAAAACTGATTCTAGAATGAATGAGTCCATGGATAGTATCTCGCAAGAGGGACTTCCTCTTTCTCTCCAACCAAAGATACATGTCCTTCTGTAATAAAAGGCGAGTAAGAAGAGAAATCAAAATACATTTTTTGCTTTTCAACAATTTCACTCCCTACAGACAAAACTGAAGCCACAAAAGCAGCAGGTTTAACCTGTGAACTCTGTGCAGAACGTTTAGATTTATTTTTAAGGACGGAACAATCTGATTTCCAGTGCCCTCTCATGACAATAAGTCTTGTTCGGGTCAAATTTTCCTGTTAAAACATGGTTAAACTTGGAAGATTTCAGAGAGAAAGCAGACTGAGCATGCCAAACGACAAATGCACTTTTGTGCAAGTACAAAATCATCGCCAACACAGCCGCTTCCTCTGGGGTTTTAACATAATGCTCACAGATATACGTAGCTATCGACTCGGCACTGAATTTTTAATTGTTCCAACACCATCAAGTGAATCAAATCCTCCATTGTGCTAATGTCTACTGGTGTACACCAATGATTAAAGTGCTTTCTCAGATTGCGCACAAATTCTAAGTGCGTTTGCAACTCTTCTTTTTCTGCAGTCGAAAGCGCTGTCTGTATGCTTGTACACATTCATATGCTTTTAAAACTGCAGATTTAACTTTATGATAAGCTTTACAATCATTGATTAATAATAAAGAAAAAGCTACTTGTGCTTTCCCAGTTAACACACACTGTAACAGTGCAACACGATTAACATCTGACCAGTCCTCAATTCTGCCATGCGTTCAAATAGAGTAAAGAAAGTATCAGGATCTTCTTCATTGAATTTTGAACAAGTTTTAGACTTGAAACGCAGTGAAAAATACATATTTTGTTCCCACCAGAATTAGATAGCTTACCTTCTTTCATAAGGTTGAGCTTGTGGAACTCTAAATCCAATTTTGCCCTTTCCAACTCTATCTTACCTTGTTCAGACTGCTGTTTTAATTTCTCATGCTCCATCTGCAAAAGCAGCAGCTCTTTTTGCTGTTCAAAAGACAGAGGTAAATTAGACGCACCTGGTACAGATTCTTCCATTTTAGCTTCTAACAAACCTTTTCCAATCAACTCAGTTTTCAAAGCCACCTTAACATTTTCTTTGAGCCTTTTATCTTTAATCACAAATTCATAATGTTCAGCGATGCTTAATAATTGCTCTTTAGTACACCTATCCAAAAATTCATGAGAAGGCGAACTAACAAACTCATCAATATCAGCCATGAAAAAAAAAAAATCACCAAAAAAAACCAGTTCAGTCCACACAGTGCAATCAAATAACGAGAGTTTTCCCTCTACCTACCGATCCAATAACTCGACCCTAGTCTTCATGCGATTACGGTGGGGGTATTTATGTACTGTAGCCCGCTGGGTGAAAAACGCAACTGGTCAGACCAGCGACGCTTCCAACACCAAGGATGTGCTCCCGAGATAATTACTACTAACCCCTGCTGTAACCCCTGCTGCTCTCTCTAACAATTTCCAGCAGCAGTAACCCCTGCTACCAGCAGCAGTAACAAGTACCAGCAGCAGTAACCCCTGCTGCTCTCTCTAACAATTTCTCTTTCTCACACACCCCTCGTCACACTGGGAGGCGGAGGAACAGGTCTTCTCATTACTAACAATTGGAAATACTCAACCCACACCTCTCTATGCAACAACAACTCATTCGAATACCATGCTATTACAGTCTCAACTCCCGTTAAAATCCATCTTGTAGTCATTTACCGTCCCCAGGTCAATTGGGCACCTTTGTTGAGGAACTAGATGTGCTGCTGTCCTCATTTCGGAGGATGGCAGCCCACTTCTAATTCTTGGCGACTTCAATATTCACCTGGACAAACCATATGCTACACTTCCACTCCCTCCTAGCCTCATTCGATCTCAAAGCGACATGTCACCTCACACACCCACAAATCTGGTAACCAACTTGACCTCATATACACACGCAACTGCACTACAGATAATATCCTGGTCAAACCCCTACACACCTCAGACCATTACTTCATCACTTTTAATCTACAACTTACTGCATTCCCAATCCCACAACCAGTTACTTTCAGGCGAAACCTCGCTCTCTTTCTCCCTCTCATCTCTCCTCCGCTGTGTCATCCTCTCTTCCCTCACCCACACAGTTCTCATCCATGGATGTCAACACTGCAACAGACACTCTATGCTCTACTTTAACTTCTTGTCTAGATAGTATCTGCCCTCTGTCTTCTAGGCCAGCACGCCCCACTCCTGCTAACCCATGGTTATCTGATGTTCTTCGTGAACACCGGACAAAACTAAGGGCAGCAGAGAGAAAATGGCGAAAATCTAACGACCCGTCTGACCTGGGTAAATATCAATCTCTGCTCTCATCATTTTCAGATGATGTCCATGTGGCTAAATCCTCATATTTCCACAACAAAATCAACACCACCTCTAACACACGCACACTCTTCAGAACATTCAACTCTCTCCTCTGTCCACCTCCCACCACCTCCTTATCTGCAGACGACTTTGCCCACTTCTTCACAACTAAAACTACAACCATCAACAGTCAGTTCCCACACACACAGGACTTTAGATCAGCCACACCCACAGCCAAACATCTTCTCTCCTCCTTCTCTACACTCACTGAGGTAGAAGTATCTAAACTTCTCCTCTCCAGCCATCCCACCACCTGCCCTCTAGATCCCATCCCCTCACACCTTCTACAAGCCATCTCTCCCACACTTCTACCAGCACTCACACACATCATCAACACATCTCTCAGCACTGGCTTTTTCCCTACCACATTCAAGCAGGCCCGGGTCACCCCACTGCTTAAGAAACCCACTCTAGACACATCACTTCTAGAGAACTACAGACCTATTTCTCTCCTGCCTTACATAGCAAAAACACTTGAGCGGGTTGTTCTCAACCAGGTTTCATTTTCCTCTCACAGTCAAATCAGCTGGACGTTAACCAGTCAGGTTTCAAAAGGCCCACTCAACAGAGACTGCATTACTGTCAGTCACTGAAGCCCTGCGGATGGCAAAAGCTGCTTCCAGATCATCAGTCCTAATCCTCCTCGATCTATCTGCTGCATTTGACACAGTGAATCACCAGATTCTTCTGTCCACCCTCTCATCACTGGGCATCACTGGGACTCCACTCCACTGGTTTGAGTCTTACCTCACAGGTAGGTCTTTCAAGGTTGCCTGGAGAGGTGAGGTATCCAAAGCACATCAATTGACCACGGGGTTCCTCAGGGCTCAGTGCTGGGACCTCTACTCTTCTCCATTTACACTACGTCACTGGGACCCATCATACAGGCACATGGCTTCTCATACCATTGCTATGCTGATGACACTCAACTCTATCTTTCATTTTAAACCAGATGACCCCACAGTAAATGGGCGCATCTCAAGCTGTCTGGCAGACATCTCGGCATGGATGAAAGAACACCACCTCCAGCTCAACCTGGCTAAGACTGAGTTTCGCCTTCCCTGCCAATCCGACTCTACAACACAACTTCACCATCCAGCAAGGTTCATCTCTGATTACCCCTCAGGGTCGGTCAGAAATCTTGGAGTAATCTTTGACGACCAGCTGTCCTTCAAAGACCACATTTCAAAGACAGCTCGATCATGCAGGTTTGCTCTGCACAACATCAGGAAGATCAGACCGTTCCTTACAGAGCATGCAACACAACTTCTCGTCCAGGCCCTTGTCATTTCTAGGCTTGACTACTGCAATGCGCTTCTGGCTGGTCTTCCATCGTGTGCAATCAAAACTCTTCAATTGATTCAGAATGCTGCAGCACGTCTTGTATTCAATGAGCCCAAAGGGCCCATGTCACCTCTCTTCATCTCTCTGCACTGGCTGCCACTTGATGGCCGCATCAAGTTCAAGGCCTTGACACTCGCTTATGGATCCACCACAAGCTCGGCACCAGCATACTTCGACTCGCTCCTACGAGTCTACACTACCAGAAGCCTTCGCTCAGGTAAGGAGCGTAGGCTTATGGTACCATCACAGAGAGGCATGAAATCCCTCTCCAGAACTTTTTCATTCACCGTTCCTGGCTGGTGGAACAATCTTCCTACCTCCATCCGGATGGCAGAATCACTGTCATCATTCAAAAGACAGCTAAAAACTCATCTCTTCCGTGAACACTTATCATAAAAAAAAAAAAAAAAAAAAAAAAACCTCTTCTCTTTTATTCTTCTCTTTTATTCCTTCCTATTCTAGCTTAAGCTTATTCTATGTGATATCCAAAGCTTGGTATTTAAGGCACTTTTTGCGTTTTGCGCCTATTCATGACCGATCGCTTCCTGTACTCCTATGTTGTAAGTCGCTTTGGATAAAAGCGTCTGCTAAATGCCTAAATGTAAATGTAAATGTACTACCCTCTTTCACCGCAACACTACACAAAAATAACAAACCCGACACATCTCAAAAGAAACATGCCGCTTGCCTATCAGAGAAAACTCACATTCAAAAAACAATATTGCACACATGTTGCCCACTTAACAATTGGTGACTTCACATGTTGAACAAATTGACTTCAGTACAAATTTATTTTCGTGTGTCCAAAACAAACTATCAAGCGCACCTTTTTTTTTTTACTCCTTAAGTTAAAGCAAAGATTTGAGCCCCCAATTTTTTACGACCCCTGGCTCAAGGGAGACAACAAAACAAAGGACACACGCAAACCAAATATTAGGTTTAAAAGTAAAGTTTAATTACCACTAAATTAAAGTGACATTGAATAATACAACTAAATCAATTAAAGAAAATAACAGTGTTTCTGTATCTATCAGTAACATCAGTGTGTAAGGCAAAGTGCATGGTTGGAAATGTAATGTTGAAGAATAAGTGCAGCAAACAATCAAACCAAACGTATGCAAAAGCCAAATCCAAACAAAGTCAAAAACCAAAGTCCTCCAAAAAGCCCCCTTGACTCAACTGGAGAAAGTCTTTAAAGGAGCGCCTGAACACTGGTCACAGGTGTATCCGATTGACTGATTATTTGTAGAAGCAGGTACCAAACAGCAATACCTAAGACCAACAGCAGAGGTCGTCACACAAAGCATACCCTAATCTAATAGTCTAAACTATTGTTGGACTCGGCATCAATTCTTGAGTCCGTGTTTGTTGAATGAGGAGAGCAAGAACAAAATATAGTTTAACTGTTTTAATGATTAAGTAAGTCAGATGAAGAAGCATTCAGAGCTCTGGGTCACAACTGTCCCTGATTTACACAATGCTTATGCAAGGTTTGTCCAGGCAGTCTGCGACAAACTCGCCTATCCCTGACCCAACATTTATACACAAAAAATACATAAGTTGTCTTTCTTTGGGAGTCAGATGATTTTCTGGTCAGCTGTGCTTCGCTCGCAACATCACCCCTCCAATTCCTGGACACGAGACTGCTTCTTTGTTAACACACACAAATGTGCTCTAAGAGCATAGTAAAAATGCATAGCAAAACACTTTCTCATACGGATCTGTTATAAATACCAACACCCTCTGGCTCTTATGCCCAACAGAAAGTACATACAGTCTTTGTGCAAAATCATTTCATAAGCTAACATTATCTTAAATTAACTATTGTTAATGATTCATTTCTACAAGCGTTGTTAGCAGTAATGCACAAACAAATATTTTATTCTCACCTATTCATTATACAAACTTGTTTCATACATTAATTTCATGTTTACAGATCTTCCTGTTACAAGTTGTGTCAAATATGATCTCCTGAGCTAATTAAGAAAATCAGAAAGTAAGTCTGACATACTTGAATTTGAATAAACACTAATGTACATCAAGGGCATATATACAGCTTCTGAGTTTTTCAAAGAACAACTTTAGGAAAGTACAAATGTTTCCTTTATTCTACTTTTCTCCAGAATGAATTCTCATGTGGACTGTAAGGTTTCCATCTTGACTGAAACTGTCTCCACAGTGAGGGCAAGTGAAAGGGTTATTTCCATTATGAATGTTCATGTGTTTGATAAGGTTAACTTTCTGAGTGAAAGTTGTTCTACACTGTTGACAGCTGTAAGGGCTCTCTCCAATGTGAGTTCTCATGTGTTTATTAAGGTTTTCTTTTAGCCTGAAACTCTTTCCACACTGTTGGCAGGTCAAATGGCTCTCTCCAGTGTGAATTCTCATGTGTTTATTAAGGTTTTCTTTTAGCCTGAAACTCTTTCCACACTGTTGACAGATAAATGGCTTTTCTCCAGTGTGAGTTCTCATGTGTACTATGAGGTTTTCGTTTTGCCTAAAACTCTTTCCACATGGATGGCAGGTGAAAGGACTCTCTCCAGTGTGAGTTCTCATGTGTTTAATAAGGTTCTCGGTTTGCCTGAAACTCTTTCCACACTGTTGGCAGGTGAAAGGTCTCTCTCCAGTGTGAGTTCTCATGTGTTTATTAAGGTTGTCTTTTTGCCTGAAACTCTTTCCACACTGTTGGCAGGTGAAAGGGCTCTCTCCAGTGTGAGTTTTCATGTGTTTATTAAGGTTTCCGCTTTGCCCGAAACTCTTTCCACACTGTTGGCACGTGTAAGGCTTCTCTCCCGTGTGAATTCTCATGTGGACTTTAAGGTTTCCTTGTTGATTGAAAGTCACTCCACACTGTTGGCAGGGGTAAAGCTTCCTTCTAGTGTGAACTCTCATGTGGACTTCAAGATTTCCATGCTTTTTGAAACATAGTCCGCACAGATGGCAGGTGAAATCACCTATAGTCCCTGTCTTTTGAGCCCTTTTAGTTTTTTCAGTCTGTGAGGAACTAGAAGATTTTTCTTCTGTTATGAAATTATGAGGTTTCCTGTCCTCTTTCAACAGCATCAGGTCTAAGGTGAAAAAAGAAAAAAATGTTAATCCCAGTTTAGTGCCACAAATTAAGAGACATAAAACATTAAATCTAATAACATGTTTCCTAGACCATATACGCCAGGGGTGCCAAACTCAGTTCTTTGAGAGATTTTTGATTGCATTCGCACAGCCAGTATGACATTTGAAGTGACGTATGCTGTCACAAAAGTCACAGATTACTTAATGTACATTGGATCATAGCTTTCAAAGTTTTACAGATTCCACAAAGGGTTTTTATTAATGGCATATTTTCAGATGAATTGGTTTTAAATACAGGGTTCTGTGATTTCCGGGTGACTGCCAGAGGCAGTGTAAACATTACTGGATGACACAGAATAACATAGTCATGACTCATGAGGAATGCCTCCCACCTGATGTCAAATTAAGGTCGCTCCTGAAGAACAGCAGAACTAACGGCAGGATGAGCAGCAACATTGACCTTATGAAACCGGGGAAATGTGCATGGAGAAGCCTTGGTAGAAGCAGTGCAGATATCTGCCAAGGAAACTACTCATGAAGATGAGATGGTTGTTAGTTGTTAGTCCCCAGGGCAATGGTCTCCTGCTGCCTTGTAAGCCAACGTAATGGTCTCCACTATCCAGTTAGACAACCTCTGCTTCAACACCGTAAATTTCTTCATACCACCATTGCAGACAAATAACTAGTCTGACTGTCTAAATTGAGCAACAGATTTCATATAACACTTAAGTCATCCGACAACCAGTGCAAGCACAATTCGCTAACAGACATGCAACTCACTGAACTCGTTTAGAAGCAATACCCAACAAAAGAGCAGTTTTCAAGGACATCCATTTAATGTCAATGCTCTGCAAGGGCTCAAACTGGGCTAAGCAAAGGAATGCAAGCACAAGTGGCAAATCCCACACAAGAAAATTAGGATTCTGCACAAGGTTCAGACAGCGTGCACCCTTCAGGAAACTGCAGAGAAGACTGAGATCCAATAGAAGATCCCCCAACTGGAACATGATATGCAGAAATCACAGTGAAGTATGCTCGTCCAGTAAACGTTAAAGAAAGCTTAAGATGCTTGGAATGTCACATGTTGCAGGATGAAGCACTGGAAAGAGTATCTGCTGTCTGGTTGCATTCTCCTGAAATATGAGCTGCCTCAGTGA
Organism: Gobiocypris rarus; assembly: GCA_023029165.1. Taxonomy (NCBI): domain Eukaryota; kingdom Metazoa; phylum Chordata; class Actinopteri; order Cypriniformes; family Gobionidae; genus Gobiocypris; species Gobiocypris rarus. Next base: position 15,503,186 of record CM040935.1, read on the forward strand.
AGTATGTTGTGGTTGACACCACGTCAGGATCTCGTGATTTTGGATTTTTAGGATCTCAGGATTTCGTGCCACCCTGGTGATTCAAATGGAACACTTTTGAGGTATTGTTGGACAGAAGACCTGCCAAGCCTGGCATGAAATACTTTAAAGCCAAGAACACTGCACTCAGTTCCAGCAGGTTGACCCAGTATTCCAGCTGTTCTATAGTAAAACGCTTGTCCGTCGGCCTGAGTGTCTCATGCTTTATGTGTGCAATTTTTAGTGATCTCAAGGGGATGCTGGCGGAGTCCTCCTGGCAATTTTTAAATAGGTGGCCAAAAACTATCCTCAGTAACACAATGCCTTTGAGGGGGCTGTGACTGAGGTGTAACATGCAATGGAAACGTTGCTCCACAGTGATGCCGGCTCTGAACTTCTGGCATCTTTAAGGTAGGGTAGTGGCTTCAGACAGCTTTACACTCTTTTCCAACAGTCCTGGAACATTAGGACAAAAAAGATGGCCGGGAACAAATGGAAAATCTCTTAAGGATTTCTTACGGTCCTCCATTAGACGAGTTTGGGCAAGCCACATTTGGCAGCGGGCTGCCAGATTACCCAGATCGAAGGTCACATAGCCCAAGAGCAGTTTGCAGAAACAAAAAGAGGGATTAAAAATGTGCTGGTTCCAACAAACTGGTGGCAGCTATAAATAACTAAGTAATGTAGGCAACAGACTCATATTGACAGGTGACTCATCAAATTCTAGATGAGTAATTGCCATTTGAAGCACAGCCAAAGTATCATCGGATGAGGACTAGGGCTGTCCATGACTGAATTGACCCCCGACTAGACCCTGCGCTGCTGGGTAATCAGTGAAAACATTGTGATGTTGTGCACCAACAGCCACAGCATCCCCATGATCACGAAAATAAATTATCTGAAGGACAATTTAAAAGCACATTCAAATCAGAATAATGTGGAAAAACAAGGGGAATCAAGAGAATATGTATTTCATGTGAAAGTCTGAAGAAGCAAAGCACATATTTCAGCTGAAGAAAGCACAGAAACCATCCTAGAAAGTGAATTTCTCACACGCAAATTTTCATCACATGATGTGGCCCACTTTTTAGACGGGATACACCCTGCTGCAGCAGACACCCTGTGCATCCGTGTGCATGAAGGAGCTACATCTAACTGTATTTTATCATTGAATTAGGGTCTAACTCATCAAGATGGTGCCGTCGTTCCAACATAGGTAAAAGCTGCAGTGCAGACACAGGTTCGTGAGAGCCTCTCTCAGACAATCAAAACGACAGGCAGATGTTATGACCATCATCTGAATGAAGATTATTAGGACCCTGCTTACAAGTCAGTGGCATTCAAACTGTGATCCATAGTAATACACTAATCCACACTAATAACACCCTTGGATAGCACCGTAAGGTTTGAAGTTAAGTAGGATGATAATAAACACACATGCACCGCCACCCGGTGGCCTCAGGAAAACAGTTAATAGTCGGCGACATGCATTTAAGCGGGTCAATAGGAGAAATACAGCAAAGTCAGTTTGATGTGCCACACTAACTTCTGCCAGCAGGTGGTGCTTTGACTATAAAGTAGATGTCTTCAGGTCAGGACTAATATCAAATGTGAAGTTTGGGGCAGGTCGGACATTGTATGCCTGAGTTACAACAGCTTCCTGTTTTGTAGCGTTAATCACATACATTAGCACTTAGCCACGTGTTGTATGATTTAATGTGTTTCTAACATGTTTGGAACTTGATGGCATATTTAAATGAGTTTCTGGGAGGGAATTATAGTGTAAAGCATGCCATTTCCAGCAGGTGGTGCTATAACTGACTGAATGTTCTGAAGAGTGTTACAGATGAGAGCAATATAAACTCAAATAGAAAATCAAAAACTCACCAAAATGCTGTTAAAATACTCTAAATCCATTGAAGTGGAGTAGATGTGCATTGACAGATTGTGAGGACCATATCTCACTCCTCTTGTATGCTTCACTTGATAAAAAATTAGCATATTGTGATAAAAGTTCATTATTTTCCATAATGTAATGATAAAAAATAAACTTTCATATATTTTAGATTCATTGCACACAAACTGAAATATTTCAGGTCTTTTATTGTTTTTAATACTGATGATTTTGGCATACAGCTCATGAAAACCAAAATTCCTATTTCAAAAAATTTGCATATTTCATCCGACCAATAAAAGAAAAGTGTTTTTAATACAAAAAAAGTCAACCTTCAAATAATTATGTTCAGTTATGCACTCAATACTTGGTCGGGATTCCTTTTGCAGAAATGACTGCTTCAATGCGGCGTGGCATGGAGGCAATCAGCCTGTGGCACTGCTGAGGTGTTATGGAGGCCCAGGATGCTTCGATAGCGGGCTTAAGCTCATCCGGAGTGTTGGGTCTTGCGTCTCTCAACTTTCTCTTCACAATATCCACAGATTCTCTATGGGGTTCAGGTCAGGAGAGTTGGCAGGCCAATTGAGCACAGTAATACAATGGTCAGTAAACCATTAATTAGTGGTTTTGGCACTGTGAGCAGGTGCCAGGTTGTGCTGAAAAAGCTTTATCTCCATAAAGCTTTTCAGCAGTTGGAAGCATGAAGTACTCAAAATCTCCTGATAGCTAGCTGCATTGACCCTGCCCTTGATAAAACACAGTGGTCCAACACCAGCAGCTGACATGGCACCCCAGACCATCATTGACTGTGGGTACTTGACACTGGACTTCAGGTATTTTGGCATTTCCTTCTCCCCAGTCTTCCTCCAGACTCTGGCACCTTGATTTCCGAATGACATGCAAAATTTGAGCGACAGTCCAGTGCTGCTTCTCTGTAGCCCAGGTCAGGCGCTTCTGCCGCTGTTTCTGGTTTCAAAAGTGGCTTGACCTGGGGAATGCGGCACCTGTAGCCCATTTCCTGCACACGCCTGTGCACGGTGGCTCTGGAAGTTTCTACTCCAGACTCAGTCCACTGCTTCCGCAGGTCCCCCAAGGTCTGGAATCGGTCCTTCTCCACAATCTTCCTCAGGGTCCGGTCACCTCTTCTCGTTGTGCAGCGTTTTTTGCCACACTTTTTCCTTCCCACTGAGGTGCCTTGATACAGCACTCTGGGAACAGCCTATTCATTCAGAAATGTCTTTCTGTGTCTTACCCTCTCGCTTGAGGGTGTCAATGATGGCCTTCGACAGCAGTCAGGTCGTCAGTCTTACCCATGATTGCGGTTTTGAGTAATGAACCAGGCTGGGAGTTTTTAAAAGCCTCAGGAATCTTTTGCAGGTGTTTAGAGTTAATTAGTTGATTCAGATGATTAGGTTAATAGCTCGTTTAGAGAACCTTTTCATGATATGCTAATTTTTTCATGAGCTGTATGCCAAAAACAATAAAAGACCTGAAATATTTCAGTTGGTGTGCAATGAATCTAAAATATATGAAAGTTTAATTTTTATCATTACATTATGGAAAATAATGAACTTTTATCACAATATGCACATTTTTTGAGAAGGACCTGTATATCAACTCAACCAAAAACCATCTCAACCAGGCAAAAAAGTGAAAAGGCAGAGTACTGAACTACTCGGACGTCTGTTTCCGTGAACTTGTTATTTGCTCGACACCAACACTAAACTTATAGATGACCATGTTTTTTATTTTACAGATTATTTTCTGTTAATCAATCAATTTATGCACCCATGCAGATTTTGCTATGTCCTTTTATTTGTCAAAGCTTTAAGCCGGTCATGCTTCATTGCAGAAAATTAAAGGCAAGGCAAGTTTATTTATATAGCACATTTCATAAACGATGGCAATTCAAAGTGCTTTACATAGAAAATGAAATTAAAACAGTGATAAGAAATAAGAATAACACGTGTAAGAATTTAAAATAAAAACAGGATAATTAAAACAGTTGTTAATAGACATTTGGCAAAACACAGGTGTTTCATATTTGTTGTTGCTCTGGGACTTCCCCATCCTGACAGTCTGTCTCTGTAGTCTTCCTAGCGCTAGGTTTTTTTTTAGTCTGTCAGACGTCTCCGTTCAGACCCTATCTTTCACCCAAGATGGACGGGCGGACTACCCTCCTCTGTAATCCTTTTAAGACCGGCTCGCAGCACGGTCCGACCTGGCCTCGCCTGGTCTTTTACTTTTCCCCCTGGAAAACTTATCTGTCACTGTGGATCTTCTAGCACTAGGTTTTTTAGTCTGTCGGACGTCTCCGTTCAGACCCTATCTATCACCCAAGATGGACGGACGGACTACCCTCCTCTGTAATCCTTTTAAGACCAGCTCTCAGCATGGTCCGACCTGGCCTCGCCTGGTCTTTTACCCACAGAGTCAGCTCTCAGCTATGGTTTATCCAATACCCTCAATATTTTACAAGTCCCTTCAAATTCTTAAAATAAGAAGAAATAGAAATATACAGTTATAAAGATAATTAAAAGAATAAAATTCAATAGAAATATATAGTTGTAAAGATATTTAAAAAGAATAAAATTATTACAGTATATATAGATAAAAATTAAATAAATAAAAATTAAGATGATGCATAGATTAGAATAGGTGCAATCAGTGGGACGCAGTGGCACAGTGCTCATTCAGTAAAGGCACAGCTGAACAGATGTGTTTTGAGTCTGGACGACAGTGGCACAGTGCTCATTCAGTAAAGGCACAGCTGAACAGATGTGTTTTGAGTCTAGATTTGAATGTGGCTACTGTTGGAGCAAACCTGATCTCTTCTGGAAGCTGGTTCCAGCTGCGGCCGGCACAATAGCTGAACGCAGACTCTCCTTGCTTTGAGTGAACTCTTGGTATTTCTAACTGACTTGATCCTGATGATCTGAGTGATCTGATGGGTTTGTATTTAATCAGCATATCTGCAATGTATCGAGTAAAATAGTTTTCTCTAAAATAAAGCAAGCAAACAGGATGTGCTTTCTGCTGTCTCAGTTTCTGTGAACTTCGTTTTGGAACACGTCACAAATGTAGGATTATCCTAAACTCATCAACTGAACACACCACATTCCAAAGATCACAAAGACCCCCCTCACCAAACCGTTAGCGAGTCATAAAACTAGTCCATGGTGATGTAATGGCTACAGGAGGGACCTTTTCCCAATGCCTGCCTGATCTCAAACCAGCGTTGCAAGGACACTTTTCTTTGTTCCACAAACACAAAACCACCGTAAGACCAAGTGGCAAAGGTTTGCGAAGATGGTACCATTCCCCCAACATCACCACAGACCTTAACCAGTGACACCTCACTTCCCCCCTGGACACCATACAAATTATTTCTGTGTGTTAAATATTTATTATAGCCGATTTCTGGGTCAATGACAAATAAGGTTTTCAAGATTTAAAAAATAATCATTTTAAGCAAAACCGTTTTAAAATGCATTTTAATGTCCAAACAAATGTATGGTGTTGATTCATATTGGTTTTACATTTTAAGACAGCATTCATTCATTATTAAACAAGATTTCTGATTTTACTACCCAGAAAATGTCAGGTGGTGCGACCATACATTAATTTACAATAATATACATTTAATGTACTTAACACTACTGAAAACTTGTAGATATGAATCATTGTAGTGTCTAAAATGCATATCACATTATGTATTGCTCTTTTAGTCCAATTCATATAAACGTACACTTTTCCAATTTTCAGTAAGGAGTTATGTTTTATTTTTAACTGTAAAACATATTTGTATACATTTTACAACGGTTTACAATTATATTTCTTACTTAATTTTTAAATTGCAGTGGGAGTTGATACTTTTAAATGTAAATTTGCTGGTTGCACCACCTGACGAGATACCTATCTCTATAAAAGATACATGGTTTCAGACCTCAGTTATTTTAATTAAATAAAAATATATGGGACATTTAATTTGTGAAATAAATTATTTTAGTTTAAATATTGAATATAATGGGCAATGTTTTGTTAACCATTCAAATTCATGACTAAAAACTATGCTCTTCTGTAATACTGTATATCACTGTTATCAATTATCTATTATTAACATGTAATATAATGTAATAACATTGCAAATTGATCACTTTTAAACAAGCTCTATGTTGGGGTTTTATATAAACTTATTATCTATATTACAGAAAGCTTTATATATTTTTTCAAATGTATTTACTATATTCAAAAATATTATTTAACATCACTTTTTCAGTTGGTTTAACTGTAACTCTGGTCGCACCACCTGACATTTCAAACTCAATTCAAATCTAACAGGTATTAACTTGGACACCTATACAAATGCTTGACCATATGCTCAAGGTTCTACATACATTTTTAAATCAAATACACATTTTTATAATAACACATTTTCAAAGTTTTCCAGGGGTCATAACACCTGACATGATAAGTTGAATCAACCTCATCATTACTCAAAATGTCAAATTATCAAATATTTAAATCAGAATAATGACTAACATTGTAACTGCATCAAATGGGTCCTCTGGGGTCTTCTTAAAGTAACATTGCATAAAATGGCATTTGGACAAATTGGCAAATTGTAAATTTTTCAGACAAAAGTTTTTTAAGAAACAGAATAGTTTTGAAATAGGATTAATACGCTATTTTTCCTCATTTATAAGACATTTAACATAAAATCATGCCAAAATATTTGATTAAGGATTTTACTGAGAAAATTAACCTTTGTATTGCAGTTTTGTTTTCTGCTTGTACGCTCGGATGGTCACACGAACGTGTCAAAGTCAATGATCCTTCTATGTTTTTCTACCTCAAGTATAGGAAGTAATCACCAGAAGTTTCCTTATGTGTGTTCTTTCTGTGACATGTATCACAGCTAAATTCATATTAATTTCTACCTCAGTTATGATAGGCCTAAATTGAAATATATGTTGTTTGGTATGTGTTTGATGGGTAAATTATTTTAGAATTGATTTGTGTAGGACGCACCAAATTTACAGTATGAAAGTTGGTTTCTTAAAGTGTTTAAAGTTTGGGTGCATGTGACCATGTGGACATTATGCTAATTACATGCAAGAACAGGAGAACTGGGCGTAGGACCGGCCCAAGACAACATCTGACTGGCTGAAACACTCGCAAGGACGGACCGGATTCACATGCTTATAACCCAATGACAAGCGCTTTGGCTTTGCTTTTTGCCTCGACTTTTGCAGCGACTCTTGCTTTGATTCGTGCTGGCCTTTCAATCCTCCTGCCTGTACGTTTACATCCACTGACCATGTGTCAGTATTAGGGTGGCGATAGTACTGTGTATCAACGATAGCCAGAGATATTGACGATGACGTTATTATAAAGACGATAATTGGCTCGTTTTGCCATTAATGTATTCAATTATTATTAAAATTTTTAAGGCTTTTTTATTATTAAAATTAATATTAGGACCAAAAATATCATTTTCCTTCCCTAATTTCACAACAAAATTACATTAGGCTACCACATGTGCAAAATCACAAACACTCCTCAATTCATTTTTTTTTTAACTACAAAACAGCATCCCACATCAAAATTAAATAGCAAGGTAATCACAAATGATCAAGAACCTGTTATAAAAGAGAAGCATCATTCTTATACAGTCGTTGTTTGAGCCAAGATGTAAACAGCATAGATGTTTGTCAGGATTTTATTGTTTCCATAGCACATTACCAAAACATTCATTGAAAAAAAATTTAAAATTGGAAAAAAATGAAAACATTTAAATTGAAAAAATAAATAAATCCTAATTATAATAATAATAATTTCACTAGAATTATATAGGCATAATAACAGTCTTAGGGCCAAACCATAGACTGCAAAATAATATATAGACGTATAGTAGGGATGGCTCGATACCACAATTTTGGCTTCAGTACGGTACCATAATCTAATACCGAAGTACCGATATTAAATCGATACCATACAGGGTCTGAATTTTTAACCTGGTATTAGGGCTGGGCGATATCCAAAAAATATACATATCTCGATATTGTCCAAATTTTTACGATATTCGATATATATCTCAATATTTTGCAATTGCTTTTACATTTTTAAAAAAATTATTTTGCCCCATTAAAAACAACAAAAACGATTTAGATAGAACCAAATTAAATACAAAATGTTTACTGAACAGGTTGGGATGACCAAAATCTTAAATCATGATACGAGAAATTTAATATTTTTTTAAATGTACTTTTCTAATTACAATTTAAATGTACTTTTCTAATCTTTAATTTGATCTTTAAAAAAAGAAAAGAAAAAGTAAAACATGCAAATTACAAACAATATGACAAAAACAGTGCTTTATTTTCAGCTACCGTGGGTCTATTTAACAGCTGCAAGTCAAGAAATAAATCAAAAATCAAATATATATAAAAGTCTTCACTCTATAAATTAACTATAGGCTACACTGATTCTTAATAAATGTATTAAAGTTGTTTAGCCAAGCATGGGGTGGTTTTCTAATTTTCGTTGTTGTTTGATTAACATTAAATCACACAGAATATGAGGTCCAGCCCTTTAAGTGCTCCACAGACCAAATTCATTGTAACACACGATTTCTCACTCAACTCTCTATGCGTTCCACCTATATAAAATATATAGATCAGTGGTACGTCCATTAAAGACATACACTACTGTGTCTACCTGAATACTTGCCAGCACGTGCATTTTTACATTTGTTTGACCACTGGAACCCAATAATCCATGAAGGAACTGAATCCCGATCGTATGTTGTCTGAAAGGCGTGCGCGCGCGCTTCAGGTCAGAGTCCGGCAGCGCGAGCACGTCCCGCGCTGCGCTATTATTTCTCTCATGCGCGCATGTTTCTGTTGCTTTCTTTGTCATACGCTGTGCGTATATATTTAACTCTTCTGCTTCCGATGTTTAGTGAATGGTGGAAGGCTGGAAGCAGACCTGTGTGTTATCTGGTAATGTTATTTGGGAAAGTTTGCATGTTGAATTTGAAATATCCGATATTCACGATACTTTCAAATTTTACATCGTCGTCAAAATAATTGCGATAGTATCGCTAATATTCGATATATCGCCCAGCCCTACCTGGTATAGCGCATAATTTTACTAACTCTCGCAAGTTTTGGGTTTATGAAGCAGGAAATTACCGCAAATGTTTATTATTAAATTAATCAACAAAGATTATCACATCAATCAGTCATTTGGAAAATTTCTTGTAAGTAATTTCAGAGTTACTGTGTTGCAACAGTAAGTAATTTCAGTGGAGACCATTCTCTCAAATGAGCAAATTCAACACTTTCGCTTCTGTCTTTTTAAACCTTGCCAATTTGAACATGCAAGCGATTTTATAGCATTTCGTAATACATATGGGATGGGAACACTTTGAGTTTTCTTTTCGCTCATACCAACAACAAACATACAAGCCAAAAAAGCTCACGCATTCCAAATTAAGATGTTTTTCCTTAGTCAAATACACACGAAATTATGTCAAAAATGTCACATGAGTAGTCACATAAACACAGTTGGTTATGTCTTTCGCGGATGTAAATAGTGCAATAGTATGCATGCAAATATTAGGTCTAAACGTCACTGGTTGAAAAGAACGCCGGAGATGTCTTTATATTTAAACGATACGATCTTATGTATGTGTGTTGATCAGTGCTGAAAGAAAATAAATGTCTAAATTAGATTGTTTGAATGATGCACTCACCTGATGCTTGGTAAGGTTTAATGGTTCTTTAGAAGTTGTATAAGGAAAGTAATTCCAAATTTCACATCTACTCCTGTCTTTATTCATTCGTTTTGTGCGTGTTGAGTGAGATTCAACCGCTGTTTTAATTTTATTCTGTTGCCACATTTGCCGGTTTCATGTCATTTTGGGTAGCACGCTGCCACCTAGCGGTGAACTTTGGAACAGCAGCAAATATCGTAACGAGCAAAATCATGATATCGCATCGTTTAAATAAAATATATACCGGTATTTTCCCAGTACCGGTATACCGCGCATCCCTAACGTATAGTGTCCGTGACATCACTCATCCTTGTTAGCCTCTCACGTCGGAGACTCTGGTTTAAAGTTATATCCAAAGTTATATTCTAAGCATTGGGTTATATCAAAATTAATGATCCTTACAACTAATGTACTTTGTTCTCACTCAACAGCAGCTGTTTATATTTATATGTAAGGCTATACAGCCATCTAGTGCTTACACCTTGATATTGCAGATGATGATAATGCATAATATAATGTTAAATTTTAATTATATTTAAGATAGAAAATATTATTGACATTATTTTGTTCAGCTTTGAGAACGAAACTAACCTGTTTGTTCCTCAGTTTCTTCATGTTTCACTCTCAATGTTTCTACAATCTTCATGTCTTCCCTCTCCTCTTTCTCTGTTTGTTCCTCAGTTTCTTCATGTTTCACTCTGAATACTTCCTCAATCTTTATGTCTTCACTCTCCTCTTTCTCTGTTTGTTCCTCAGTTTCTTCATGTTTCACTCTGAATACTTCCTCAATCTTTATGTCTTCACTCTCCTCTTTCTCTGTTTGTTCCTCAGTTTCTTCATGTTTCACTCTGAATACTTCCTCAATCTGTATGTCTTCACTCTCCTCTTTAATAATCACCATCTTTATGTCTTCAGTCTCCTCTTTAATAAACTCCATCTTTATAATAGTGTCAGGTGGATCTCAGTCACTTCTCCAGGAGTTTTTCTGGGTTTGTCCTGTTTAAGATAAGAATAATTAACAGAGAGAAAAATAAATTCACACTAAATCTCTCCTAGTTCAGTGGTAGCGCATGGTAAGAGTCAGTCGGAGCGAGTTTGTTTTAATTGAAAGCAAGTTCTTGACACATTTTCAATTTAAGTATAAATTGAAACAACAATAATTTAATTTTAATTTTTTTTTTAAAAATTATGTCCCAAACATGCTAAATTAATTTATCAGAGATACAGTTCATTACCACTTTTAAAACTATAAAGAAATTTTAAAGGGTGTTAAAAATGAGCAAACTTGGGTTTTGAGTTTCACCATTTAGTTTGATAAATATAAAACTTCCCTAATAACAAAAACAATTAATATATATTTCTTCTTTGGAAAAGTCATTTACATTTGAATGAAATAAAACAGATTTAAGACTAGGATTCAGTTCATTTTAACACTTATAAATCAAGACATCTATTGTGTTTCTCATACCCACTGAGAAATCCCCCAAAATCTCAAATGAAGGATACATATTAAGCCAAACTAATTTAGATGGAGGAGGAGAGATTTAAACAAAAAGAGATCTTATCGACTGGTCACTGCATTTGTCATTCAATCAAGGTTATCTGAAAACAAATGTTTTGATTATTAAAAGTAAAATTGGTCTAGGTGGAATATTTTCCCTAACCATTTAAACAATTTATTTCATATATGCAGTTTTGATATGAACTAAACACCTCTTTGATTTTTTATTTTCACAGGCAAGTCCTCATGACGCAGTGTTTGGTTTTTAAACATAACTTTTCTCCTCACTCATTTTATTATTTGGAATAATACGTACATCACACATAAAAAAAAAAATTTAGACATTCGAGTCTAATATATTATTTGGTCAATTGTTGAATTCTGATGGTCAGCTTTAGAGTATTACTGGACTACTTCTTAAATTTAAGTGTCGTATTTATGTTAAAGAATATTGTATTGTCATGGATTATATTTCTGCAAAAATAACATTCATCAGTCGAGCGAGTTAATGGATCAAAATGACCTGATTACACAAAAACACTCAGAACTAACAAAACAGATAAATAAAAAAATGCTAATTATCCAGACCCTTGATATATTAGTCGGTTTAGCTATTTAATAATTTATAGAAATCGAGATTTAACAAAACACAAACCTTTCTTCAGCTGACTCACAACAGATGCAGGAGCGCGTCGCGGCCTTATGACGTCACACCGCTACAACAAAATAAAAGTCCTGATCACACACTGCTGTCCACAATCACAAAAGTGCATAGAAATATATGTAGAAAAAAAAATCTATTTAAAAAATAAAGAAGAAGACAAAATTTAGAGTTGAATATATTGGTGAAATACATTTAATAGCACAATGATAAATTAATAATCACATTGAAAGTTTCATTGTCCCATCATCCAGACGGTTCAGCCACTAGCCTTTCCCTGAGATTTATCCACTCCAGTGTCTCTCCGGTTCATCCAATGTCCATTGATTCTAGAGATAAGGAACAAAACATGTTTTAGAAAAAACTAACACTACATTATTAAAAAATATATAGTTTTGTAGACAAAGGTCTAAAATTCACTTCATAACTTAATTTGTGTTAACTCCATCAGACACACTAAACGCATGCTAATTTAATTGAATCTATCCAAAACAGTGTAAAGTCTTCAGTTATGTAATTATATTGATGTTCAGTAAGTCATAAAATACATTCTTTGTTTTCTTTTTGTTTTTTTACACTATTATGAACAACCCAGTTCCTAAATTCTTTCTCTTCACCTTAGGTTTAAATATGGCAAATATACAGTATATGTAAATAAAATCATGAAACGGCATTAGAAGAATTCCCCTTATGCAAAAAACATCAACTATCAGACATAAAACCAGATGGACTTGACAAAATTAAATAAAAAATTCCACCATAACCACGTGTTGTACAGTGGAGCAATTTAGTTTTTCCATTAGTTGTAGCTGTGGGATTTATCCCACAACTATTCACAGAAACTATTCCACTGCGATGACGGAGTTGACATGTTCAGGCTGTGACCGCAGAGACTTCAACACTGTTTGTTTAAAATATAAAAAACATACACCTTCCAAGACTTTGTGTGAGATCCACAATGAGCAGGAAATAGTCAGTGCTCCTCAGAGTTAAAGCTGCCCATGTCACTGCCTGATTTATTCACAATTATAAAAATAAAATTCTGACAAGATGCAAAGTGAGGACACAACTTTAATAGCATTTTAATGGAAAATATCATTCAATATTTACTTGTTGTATTGTTTAATATCTTAAAGATTTCTGCCTTTTAATGTAACTATAAATATTTTTAATGTGTTGCATTTTTAAACACTGTATGGCTATAGAGTGTGCTTTTAAAATAATACTAAAGAAATCTAATATTTCTATCTCAAGTCAGTAATACAGAAGCCAGAGTTGCCTCGTCTAGTGCTTCATTCGCACGTGAGTTTTTCCATGCAGGAGTGAGAGAGTAGGCCTTCCGGTGAGTTTTTGCTAATTTTGCCTCATACTGCTCTTCTTTAAATGAGAATAAATTCCATCACTTGACCCATCCATGTGTGGTCATGCTTCTGTCCCGAGGGTACTGATTGATATCTGCTACATCTAACATTACTTATCAAAATTAGTTTGATGTTCACCTTGTTTAAAGTGTCTGTGATGTTGTGTGTTTGTTTTATTTATTTTCTTTGTTGCTGTGTAATAGGCAAGGATAGAGGTGACTTCGATGTTCAGTGTGGAAGAAGTACAGTGATGGTGATTTCAGAGGTAGATTTTTTAGTGAAAGATCCACCGGAGAAGTCAAAGAGGCCTGTAGCTGAAATCCTTGCAATGGCACCAAAACAACAAGTAAGCACATTGTTATGAGTAAAAAATAGCTGTGCTTTATATGCAAAGTGTATTGTGATGAGTTGTTGTTTGTTGCTGGTGAAAGTAAAATTTGTATTAAGTTTTTTTCAATAATTTTGTGTGTGTCAGTGCTAAAAAAAACATTATTAGGTATTGTCAAACTTTCATGGTGTCCAGAATATCTGTATATGCAATAATAATATGTTGTATTCAGTAAATATAAATGTGATGATATGAAGTTCTTTTTGGAAAAGGCAAATTTGAACTCAAGTCTTTTATTGTCTTAGAATGTGCAAATCAATTTTTTTAATTTATTTTTTATAACAAGGATCGTTACGGATAGTTTACGGAATTTGCTAATTGATGTTTGGTCATAAATATTTTTTTGCTAGACAAAATAAAAATGGGTAAAAAAAGATGAGGAAGTGACTTGAGTTTAATATATGTTCTTTAAAATAGTGTAATAATGGCATGGTTTTGCTGCATCATATTTATTGTATATATGTAGTGGCGGTTTTACATTGAATTGCACCCCGGGCAAGACCTCATTCGAGCGAAAGAAAGGTGATTTAAGCAATTTTGAGCGTGGCATGGTTGTTGGTGCCAGACGGGCCGGTCTGAGTATTTCACAATCTGCTCAGTTACTGGGATTTTCACGCACAACCATTTCTAGGGTTTACAAAAAATGGTGTGAAAAGGGAAAAACATCCAGTATGCGGCAGTCCTGTGGGCGAAAATGCCTTGTTGATGCTAGAGGTCAGAGGAGAATGGGCGACTGGTTCAAGCTTATAGAAGAGCAACTTTGACTGAAATAACCACTCGTTACAGCTGAGGTATGCAGCAAAGCATTTGTGAAGCCACAACACGCACAACCTTGAGGCGGATGGGCTACAACAGCAGAAGACCCCACCGGGTACCACTCATCTCCACTACAGATAGGAAAAAGAGGCTACAATTTGCACGAGCTCACCAAAATTGGACAGTTGAAGACTGGAAAAATGTTGCCTGGTCTGATGAGTCTCAATTTCTGTTGAGACATTTAGATGGTAGAGTCCGAATTTGGCGTAAACAGAATGAGAACATGCATCCATCATGCCTTGTTACCACTGTGCAGGCTGGTGTTGTTGGTGTAATGGTGTGGGGGATTTTTTCTTGGCACACTGGAGTGCTGTCCATCCTGGCCATCAACCAGTGGATGAAATGGATCTGCCAGTACGTACCACCACATACTAGATCCCTAGATCCCCAAACCCTGTCCGGGGTACGCTGATGATGTCGAGGTGTCTTCCAGGAACGAGAATATAATTCGAAACATTCTGACTAGAACGGATTAATTCCTACAGTGGTCTAAGCTGGAGGTGAAACACAAAAAAAATTCTGCAGCATTTTACAAGCGGCGAATCGGTGGAAACCGCTGGTACAAATCTAAATCTGACAAAACCCCCCTTCTTTATAATAATGGGACAGCCTATCAGGGTCTACTCTCGTCATGAAACATACACCTATCTTGGCCATAAATTTAACATTGCAGGTGAGTGGGGTGAACAAGGGCAGGAGTTATCCTGTGCCTTTAAGGACAGGATCGATCTGATCGACTCCTCCCCCCTACCTGTAGTCATGAAACTGGAGACCATTAGAGAAGTGGCTCTGGCAAAGATACACCACCTCTTTGCAAACATTCACATTCCACAAAATGTCCTACGGGACATGAATAATAAAACAGTTGAGGCGGTCCCAAATGTGGAATGGACTTATTCCACTATAAGACTAGCACACCTCATTAGCATGCTCAACAACGATGATGCTGTAGTCAGAGAGCTAGCCAGAGCTTCCCTCTTATTGGACCTTAGGAAGAGAAAAGTCCCTTTGGCCAGAGGTAACCAAGACAGCTTCCTAGGCTTCAGGAGGAAAAGCAACGGCAAACTGGACCCACAAGATTCAGGTTTCGGAGTTCAATCAGACTGGCCAGACCTAAAGGATCTGTGTAACAGACTGGCAGTTAAATTACAGAGGACACAAAGCAACTCCACTGCACCTGAGGTATCTGATGCAGTATTTACAGACCCATCTATTACTGTGGAGGCCACAGTCTGTCACAATGAGACACAACACACACCACAGAGCACAACAGCAAGAAGATCCTTACTAAACATCAAACAGATGGACATAAAACGACACTGGACTGGACTAAGAATGCAGGGAAAGTTGGCATGTCTTGACTTTGCTGACCACTCTATCTCTCACTCTATGTACAGAAATGCTGCAATAGGGAGGATATTCTTTGCTTCACTGTTAAGGCCAGACTACAGGTGCTACCAACCAGATACAGTCTAGCATTATGGTACCCTCAAAATCACCATCTACACTGTGTAATGCATTCTACATCTGATCACCTTGAATCAGTTGCTCATATTGTGAATGGATGTAATATGTACAAGGGATTATACACAGCACGCCATGACCGTATTGTTGATCTCATTGCCAGTTCTGTTCAGGGCATATTTCCAAAAAATATGCCTATGTATAAACGCTCACGAGTAATACCAGACTGGTTCAACAGCCCTGATGTTGTGTTGGTGGATATAGATAGAAAGAGGTTGAAATAGGTTGTGTTTATGATTTGTATATGGACATAGCCTTTTTAGAAAAAATGACTAAATACCAACCCCTCCTTGCTAAGATCTGTGACCTAGGCTGTGCATGTAAGTTTGCGGTATTGATATTTGGCAGCCTGACTGTTAGTAGACAAAGACTGGCAGGGCTACCAAAAGGACAGTCTAAACAGCTGGCAAAATTCTGCTCTATATCAGCTGTGAAAGGCAGCCTTGATGTGTGGCGTAAGCAATGTTTTATGTACCCTTAAATGTCAAAGCTGTGCTACCTCTGAGAATATTTGAATCCTTTCTGTAAGAAATTTGATTGGCGGATTCAAATAAAGAAATTAAAATGTGTGTGTGTGTGTGTGTGTGTGTGGACTGGTAATCTCACGTTATGGGGACAAAATGTCCCACAAAGATGGCAATATCCAAAATCCTTGTCCTTGTGGGGACATTTTTGGTCCCCTTGAGGAAAACATCTTATAAATCACAATAAGTGATGTTTTTTGAAAATGTAAAAATGCAGCATGTCTCCTGTGATGGGTAGGTTTAGGGCAGGGCAGTGTAGGGGATAGAAAATACGGTTTGTACAGTATAAAATGCATTACGCCTATGGAATAAATCATGGAAACACAACATTGTGTGTGTGTGTGTGTGTGTGTGTGTGTGTGTGTGTGTGTGTGTGTGTGTGTGTGTGTATGCACCTGCATTTATTTAGTCTACTTGCTTTATTCTGTATCAAGTTTTATTTGTTTACAAACAGGAAAAATGTCCACATTCACAATACAAAATGTAGTTCCTAGGAGTATGCAATGGAACAGATTGTTGTCATGTATTTAAAATATTAAATTCATTAATTTATTTATTCATCTATCCATTAATAAATTTTTGCTTCGAAGACAATGGTTACAAAACATTTTGCGACACACACACACACACACACACACACACACACACACACACACACACACACACACACACACACACACACACACACACACACTGTGTGTGTGATATTGCTGGTGCTCTCATCAAACCCTCCAGTTGTCTAAATAAAATCTTGGTGTTATCTTCAATTCCTCTCTCCCCTTCGAGTAGTGTAGTATATAATAATATGTAAATAGGGGACTCTGTATAATGGAACAGGTCTATTTAGCTCAAATTAATGTATTAATTAATTCATAGGGAATTGTGCAAGAGTCTATTTTCCGACCGAGCAAATGACCTATCAACTCTGCAGTGGATATTAATATCCACAGAATAGTGAAACACAATTTAATAGCCAGGTAACTTAGATCAGCAGTTCAAGACATTAAAATTCGTAAGCACATAACACAAGAACACTTATCTTTGATTTATAAACAAAGCTTTATTGATTACTCTAACACGTAAAACTAGTATCCAACAAAAACAAACACACACATTCACACGTGTTGCAGAAAGGAGGAAAGTGAGAAAAGAGTGAGTTTAAAGAGAGATAATGATGAAGTCCCAAGTTTCTAGCAGTATCTGCATTTATAACACATGACCTATGAACCACCGATCTTGACTTAACCCTCCTATCGTTGCTTAGGCGGGGTTATTCAATTTGATACTAATGCACCAGTTCAGTTTAGAATCTGGAGGTTATTTGCGTTTGTCGCGCGTGTCATCATTGAATGGGGATTCTTTTTCGGTCCTGGCTGGAGAGGGGTTTCCCGGTTCTTTGTGATTCGCGAAAGGTCTTGTCTTGTCTTTGATGGGCGTCTTGGGAAGCCAACCACGTGGTGTGTTGGCTGCTGGATGAGGGGGTCTCGTGGCTGTTTGAAGTTGAAGCACGCTCGATGGAGATTCGTCGAGAGAAAATTTGCGGCGAAACTTAACTTTAGAACACGAGACTCGCGGAAAGAAAATAAACTTAAGTAAAAGAAAGGAAAGTGAGAGGAGTGGTCTAGGTGGCTTGAATGATTTTAACCCATTTTCTCTGGCCTGCCACGCTCATCTTTGGAGTTCTTCAACTCCTCAACTGAACTAGAACAGAACTGGAACTGATTGCTTTCTTCGTGTTCTGAGATTTTAAACTCAGATATCTGGCCATCCTCCTGGAGGAGTTCTGACCAATTAAATTTCATGTTTGGTTCGGAGGTGTCTTTTCCTCCATCCCAACCATAAATCAATCGTTACCTCTGTGGTCTCTTACGTTCCTGCTCTAAGCAGAGAGTAAATAACATGATTTCTTATTATAAGACCACATTCTAGACAAATTCAATCAAACCATCTTCTGAATTATAAGAGTAAAGGTTATAATTTCACGATATAATTTCGATTAGTCATTTAACATTTATACAATTCCATGAATTGTGAGTGATACGTATGCATAATGGCCAAGTGTATTGGTTATAATACATGATATAGAATTATGCAGTAGAATGTTGTTTGTATGAAAGTTCGACAATCACTGTTTTAGTTTTAGCGTAACAGGGTTTCTGTGAGTTTCCTTTGTTTTTCCCTTAGTGCTGGGGTCTTGGGGAATTTGATGGTGGTCACAGAGCAGGACATTAGAGATTAGTTGCTCGGTGGGTAAAGGGAAGAAACTGCCTGTGGACCAATGAGAAGTACTGTCCTTCCTGGGCTTGGTACCACAGGTGGTCTTCTTGACCCAAAGAGTTGTCTGGTTGTTGTCCCCACCTATCTTTATCTTATGACGGTGAACAGTTTGTTTGAGTTAGTCCACCAAGATCCAATCAAAATGTAGCAAACATTTGTCCACTGCTATGGGCAGAGAGGGGCCCAGGCCATAAACGGCCCTGGAATGTTGAGTTGGTTTTTGTTTGGCCTTATGTTTGAATGTATCATCTGTAAGATTCATTTGTGTCTGTGCGGCCTCAATTCCTACAGTAGGGTTGCCACTCATCATGTGAAATATGGAATTGTCCCGTATTTACAGGCTGCCCTTTTTCAAAATTAATCAAAATTGCCCCTCTCAGACAAATTTCAATTATAAATCTTGTGGTCGATAAAAAAGGACAATGTGTCCAATACTAACAAACTGCTCAAAAGTCGGAAAACTTCTGTATATTTTTTCATATCACTCGGTCTGAGGCGTTGCATGCGTGCGTTTTACTGGCTGATTTTCCTCAGTTTGTTCAGAACGGCTCTCGAGCCATATATGGTTCTTTCAAAAAGTGTCTGTGGCTTTACGGGAGAAAAGCATAAACCCAAACAAAGCAAAAAAAACATTTTTTTTCATCAATAATCAAAGTTAATGTATTAATTTAATTAAAAATCTATATTTTATATATTTTTAAAAATTTACATAAATAAATCAATGCCGGGCCGTTTGTCATGTATATATACACCAACCAATCGTAATCTGTCAAAGTTCAGATTCCATTGGACAAAGTGAAGTGGAGCGGTAATTTTCTGTTCTAATTCATAAATCGGTTGAAAATGACATGAACAGGCGAACTAACGTTTGTGGCGATTTCCTGAAATGGATCATCCTGACAATCGTCCTGATGTTCCTGACAACAAACAAAGCACTGCACAAAACCACGCAGCACCAAAAGTTGCATTAATGTAAGTAGTGTTAAATCCACTTGTATACAGTATTGTTCAAAATAATAGCAGTACAATGTGACTAACCAGAATAATCAAGGTTTTTAGTATATTTTTTATTGCTACGTGGCAAACAAGTTACCAGTAGGTTCAGTAGATTCTCAGAAAACAAATGAGACCCAGCATTCATGATATGCACGCTCTTAAGGCTGTGCAATTGGGCAATTAGTTGAATTAGTTGAAAGGGGTGTGTTAAAAAAAAATAGCAGTGTGGCATTCAATCACTGAGGTCATCAATTTTGTGAAGAAACAGGTGTGAATCAGGTGGCCCCTATTTAAGGATGAAGCCAACACTTGTTGAACATGCATTTGAAAGCTGAGGAAAATGGGTCGTTCAAGACATTGTTCAGAAGAACAGCGACTTTGATTAAAAA
This sequence comes from Gobiocypris rarus, assembly GCA_023029165.1. NCBI lineage: Eukaryota > Metazoa > Chordata > Actinopteri > Cypriniformes > Gobionidae > Gobiocypris > Gobiocypris rarus. The sequence continues at coordinate 15,523,315 of CM040935.1, forward strand.
GTTGATTGGAGAGGGGAAAACCTATAAAGAGGTGCAAAAAAGATAGGCTGTTCAGCTAAAATGATCTCCAATGCCTTAAAATGGAGAGCAAAACCAGAGAGACGTGGAAGAAAACGGAAGACAACCATCAAAATGGATAGAAGAATAACCAGAATGGCAAAGGCTCAGCCAATGATCACCTCCAGGATGATCAAAGACAGTCTGGAGTTACCTGTAAGTACTGTGACAGTTAGAAGACGTCTGTGTGAAGCTAATCTATTTTCAAGAATCCCCGCAAAGTCCTCTGTTAAAAAAAGGCATGTGCAGAAGAGGTTACAATTTACCAAAGAACACATCAACTGGCCTATAGAGAATTGGAGGAACATTTTGTGGACTGATGAGAGTAAATTGTTCTTTTTGGGTCCAAGGGCCACAGGCAGTTTGTGAGACGACCCCCAAACTCTGAATTCAAGCCACAGTAAACAGTGAAGACAGTGAAGCATGGAGGTGCAAGCATCATGATATGGGCATGTTTCTCCTACTATGGTGTTGGGCCTATTTATCGCATACCAGGGATCATGGATCAGTTTGCATATGTTAAAATACTTGAAGAGGTCATGTTGCCCTATGCTGAAGAGGACATGCCCTTGAAATGGTTGTTTCAACAAGACAATGACCCAAAACACACTAGTAAACGGGCAAAGTCTTGGTTCCAAACCAACTAAATTAATGTTATGGAGTGGCCAGCCCAATCTCCAGACCTTAATCCAATTGAGAACTTGTGGGGTGATATCAAAAATGCTGTTTCTGAAGCAAAACCAAGAAATGTGAATGAATTGTGGAATGTTGTTAAAGAATCATGGAGTGGAATAACAGCGGTGCCACAAGTTGGTTGACTCCATGCCACACAGATGTCAAGCAGTTTTAAAAACTGTGGTCATACAACTAAATATTAGTTTAGTGATTCACAGGATTGCTAAATCCCAGAAAAAAGTTTGTACAAAATAGTCTTGAGTTTGTACAGTCAAAGGTAGACACATTTTTGAACACCCCTTTCAACTAATATATTGCCCAATTGCAGCCTTAAGAGCGTGCATATCATGAATGCTGGGTCTCGTTTGTTTTCTGAGAATCTACTGAACCTACTGGTAACTTGTTTGCCACGTAGCAATAAAAAATATACTAAAAGCCTTGATTATTCTGCTTAGTCACATTGTACTGCTATTATTTTGAACAATACTGTATATGTATATTGACGTTTACTATTTGATGAAACTACCAAAGTTAATGAAGTGCCGACCTACAGGCCAATTATGTGAAATGGTGGCGTGAAAGGACTTTATCATTTTGATAATTATGCAGCATTATGAAAGAAGTCTCTTATGCTCATCAAGCCATTTATTTGATCAAAAACAGCAAAATTGTGAAATATTATTATAATAATGGTTTTCTATTTTAATATACTTTAAAATTAAAAGTATATGTATGCCTGTGATCAAAGCTGAATTTATCATCATTACTCCAGTCTTCAGGTTCAATGTTGGAAACAGTTGTGCTGCTTAATATTTTTTATAACCTACTGTGATACTCAAGTATAAAGTATAAAAATGTTAAAAAGAACATGTAATAATATCTCACAATATTAGGCTACTGTTTTTTCTGTATTTTTGATTAAATGTAGGCTTGATGAGAATAAGAGACTTTTTGCAAAAACAATTTAAAATGTAGTATATAAACACGAACACACACACACACACACACACACACTCACACTCACACTCACACACACACACACACACACACACACACACATATATATATATATATATATATATATATATGTTTATTCATTGATTTATTTATTATTATTATTTATTTTTTTAGATGTTGCCCCTTTTTTACATTTGAGCCCCTGCCTCTGAAGAACTCTCTGCACGCCCCTGCCGATTACAAAGAGCCTTTTACTTTACCGTCCTTGAAGAATACCAGGTATTGGCCAAAACTGTACAGAGTTGCTATTGAACAGTGGAATGCCATCAACTGCAGTCTAAAAATGAACTTGGGACCACATGTTTTCAAATGCTTTCTTTAGTGAATTCAGTATGCTGAAGTAATGGAAATCTCCACCAGCTATCGTTTGAATCTTGTAAGAAGTTTTAGTTTTAAGCAGAGTTCTACCATCTTTAGGAAGGAAAGGGAGATGTACCCTAAGTATGGTCAAAAGAGCAGACAAAGCTATCAGAGAGATCCCAAAATGAACAGCCCAGCCTGACAGTGAAGCAACCAAATCCTCACCAACTAAACTCCCATTATCAGATTGGTCATCATCAGAAAGCCCTACTGACTCAGACTCAGCACATGGCTCCTCAGAATCTGACACATGCACATCCTCACTATCTTGAATGCAACCAGGGAGTCAAACAAGTCATTTACTCTTTTTACAGCCCTCCTTCTTAGATTACTTAGTTTACTTTCATCATGGATATTTATTTTTGATTAATATCTATGATGATAATTTGAAGAGAAAAGACTCACCTAATAATTCTGTAAGAAATATAAAACAAAATCTGTTGTAAAAAGGAGCACAGTGTGATATTAAACATGAATGTTCAGATTTCTTAAATAAGGTATTAATAAATAATTTCTGATAATCTCATGTTGCTATTGACATGCAGGTTTGTTTATGCATTAAAGGGTTAGTTCAGACAAAAAAGTAAGTAAAATATTCATCTTCAACATGTTCATGAAAGCACCATGTTGGTCATTTACTATTTCAGAAATAAAGGGGTAAATTACCTTTTCTGGTTAAACCGTTGTTCAGAAGATTAATAAATGTATTTTGGAACAACATGAGGGTGAGTAAATGACAGCCCAGATAGCATTGAAGATATTGAGTCAATGTTGAAATTCCATCAGAATCTTCATTTTGGTTGAGGTTGAAATTTCAATGCTAAATAATATTGGATCAATGTCGAAAATTCCATGCTTTTCAGAGACAAACACTGAATCAATGACTACGTTTACATGGACAGCAGTAATCTAATTATTGACCTTATTCTGAATAAGACAATAATCTGATTAAGGTGTTTACATGAGTTGCTTTTAGAGTAATCCGCTTCATGTTCCCATTTTACATGTTATAGAACATAAATCGATTAAGAGCACACGTCATTATTGTCTCCATGCCACGCCGTCCACGGCTCCTCAAGAATTTTACGCAGTTCTTCTTTGTTATGGTACCACATACAGTTTTGGGTGTTTCATTTTTAATTTTACGAGGGTTTCAAAGGCAGTAAATTGTCCATGCTATACGTGCAAATAGACGACGGCGATACAAATTCTCCAGCAACAGGCTGTGCAGCTGTGCTTTCAGTCGGCAGCATGTCATTCTTGCCACCACGACAAACTCGGAGGTACTGATGAGAGTACAAGTAAGGACTGGTGGGAGAGAGTTGTTTTAATGGAATTTGATGACGCTGAATGGAAAGAAATTTTGTATGTCCCGGAGAACATTTGTAAAAATATGTTCCGTGATGGAGATTGTCATGAGTCCACAGGCGGTCACTGCGGTTCCTTGGAGATGCGGTCCAAAAATCCAAACAACGTTAATAGTTAGATTAAGGTGTGTACATGTCTACAATGCACTTTGATAATGCGACTAAAATAGGCATACTCCACATGTCTTAAACCGATTTTGTTTAATTGTATGGCTTTAATCGGATTAAGGTAATTAGAAATCGCTGTTTACATGGTAGTTTCTTAATCAGATATGGTCTTAATGTCGATTAATATCCAGTATTGTTGTCCATGTAGACAAACATTGAATCAATGTTGATGTTTGGTCATCTTAATTCTCCACTGGTGTGGATTACTCTCAATATATCTGTCCCATCATTAAACATGTTAAAGCAAATCCAAATCAATTGGGTACATTTATGTGAAATGTGAGCACATTCATTATTCTCAAAGGATGAATCTCCGCCAAAGAGAGTGTGGATTAAATAACTCCTACCATAATCTGAACTCAATGGGATGAACCAGTTGTATTAGTATTATTAATATTAATGTTTTAACTATTGTTTTAAAATTTCCTCCATCATGGAAAACATCTCCAATCCTTGAGTCTAGTGTTCTCAGCTAGCTATAGCACATGCAGCGAGATATATAATGACTGTCACAGAGTCCTATTCTTTTGGTCATCCAATTATATAAATAGCTAAGCTAAACTAGCGCGACCCTGCCAAACTAAAACAATGCATGCACTGAGACAAAAATGCATTTGCCCACATATCTAAATGTAGGAAAGAAGTTGAATAAGCCCTACTTCTAAAAACGGTGGAGTGTTCCTTTGAATTCCTTAAATAGTCTTGAATTTTAATTCAGCATGTTTCAACTGGAATGTAAAGATTTTAATCAAATTCATGTTTCACTTAATTTTGTAGTACATCTGTAATGTATAATTAGTCACATTTCCAAATATTTAACATCTTGTTGTTTCAGATGCTGATAAAAAGGATCATAGTTTCTCTTTGCTGGGATGGTGCAAAAATGGCTCTGTTACGCCCTGAAAGACTTGAGGGTATTGCTCGTGGTAGAAACTCCAGAGTTTAGAGTATTCAGTATTTCTTTCATTCTTCTACATTCTTTCTTTCAGTAGTTCTGTCCCATTTATGTCTTTCTTGGCCCATTTATGTCTTTCTTCATTTACTTCCATTTTGCAGATGCAGGTTGTCATTTTTTCCCAGGCTCTTCTCCTGGCATTTGTGTTATAAATTCAGATGTAATTGTTTTAAGTCAAAGTGAGATTTCCTTTTACAACTGTGGGGGCAAAAAAAACAAAAAACATTTGCATGTAAACTGAAGGATGTTGTTTACTTTGAGTGACTTTTGGATACAAAATCATATCATTTGCAGCCATACATGGTCTCTGATTGAAAGGAATAAATTAATAAGAACATTAACTGGCATAGAATCCTGCTGTACATAAAGCAAGATTGATTTTATAGTGTTTCTATGTTGATTCAATGTTCAATAAGTGATTTAATTAAGTATTGATTTTATGGCCACCTTGATCTATTTTTAATCATTGAAATAACATTATTTCAGGGTGCAAACCTGATGAAAAATCTATGTTAAATTTCAACATTGATTCAATGATATTTTAGTTGATGCATTAACATTGATTAAACGTTGATTCAGCATCTGTCTGCTATCTGGGAGAATATTCATTTGTGGGTGAACCATCGCTTTAAGCTCATAGACGCAAACATTAATAAGCTGTTCCCCTCAAAAGACCTCACGTCCTCAACACTCAAGTTCCCAAAAGTTACTATGTGACGGCCAAAACAAAACAAAGTGAACAAAACGTGCTTTGCTGTACCTAACATTTTAAAAGCGTCTCCATTTAAAACAAACTGTAATATGACATCATTTGATAAATCCAATGTATGATAGCCAAGAAATTATTGATATAGTTTAAAACATTTAATAAACAGTTTTTCTTATACAGCCCACATCTTATATATAATAAAGCTTATATATAACTGGGGTTGTATTACGAAAGTGTACACTTTAGCTATATTCAGCATTTACTGAGGTTAGTCTGCCTCCCAGTAAACACACAACACTCCTAATGTTCCCATATGGTTCCCGTTTGGTTATTTTTGTGGGGAACCAAATAAGAATGTTCTGGGAACGTTCTCTATTGGTTGTGTTTTTAACCTAAAGAGAACATTCCCAGAATGTTCCTGCAGGTTATTTTAGATTACATTTTTATAATATTGTTTAGAATAAAATATTTGTTTGTGCATTACTGCTAACAACGCTTGTAGAAATTAATCATTAACAATAGTGAATTGAAGATAATGTTAGCTTATGAAATGATTTATGCATTAAGACTATATGTACTTTCTGTTGGGGATAAGAGTGACCAGAGCAACAGCCAGAGGGTGTTAGTATGTATAACAGATCCATATGAGAAAGTGTTTTGCTATGCATTTGTGCTATGCTCTTAGAGTACTTTTGTGTGTGTTAACAAAGAAGCAGTCTTGTGTCCAGGAATTGGAGGGGGGATGTTGGGAACGAAGCACAGCTGACCAGAAAATCATCTGACTCCCAAAGAAAGACAGCTTATATATTTTTGTGTATAAATGTTGGGTCAGGAAAGGCAAGTTTGTCGCAGACTGCCTGGACAAACCTTGCATAAGCATTGTGTAAATCAGGGACAGTTGTGACCCAGAGCTCTGAATGCTTCTTCATCTGACTTACTTAATCATTAAAAGAGTTAAACTATATTTTGTTTCTGCTCTCCTCATTCAACGAACATGCAGACTTGAGGAAATTGATGCCAAGTCCAACAATACACAGGTTTATTTGTATATTTAGTCACTGCGCGCCTCTGATCGGCACGCTCTTCTTCAGCACGCGCTTTCTTCTGTCTACAGAAAGACGCGCAACCGCGTAATTTAAAAATGAACAGTCATTTCGTTTTTACTGACTAACATTAGTTTATTGATCATTATTTAATAAAATGTTTTAATAATACATATACGAGTGTAAATGGTGTGATTTCAGAGAGATTTGACACGTAATTGAAGAAAACATTCTAGAATACAATATATCAGTGTTTTCTCCCACCATCTGTGTAAAAATACCAAGCCAATCTACCTGTTTTTGACGAAAAATAACAGACGCCACACCACATCACCTGAATTAATAAACATATGATATTACACATGATATTCGATACACTGAATGCACTGCTGATGCATAGCTGCACCTACACAGAATGTTCCAGAATGTTAAATGTTATGTACATCAGGCTAATTCGACACTCTCCTCAATGAAATAAGTTACTAAAAGCTTAATAATATGCAATGTTGACACATAATGCAGCAAATTCCCACAAAATATCTTTAAATGACTTTGAAATGCCAAAACATCACTTACCTGAAGATACGTGTGAGAGCAGAAGAGAAATTGGCACCTGCGCCGAGGTCGTATTGACGCTGTATCAGTCAGATTCATTCCACCAATAGGAGAGAAGATGCAAAACAACCTGAGGTGTGGAACCTCGGATGTCAGCCGCGCTTGACTTCAGGTTTCGTGTGTTTTCCCATATGTAATCCAAAGGTTTACCACAAGGCAGCGTTTCTCACTTTGTGCTATAGTTTAAACACATGTGATCCTTGTGTGTACGTTGTTATCTGGGCTATATACCTCAAAATAAGTTGTGACCCAAGAGAACATTTTCTGCCAATTTTAAAGCTATGGGAAAACAAATATGGTCACATTTTAGCCCATTTCTGTTAAGCCTTGCCATATCTGGGCCATGTGTGCCAGATAAAACCCACATGTGGCCCAAACATGCTTGCTATCTGGGTTATGCCAGAATAAAGGCTATAATGGCTTAATACAAACAAAAGGGGAGTAATGAGGATTACGTCTCATACACTCAAAGGTGTAAAGCGACCATCGAGACAAAATCTGCTGTCAGTTCTCAAACACCTGCTTGGCCATGTAACCATTGTTGCCAAGTTTCGAACTGGGATACTTTTACACTGTTGCTGTGGTTGTTTGAATAGTCTGCGGGTTGAAGTTGTCTTTAGTAATATTTGCCCCCCCGGCCTCTGCATTTGGGTTATTTGGCCGTGATTCTGCTACTTTTGATTAGCAATTGGGCTGGATTTGTTGTGCTGACCTGGCAACCCTGCCCCATGGTTCAACCTTCGTGGACTTCATAGGGTGCACTGTCCGGTTTGGGACGCACCTAGTGTATGTCTCTCTAATCAAAAACACCTGATTTATTTCATCAGCTCATTAGTACAGACTACAAAACAATCTGTGTATAAAGCCTCTCAATAAAGAAGAGTGAAAGTGGTGGTCAATAGATACTTTAAGATCTCTAAGACCTTATGCCTGATAAAGGAGAATGTATGCTGTTAGGGGAACTCCAGGAACAGGGAAATCTGATCTAGCATTCACTTTGGTAGTAAGCCAGTTTAAAAATAAAGTCTCCCACTTACCAGAACAGCCCATCGTCCTTTACTTATACGCCTATACACTGTATACTCTAAACTGCACCTATTTTGCAATATATATATATATTTTATCCTAAATATATTTCTCAAATGAATCATCATCTTTTGCACAGTAATATAATTAATTAATTAAATGAATTTATCATTTGATTTGTGATGTCACTTCATAATGATGTATTCATTTTTCTAACAAATTGACGTTCATTAGTGGTCTGCTAATGCCAGGCCAATTCTTGTAAAGCCTTAAAGTTCCTGGAAAAAAAATTAAACAGAAACTTTCCAAGTGTAAGGGTTTTTTCATGGGGAGGAGCAGGAGCAGGAGCATCAGTTAGACATAAAAGCCAATGCAGAAGCTTTCTGCAGCTACAACTGAAGAGCAGATTCAAGAGGAAACTGAAATAACAGTAAGTCTTTTAATCTTATAAAAGAATTTAAACTTTTCTATTTTTTTAAAGTCTTAAATTACTTTTAATATGGATGACACTCATCTTTCTTTTGTGCTTGTTGAATTGAGGGATTTTTGGATAAAAAAATATATAAGAGTAGGATTAATTTACTTCCACTGAAAAATAATGAATATATTTCCCAGTATAACAGAAATAGATTTGCAAACTATTGCAAATATCTGTCTTAACAGTTTTTAACCTTATGGGCAATATAAATTTAACTATCCTCTCCAAAGAAAAAGACTTAAGACTCAATTTGTAACGATTAACTAAACTTATTTACAGTGAGATATGAACTTAGGCTTCAATGTGTTAAATAATGATTAAACATAAGTACTTTCTCAGCAGTAGGATTTATCATTTGATACTTCTGTAAACTATTTATACAAAATCACATTAAAATGTGCACACAGGAATAAATAAGCAGAATAGTTAATTTTATAACAAGTATCTGTCACATGCCTGTCCTGTCTCGTGTTGCACATGTGGTGTTTTGTTATTTTGGGCCATGTGCTTGTGTCTCTGTTTAGATCCCACCCCCTTGTTATCTCGTTATTGGTTTCATTTGCCCCACCTGTGCCCCTCATTTCCAGCTTGATTTCTCCCCTTTATATACTCCTTGTGTTTTTCATGTCTCCTGTTGGTATGTTTCAGTTTATGTATTTTCTAGTTAATGTGTTTTTCCCCCTCGTGGGTTTTGTTGTAGTTTGTTTGTTTTGCTTATTAAATATTTCATCTTTATTTATGAGACCTCACTTTAGTTTTTTCCCCATTGAACGTAACATAATGATCCGACCATGTCAAGGACTCAGCAGAAGGAGGCTTTGATCCCGAAGCGCTACCACATGTCCTCAGTACGAGTGGATTCTGCGGTTCAGAGTCCTCCAACTACTCCGCCAGGAGGGGATGGAAATCAGGAGTTTTGACGGGAAGTTTATGAGAATGGCCAAGGGGCTTAAACTGAGCGACTCGGCTCTCAAATAACTTTTAATTATGCCCTAGATGAGCCCATGGACTGGCTGCTCAGGAGGGCATATGATGGAGGGACATTTGAGAGGATGGTGGAGAGTATCACCCGCCAGCAGGAGAGAGCTTCCAGGGAGATGTTCCCTGCATGGGTGGTCTCCGCTTCAGTGGTCCCAGTTACGGTGGATCCAGTTCCTGTGGACACACTTCCGGTGGATCGTGTTCCGGTGGACTCTGTTCCCGTTGACTCCGTGGCGGTGGACTCCGTGGACTCTGTTCCGGGCGACTCCATTCCAGTGGACTCCATTGACTCTGGTCCGGTGGACCATGTTCTGATGGTCCATGTTCTGGTGGTCCCTAAACGGAGGAGGGGAAGGAAAGCGCCATGTGGTCGCTGTTCCTGTGGATTATGTTCCGATGGACTCTGTTCCGGGGGACCCAGTTCCGGAGGTCTCAGTTTTGGGGGACCCAGTTCCGGTGGACTCTGTTTAGGGCTGCACGATATTGGAAAAAATTACATTGCGATATTTTTCCCCAACGATATATATTGCGATATTGAGAGCCATCAATCCAGGCTAAAGTCAATAATTACCATTCCATGATATTAATAATTTCACTAATAAGCAAGCATAATTTCAAGTGACAAAAAAGTCACTTAATATTTTATTCCAAAATTAGAACAAAAGCAGAACACATTTTTAAATAAAACAGCAGCTTTACACCAACCCCCTGATTGGTTTACAACAATATAGCTTAAAATAAATATATTTTTAATAAAACAACTTAAAAGATTGTGAACCAAAATGCTTATAAGTCAACTTTTCTTAGCCAAAGTAAAACAGTGTTGGTGTTATTCATCATAATCATGGCTAAATATATTGCAAAGTACTTTTGGTCAACAGCTGCGAAAGTTACAAATTTAACATCAGTGCAAGATCAAAATGTATGCAACTTCAATTAAATACTCAGGAGTCAGTCAGGATTAGTCTAATGCAGGAGTGCAGCATTCAGAACAGAACCGCCAGTCATGAGTTGCTCACGTGAACAGTGTGCTTCGCTTTCTTTCCATTTCGAATCGTTTTGTAAAGAGGACTTTTCAAGCTTTCTGTACACATATCTCTCATGTCTGTGCAGAAGTAGCCTATACGCTCCAGTTCGTTCTTGTGAAACACAAGTGCTCGTTCCCGTGCCCTCATGTCACCAATTATTGTCTGCTATAGTCTATTTGTTTCTTATTTATTAAAACCAAGCAATTGGTTGATGAAACATTGATTAAAATTAAGACACAATGTGTACAAAACGAAATTCACTTTAAAAAAGGCTTTCTACAACAAAAAAAAGCTTAATTAAGTGGTGAAATAATTTCTGACCCACTCTGTCTTTGACATATTGCACTTTGCACTTTTAATAATCAATATGGCCCAAATTTAAAAATAGCATTTGTTGGACTCGGCATCAATTCCTCGAGTTCGCGTGTTCGTTGAATGAGGAGAGCAGGAACAAAATATAGTTGAACTCTTTTAATGATTAAGTAAGTCAGATGAAGAAGCATTCAGAGCTCTGGGTCACAACTGTCCCTGATTTACACAATCCTATGCAAGGTTTGTCCAGGCAGTCTGCGACAAACTCACCTTTCCCTGACCCAATATTTATACACAAAAAATACATAAGTTGTCTTTCTTTGGGAGTCAGATGATTTTCTGGTCAGCTGTGCTTCGTTCGCAACATCACCCCTCCAATTCCTGGACCCAAGACTGCTTCTTTGTTAACACATGTTGGACTCGGCATCAATTCCTCGAGTCCGTGTGTTCGTTGAATGAGGAGAGCAGGAACAAAATATAGTTTAACTCTTTTAATGATTAAGTAAGTCAGATGAAGAAGCATTCAGACCTCTGGGTCACAACTGTCCCTGATTTACACAATGCTTATGCAGGGTTTGTCCAGCCAGTCTGCGACAAACTTGCCTTTCCTGACCCAATATTTATACACAAAAATACATAAGTTGTCTTTCTTTGGGAGTCAGATGATTTTCTGGTCAGCTGTGCTTCGTTTGCAACATCACCCCTCCAATTCCTGGACCCAAGACTGCTTCTTTGTTAACAGACACAAAGGCACTCTGAAAGCATAGTAAAATGCATAGCAAAACACTTTCTCATATGGATCTGTTATACCTACCACAACCTCTGGCTGTTGCTCTGGTGACTTTATGTCCAACAGAAAGTACATACATTCTTAAAGCAAAATCATTTCATAAGCTAACATTATCTTAAATTTACTATTGTTAATGATTAATTTCTACAAGCGTTGTTAGCAATAATGCACAAACAAATATTTTACTCTCAACAATCCCCTTTCGATCTCCTGAAACAGGAGATCGACTCTTACAAAGTATCCTCTTCCTCATCTTCTTCATTGCTTTCCATCAGCAGTGGCATCATATATTTTGGGGAAGCCTCCTTGCCCTCCACTGCTGTTACAATGAGCCTGTTACAGAGAGATCTATTACATGGTACACAACAACAACCACAGGCAAGCAATATTCCTATGAAGGTTGCTGCGGAGACGAGCAAAGACATCATAATTGCTTTCCATTTTCCAAATATATTCGTCATCCATTCTTCCAGTAGATTGTCTATACCAGAATGCTCATGCATAGTCTTAGATAGGGCCCTCAATCCTTCTAGGGCTCTGGTGACGACCCATCTGGAGCTGTGTTATTGGAATGAACGCACAGCATGAATCTCCAAACATTGCACACACCCTTTTCAGCTAACAGCATATCTAAAGCCATCCTGTTTTGAACTGCCATCAGTGACGTTGGAGCTAACTGTCCCGCTAATCCTCTACAGCATCTCTGGTCAAATTAGATAACCTTAACACATTGTAATGCACATAGTTTATTCTATCCACATTTTTATTAGGTGTTACTGAAATAGAGCTGCAATGATTGGAATGTTTTCAAATCCTGCTGCTATCTGATCTGCTAATTTATATTAATTTGGGACTCCTCGGTATTCCAACTGTATCTATGTAGGTGGTGCTGTCTTTAGTCAGGTCAAATGCTCCTAGGTCCCTCTTACTTAACACATGTCTCTGTCTGCGTCTGTTAAGCTCTACTGTACTTGCCTTACCTTCCAGTCTCTTAGTCACTTCTCCAATCAGTACTAGTGGTGCTCCCAGCCTTACCATCGCACACATCCCTTTGGCCTTCTTTGGTATCCTTACAAACAACCTTCTATCACCACAATAGTAATACAATCCTGCTCTAGCCCATGGTCCTATTACATTCCCTGGATCCTGAACCACAATTTTACACCAAGTGGGGTCTATTTTCCTAAATTGATCATTACATTTCTCCTGGTGAAGTTAAAACATGTATAGTTCCCGGTTGAGGTGTAAATGGACCTGTCCGTGTCTCATTATTTATCAATGGAAAGACTGATGCTAGAGTGGTACAGTTTGAAGGGGTTGCCTCATTGGTCAATTGTAACATGCATTGGTAACCCCATCCATCTTCAGGATATAGTGGAGCAGGTTCTGATAAACAGAGTCGGTCTAGCCCTTGCACATCCTAAACCATTTTCCATGTTCTGCTCTCTAGCTGTGTTAATTATCCATTCTAACCACAAATTTATTTCCCATATCCTGTTGCTTTTCAATTATGTCTTCAGGCTTCAATTTGGTATAATCAACAGTAATTACAAAATCTTCTCTGACTGTGTCACATTTGGAGGTATTGGTTGTGTTATTATTGGCCGATTAATAAAATTTATCTTAATCAATGCTCAGAGATTCCTGTCTAACATGTCCACCCCTATAATGAAATATGCAACATCTTTTTTGAAAGATGATCTGTCTATTCTGTTCAGAGACAATGTCAGTGGGTTCTGTGATGCATGAAAATCTCTTTGGAATCCTATTTTCCCACCAGTCTCTATGTTCTTTACTCAAATAACGTAAGTCTGGCGTCCAAGCCCCTGTGAATTTAGTCACTTGCCCCCAGTTCTCACAGGCTCCTGAAATATAGGGTCCTGGATGAGATGGGCAATCTCCTTGCTCAAACTTATCTATGAATGCTGGGGGAGCACAAAATACACATCATACCCTCCATGAACCATTTTTCCTCCACAATTAATTACTTGACATAAGTCGAAAGTGAATGATGTAGTTGACCCCTTCTCATAATTTAGTTCTATGCCCCCGTATCTTTCCAGGCAAAAAAAATTTCCTTTACGCAGAATCTTATACTCTTGTGGTGCCCTTTTTCCTCTGTTATGCCCTCTTTCTCTCAGATACTCCATAAAAAATATGATACCCATAATGATTAATGTCAATCCCACTACTATTCCTAATGCTTTCTTATTTTCCCACAACACCATCTTTACACTCTTTTACACCTCTAAATAACCAAATGATAAGCACAAACAATAGTTTAGTACAAGTTAATATTACTCTCAGAATTAGAATGTTCTGTCTGTGAGTTTTTAGTCTGTTTGTTCTGTATCAAGTGTCCCTGTATCCTCCCCCTTTTGGTCCTGCAGTTCCTGCAGGGCCACTCTTGTGTCCTCCAATGTCCTCGATGGTGGTTCTGCCGGTGCACAACACGTCCAATGGTACCACGTGTCCCCTTTGCCTTCTAACCTTACACTGTGTGATGTTCTCTCCGTTACCTTATGAGGACCAGTCCACCTTGGTTGATTCCACTTCCTCTTGAAGACCTTCAGGAGGACCCACTCTGGCCTGACCAAGTCCAGCCTTAGGATCTGGTGCCTGTGATCTGTCAGCAATCTGTTTTGAGAAACTTGAGACAAGAGACGTTAGTTTGTCATAGTATGGTTTGTATTGTAGTGGTTCACAGTCTGTCAAATTCAACCCAGCTGTTGGACCTGGAAATTGTCTTCCAGTCAGCAGTTCAAATGGTGTAAAGCCAGTTACCCTGTTCAATGAAGATCTTATAGCCATCAAAGCAATTGTTAACGTTTAACCAGTTCAATTTAGTCTGTGCACAGATTTTAGCCAATTTTGTCTTTAGATTCAAATTCATCCATTCGCATTTCCTTGGGATTCTGGATGATAGACTGATCCAAGCTATGTTTCAGGCCTAGTACCTTTTCCACAGCTTGTAGATCTGCGTTCTTAAAGTGTGTACCATTGTCTGACCGAATTTTCCTAGGGAACCCATACCGAGATATGTAATGATTGATCAAACATTTCACTACAGATTGACTGTCTTCAGATTTTGTGGGCCATGCCTCAGGCCACCCAGTGAAACTATCCACCATGACCAGCATATATCTTTTCCTTGGACCCTTTCACCCATGTCTGTGAAGTCAATGACCACCTCTTCTCCTGCGCCATTCCTCAATGGAAACGCACTCCATGTGAGTTTTGATGGTAAATTTTATATTGTGTTGAACACACGTTGAGCACTCCCTAATGAAGGCTTCTAAGGTTTTCTTCAGATAAGGATGCCACCAGTGTGCAAGAGCTCTCAACATCTGAGCCCTGCCAAAGTGAGCTAAGCCATGTGCCTCAGCTAGCAATGACTTCATCATGGCTGGTGGAATAACAGGTTGCCCATCTACAAACCTCCAGGCGTTGTTGCCTTTGATTGCCCCTCTTTCGAGCCACATGGATTTCTCTTGTGGGGAGGCTGCCTCTGAGCTGCAAAAGATATGCTCCCATGTTGATGCTGGCAATAGGTCAGTTACCTGTTGTTCAGAAGACAGAAGCTGGTGAGCTAAATTATAATTAGCTGCTTGTTTTGCCGCCTCGTCTGCTGCCTGATTTCTTAGATGTAATTGTTTCATTTTTTTCATGTCCCTTGCACTTTATTACCGCTACCTGTTCTGGTAGTAAAATGGCTTCTGCTAACTGCTGCATCTCTACCTGATGCTTAATTGGCTGTTGTGCAGCTGTCATAAATCCTGCTCTTTTCCATTTAGTTAGTTCAGTAGGTACTGCCTACTCCATATGCTGAATCTGAATAAATGTTCACCTTTACCTTTCCCCACTTCAACGCCTCAATTATAGCCTTGATTTCTGCTCGTTGCACTGACTGTTTTCCTATCAACTTGTCTGCCACAACTGTCTCAAATCTGTCGCCCACTTTTCTGACCACTGCGTATCCTGCTTCTAATTCACCCTTATCATTTCTGTGACAGCATCCATCTGTATACAGATCCTGGACCTCACCCTCCAACCTAGCTTCTAAATCAGGCCTGATTTTACCTTCCATTTCTACAGTCAGTTCACACACATGGGACTGCCCTTCAGTAATATAGTCTGCCATGTTGATGCCTTCGTGAGTAAAGGTCAAGTTAGGCCATGATAGGACTTTCAGGATCCTATCCTGTCTCAATGATGACATTGTGAATGCTGTTGAAGTCACATAAGCCATCATTGTGTGAGATGTCAAAATGGTTAATGCATGCCCCATCTGCTGTTTTCTGCACAATTTTTGCCAAGCCTGCTGCATATCTGGTGCATGGATGCTCCCTTTGCTCTGTTTTATCTAGCAATATACTCACAAATATCAGAACTTTTCTTTTGCTATCAGCTTTCTGAAACAGCTCTCCACTGACAGTTTGTTTTCCCTCTGATATGTCTAAATAGAATGGTTTGTCATAGTCAGGGGTGGCTAGGTCAGCTGCTAATGCTAAAGAGGACTTGAGGTCAATGAAAAATTGTTCAGCCTCCGTTGTCCAATCCAGTACAGCTTTGAGCTGTCTGGTCTTTATGCTGCACCAGCTGTCTCAGTGGAGCAGTTTTATCTGTATATGCAGGAATTAACTGCCTGCTGAATCCTGCCAACCCCAAAAATGACAACATATCTTTCACCGTGACAGGTTTTGGATGATGTAAAATGGCAGATCTATGCTGTGAAGAAATTCCTGCCCCTTCAGCTGACACTACTCTTCCAAGGAATGTGACCTGAGGTCTACACACCTGCAGTTTGGATTTACTAACCTTGAAACCTGACTGGTAAAGCTGTAAAACTCTTCTTGTCGCCTCAACACATGCCTCAGGTGTCTCTGCTGCGATTAGTAGATCGTCCACATACTGGATTAAAACTGTTCCTCAGGCATGTCACACTCCTGCAACATCTCCCTCAATGTGTGGATAAAAATCCCAGGGGATAAAATGAACCCCTGTGGAACTCTGCTATACCTGAACCTCTGTCCCCTAAATGTGAAAGAAAATAAATCTCGTAGGTGTTCTGCCAGTGGTAAACATTAAAAAGCATTCGCCAAATCTATACACGTAAACCACTTCTGTTCTGGTCTAATAGTAGTTAGTGCAGTGTACGGGTTGGGCACAGGAAGAGTGGGTGTTTTTGTAACTGCACTTATGCGCCTTAGATCATGTGCCATTCTATACTTTCCTGTATTTTGTTTTTCTACAGGTAGAATTGGCTTGTTCCATTCAGAGCTAGAAGGTTCCAGTACACCTGCCTAAATCAGGCCTTGAATGGTGTCTGCAATACCCTCTTCACCCTCTGGTTTATGGGGATACTGGGACTGGCAAATTGGTACATCACATGTCAATTCAAAACTCACTGGTTTCATAGATCTACACCACCCCACATCCGTGGGTCCTGAAGACCATAGGTCCTTTGGCAGATCCTCAATCATGGTGTCAGCCAGGTCATGATCAGTTTTTTCTCTACCATGCCATCTTGTGACCCATTTGTGTTGCAGTATCACTGCATTTTTAGTGATCTTATTAATTCTGTATCCCTTTTGTTTTGGAGAATACTGTACCCCAAGAATTTGAGTGTTTAGCCAATCAGTCGCATCTAGCATGCGTTTGTCATTGGGCCCAGATCTTTAGCCTGATGCTCTGGGTGAATGGCTAACGTGATGTGAGGCCAAGCCTCCTTATGCATCATGTACCATTCTTCCTGTTCAAGTGTTAATTGCACAATTCCTACTACTCCATCTGGGCCTACTAGTATCCCTGTACATTCGATTTCCCATTCTTTACTCTCTAAGTCTCTGTTAAATTCTTCCTGATACCATTCATGTTGGTTTCTATCATAAAATAAAGTTACGTGTGGGGTCGTGTGGAGGCATGTATGGAGCAATGTTCAAAACCCACGGCTTCCAGAGCGAGTACAGCTCAAGCAGAACCTGCTCTTCCCTAGCCTCAGGATACAATTCACCCCAATAGATGTCTGCCCCCTCTGGATCTTTGGCATCTGACAATAGCCATTGTCCACTTGTGTTTCCATGGGGAATCAGTGAGCAGTTGACCATCTTTCCCCTTTGAACTTGACTATCACTCCCTCAGAACTGCAAAGGATTGAAGCTCCTAATTTGATCAATAAGTCTCTCCCCAGCAGGTTGGTTGGTGCTGCTTGAGATAACAGAAAACAGTGGTTAACAGTCTGTTGTTGCACCTCGTACAGATAGAGGTTTAGAAAATGACAGTCTTTCACAAGCCCCAGAGGAACCCATCACCCTCGTGGTTTTGTCAGAAATCAATGTGTGGTCCATGTGGATGTTTAAGGTGGAAAATGTGGCTCCTGTGTCAACCACAAAGTTCAGACTTTGTTGACCTCCATACTGAGCAGGGGTTCCCTCCTAGCCCTGCTCGGGTCTCTCTGTGGGCTGTGTCAATAATAGTCCAGCTCAGCTTCCTCCGCCTCCCATACTTGGTATTGGGTGCCTGTCTGGTTCCGGAGCTAAAGCTGCATGCGGTGCTGTGTACTGAACTGCAGGCGGGCATATAAAGCCCTGCCTCTTGGTGCTCCTCTACCTCTTGCTGGGGTTCCCTTCCTCTCTGGGCTGTCTGTGCCTGAGGACACTCTCTGGCAAAATGACCCATCTGGCCGCAGGAGAAACAGTGACCACTCTGCCTTCCCACTCTGCCACCTCGGTTGCCCATGCTCATCATGCCCTCACACTATAACCCCACACTTGGCTGCTGCCAGATTTGACGAGCTCTAGGTTGAGCCATGACATGAGAATTAACCTTTGGCCATGCTGGTTGATCAATTATTGTGGTTGGATATTGAACCAACTGTTTTGGTTTCTCTTTTTTGTTTTCATTGATTTTTTTGTCTGGCTTCACCTAACTGCACTTTAAAGAGCTGAGCTTTTAATACTTCCAGCTGTTTGTTTAATCTTAGATTTTTCATGAGCCCTGGTCATGTGATGTATCAAATGTCTCTCCCAGATTTGTGTTTCACTTCCTGGTGTGGCAGGATTGTCTTTTAAGGCTGCTTTCACACTCTCAGTGGTCCCATCCAGTACTGCTACTCTAATCATATCCTCATGTACCTTATCTGAGTGTGGGTGCACACCTGTATGGGCCTCCCATTCCTCCTTACACCTCATCAGAAAAGCTGCTGGGTTCTCTCCCACTTTAGGAGAAAATCGTACATTATGGAGAGCCCCAAGGTGTGCAGGAAACAACTTCCTTATTGCGTTTCCCCATTTAGTGGATACGGAACTATATCTCACATCAGATCTGGAATTTATGGTTCCTGCAGCTGTCTCAATTTCTATCAATTGTCCGGCCGTAATTACTTGTCCTAATAAGGCTTTCATATCTCCAAGGGCCAGTTTGTTGCCCTGGGTTAAAGTGAGCATTTTATTCAACCATTTGCCACCTCCCTCAGTGATGTGTGTGTAATGACTTCGGTCTGATCTGTTTTCCTCCTCATTGTATTGCATGTGTTGTTTGTCTTGAGCACATGGGCTTATTGACGAGTGCCAGGTGATCGCTATCTTTGTGATTATTTCCCCCCTCCCCTTCATCATTCTTAATTCCCATTTGGGCTCTTCGTTCACCGGTTGCTAATTCTCCCTCGTTATTCTCCCCTATATTAGACCCTCTTGTTCTCAGTCTTTTGTCAGACCGTTGTGGTATGTAGCGCAACACTTTCGCTCGTGACCTACTTTCGCTATTGTCCTGTCCTGCCATGTCGTGCTTGCTCAGTCTCTCAGTGCTGTTTTATTTTTTGTACTTTTTGCTTTCTCCCTCTCGTCTGCCAGAACTTTTCTCCTTACTACGGGCCCTGGTGGCGCTCGCTCGCTCCGTTGAAGTTCGGAGACTTCGCTCCAGTCCCTCTCTGCACGCTCGCCAACCTCTTCGGGGAATTCCCTTGCTGCGCGCCCATCACGTGCATCCGTGAACTCAGCGGGTCTTCGACGTTGTGTCATTGGTGCCGCTTGGGACCTGTCGTTGGTTAATGGTGCTCACCGGACCAGTGGACATTTAATTTGGATAGTTCATATGCCTTTTGTGTTCCTGCTATTTTCCTGTGTCCGTTTTGAGCCAAAATAAATTCTTCTGTTACCTGCAACTGAATCCGCACTTTTTCCTGACAGTGTGGTAATTTGTTTAAAATAGCGCCCATGTGTGTGAAGGACCAAGCCTGATATTCCTCCTGTCCATTTCTAACCACTAGAGGGAAGTTGGTTACTGGTTCCTCTCTGGACTCCTGCTCTTGTCTATTCTTGCTCCTTGTATAATATTCTGACCTAAGTGGTGCCTGTATTTGCATTTTTCCTTCTATTATTATCTCCAGTTCCTATGTATCATGATCTCCTTCTCTGTCCCTAACTGTTCTCTCCTCCTCTCTTTCCTGTATCATACTTTCCATATTCATTGGTTGTGGACGCTCCCTAGATACCCCCTGTCTCGTTCCCCAAGGTCTGAGCCTGTCTTCCAATTTTTTCTTAGCTGACAACGTACATCTGTTCAATAACTCATCAGATTCCTAATGAATCCACTCTCTCCCCATATTATCTGCCTTACTTCCTTGTTTATTGGCTTTGTCACTTCCCTCTCCCTGATAACTGTGTTCTGACATCACAAAAATCTTTGTGTCCCAGACACGCGTCCCTGACGCTTAATTAATTTGTGTCCCAGACACTGCGTCCCTGACGCTATTTTTATTTGTTTTTTATTTTATTTTATACTTTCTTCATATGACTTATTCATACATAAAAAATGTTTCAATCACTTCACCACTCTTGACATCATAATTTAGAAAATAGCCAATTGCAGACTTTGATATAGAAAACAGGTGTCTGCTTACCTTTCTTTTTGGTTTAGGCCGCCTGATGTCAAGAGAAGATTAGAGATTGTCCACTCCTCCTCGGACTCCCTAACACAATCGGGTCACCAATTGTTGGACTCGGCATCAATTCCTTGAGTCCCGTGTTCGTTGAATGAGGAGAGCAGGAACAAAATATAGTTTAACTCTTTTAATGATTAAGTAAGTCAGATGAAGAAGCATTCAGAGCTCTGGGTCACAACTGTCCCTGATTTACACAATGCTTATGCAAGGTTTGTCCAGGGAGTCTGCAACAAACTTGCCTTTCCTGACCCAATATTTATACACAAAAATACATAAGTTGTCTTTCTTTGGGAGTCAGATGATTTTCTGGTCAGCTGTGCTTCGTTTGCAACATCACCCTCCAATTCCTGGACCCAAGACTGCTTCTTTGTTAACAGACACAAAGGCACTCTGAAAGCATAGCAAAATGCATAGCAAAACACTTTCTCATATGGATCTGTTATACCTACCACAACCTCTGGCTGTTGCTCTGGTGACTCTTATGTCCAACAGAAAGTACATACATTCTTAAAGCAAAATCATTTCATAAGCTAACATTATCTTAAATTTACTATTGTTAATGATTAATTTCTACAAGCGTTGTTAGCAATAATGCACAAACAAATATTTTACTCTCAACACACACAAGAGCATTGCAAAACTGTATAGCAAAACACTTTCTCAAATGGATCTTTTACCAACACCCTTTGGCTGTTGCTCTGGTGACCCTTATGTCCAACAGAAAGTACATACAGTCTTAAAGCAAAATCATTTCATAAACTAACATTATCTTAAATGTACTACTGTTAATAATTAATTTCTTCAAGCGTTGTTAGCAATAATGCAAAAACAAATATTTTATTCTCAACACATTATAATATCTAAACATAAATATGAAACAAAATACATTGTTTAATGGCTACAACAGGTACAGTAGGCTACAGTACAGATAGTAGAACAGATACATTTAATGTCTGAGCAGGATTTGAGCGAACGTGGTATTGTGAGCCTACCCTGTTTTAAAAGTAACAGAGCTACTGAAACGTGTAGTTAAGCTATAGTAGTGTCACAACTTGTATCTCGCTACTGCCGAACACTGGCTGTATGGCAGTGCACTTGATATGAGACTTGGTTAGGATATGTTTAAATATTAGCATATATTATTATTGTTTTAATTTAATATGCTAATTAAGAAAAGTGAGCAGCAAGAGTAAGTTGCTTGCAACATACTTCATTGTGAAGTATTTTATAATTTGTCTTTGTGTATATTTTTGAAATTTCTGTATGTTTAAATAGGTTTTATCTGTCTTAATAAGTAGGGACTTTTATTTTGACGGGTGTTGCAGTCTACGGAGCGATATGGAAAAGAGTGAGCGCCGTGAGAGCTCGCGGTTGATCAGGTTCAGTGGATTTAAGCAGATTTAAAGTTTACAGTTTGTTTAGCACCCCCTGAAAAGGCTTAAGTATGTACTTGCTTATTGTAATTTGTAATGAGTATTTTTGTGTATTTCGCTGTGTTATGTTATTGAAAATGCTATGGAGATTGAGTTTGTGTACGAGGTATACGCACTTCTTTGCTTTTTATGGACTTTTGATTTTTCAATAAACTCCTGAAACACCAGTAAAGTCTGGCCATCACCCGGACGGGGTCCGCTACACTGCTGACTCCGCGGCTGGCCTTTAAACCCCGGGGATATGTTGCCAAAAATGTTAACTTTTTCATCTGTACGTTACCTCAGCTCAGCGCTGAAAACCAATTAAATGAGTTACTCAACAAAAGTGCATTATTGTTACTAGCAACAGCATTCTTCGACAAAAGCTGTCTAATCCATTACAAGGAACGTTTTAAGTAGTAACCACCCGCTACTGTGGCTGGTATACAAGCCAAAGTCACCCACCACTTAGAAAAAATACCTGCCATTGGCTGGTGGCGGGGGCAAATTTCCCACCCTGGGCTACTACCCTTCACATCGCATGTTCCGGCGATGTGACTATCGCTCACAAGCACATCGCGATGTCGATGTTAAAACAGAATATCGCTCAGCCCTAACTCTGTTGACTTGCTCCAGTGGACTCCGTTGACTCGGTTCCGGTGGACCCAGTTCCGGTGGTCTCAGTTGAGGGGGACCCAGTTCTGTTGGTCTCAGTTCCGGTGGACCCAGTTCCGGAGGTCTCAGTTACATTTTTATTTATTTTTACATTTATGCATTTAGCAGATGCTTTTATCCAAAGCGACTTACAACTGAGGAGTACAGGAAGCGATCAGTCATGTTCCGGTAAACCCAATTCCGGTGGACCCAATTTCGGTGGATTATGTTCCGTGGACCCTGTTCCAGTGGTCGCTGTTCCGTGGACCCAGTTCCAGTGATCTCCATTCCGGTGGTCGCTGTGGTTGTAGACGGTCCACCCAGGCTCCTGGCTCTGCCCGCGCCACCCAGACGCCTTGCTCTACCCGCACCGCCCAGGCGTCTTGCCCTGACTGCGCTGTACAGGCGTCCTGCTCTGGCCGCACCAACCCGGCGTCCTGCTCTGTCCGCGCCACCCTGGCCACCTGAATTCTGCGGGCCGTTCTTGCTGCTTGAACTTTTGGTTTCCCCTGTTTCTCCCTTGTCTGTTTCCTTTGTTTCTCCCTTGTCTCTCCCTCCCATCCCGCCCTAACTTTTCTCCCCCGGCCCACCGTGGCCTGTCCCTCCCTGGTCTGTCCCTCCCATCCCTAGAGGGTATGGTAGCCGCTCCTTAAGGAGGGGGTAGTGTCACATGCCTGTCCTGTCTCGTGTTGCACATGTAGTGTTTTGTTATTTTGGGCCATGTGCTCGTGTCTCTGTTTAGATCCCACCCCCTTGTTATCTCGTTATTGGTTTTATTTGCCCCACCTGTGCTCCCTCATTTCAGCTTGATTTCTCCCCTTTAAATACTCCCCTTTATATACTCCTTGTGTTTGTCGGCTCGTTGTACTGTCTACGTCTCCTGTTCCCCTGTGTTGGTATGTTTCAGTTTATGTATTTTCTAGTTCATGTTTTTTCCCCACGTGGGTTTTGTTTTGGAGTTTGTTTGTTTTGTTAATAAATATTTCACCTTTATTTCTGCTTATGAGTCCTCACTTTAGTTTTTTCCTCATTGAATGTAACAGTATCCAATTCTCAACCTTACATATCTGATTGCACAATTAGAACCCTTATTGATGGGTAATAGTATTGTGCATTATTTGACATTTTATTGATAATGCACAGAGTTGTACTCACTTTTTTGTATATTGTATTAATAATTTGAGTTACAATTATTCAATTTCCTTTAACCAGCAGTGGTGGAGTATGAAAACAATAAGACTTGGCAAGTCTGCTGTTAACATCAATCAAAAAACAGCAAGAGAAAGCAAAAGCAGCGAAGCCATGGAACAAGACCAAAGCAATGGAAAGAACTTAAGTTGCACATAATATAAAGAGCAACTGGAGCAGAAAAATAGAAGATGGAAGCATTGAAAACCTACCCATGTTTAAACTTGACCTGGAAGAAACATGGCAGAACAGTGATGGATTCTGCAGAAGAAGCACATTTGGGAAAAACATCCCAAAAGAGAACAAGACCATTATGATGATCGGAGCCACAGGTGCAGGAAAAACCACTCTAATCAACAGCATGATCAACTACATTCTGGGAGTGCAATGGAAAGACGACTTCGGTTTGTGCTAATAGATGACGGGAAGCAGAAATCTCAGGCTGAAAGGCAGACTTCGGCAATAGCAGCATATCAAATTAATCACATGGATGGTTTCCAGGTGCCATATTCTCTGACCATTGTGGACACACCAGGCTTCGGTGATGCCAGAGAAATTTCACATGACCAGAAAATCACAGCACAGATTCAGGAGTTCTTCTCTGCCCCAGGAGGCATCGACCGCATTGATGCCGTGTGTTTTGTAGTACAGGCTTCACTTGCCCATCTGACACAAACACAGAAAAATTTCTTTGACTCCATTCTTTCCATATTTGGGAAGGATATTGCTGAAAACATACTTGTTATGGTCACCTTTGCAGATGGGAAAAAACCTCCTGTTCTTGAGGCCATCAAAGTCTCTGATGTGCCCTGTGCTACCAATAAGTCTGGAGAGCCACTTCACTTTAAGTTCAACAACTCTGCTGTGTTTGCCACCAATAATCAATGTGCAGAGGATGAGAATTCAGACTGTGAGAACTTTGACCAAATGTTCTGGAATCTGGGATTTTCCAGCATGAGTAAATTCTTCACATCCCTTAACACGATGGAAACCAAGAGCTTGTCTCTGACACAGGATGTCCTAAAAGAGGGACAACAGCTAGAAGTGAATATGCAGGGTCTCCAGCACCAAATCAATGCTGGTCTGACAAAACTAGATGAAATCAAGAAGACAAGAGCTGCTCTGGAGCAGCACAAAGCTGAAATGGATGCAAACAAGGATTTTGAATATGAATTAGAAGTAATTGTCCGAAACAGATTGAAAACAACACTGACTCCTACTTAACCAACTCCCAAAATGGTTACTTCACATATGCTTATGCAAATGACAGTGATAAAGATAAGTCCTGGGCAATGACAGATGGAAAGTATACAGTCTGCACTGGAAAGTGTGAATGGAATGTTCACTTTAATCAGAAATACAAATGGGATTATGTCCCAGAAAGAGAAAGGAAACCTATCAGGTTTTAAAAAGCGATTTGAGGAAGCACATGGACAGGCCATGTCAAGTGAAAAGATCTTTGAAGAGCTTGAAAAGGAGTTTCAGGTTGTCCAGGATATTGTGGCCGAACTAATAGAAATATCTCAAAAATCCTTGGAGTGGCTGCAGGAAATCACCCTCAAGCCCAATCCTCTGTCCACGCCTGACTACATTGATCTGATGATTGAGTCTAAGAAACAAGAAGCCAAGCCTGGATTTCAAGATCACATTCAGTCTCTAATGGTAATCAGAAAGAAAATAGAGATTACCGGTAAGTTTTCCACAGGAGTGCTTAGATAATTTGAAGCCTAGTTCAGACTGCATGATTTTCAAACTCGTCGAATCACTGCTCTTTTCACACTGCATGACTATCTGTGGTTCATTCAGTCTCGCTGCAGGATGGAATGGGAACAGAGGGTTTCATACTGCATGACTATCTGTGGTAGCATTCAGTCTCTGCTGTCTTCACCCTGCATGATGAATCGACAGGGGTTTCACACTGCATGATTGTACAAGAGGGAGAATCACCAACAACTCTCTCTCTCCAAACCCACAGAGTATGAGGTCTCTGCAGAACAAGAGTGGGCGTTTCTAAATTAGTGGGTGTTTTCAAACTGATGGGTGTTTATAAATCACGCAATAAAAATGAGCCTCTTCACCCGACCCCACCGCTAAACCCTACCCACACTGTGATGTGGGCAAATCAGGTAACAGTTGAAAACGTCCCTTTGTTTATGGCCACACCAACTGATGAGGTATTACTATTACTAACCTGCAGAGACATATACTTGAACCCACGTGCGATGTGACAAGTAAACAACGCAAGATCACACATGCGTCAGACATTTTTATTAAAATGATAAACTGCAGAAAGTTTGCACTCCCAATTGTCTGTGCGGTGATTTGCAGTGAAAAGGAGAAAAAGAAAAATAATATGGCGGAGGAAATTGTTGGAGACACAGGAGCAATGACTGCAAAGAGAGAGTTTGAGGTAAATAAATAATTTTGCAATGTTCTGCTGCGGCTGGACTTGCAAATGTTTGGGCTTTGTTTCTGTTTGATAGAATTGTAAATATATTAGGGGTGGGCATAGATAATTTTTTTTTAATCTAGATTAATCTCACTGTGATTTTGAAATTAATCTAGATTAATCTAGATTAAAATGGCTCATTTGAATTCTGCCGAAGGCATTCAGAATATGTGTGCTACCCAAATAATGACTGGTGCTTTCACACATTTGGTTCGATTGCCTGGACCGAACCAGAGTTCGATTGCTACCTGTTCATATTATATTTTGGGTCGAAACCGGGGTGCATTTGCGTCATCAAAGCAGCATCTGTTTACCCTGTTACTTGGTAGCGACGTCGAGCAAGAAGGTGGAAAATGAATAGCGTTGGTCACCTAACTTTTATATTTTTGTTTTTGAACCGTTAGTTTTGTTACCAAAGCTTCAGTATGTAATGGCACTTGCGTCTATCTGCCGCGGATGTACTGCAAATGCTCTAAAGAACGCTGACGGCGAGCAGAAATGAGATTTACAGCTCTCTGCTTGCAGTATGTCAGTCACGCTCATCAGGACTCGAGAACGGTTCGCGGAGTGCGCGCCGAGTTCGGAAGACAGCGTTCACGCTTGATGTGGTAATTTCACAGCATACATGCAGGTTCAAGACTGCTCTACAGCTCAATTCGGCTAGGTAGCTATACAGCCGCGCTAAAATATACCTAAATAGACCCAGCTCCTAACCCAACTTTGAGAATAGATTAACGGCGATATTTTTTTATCGCCCGATAAGAGTCTCACGTTAACGCAGCACGTTAACGCCGATAACGGCCCACCACTAAAATATATCTATTAAAATACTGATATTCTGGTCTATAAATCCTCCTCAACCTCCCGCTGCCCTGTATCTTGCTCTCTCATTGGCTTTTGGTAATTTTCAGTTAGAACTCATTTCACACAGCAAGTTTGAATCGCTGATAAGTCCAGATATTTAGCATGCCAAATGACTCGTCTGCGATTCTCTCTGATCGTGTCTTTGATCAATCATACAGCGTGATTGTCACTCACGTG
Organism: Gobiocypris rarus; assembly: GCA_023029165.1. NCBI lineage: Eukaryota > Metazoa > Chordata > Actinopteri > Cypriniformes > Gobionidae > Gobiocypris > Gobiocypris rarus. Next base: position 15,550,581 of record CM040935.1, read on the forward strand.
CACCAACCGATTTCACAAAACCTGTTGGCGAGTCAAAATTGGGGCTAAAATCGGGCAGTGTGAACTAGGCATTACAAACCTGAAGCAAGCAAAAAAATCAAGCATCCTATGATCAAAGAGTCCTGTTTAGTAATGCAAAAATTATGTTCAAGAAAAAAAAAAAACTATAGTTAAGATTCTTGTAACATTATAAATGTCTCTACTGTCTTTTTTTGATAATTTAATACATCATTGAATTCTTTAAAAATGAAAATCATACTGACCTTTTGAACGGTAGTGTATTTAAGATGAATGGCACTTTGAAAAAAAGACAACACTTTAGTTTTTGTGTCCAGATCTCACTATTCACTTTTATTAGCATGCATATTACTAGGATATTGACTGTTTATTAGCAGAGGTGGGCAAGTTACTGAAAATAAGTAATTAGTTACAGTTACTAGTTACTTCTTTTAAAAGTAATTACTTTACCAATTACTGTATATCAAAAGTAATTAGTTACTAGGGAAAGTAACTTTCAAGTTACTTTTATGTTTGCTTTTTAAATGTAAATAGGAACATAACTGAACATTAAAACACAATAAACATAATTTTTAGACCTATTTATTGTCATCAACAGGGCAACAGGCCTTCAAAAACAAATCAAGCAGTAGCCTAGTATACGGTATGTAGTGTCCACCAACAGCAGCACGCAGCTGGGAGAGTAGGCCTTTATACCTGCTCACTTCATTCATTTTCTCTGACCAGATATCTATCCGCTTGTGAAAAGACCAGAAATATCTGGTACATTTTATTCCTGGTAAATTGTTAAAAAATAAACGTGTGAGCGTGTTACCTATATATGTTCAGATATGACGCTACTACAACACGCGTTGCCGCAAATGAGTAAAGCAAGAAAACACGCAAACGACCGCAAGGAAAACTGAAAGACTTAAATGCTCAAAAACACAATCATCTTTATTAAAACTAATGAGACGAAATGATCTTACCGGTGCTTAGGTCGCTCTCTTATATCGAGATCTTGAAATGAGCTGATGATAAGATGCAGCTCGAATCTTTTGCTTTATTTCGTTGACGTTAACTCCGTTAAATGTGCATATGCCGCGGGAATTGAAGATCGGATTTATTTTGCGGAGAGGTGTAAGGTAAGACAGCCTGCATGCTTTTTTAAAAATTGTTTAGCTTGTGTAGACCGTTTCGTTTGCGAGCGCCTATAGCCTACGATCACCCTAATAGCCTAACCTAAACTTAACAAAAATGCCTTTTTGCTGTGGTGGTGATAATAGGTTAAACATTTAAACTTGTTATGCTCTAAGTGTTTTTCATTTTTTTATATATGTTTTATTATAGGCATGACAAGTCCAGTGTTGATTTGAGAGGCTAAAGCATTGGGTTAACTCACTGTCGGCCGCTGGCCGCTTAGTCGTCACTTAAAAAAAATAAAACCTTTCATTTGACAAACAAAAAAATGCTCTAAACATTTTTCTAAATTAACTTAATAAAGAATCGAAACGAAATATAACTACTTTGACATTAAAAACAACTTTTAATGGCTGCAACAATGTAACGTGTAAAACCACATGCTGGTATAGGGCCTATAGATTTGATTCTTGTCTGCAAGCGTTCAATTTTCACAATAGAGAGTAACGGAATAAATATATATAAATAGTATATAAAAGGAATAAATATGTGAAAATATGTGAAATATAATTGACTTATTAACAGATCAAACGAAAGAAAGAAATGTGTGACAGTTGCTGCTGAGTTTGGTCTATTGTTTGTGAGGCGCGGTGCTCCTTGAACAAGTTCACGGAATGGAAACCCAGACGACAAAAAGCACATCTTGTTTTCTTTATTTTACAATAGTACAATGTAAGTAAACACTTGCAATTTTGAACGATGTCCTTCTCTTATTATTTGTATGACCAAAATGACAGAGTATTTTATTTATGTTTCCTCTGCTCGTTCGTGCCAGAGCTTCGCGCGCACATAACATATTCCAGCATTGCAAACTTGACATCACAGTCAGTCAGTTCATTATCAAAATAAAATAGTCAACCTAATATATAAAAAGTTAAACACAGCTCAGTTCAAATAGTCAGTAATATCGAACAATTCGTGCCACAATTTATAAACAGAAACTCTGCCTGTCTTGCGCCTGTAAATAATTTTTATTTTGTTTTAGTTGTTCTTGTTGATTTATAGATGCATAACAATTTATTTGTTTCTAGATATTTTATTTTTAGATATTTCTATTTTGCGGGAGTCCCGCGAATAGTTTTATTCTCCCGCAACCCGCACACACACGAATACCTTGCTGCACGCACCCGCACTCAGCCATCAAATCTAGTCCTGCACTCTATATGCGTTGGGTCCCGCGAGTCCCGCGGGAGTGCAGGTCTCTATTCCCAAGCACATTTTTGCGCAAGAGAAGAGGATGATTTTTTCCCATCAATATTGGGACGCGAGTGAATGTCAAAGCCTATAATAAATAATGGTTATGCATCCAAATAGGCTACATCGCGAATATGGAAACATTTGGATTCGAATGAGGGAGTCGGGCTACGCAAGACCAAAGCTGGTTACGTTCAGTTTCTCATTAAATTATTTTGTTTTGGCTTTATAGCCTAATTGTAGGCTATTTTTTAATTCTTGATCCGTTCTGAATACTGTTCACTTTGAAGGATTTGTTGTGGAGTGAGGGGAACTAAAATAGCTATGTTTCTAGTGTTTATAATGTTTGTACATTATTTCACTTTATTTACTGGTATTTTCTGAATGCAATCAAATGCGACTTGTACGTGACTTAGGCCTACCTGATTTTTTTCTCTCTCAAAAACATTATTGTATTTTGAAGCATGCAGCAAACGATTAATTGGTTAAAATTCTTGTTGGTTAACAACCAGTTAATTAGCGTCCCATATATAGGCCTAAATCAAATTAGTGCAGAACGCGTCAATGATCAAAAGTGGTTGTGTGGAAAAGTGCTGAGCTGTCGTGCCATCTAGTGGTTTAATGGAGAATACGGTCAAATGGCCCATTGTATATAAGTATTATGCCTATATATGGGTCGCGACAACTAAAAAAAAAAAAAAAAGAGGGTTGCTCTTAAAAAAGTTTGAAAACCACTGGCCTACAGAACTAGACTGAGAGACCATTTAAAGGCCTTTTCAGGTGTTTGGAGTTAATTAGCTGATTTGAGTGTGGCACCCAGGGCAGGACTTAGGGTGGTGGGGGGCCCCTGGGCTTGAGTCACTTTCCCTACCTTCTATACATTACTTTAAATAGAACAAAATGATACACAAGCTATGTATTAGAGCAACACAATTCTGGATAAACTGAGAATAAAAATAGAGATCACGATTCTGAACAAACAACTAAACAAAATAACAATTTATGTTAATTGCTGAAGTCTATAAAAATGTTTAATTAATCTGAATTATTTATTTTAAAAAAAAACTTGGGTTTGAATGAATGATTCAATTCCTCAATCAAATACAATTGTTTCATAGATGAATCAGCATCTTTGAACGAATCTCCGGAATGAACGATTCAATGACAAATGTTTTTTAAAAGTAATTTGTCGCCTGGTGAACAAAATAATCAAAGCTAATTTCTA